>CM061227.1:2350671-3550671 GCA_030844895.1 Ambrosia x helenae | reverse complement strand
AACACACTGTTTAGGGGAAAAGTCGAATAGTGACACATTGAGTTGGATAAAATGGATGCCAACCTCAGAAGAAATTAATCACGGAGCTCAAACCGCATCACAGTCCACGAGTCCTGTAAACAGTACCACTAACAATGATCCTCCCACCCTGGTGTCAGAGGTAAGTAATTCTCAAGCTCAAAAGTATGTTGATTCTTCTGATATTTCTAATTCTTTCACTAACTGTGAAAATCATGAGCATAGTGAAACTCATGACTTACCTAATCATGAGTCAGAACATGAGTCATCATAGGCTGACCAAGCCAGATATGTTCTACCCCCAAGATCCAACAGAGGAGTTCCTCCAAAAAGATACTCTCCCGAGAAGGAAGCCCAAAGCTCTTGATATCCAATGGCAAATGTGGCAACTGGGAATTTGTCTTCAGAAGCTCGAGCCTTTGTCACATCTCTATGCATAGAAGAAATTCCAGCTACAGTTGAACAAGCTCTTGAGTCTAAGGAATGGAGAAAGGCAGTGGAAAGTAAAATGGATGAACTAAATAGAAATGACATGTGGGAGAAATGTACCCTTCCTCCTGGAAAAAAAAACCAGTAGGATGTCATTGGGTCTTCACTATAAAATACAAGCCAGATGGAACAATCGAAAGATACAAAGCCCGGCTTGTAGCAAAGGGGTACACTCAAAGATACGAAATTGACTACTCCGAAACTTTCTTTCCAGTAGCCAAAATCGACATAATCAGGGTTCTATTCTCTGTAGCTGCAAATAAAGATTAGCCACTCTTTCAATTTGATGTAAAAATGCCTTCTTACATGGAGAACTCAAAGAAGAAGTCTACATGGAAGCTCCTCCTAGATTCATTAAAGATTCTAATCCTAGAGAAGTGTGTCGCTTGAAGAAATCATTATACGGATTGAAACAATCTCCACGCGCTTGGTTTGGCAGGTTTTCTTTAGCCATGAAGAAATATGGCTTCAAACAGAGTAACTTGGATCATACTTTGTTCCTTAAATGGAGGAATGGACTTGTAACATGCTTAATTATTTATGTTGATGATATGATAATCACAGGTAACAATGAAGGAGAGATGACAAGGTTAAAAATAAACTTGTTCAAAGAATTCGAAATGAATGATCTAGGAAGGCTTAAATACTTCCTTGGAATTAAAGTCCTGACTTGCTAGCCGAAACAGGGATGATTGATTGCAAACATGTGGATACTCCTATGATGGTGAACCCGAAGCTCTATATGGAGGAAAATGCCAAACTAGCCAACAAAGAAGAATATCAACGAATAGTGGGGAAGCGAATCTATCTCGCACACACCCGGCCAGACATTGCTTACGCAGTGGGAGTTGTGAGCCAATTCATGCATCAACCTCAAGTTAATCATATGGAAGCCATGTGGAGAATTATCAGATACCTCAAAGGAACACCTGTTCATGGAGTGTTGTTCATCACAAATGGGCATCTTGAAACGTCTCTATATACCGATGCAGACTGGGCGAGAGATAAAGGAAATCGGAGATCAACATCTGGTTATTTTACCCTCGTTGATCGAAATCTCGTCACTTGGAGAAGCAAGAAACAAAAAGTGGTGGCCCTTTCAAGTGCCGAAGCAGAGTTTTGAGGGATAGCACGCAGTCTAGCAGAGATACTATGGGTACAAAAACTCTTGACAGAAATCGGGTATCCTCCAACCCAATCCAGTAAAATTTTATGTGATAACAAGGCAGCTATTCAAATTTCAGAGAATCCAGTCCAGCATGATCACACAAAACATATTGAGGTTGACGGCATTTCATCAAAGAAACACTTGAAACAAGGACAATTGAACTTCCGTTTGTCCGCTCAGAAGATCAACTCGCAGGTATACTAACAAAGGCGGTCAATGGGAAAATTTTTAATCATTGTCTTGGCAAGTTGAGTGTCGGAAACCCCGCTACTCAACTTGAGGGGGAATGTTGAAATATTTGATCAGTCAACATCTTTGACCAATCAAGACTTTCAAGACAAATTTTCAATGGTCAATGGTCATAGCATGGTCAATAGTCAATGGTTATATAACAATATTTCTTCAACACCATTTAGTGTATTTCCTTATCTAGTTTCTTGTATAGACTATAAATATTCATACATAGACCTTTGTAATACACAACAAGAAATACAAAAACTTCTTATCTTTTATTTCCATTCCTCTGATTATCATTGTTTACAGCAAAAGGAGACGGGAGTGGAACCATTTGTGGCTGATGTATGATATGCGTAATATCACACATATTTTAACATCTTTTTATTCACTTTTTAACGATTATCATGGTGAAATCCACCTAAATTTTAATTGTTATGCCAGAGTTTCAAAATGTTTCACGCAGGGCGAATCTAGTAAGTCGGGTGTGTACTCACGGGAATGAAGTGAATTTTCAAACATATATATAGATGTATGTATGAGTTTTTCAAGTGACATCAATGTTTTTTTGGACCTTAAGTTCCTTATTAAAGAGAAATGTGAGTACAAGGAGAAAAAGAAGCAATGATGTTCTCCAATTTTTTTCTTGCCGGTTCGGAGTAAAAGGAGAAAAAAAACACAATTGTCTCGAGATTCATGGAGACAAGAGATGTATTATAGACATTATAATTTGGTATTATTTTCATGTTATTTGAGAGTTCTATCTTTTCTTAATTCAGTCTAGCACTAAAAAAGTTCGCATCAATAGCTAGGTTGTCACAGTTTAGCATTTCCGATTTTCAACTATCCACATTCACAACCTAACCCAATCAATCCTAACCTTTCAATAAACAACTAAACCTACCTAACCCAACCAATCATTTCACACCCATTAACAATCCAAACTAAACCATTTTATATTAAGTTTTGTATATAATTAGCACAACAAATCAATGAATGATGACACATGTTAAACACTAAATGAAATATTAAATAAAAAAATGATAACCTGGGTTGCGAGTTGCAACCTAAGTTGCTCCATTAACTTGGTCACCAACTTAGGTTGCATTACGTATTATTTTTAGTTTTTTTAAATACCATATTTTTAGCAATCCATCTTGGATCACCATTGTGGGTGGTCTAAAACAATGGAGTGGACTTTCTTTTTCAATTTTCAAATGGATAAACTTAAGTTTTTAAATAAAAAATTATATAGTAACAGTAATTAGAAAATAACTTAAGGTTTTATTTACTTGAGTTTATTTACCCACATTTTAATTAGGTTTTTCTATTTCTTTTTAAATATTTTTTTTTAAATACAGTATATACTTTAGAGATGTTTGAAAGTGAAACTGAAATCACTTGTAACACTCTTGTAAAGTGTTTTCAAGCATTATGTAATGTTGTGTAAATTGCTATGCATAGGCAATTAGGCATAGCGGGTATAAAATTCACTTTAGTAAAAACTAAGTGTCACACTAAAGTATAAAAGAACAGCACCTTGATACTATCAACCACAAAAATCTCATACAACAAGAAGCCACCGTACCTAGATTTCTACTTTTCAGAAAGTTGGAATATCGTATGTGGCCCATATCCCTTCTAAAAGATTAACTCCGTGTGCTATGGGTAATGAATAAAAAGGTTAACAAAATTGATATCAATAATCCTTTTTTTATGATAATTCGTATGGTTTTTTTAAAGAAAATTTAAAATTAAATAATAAAGAGATGTTTGTTGTTTTCCATATTGGGAATGAATATTGGTTGGTAAGCAGAAGGATCTTTGAAAAATGTACTACGGAGATTTGATGAGAAATTTCAAATGTAAAAACAAAAGGTAAACATTGATAGAAACATCAACCAGATTTTGGTCTTTATGGTTTAAGATCTTCTTTGTTGCTATATGAGGATACATTAAATCCTTAAAGTTATATTCTGGTTTTACTTATGTATATATCATATGAGGTGAGTTATTGTACAAAGTGTGTCTAAGGGCGGATGGGTGGTCATTACGGTTATTACACAATCACACCCATTAATTTCAATTGTGTCACCTCATTTCATCCCACTCTATCACATTCCATCACTAATTTCATGGGATGCATCACACCTATCACAAATTTTTTTTAATTGTTCCATCATTGACAATGTAGAACACGACCAAAATGGTCCCCTGTTTCATCACAGAAAATAGAGACGTAGCTAAACAATCATATAACGAATCATTGGAGCTGAGGAGGAGGATGGTAGTGAGTTGAATGGTCCCCTAGTTTTCATCATAGAAAACAGAGACGAGTAAAATGGTCCCCTGGTTCAAAAAAAAATTTCCCCGCCACAAAAATTTGAGTTGAGGAGGATGATGGCGGTGAGCAGATGACTAAGGAGGACATAAGCTGAGAAGGATGATGGTGGTGGTGAGCTGAGGGGAATTTTTTTTTATTTTTTAACCCACGTTACTTTTCCACCGTGATGGTGGTCACGAGATTTCCATCACAGCCTTTGATAAAATTGTTGGGGCGGTGGTCGTGATGGTCACGGCCATCACGGACCACCTCGACCACCCTAATGTATAAAGGATACGAAGGAAAAAAGCTTGGCACGTGTCCTTAGATCAAAGGGTAATTTCGTTAAGACACAAAAGTTATTTAATCACGCATGGTAAATTCATAATTACGCATGTGTAGTTGATTCACGCACGTTATGAGACGATAATTACGCACGTTATAAAACCGAACGAATTATTTTAATGTATAACAATAGAGGGTGCAAATTAAAGAAAACGAAGTGTTCGTTTTTATGGTGTATTTGTTTTAAAAAATTAATGTAGTATGAAAAACTTATGCACGTCTAAAAAAGAGGGGTGGAACATGAAAAAGTCAATTGTATACTATACCTATTTATTTTAGGGAAAATCACGAGAATAGCCCTTTGACCGTTTGAATTACGAGAATAGCCCCGGAGACGTCTCTTTGGAGATGGTTCACGTTTCCCAAGCCGTCTGAGCCGTCTCCAAGACGCCTTGGTTCCCAGCCAATAGAACAACGACACGTCTCCATTCATGAGTCCGGAGACGTCTCCGGTGAGACCCGAGACGTCTCCGTGTCATGTTCGACGGTTCAGTTTTCCACGTCCCCCGTGATTCCCGAGACGTCTCCTATCTATATATACCATACCTCCGTCCCTAACTCCGTCCGACTCCTCCTCTACCACCACCCTAAAACCGTCTCCTTCATACAAAAGAAAATGGCACCAATTCGTTGGACGGAGGAACAAGAAATCGCCCTAGTATCAGCCTGGCAACTTGTCGAAGAAAGCCCACACCCGAAAAACAAGTGGTACTGATTTCTAAATGAATACAATCGGTTGGTAGGAGGCTCTAACTGAACCATCGATTCACTTAGCCGAAAGTGGAATGACTTGAACACCATGTGTCAACTCTTCAACGGGTACCACTATCGAACACTTCGAGCGATACCTTCAGATATGCCCGAAGACGTGGCCATCAGATATACCAAAAAAGAGTATGAATCCAAGCAACGCAAAGAATTCAAACACGTGTCTGCATGGCAAATGATGAGGGACCGTCTTAACGCGTAGCATATGTTTAGTTTATTTTTATTAACTTTTGTAATGTTTATGTATTTAAATTTATCTTTTATTAATCGAATGACTAGTTTATGCCTATCTTTTGAATCCACTGAATAATTATTGCACCTTTATTTTTTTCCATGATTTGGTAAAAAAAGACGTCTCCGGACTCATGAATGGAGACGTGTCATTGTTCTATTGGCTGGGAACCAAGCGTCTCGGGAGACGGCTTGGGAAACGTGAACCTTCTCCAAAAAGACGTCTCCGGGGGCTATTCTCGTAATTCAAACGGTCAAAGGGCTATTCTCGTGATTTTCCCTTTATTTTATCATGCGTAAATTTCAATACGAGTGCATCTTTGAGTATCATCCATTGATTCTCTAGATCAAAGGTTCGCATTTCTTCATATTTTTTTACATTAAGTCTCCTTTGTATTTAAAACTTTCTCATGATATAGGAGGGATATTGTATAAAATATTTTTGTGTGCAACCACGTGGTGATAGTTGAGATTGTTTAAATTTAATACTTCTGCTAATAATGGTGGTGGTGATGATGATGATAATAATAATCACATGTAACACATGAGTTATTAATAAAATAAAAAATATTGTAAGTTATATCAATTAGTTGTAACTTATATAAGACTCATTTGGAGCGTTGTAAATAAGGGAGTTACACCTCACGTATAACTCCCTTATTTTGTCATCTTTTTTTTTTAAGTGTACGGAAAATTTTCTTATTTAAGATCATAAATAAGTGTATATATAGTTAGTTGCAATACATTTTTCAATAGTTAACGAGATATTGAATATTAATCTCTTTTTATCCCCTTGTGACTTCACGGGTGCCCACGGCTACACTGTCCCCGCCTCTTACCCACAAGCTCGCGGCTTCAATGCACAGGTAATAGAACTTGGACACGGTAAGTAGGGCTGCAAACGAACCAAATGATTACAAACAAGCCTTGTTTGTGTTTGTTTGTTAATGAAATTATGTGTTTACGAAAAGTTCATGAACACTTACCGAACGAGATTTTCTGTTCGTGTTCGTTTGTTAAGAAAACACTTGTGTTTGTGTTCGTTTGTTAATTTTGTTTATTAACACAAGAACACAAATGAACATTAATAACACAAACGAATACAAAGAAGTGTTTTTGAATGAAAACAAACACAAAAGAACATATAGTAACTTTCAAATAGAATATAATTCACATACATTAAGATATTTGCTAGGTCGACTCAATATATAACTTAATCATCCAAACATACTTAGTATTTAACATAATATTGATAAAAATAATAAAGTAGTGTCTTAAAAAATTAAGTTTGTATCGGATGTGAATGGAGGAGGCCGACGGAGGTGCATGCGGAGGGCATCGACACTGGAAAGTGAAAACATATAATGAGCGTGGATACAAAAAGTAGACTTATTGATATCATATAGTCATATATTTACTTCACATATATTTATTTATTTGGGTAAAATAAAGAAAAATAAAATAAAATAAAAAATTATCAAAATTATAAACCCTATTAACTTATCGAACATAAACAAACAAATTACCGAACGTGCACGAGCATAAACGAACGAACACAACCGCTGTTCATAAATGAATGAACACAAACGATCTTCCAGCCAAACGATTCATGAACTATTCGTTGAAAGTTTAGTTCGTTTGCAGACTTAACGACAAGTGAAGGAAGATGGCTTTTAAGATTCATGGGCTTTCACCGTGCTGGTTCTACAGGAGAGAGGGGGGGGGGGGGGGGGGGGGGGGAAAGGTATTATTAAAAAAAATGAGTGGTGTAGGTGTTTTAGAGGAGAGAGAGTGTGATAAAGGTATTATTAATATTATTATTATTATTATTATTATTATTATTATTATATATGTATGAAAATAATTAATTATTGGGTAAAGAACCAGTGGAGTATTGCCTCTAAAAAACGGTTTCAGTGAAGTGATGTCACAGTACAGGATTGGTTGAAACCAGTAAAGTTAAAAACCTTACTGGTAGTGTCCCTCCCCCCTTAGATATATGCATGCAACAACACCATTATACAATTATCATATGGACAAATGACCTTCCTTTGATGTTTCCAACTCACAAGTAACTTGATCGAAGATTAATCATCTATATACACACGTGTGACTGGCTATACATCTATAGAAACACCATGATGATCTAGTTAATTGATGCGTTCATATATAGGTTGGTTTAATAGGCATTCATACTTTAGATGACACAAAAGCACACTTGGCCGGCATTAATGAGCTAGTGATGATGATCACCCCCACGGTTTTGATCATTTTATCCCATTACTCCGGACCCATGTGTTTGTTTTACCTTTCTTGAATATCCTAAAAATAAGTTTCTTAATATATTTTTTTTTTTAAATTAACTTTCATTCAACAAAACTTTAAACCGGTCCTCAAAGCGAGGACAGACAGCACTAACCAATTACAACATATACATAGGACATCGACACCATTATTTCCAAACTATCCTGTCACATTTAGACCTATGCTTCCGTCTCGTTTCTAGCTTTCCAAAGCGTCCACATAATAACCATAATCAACTCGTGCACAATCTTTTTCCTTATTTTGCCTCCCTTGACCGACTTATAAACTTGTAACGGGTCCTTTACATCGAAAGTATAGATCGGCTCTAAACCACACTATTTACCAATACGGTCCCAAACATTAGATGCTATGATACAATCTGAAAGCACATGAATCGCTGTCTTGTCACTATAATCACACCAAGTACAACTTCTATTCATTTCTGCCTGCCAAACCATAATAGAGCACTTTAATGGAACCCAAGAAACCCACTTTAAAATAAAGTTCATGCCATAATCAACTCCATTCTGCATAATCTTTCTAACCGTTTGTGTGGAAAACGGTTTATTCTCTTCGCCGGCCCAGACCCAAACATTGTTAACAGCCAAAAAAGACTTACCTTCGATAGCTTCACAGAGCTGAACCCACTGGATAAGCTCTTCGGCAGTCTGTATCAAATCAATCCAATCCGCGACAACGATCAACTGATTGTTCACCTCTTTAATTTTGTCCGAAACTGAACAAAACTTTTTATTTTCTGGCCGATAAAGATGTGGCCACTTGTGCTTTAACGCACAATCACCCAACCAGACATCCAGCCAAAATCGGACTAAATTCCCTCTACCAATCTTAGCTCTAATAAGAGTATACATTAAAACCTCATTCGCCTTTAAAGCGCCCACGACTTTCACTATAGACGTCCGACATCCCATCGCATATTTATTCAATGGTAAAATATCCCACATGTTATTGTTTTTGTGACACACCTCCACCACCGTCGCCACAAAGAATCTGGGTTCGAGCGAAACCTCCACACCCATTTAAAAAGAAGAGCTTCATTGATCTCATTCAACCTTTTAATACCCAACCCGCCAAGCTTCTTAGGAGTAGTTACTCTATGACAACTTACCCAATGTATCTTATTGGTATCATTCGAACCCGTCCATAGCAACCTTTTCATTATTCGTTCGAGGTTGTCTAAAACTTTTCTGGGAGCTTTATACAAAGAAAAATAGTATATTGGAAGGCTTTCAAGGACCTCTTTGATAAGCGTCACACGACCACCAATAGATAATAATCCGCCTTCCATAAAGCAAGTCTCGACTTGAACACCTCCATCACTTTCTTCCAATTAGAGCACCTATTCATATTGGCGCCCACCCTAATACCCAAGTAATAAAATGGCAAATCACCGCGTTTACAACCAATACCAATGCCGTATTATCCATCTCATTGTCACAAGTACCAATCCCATACAAATTAGATTTGTTTATGTTAATTTTCAACCCCGAACCCATATGAAAACATCTCAAAATTCTAGCCATTTCAACCACGTTACAATCTGACTACTCCCCTAGAATGAGCGCATCATCGGCATATAACAAGTGAGAAAGAACCAAACCGTCTTTATCCAACTTCACACCTTTGAATTCTCCCACCAATATAGCTTTATTAATCATACAAGAAAGCTCTTCTATCACCACCAAAAACAAAAACGGAGACAACGGATCGCCTTGTCTAAGGCATGTTTGACAATTTAACTCAACGTAGGCGACCCATTGACTAGAACGGCAGAGCGGGCCGACTTAAGAACCCCCATAATCCACATACACCATCTAGTGGGAAAATGCATTTACTCCAACATAGAGATTAAAAACTTCCAGTTAATATTATCGTACACCTTTTCAAAGTCTATCTTTAACAGGAATGACTTTTTAGATCTTCTCTTCAACCACGCTATAACCTCATTTAAAACAAGGGGACCATCCAAGATGTATCTATCTTTAATGAAAGTCGATTGAGACTCCGAAATCAAATCACCCATGACATTCTTAATTCTATTCGCCAACATCTTCGAAATCACCTTACTAATCATGCCAATCAAGTTTATGGGTCGATAATCCTTCATGGTAATCGGGTTTTGCATTTGGGGACCAAAATAATAAAGAAAGTACTAGAATTCGGGCTAATGTAACCCGTATCATAGAACTTGGCAAGAATATCAAAGAAATCACCTTCCAATTCATCCCAAAATTTCTGAACAAAATGGAAGTTAAAACCATCCGGCCCGGGAGCCTTATCCTTACCACATTCGAAAACCGCGCTCTTTATTTCTTCTTTTGAAAACGGGCGTACCAAGTCTTCACACTTTGAAGGCGGGACAGTCTTCAAGTTATCACAAGTTAAAACCGGCTAATTACTATAAGCTTCATGGAAGTGAGCCCGAAAATGTTTCAAGACTTCTTTTTTTCACTATAGTCGGCTTTGTATTCCAAACCCCATCCACATCAATACCCGGTATAGCATTAGTCGACCTTTTACATTAATAACTCTATGAAAAAATCCCGTATTGTCATCCCCATTGCCGCCCATTTCACATGAGCACGCTGCTTTAAGTCTTTATTATGTGACTCATTAATTTCAGCAATTCTTTGTTTGCACTCCTCGACAACCCACACCTCCTCCTCAGTAAGTTCCATATATTCCAAACATTTTTCCACTTGATCCAAATCGGCTCTACAGGAAGTAATTTCGGCAGCTTCTTTTTTAGACATATCGGCGCACCACTTCCTAAGCTCCATACTCAAAGACTTCAACTTTCGATACAATAAGCTTTGAGCCGAACCACTACCATAATCTTTACTCAATGTCTCACGAACAACATCAATACACCCCTCTTTATTTACCCAAGAGTTGAACCATCGGAAAGGTTTCAGACCAAAGTTCTTGTTAACCATGTATAAATGTAAAGGACAATGGTCCGAAAACCCCCTAGGTAAAGCTCTCAAAGTAGCGTTCGGCCATATATTAAACAAATCTGAACATACCAAAATTCTATCGATCTTACTTTGTTTATCACCTCTTCCTTTCCCCGCCAAATATGTGAACTTCCTCCATTTCATAGGATATTCAACCAACCCTGTTTCATCAATAAACTCATTGAAGTCCTTAGCACTAGCCTCGTTAAACATAGTCCTTTTTCTTTCTTTCGGACTTCTAACCGTGTTAAAATCGCCTAAGATAATCCAGATACCTTCATTAGCATCCATCATTCCCTTCAATTCTCGCCATAACATCCGTTTTTGGACACCATTTTGAGGACCATAAACGTTTATTATGTTGACTTTCATATCATGGTCCTTCATTCGACCACTATCCATAAGAAAATTTTGGTTCTTAAAAACCGCTTCCTTTTCAAAATAACCCAGATCCCACAAGGAAACCAACCCTCCTGAGAGCCCGTTGGATCAACCACCTCAAAGTCGAAACTACCTCTGCCCCAAAAACGTTCAAGAGCATTCCTTCCCAAACCTTTAGTCTTAGTTTCTTGCGTTGCCAAAAACGCTACATCATGATCTTTATTCAAACCTCTAACCCATTCATCCTTACCTTCCACACACATCCCTCTAATATTAATACAAAGATAATTCTTGTTTTAACCGATTATACGCCTTCTTTGGTAATTGTTTCACGAATCAGATCTTGTAAATCTTGTAAATTTGCCCCTAACTTTCGACCCAAAGTAACTGTACTCGACACTTCCACCTCCAAAGGCACCCTCTCAACATTAACACCACCCAAGTTAACCTTAAGATCTTCATGTACCTTCGACAGTGGGTTTCAATCCAAGTCGTTATTCAAATTAGTCACCAAATCATTGAAAATGACTTCTCCATCATCACTAGTTTCCATTCCCACATTTCCCTTCCCATTAGAATTGTTCGGCCAATGATCTCCCATAAGTCCAGTCCCAATAGTAGTATCCGGCCCATCAAATTGTGTCGCATCCGAACTCTTATCCAACTCAACTATGCCAATAATAGGATTAAGCCCAAACGGGTCCTCACCTCTAGCCGTTTACCAGCCTTAGGCCTTTCCTTATGTTACACCCCAATCGATGGCGGAATACATCAAGGCGCGACATGTGATAGATTGTTCAAAGACTTCATAACACTAAAATGTGACTATATTAATATGAATTTCATTTGCATCTAAGATTCACAAAAATACAATTTGTTTCAAGAAAAAGCACATCAAACACGAACATGAAGTAAGATATAGATTGTTTCGTTTGTTTCTAAGGCCGAATCCTAAGTGATATTTCTTGTTCCATTTCATCAAGCATTTTGCTGCAACATGTATAAAATATCCGTCAACACATAAAGTATTGGTGAGCATACTAGTTTTTTTGAATACATACATAATAATAAAATGTTTTATTCGAATCATCATGCTATAGACTTGCACATACAGAACCATACAAAAGACATAATCAACACGCGTTGGCACTGCTTGACCTAACACTATAGTGATAGGTCGTTAACTTAACCATGACCTAGTAAGGGGCAGGGTGCTACTCCTATAGCGCTATACATGTTAAGGCTAGTTGTACGCTAAGCGGCTTTTGTATCTTAGAATTTGATTTTTAACATGGCAATGGCATACATGCATGTTTGATAGATTGAACATGTGTGTATGAAAGCATTTAGTGTATTTGCATATGATACATGTTGAGCCCCAAAAGTGATAAAGAGAAAAAGGGGACAAGTATGAACTCACCTTAGGGTGCGTTTAGTTAGGTTCCCGTTAAGAGTCTTGAGAGAGTTTTAGCTCCGGTTAAACTAGAGTTGGAAAAGGAATTGGTTTAGATTCGGAGGAATGATTCAAAAGTTCAAAGAAGTCATGCATTGCCTTTAAGGCGAACCAAAACACAAACCATCTTTAAGATGATTCGGATGGTCAGGAGTTAAAGTTAATAACCAAGCACAAAACCACCATGAAGGTGATTTGGATGGTGAGAGTTAGAGTTAGGAATGTGAATCCAGTTTAAAGAGTTTCATGTCATGACCACTTTGTTTATAGATTAAACATGGGTTTTAGACAAAAGGATTTTCCCATTCTTGTATGGAACGAATCTGAGTTACAAGAAGGGTCAAGAGATTGGTAAGGTAGGGATGTATCCACAAACCTCCCAAGTTATTTGATTACTAGACGAAGAATGAAAGTTTTGAAAAGTATATATAAGTATTACATATTATAACTAGGAGATTAAAGTAGAGTATGGTGACTTTGTTTGGATGAGCCTTGGCTTTCCTTTGTCAACCATTAACCATAACACAAGTCCCCCCAACATTGAGTTGTTGGTGAACTCGGTTGGTATCACTACAAATAATATTCTAGTGCATAAAAACAATATCAAATAACCACCTTTGAGGCCTCAAATCGGTGTCCCACTCGTGTCTATTTGCCTTAGAAAACTAGAGTAAGGTCCTAGAGGTTTCCCCAAGGGGTTAGAAGAAGAGGAGAGGTGAAGAAAGTGGAAGAAAAGTGAAGATTGAGGCTTTGCAACTTACAAATTTTGAGCAGAATTTTTGCTTGAAAATCTTGAAGATTAGAGAGATTTGGGAGTGATTAGAGAGTGTAGGAAGTGTTTAGGAGGTGGTGAAGGTTGGTATTTATAAGGATATTCATAGGTTGTTAATTAATCATAGAACATGTAATACTTGATAAGTTATATTTCACCAATAACGGGACTCAAGACTCGTGTGTACGTGTGTGTTTTCCCCAATGATTCCCTGAATCATTTAACTATGGACAATTGTAGACACTATGCAAGTATGAACTAACTCCCGATGATTCCCCGAATCACCGAACCGATTCAACTAACTCAGTTAAGTACGTTATGTAAAATATTTTGCTAAGGTAGACTTATATGTTTGTAAAAAATATTAATCTGGGTTTACCGGGTGTCACATCATCCCTCTGTTGAAAGAATTTTCATCCCGAAAATTCCTCGAAGTCGAAGGGAAAGAATGAATTTTTTTTCCGGTTGTTACAATAATATATGTGTGGGTAAATATATATAATCGCAACATGGGTAATAATCATCAACGGCTCGTTGTGATAAATGTTTTTATAAGGTTAAACATCTCAGTCGTGTCTCATAAGTTGAGTGAACAACTAGCCGTGTAGACACATCTATAGACCTTAAGAGTCTTATATAGGAAACGTGTAGGTCGGGATTTTTTTTCTCGGGCTTATTGATTTACTAGCTTTCACACGTATTACGAGGTGAGTAACATGTCCTTTTTCTACTTTTTTTTTTTTTTTTTTGAATTTGGGGGAAAAGCATTCCTAAGTTTCAATACATGTAATGTAGTGGTAATGAATCCAGTGATCTATATGTGTGCATGACTTATATTTATTATTTGCACAATCGAAAGGTCCTCACCACAAAGATTGTATCCATTTATGGACTTAGCTATGGGATTATTAAAGAAAACTATTGGATTGACACCCCCACTCTTGGTTAGTCGCACCAACTTCCATTGATGAGTGCGTATAATACCACTTAACTGTTTTTGTCTTAAGTGTACAATGTGTAAAGCAAATTGATGTCTTGGTTTGGTTACGGACTCATGAGGCACATTTTTCAATATCGTAATTAAAAATTGATTGGTATCGCGATATCATTAGCTATGTGTACATTGTTTTTACAAACTGTTTCTTTGGAAACAAAGTTTGTTGATTCTTTTAAACCAGTAAACTCGTCGAATTTATGTTGATGATTTTAATCATGTAGGTAATTGAACGCGAGTCATGGAATTTGAAAATTTAAGCTTGCCTCTAAATGATACCGCTCTTGAGAAGATTTCCTTTTATTTCTCAACTATTTTGAAATATAGTGGTAAAATCTCTAGTTTGTCAAAACTTATGCCTCTTCATTTAGAGGTTAGCTTAACTACGCGTGAAAACATTTCGTGTCATGATACCGCTCTTAAGATAATTATTTTATTTAATTACCAACAGAGCGGCAGAGAAGTCTCTCCGATTCTAAGCATAACCCATCACCATTTCATCAACCCGAAAACAATTTCTCGTGCCGTTACAAGAAGTTTCCAACAATTTTTGTCTTTTGCAAAGCTCAAATTTAATACCTCTTTTTAACCCCAAACTAGCTTCATTATTGTAACAAGCTCTTTCAGACCATCATTGGCTTATCTCCACAATTAGGCAACAATTCTTTAAGCACCAAGTATGAACACACGTGTAATGCCCAAATGTCATCATTATGTTGGTTTCACTTTGCACGACATACAACATCTTTAATTAGTAAACAGAATCTATAGTATAAATTCGATCAAAAATGAAACTAAATAGTTTTTCTAAACAAATTATATTTTAGATTTTCTGTCATTAGAATTTTAAATATTTTTCATTAAAGAATAAAAATAAATCGTAGATGCATCATGCATCTATGTATCAAAGCCTCTGTAATTTTGTCAGCATTCTTCAATATGAAATGGTGTACACCATTGCCAGGCGTCCTTCACCAACCGGATCAACTGCTAACATAAGAGATGTAAATCGCGTGTCTCAAAATAAATAGGGTAGAGTTGTGGTTCGATCCTAGACCTCCACAATAGATTCTCAACTCTAATGGCACTAGAGCACTATCGTGAGGACAATTATAACCTTAAATTTGTTTAAATCTAACAAACCGTTTAGACTGCTTGAGTTTCATGTGTTTTAGAGAATAAACGAGTGACATCTTTTTAAAATTAGTATCATTGGTGTTGTTTTTTATACTTACAGACCATTAATATGCATACAACCCACCCGGCCACTTTATCTTTTTCACAAAGTCTAGCCTAATGTATTGTACCCAAGTTAGCAAAATACATGGAAAACATTAGCATACATAATCATGCCATAGTTGATCCAAGATCCCATACAATTATACAATCATATAAACGGCTCATTCTTTTGATGATCTAATTGTTTTAACAAACATGCATGAGTGGCGGATTAGCGCGGATGCAAGTTTTTTATTGTTATCATAAGAATTTAAATAATTATAGAGTAATTCGTCTTTGCATTCATATCATAGCATACTTCCAAAATATTGTAACATAGCTTTTAAAATGAAAAGTTATACGTTTAATTTTGTTGCAAATGACTCTTGAAACCAACCTTATATAATTAGTTAACTCGCGATAGTGTACGTTAGATACATGTTTTAACCATAATAACTATTAGTAATTTAGTCTTTGCTATGTATACGTGTGTATAGCTACAAAACTAAAGGCCCCTTGATTTCTACACGATAATTCACGTGATCATGAGCTGGTGTATGCATATCATGTGTAGATTTATGTATACTATACATATATTTAAATATATGTGATGTGATATGGTATATGCATGACCATGATAGATCATAAGTCGGGGACAAAAGTACAAAAAAGCAAACAAGATACACTGGATTTTTTTGAAAACTTTTAAGGGTACTTTCACTTTGAATGATTTCATGCAGGAAAGGCAATACTTTGTGAGAAGAAAATGGACCCCTTTGTATGGTTTAAGAAGAAACAAATCTTTCACCCACCATGTCCTTCCATTAAATCAAATTCTTTGATCCTTTGCATGCTCTAAAGTTTACAAGTGGGGACTTTCTAGGGCATTCACACGATATTATCCTTACCTATACAAAAAAATATCAATAAATGGTTAGGTATATATGTTAATGGTTAAAGAAACAAGGAACTAGAAGTTAAATTCATATTTTTACTTGACTCGTAAATAAAGCTTGCTATCATGGGAATGAGAAATAAACAACAAAGAGATCGAAGAAAATCTTGAAGGCCCTTATTTGATGGGTATCTTTCTTGATTTCTCATAAAGGCGAATATTGTAAAATCGTCAATTACACTCATAGTACTACAAAAGAATTGTAAATGAGTGTTATCTATAATCTATATAACTTATAATAAAAGAATTGAATATTGATGACATGACATTCAAGAAGGCATTCTCCTCCATGAGTGTGTCATGTGTCATGTCATGTGGCAAATTAAAAATAAATAAATAATAATATAAAACCTAATCTACTAAATATAAATTGAGTTATTTTAGGAAAAAAGAATTTAAAAACAAATTAAAATTTTTCTCTCTTATTTTCCTCCCATAATTTTTAAACGTTAATATCTTTTATATACGATATTTTTTAAAGAAAAAAGTTACACCAAATTAACGAGCGTTTTAATATCTTTCCAACGAGTACCATAGTTCTATATAAAAAACGGAGAAAAAAACAACTATTTTTTGTGGGGTTTCGTTCATACAGGAAAAAAACACAAAGTGTTCAGGTTATTCATTAATAATGTTTTTTCTTTTAAACCAGGTTCTTATCTACGATGTTGAAATTCAGCTCAATCGCCATGCTTTCATTAGAATTTTACTCTTTTAAAGATGCATAGGTATACTTCATCAAGAGAAGCTAAAAGAAAGAATCGCGCAACACTGCAACACATGGTGTCACCTTATAGCAAGGTTAATTTTTTTATTTATTTAATTACAAGGGTAATAATTATTACTATTAGTATTAGTATTATTAGAATTGTTATATTTTTCAACCTCGGGACGCTCCCAGAATAAAAACTAGTAATCTATATCTATATATCTATCTTTTATATACGAGATTTTTTAAAGAAAAACATTACACCAAATTAACGAGCGTTTTATTATCTTTCCAACGAGTACCATAATGCTATATAAAAAACGGAGAAAAAAACGACTATTTTTTGTAACCCGACAGGTATTGTGTTAGGTTTGGGATTAGTTTTAAAAAAATGTGGGTTTGGGTCGGGCCTAGGATTAGGTGATACCCGACCCAATTACCCTTTTTTATATTAGAATATGATAACTTATGGCAGAGATTTGTTTAAAATAATAATAATAATAATATTCATTAATCATATATTGGCAAGTCATTAATTATATTGTCATATTACATATTTTATTACTAGTTGATTACCCCGGAAGGGTTCTGGGGTTGAAAAATCTAATTTTACGTGATAACATATTGCAAATGACTCAAGTTAACTAACCACAAAATCTCTCAATCATTGCATGTTCATAGTATTCTAATCAGTAATAACTCATATTTCCTAATCTAAAACCTAATCAGTAATTATCTAAAGAATCACTTATGTAAGCTGCAACTATTAAAAAACTCATCACATCTCTCTAATTTCTCACATTCTAATGGCTCTTATAATTCCTAACCTAATAAACTAAACAAACACTTAAGTTGGAAGTTGTAATCATTGCATCTCATTATGCCACGTGGCATAATCAAGAGATGGTTGAGGCCACCATTGAACGCCACGTCAGCAACTATCAATTCTTTCCGTGAGCGTCCCGGGGTTGAAAAATAAAACCATTCTAATAATACTAATACTAATAGTAATAATTATTACTCTTGTAATTAGATAAATTAAAAAATAACCTTGCTATAAGGTGACACCAATTGTTGCAGTGTTGCGCGATTCTTTCTCCTAACTTCTCTTGATGAAGTATACCTAGTAAAATTCCAATGATAACATGGCGATTGGGCTGATTTTCAACTTCGTAGATAAGAATTTGGTTTAAAAGAAAAAACATGATTAATGAATAACATGAACACTTTGTGTGTTTTTTTCCTGTATGAACGAAACCCCACAAAAAATAGTCGATTTTTCTCCGTTTTTTATATAGGACTATGGTACTCGTTGGAAAGATAATAAAACGCTCGTTAATTTGGTATAATATTTTTCTTTAAAGAATCCCGTATATAAAAGATATAAACGTTTAAAAATTATGGAGGATACATGAGAGAGAAAATTTTAAATTTATTTTTAAATTCTTTTTTTCCTAAAATAACTCAATTTAATTTAGGGTTTTATGTTTATCTTTTTTTTTTTAATTAAAAAAGAAAATAGTTCAAAAACACTAAAATCTTTCAATTATGATGCCACGTGGCACTTTACTTAGATTTCACAACCCGGGACGCTTCCGGGGTATAAGCTAGTAACTATTAATAAAAGAATTGAACTTAGATGATTTGGCATTCAATTGTGGCCTCAACCCTCCCTTCAATATGCCACGTGGCATAATGAGGTGAAAGTGTTTAAATTTTTTTTATTTTGTTTTTATTGTTAAAATCTAATAATAAAATTAATTAAAACACTATACAAGATATACATATCTTAGAATTTAAAATAAAATATTTACTTATTAAGATATTTTAGGAAAAAAAATTTATAAACAAAATTAGATTTTTTTTTCTCATGTTTCCTACCATAATTTTTAAACGTTAATATCTTTTATATACGGGATTTTTTAAAGAAAAAAATTACACCAAATTAACGATTGTTTTATTATCTTTCCAACGAGTGCCATAGTGATATATTTAAACGGAGAAAAAAACGACCAAATTAACGAGCGTTTTTATTATATTTTTTTTCAACGAGTCCATAGTGCTATATAAAAAACGGAGAAATTATTAAGCGTATTCACCTGCATATTTGGTAATAGCTGCAAGAAATCAAAAGACTAAATTACCACTTCTATCAATCCAAATAAACTTTCTAAGAAAATAGGGATTACAATACAAACAAACTTTAGTCATTATCTGTAAGCAGTTAGCAGCACAATCCAAAATATCCAGAAAACTTAAAAGAATCTAAACTTGACTACAACCTAAGTGCAATACCTCAACTCAACTCATCTCTCCTCCACATCAGCGTTTTTCAGTACTTTTCATTTACTTGCCACGACTTGCCAAATCACTGGAAATCTTATACGCCACAACCAATTTTTAAATTTAAGTCAAAACACATAATTATTTGATATAAAATAATAAATTTTATTTAAGACAAATTACTAATGTGTAATTAATTACATTTAAATAAAAAACAATTCAGTGTTAAACATAATTAAAATTATTTATATTAAAAGTGTATGAGTTAGGGTGGAGAGAGTCTTGCCATTACTTGCGAAATTACCTCAATTCAACTCATCTCTCCTCCACCTCAGCATTTTTCGGTACTTTTCTTTTACTTGCCAAATCACTTAAAATCTTACACGCTTTACATGCCACAACCAATGTTTAAATAATTCAAAATACATATTTATTTGATATAAAATAATAATTTTTATTTAATACAAATTAATAATATGTAATTAGTTACATTTAAATAAAAAACAATTCCGTGTTAAACATAAGTGAAATTATTTATATTAAAACTGTATGAGTTAGAGTATTTCCATTACTTGCGAAACTTACCTCAACTCAACTCATCTTTCCTCCACATCAGCGTTTTCCAGTACTTTTATTTTACTTGTCACAACTTGTCAAATCACTGGAAATCTTACACGCTTCACATGCCACAACCAATTTTTTCAATTTATTTCAAATTACATATTTATTTGATATAAAATACTAATTTTTATTTAAAATAAATTAATAATATGTAATTAATTACATTTAAATAAAATATAATTCAATGTTAAACATGTCACACCCTCAAATTCCACGTGCGGGGTTTTACCGCGAGGCGCGTGACAAATCAGGATCTAAGTCAACGGTCACAATAAACGACACTATATGATACGTAAAAATGACATAAGCAAACCATTAAGTTTTCATAAGTAATCCAACGCTGCGGAAGCGTAAAACTTTATTACAACACGAAAGTAAAAGCATAAAAGTCTAAAAATGCGAAATAAGATGCATATGAATCCTAGACGCCGTGAGACTCCGTGTGCCTATGTAATGCTGCTACCTCAACGACCTGAGACAAACATGCTAAAAACGTCAGCAAATAATGCCGGTGAGTTCACAGGTTTTTAAGTAAAACGACTCCAAAAGTTTCAAAGAATGCCCTTGGCCAAACCAGGCCACATGTATACCAACCAGACGAATACCTGTCACTACTACGATTGGAAAACCATTACTGGACACGAATACATGAATACAAGAATACACGAATACACATGCCCGAATACATGAATACAAGAATACAAGAATACCGCAAGAGACAACATGCACCCGTCCGACCTCCAGTCGACGAGTGGGGCCGGTCACGCCCAAATAGATCTATCCATATTTCCCCCGTTGTGCAACCACCGCACATTCATGGTTTTCCCCGGGACTTTAACAAATCGTATAGCAACCCAAAAGAATACCCCCAACACATAAAGAATTCAAGAATACCAGTACGTAATACCATATAGTAACCAACGACTACCCTGTAAGCTTTACCAATACGAGTACTTAGCAAATCATAGGTTTTATGAATACCAAAACGTGATTTGACACATGTTTTATGAATACCAAAACGTAAGATGACACACCTTTTATGAACACGAAAACGTAAGATGACACACCTTTTATGAACACGAAAACGTAAGTTGACACACCTTTTATGAATACGAAAACGTAAGTTGACACACCTTTTATGAATACGAAAACGTAAGTTGACACTCTTTTACGAATACGAAAACGTAAGTTGACACACCTTTTACGAATACAAAAACGTAAGTTGACACACCTTTTATGAATACGAAAACGTAAGTTGACACACCTTTTACGAATACAAAAACGTAAGTTGACACACGTTTAATGAATACAAGTACCCATCATGTTTTCTTCCCCGAAAGCAAAACTAGTAAAAAGTGGGGCCGTGAACTCACCTTAGAGTGCGTCCTCAGTAATATAGAAATCCGATACGTGTGTGATAGTCCCTACTAGTGGCGACCTATCAATGAGTTTACATAAGTGTGATGACTACTAACCCGAAGGCTAATCAGTCCCCAAATTGTCCAAATCGTGATTGTGTATGTTGAAAACATGTTTAAACGTTAAACCGACCAAACCAGACAAAACCCGACATCCCATTGGTGACCCAACATTCCACGTGTTAGCCACATACAAGATATCATGCACATACGCAATTAAACACTTAGCATGCGCAAACATCCACCCTATCTAGCATAACGCCCAATTAACGCATAAACAAGTCCGAACACGTGTTACCAAGTTATTAGACATGTCACGGGGTTCCTAACATGTTCCTAGGCGTCAAACTGTGTTTCGGGATGTTAAAATATACATACAGCAGCATTACACACGATTAGGAATCAAACATGCAATTAGGAAAAGTCAACTGGTGATTAGGAGAGTCAAACTGGCGAGTAGCATTGTAATCGCCAGTCAAAATGGCGATTGGGCTCCCAATCGCCTATAGTTCAGGCGATTGGGGGCCAATCGCCTATAATAGAGGCGATTAGGAACCCTATTCGCCATTACTGCTCTGTTCCGTCCTTTTTGCGCGTTTAACCCTCCAAATCAGATCCGTAACATGTGAAAACACCCAATATCAAACCCAAAACATTAACCCAACTATTTCAAGAAAAAACCCCTAATTTATCATCTCCCTAGCCGTCCCGAATGCATGCGGTTTCCCAAAATAGCATAACTAGCATGTAAGCATCACATCAACATGCAAAACTTACCCTAAATAGCAAATATCCAGATTTCATCATATAGCGACGTTGTCCGACATTATCCTACTGTTCTAGCATCATCCTAGGGTAAACCCTAACCTTAAACAATCATCAAAACACAACATATCAGCATTAATCCTTCATAATCATTCAAACGGGTCAAAACGCCTAATATCAAGAATACACATCTATGGACCTTCAAACTCCTAGGTTAACATCATATGAACTCATTTAGATCAGAAACATAATAATAATGCAAGGACAACCATGTTTACATGATAAAAATCCTATCTTGCATGAATACATCACATATAACAAACATAGAGGTTTGGGTTTGTTTAGAAACTGATTTGAACGAGTTTTCAAAGACACAAATGTTTAGAAATCAGGTCTAGACCTTTAGGGTTTAAAATAATATCATTACAAAGGTTTGGGATGAAGAACACACCTTGAAATGGTGAGATTATGAGGTGTAAGGCTTGGAAACGTGATTTCTTGCTCAAAAACGTGTTGCATAGGTTGGATAAGGTGTGGGGTGGCTTTGGGGTGTATTATGGTTTCACAAATGATGTTTTAAAACATAAGGGTGGTATTTATAGGCGTTTTTTAGTCGTCATATGCAGTCCAGGCGAGTACAAGGCTGTTACAGGCGATTAGGGCTGCTAATCGCTAGTAGTTACTAGCGAATAGCCCCTATTCGCCTATAAGATCCTCCTATTCGCCCCTTATACTGGCGATTAGGCTACCCCATGTGGCCTAATCGCCTATAGCCTATGTGTTCGGGTTTTTGGCGCGTTAAACCCTATTTTATCATATATAAACACGTTTTCACATACCGACAAGTCATATAATGATTATAAGTACACAATGCATGATAACTAACACGTTCTCGTCCGATCACCAGTTCCCGGGACCCAAGACTTGCGTGTGTGCAATAAGCCCGGCGATTCTACAAATCGCTAATCCTTGTACACACGGTTATGGACCGACACCCAATGCTCCCTCGGACCATTGTAACGACTCCCGATGATTCCCGGAACCATCATAACGACTCAACTGACCTAGTTAAGTATGTTTGAAAACGTTTTTCGCTAAGGTAGACTTATGTGTTTTATGAAATGTTAACCTAAACGTGCCGGGTGTCATAAAACATAATTAAAATTATTTATATTAAAAGTGTATGAGTTATGGTGGAGAGAGTCTTGCAATTACTTGCGAAACTTACCTCAACTCAACTCATCTTTCCTCCACATCAGCGTTTTCGAGTACTTTTCTTTTACTTGCCACAACATGCCAAATCACTTAAATCTTAAACACTTCACACGCCACAACCAATTTTTAAATTAAATTCAAAATACATTTTCATTTTATATAATAATAATAATTTTTATTTAAAACAAATTAATAATATGTAATTAAATACATTTAAATAAAAATCAATTCAGTGTTAAACATAATTAAAATTCTTTATATTAAAAAAGGACTATAAGTTTAATTCTTTAAAGAAAATTAAAAAATAATAATTATAATGGCTATATTTAAGTGAATTGCTTTGGTTTGTCCTCGTGCTTTCCAGATCTCGCACTCTTGATCCCTAGACTTCAGTATTTACAAACTTGGTCCTAATGGTTTACAACTTGTACTTGTGTGATCCCATTAGTTGGAATTTGTAACTATAGTGGTTCTTACCGACTAACGTCGTTAAAAATTTCAGTTAAGTTCATGTAAAATGACAAATCTACCCTCACTCAATAAAACAATAATAAATCTACCCACACCACCACCACCATCACTACCATCCACCTACCACCCCACACCACCAAACATCATTATCTCCTACCCCACACCTCTCATTCCGTCACCACTGTTCACCTCACCACTGTACACCTCCACCATTCCCACTGCCACACCTCACCACTCTAACCACCACAATCTTCTGTTGGTTCCACTAACCGAAACCCTAACCACCACTCTCAACCTCCACCCTCACAACAGCACCACCTCAAATCGCCAGCCCCACTCGAAAGTATGGTGGGGGGTCAAACATTGTCGGGGATACTCAAATGTACCTTCTGAATTTGGAAATTTGCATACTTCAATCTCTATAATGTTCCATCTTTTGAATTTGACCTGCTCATTATAGGGTGTTGGGTGGCGCCGGTAGGTGGTGAGTGGTTTGATCGGTTGCAAGTGGGGTGAAGCATGTGTTGGGTTAGTCGATAGGTGGTGTTGGATTTGAAAAAGGAAGGATGGGTGCAAGTGCAGGTGTGTTGGATATGAAGAAGGAATGGTGGGGGGTGCAGGTGGACCCCATATGTTGTATTTAATTATTTATCTATTTAAATATTAAGGGAGAGTTTTGTCATTTTATAGAACTTAACTGAAATTTTTAACGGTGTTAGTTGGTAAGGACCACTATAGTTACAAATTCCAACTAATGGAATCACACGAGTACAAGTTGTAAACTTTTAGGACCAAGTTTGTAAATAATGAAGTCTAGCGATCAAAAGTGTGAGATCTGGAAAGCACAGGACCAACCAAGCAATTCATCCGCTATATTCTGACGGATATATTCTATAGATTATAAATACACTTCCTCTTTCAATCCTCATTTGCACATCTCAATTCACAGTTCATAATTCACTTCCTCTTTCACATATGGGTGGTGCTTATCCAGTTTCAAACCAACGAGTAGGTCCTTCAAACCTTCAACATTCATCTCGTCGATGACCATCTAACCCTCCTACAGTTTATCCTCCTCAATATGCAACCTTTCAAACCCTCCTACATTTCGCCCTTCGCAAATGCGTAACTCGTCAAACCCCATGCATTCTACCATCCTACACCTTCAAATCCTCTTGCCTTCTACCATCCTACACCTTCAAAGCCTTTTTCGGTGGCAAACAATACAAGTGATGCTCAAAACGAATTTGTGGATAAAGATTTTAACTGGGCGTACGACTGCACCATGAATCAATTACAATTCGAATGACTACGAATTGGCAGTGTTCAATCAGATTTCACTTCAAACCATATTACGGAGAACCTCCATCCAATACAAGAACCTTCAAGTTGGGCCAAAGATTATGAATCTAACTCGGGAGAGGAATACGTATGATACTCGGATGAAGAAATGGTTTATCCATCTTCCCAAAACTCTTGACGCAATCATTGGGACAAGCGGTTGAACCATCATGATAGCGATTGCTCGGTTTCTCTTGAATCCTTATTGGGTGAATGGGAATAATTTTAAATAGATTTATGTAACATTTTATTTAATTAGGTTTGTGTAATGTTTTAATTAATTAGGTTTATGTAATGATTTAAGTACTTAGGGTTATGTAACGTTTAATTATTTAGGTCTTTGTTAACTTGGAATACAGATTTTGCTAGGGGTAAGCAGAAAACAAAAAAAAAACAACAGAACCAAAACCAAAAACTGATTTAAACGAACCGGAAAAACCAAACCGAAAAAAACAAACCTAAATTAGCAGTTCGGTTTTGGGTTTGCATTTTATAGAAACCGAAAAAGACCGAACCGAACAAATGGGCCTAAAAAAATCATTTTTTAGTGTTTCTTATACATTGATTTAGGAATTATTAGTTCCATTTTTGAATTTTAAATATTTATAATAAGAACATCAACATGTTGATTTAGTTTTAAATGATTTATCATTGCCAACAAAATACCAAAACTTAGCATAAAAGTAATTAGTTTTTAAAGTACAACAAAAGAAATGTCTTAATAAAAACTTTGAATAAACAGAATTTTTTGCATGAATAGGTGTTTTGGTTATGGATAGAGTGTTTCTAGGTGGAGAGTAGGGAAAAAAGTGTAAATAGGTAAGTAGCTAAACCATATAGCGACCTTCAACAATGTTTTTTCAAGGTATTCAACCTGTTTAGCGACCTTCAAAGAGATTTTTGAAAATATGGAACCGGTTTAGCGACCTTGAATTGTAATTTTTGAAAATATGAAACTGGTTTAGCGACCTTGGTTTTTTTTTTTTTTTTTGAAAATATGATATCGCGAAAGGGGTGACAAGGCTTAGGGAAATCATCAGTTAACCTTATAAAGTTGGATCAATGTTACATCTGCTACGTTGCCAATGGTTTAGGAAAATCATTCATGAATTTCCCAGGCGGCAACGTCTTTTATCTTGGGAAAAAGCACACTCTTGGTCACTTTGATCTTCTGGATCGATATTACATCTGCCACTTAAACTCGCGTTGTCAGCGACGTACGGAAGACACTTTAATGTAATCTTTGTATTTTATTAAAAAATGTGACTTTGATATAATATTAATATATTGATTTTATTTGAGTTGTATGTATATGTCCATTTAATCATTGTGATTATTTGTAGTTTTATGTTGTAACATCGATACAATGAGCACCCGGGGCCATTTGGTGACGTTGGAAAAAGCCTTGTCACCCTTTTGTCGGGGATAAAACGATGTAATCCGGATATTTTTAAGTCCAGATTTTTCGTGGCCGGTGATATATCGCCTGAGGAAAACGCGTCGACAGTCCCGGCAACCGTGCCGACCCGCCGGGCGGGTTGATAAAGAGGTCCGAAAACGGCCCCCGGGACCATTTGGACACGTTGGAAAAGCCTTGTCACCCCTTTTGTCGTGGATAGAACGATGTGATCCGGGTATTTTTAGGGTCAGATTTTTTGTGGCCGGTGATATATCGCCTGAGGACAACGTGTCGATAGTCCCGGCGACCGTGCCAACCCGCCGGGCGCGTTGATAAAGAGGTCCGAAAACGGCCACGGGGGCCATTTGGTCACCTTGGAAAAGCCTTGTCACCCCTTTTGTCGGGAATAGAACGATGTGATCTGGGTATTTTTAGGTCCGGATTTTTCGTGGCGGTGATATATCGCCTGAGGACCACGCGTCAACAGTCCCGGCTACCGTGCCGACCCGCCGGACGCGTTGATAAAGAGGCCCGAAAATGGCCACGGGGGCCATTTGGTCACGTTGGAAAATCCTTGTCACCCCTTTTGTTGGGGATAGAACAATGTGATCGGGTATTTTTAGGTCCGGATTTTGCGTGATATCATATTTTCAAAAATTACAATTCAAGGTCGCTAAATCGGTTCCATATTTTCAAAACAAAAAAAAAACAAAGTCGCTAAACCGGTTCCATATTTTCAAAAATTACAATTCAAGGTCGCTAAACCGGTTCCATATTTTCAAAAATCTCTTTGAAGGTCGCTAAACAGGTTGAATTCCTTGAAAAAACATTGTTGAATGTCGCTATATGGTTTAGCTACTTACCAATTTACACTTTTTTCCCTACTCTCCACCTAGAAACACTCTACCCCTAACCAAAACACGTATTCCTGCAAAAAAATCGAATAAACATGAAAGTAGTTTGGAATTTATGTGAACGATACTAATTCAAGTGGTTAAATATATAAAAATAAATGTAAACATCTAATAAGGTCTTTGGATATTTGGCACCCCACCGATCCATCCTCACTGCATACATTTCGTTCACCCTTAGCCACTAAAAAAACATGTAAGACATTTTGAAAATAAAATTTTAGCTTGAAAATAAAATTATGATTTAACTTATAATCATAATTTTCAAAAACTGGAAGGTGTCTTTGATCATGAAAACAACAAAAATCTTATGTAATTATTCAATTAGGTAATTCTAAAGCAACGTTTAAAGAGAAATGGACTATAATTACACATAGATAAAAGTCAAAAGTCTAATTCATTCTTAGCTTTCATTATATGAGAATCCATGGAAGATACATGACCATGTGACTAGGCAATTAAGTCTTTGGATATTTGGAAAATCATCTTATATAATTGCATTTGACTAGACTTCAAAGGTTTAATCTAAAACATATAAAATATATATTTTGTCATGCATTTCCCATTTATTTCACGAAACTTCGTTTACACAATAAACATGATAAAGATGGATGGTGATTACATTAAGATTCTTGAAGGTTGAAAAGATTTCAACAATTATAAATAGTGATTACATGTAATCACCTTGTTTTATAGACTTCAATTATCTATCTATATCTATATCTATACTTCTATATCTATACTACATTATAAAGGATGAGAGATAGCTAAAATAGTCACTTCATGTCAATTTTAAAATGACATACAAAAGGTCACAAGATAAACAACTATCTTTTTGCCAAATCCTTCCCTTTATGCTCTTATGTGCAACATTTGATTACAATTGTACAAATGACTAATGCAAGTCATCTCTATTATTATTTGCTTCACCATTTGATTTTCTCATCTTTAATGAATTCAATTTGAGATTCAATGCCTCACATTTTCCTTTTTTTCATCTTCAATGATGAATTAAAATCAACATCACTCAAGTTAATCTCTAAAACCCCTCATATCATTGCCTTATCACATCATTTTCTTTATTTCTCTTGGAAGTTGTCATCGAATGATATTGTTCAACACTTGTAATCTTGTATATTCTTTATGTATCTTTATTTATTTAGTTATTTAGTTTTTAAGCTTTTTGTTAGTTCTTATATATGTTTTTTCATTATTTTGTCCGTGCTTTCTTTTACATATTTTCTAAGAACTTTATACAATAAGTCGACCAATACGAACCAAACTTTAAGGAATACATGTCTGTCGACAGGATTTACCCGCTGCAATGCGCGATGGGAAAACTGCTAGCGTATGACAAGTTATTTTGGATCCCGCCACAACGCGCGGGTAAACCCACCAGTTTTAAATAGGGGGACAAAATAACCAAGCTAATTGAAAATCAATGCGATCGATTAAATTTTTATTTTTATAACCAAATTTAATAGTTCGTTCGTTACTGTATATACAAAACCGAAATAACTAAACCGAGCCATCACTAGAAGAAACCAAGTCTTCTCTTTTCTCCCTTATTAGTTGTTTTTATTTGACCCAAAACCAAACTGTGTTGATTAACTAAGACATTATGTATAAATTCGTGTCGCTACCCGGACTGGTACGGGCAATTTGCTAGTTTATTTAATGACCAGATGAATTAACCGAACCAGCTAGCGCTACAATTGAAAAATGTAACCATTCAGTTATAAAAATCTGAAAACCGAAGCATTGATTATAGGTTTGGTTTTGACCCATAACCAACCCGATCCTACGTATTCTCACCCCTAGTTTTAAGCAAGTTACAAAATCTTTCAAATATTTTGTGGGGCATAGGTCACGAATATAGCACTGGAAGACTAACAAAAACTCAAAATGTGACACAGATATTTGACCTTAAAAGATAATACTGAATCTTCTACAATGGATATGGTTTTAGAGAATCTACATATTTTAAAACATAAATTAATATCAACTCTCAAATCCAAAACTTGATTTGTTTGACCAAATAATATTACAAATATTAATTATGATTCAATTTCTGGAAGTCACACAGCAGGTACCTTTTTCCCATCTTCAATGAAATAAATCGCGGTTTCTGGAACCTGCAATACATTTTTTGCAGCAGAAATTTCGCCCGTTTACTTCAAAATGGGTCAATTTGCTATATTCTCCAACGGGTTAAATGAGCATATACTTAAAATATGTACTTAAGAAAACAGGACAAATGGGTCATATTTATGTTTATTTAAATATGTGCTTATAAGCAAAAAGACGATAATTAGTTACTGGAAAAAAAAAACTATATTGCCATAAGGGTAGACTTGTGATTTTGAAGCCGACATGAATAATTAGTGTGAAATAAGCAAAATATGTTATGAACATTAAAGAGGTGGCAATTTTGACTAGTTTACTTAAACATGGGTCAATGTTGCTACAATCTCCAACAGGTTAAATGTGCATTAGTGCATACTTTAAAGTATTTGGTTCAGACAATAGGCCAAATGGGTCAAATTTATTCTTATGCATATAAGAAGAAGAAGAAGACGGAAATCAGTTTGTTGTAAACAACTTATTTCGTCACAAGGATAAACTTGTGATTTTGAATCCACCGAGAATAATTAGTTTGAAATAAGCAATCTCAAACGACTTATACAAAACAGATGATTATAATCTCTTTTCTTCATCAAAAAACTCGAGATCAAGATAAGATAAAAAAAAGGTTCGCATTTACCTCAGGCCACGTATCTGTAATGAATCCCCCCCCCCCCCCCTGTTTTTTAACGCAGTAGTGGAAATTTGCGATTTTCGTAGGTAAATTGAGTCCGGGTTGAGTCCAGCCCCAGCCAATTTGCCACTGACGATCAAAAAAAAACTGAGTCCAGCCCCCTCTGATTCGAGAACCAAGCTTCGCCCCTTCATATGCTATATCTCCTTGTACATCAATCTGATCTTTCTCAGTTGGACCCTAAGAATACATACACACATAAGAAATTTCAATCAGTAAATATTGAACTTTATTAATAGAAAAAACTCCTTAAAAGTTTGTGCAGCCACATTAGTATACCTTCACAACAAATGCTCCTGTTGCAAATTTCTTTCCAAGTTTCTTGAAGCATCACTCAGTTTAACACCTCAAATTATTCTTTAGCGTCCAAGAAAACTGGAAACTCAAAATACCATGAATGTAGTATATTAAACTTACCGAAAAGGTCAAGACCTATAAGGGTGGTGATAGATTTACGCTTGTTGCGACTCACTTTATCGATTATAACTTCTTGTTTCTCCTACAGAATATATCCGGGTTTTATTGGACCCCCAACATCTAAATTCACTCAGTAACCTCTTCCTCACAGACATTATCTTTCACTACATCAAGTATATCAGCCCAGCCCAACTTATCAAATCATCATATTATATTTATTACTTCGTCTCTAAGTCATCCTTTAGAGGTTTTTCTATGCCCAACCTTGTAAAGGTGGATGGGGCCAGCCGAGAAACACTAACCAATCGGAGAACCACTCAAGTAAGACAAAACCGCAGGAGACACATCATCCTCAATACGGATGTTGTCAAAAGCATAATGGTTCTGGATACCAGGTCCACGAAGACCCAATTAGAGTAACTTAAGACCTACAAATACATACTTCATTGTAAAGGTAAACAAGATACTTTATTGAGTAATCCATATAACAAAATGTTACAAGCATACATTTTTCTCGAACGGCAAAAAAAATATAACAGACAGTTCAACGGGTTAATAAGTTAGGCCCACAATTCACCCCATTATGTTACAAGCATACATAACGGGTTGAACTACAGGCCTATAATATATATTTTAACACATGCACTATCTAGTAAACAAAATTAGAAACAGTTCAGCAGGTTGAAAAGTTAATTGAGTTGCTTAACATCACAAAAGTGAGACATAGTTATAACTTAAACAAGCCACAAGAAAAAATGATTTGAGGTTGCTAGCTGAGGTACCATAGAGGATAAGATAGTGGAACATATTTCCATCAGTTGATGTGTCGGACGAGGGTCCTACATGTGGGTTTAGAGAGATAGTTCCTATTTATGCACTCGTGACTAGTATTTGCCAGTATATTGATGTCACACGGTAGCATCATTTGACTTCTAATGGTCTAAGAAGACGATGTTTTTCATGTCTCGTCTTGGAGATGTTAAGGCAATAAGAAGTGATAAAAGCAACTGCTTATAAGGATAACTCATAACGCACAGGTAAATAGGTAACAATCTCTAAATCCGGCAAATTGGATTTTAGTTATTCAAAGTTGTCTTTTGAGTTGGAACATGTAGAAAATTTGAAATCAATTAAAAATGGAAAATTATTAGGATATGATATCCCACTACTCCTTACAGTTGTACTGAAATATGCTACATAAAACACAAGATAATTTATTTATTGAGTATATGCTTGATAGTTTTCATATAATGCCACAATTAGATGGCTGGAATTAGGATAACCAATCATAAAGTGTTCTCTTCAAGTATATGCATGATGTTAGGGTAGAAAATCATTAAATGATGAATTTATTATATGTATACATGATGTTAGGATAGTTAATCACTAACACATGCATAGATAATACCAAGCACTAACCCAACTAAACTCTAGAAAAAGTTAGTGTTTCCTCTAAGCCTAAGGGTTAACTTTTGTTATAAGCCTCACACTTTCAAAACCACATGCAGTTTCCACGGAACCATGTAACCCATAATCACATTTACAATTTTTTTTACACACAAATAAGGTCCTGCGACTTAATCCTGTTCCATTTGAGACACTACACTTTATCATTGTCAACTATGGGCAGTCATTGATAAGTGGCTCATGGGATCGATATGGTTTTCATGAAAACCTAGCCAAATCTAAAAAGATAAAACTTTTTAGGGTTCGCCAGTTCTGATAGCAAAGAGCGGCGGCAGCATGGTTGGTCATAATCAGGCGATAATCACTACTGTTGTGGCGATGTAACAAAAATGAAAAATCACCTGAAAACGTTCAGAATTGAACTAACAGTGGAGGTAAATATTGGCATAAAGAACCACTGGGTTGGTGTGATTTTGTTTGGATTTCAATATAAGAATTGTTTATGTGGGTGGTGAGGCTACATGTGTAGTAATTTGAGGTAGATCTGAATAAAACACATGTGGCTTGAGTATGGGAAATAGGCCGGAAAATGATACCCTGCAGCGGAAGGGGGTTGTTAGAGCTGGATGTGAATGTAAAAGAGTACATGGAAAAAAGATATTTTATTGAGATAATATGTATAAAACAACATTACAAGAATATATAGTGGGTTGAACTATAGGCCTACCTAGTTAACTGCAATATATTTAACACATACAATACATAGGAATAAATTAACACTACAGTTCTATGGGTTGATAAGTTAATTGAGTTGCTTACCATCACAAAGAAGAGAGAGAGAGAGTTACAAAGCCACCTGGAAAATGAATTGAAATCACTCGCTGAGATACCATAGAGGATAAGGTGGTGGAACATATTTCCATGTGACGGGAACCTATATGTGGCACCGTATAAGAAGATCATTGCTTTTCATGCACTCATTACTAGTAATTGTCGGTCTCCTGTAGTCACATGGTGGCATCATTTAGCTCTCAATGATCTAAGAAGACCATGATTTCAATTTTCATCTCGAAGATGTTAAGGGGGTAAGAAGTAATAGGAGAACTCACTCACAAGGCGCACGCCTCAAACTTTTTTAAACCATGTGAACAGTAACATTTTCTCTCTCTTCCCCTCACAACCACTCTATATAATATAGAGAACTCACTCACACTAAAATGGAGATCCTAAGGTGAATGCTCTAAGTATAGGTTAGGATAGCTTTCACAGTTTCATATACACCCCTCTAAAGTCTAAACTTGCAAAATATCATATTTCCCGAAACATATGTTTCCGATGCATAACATACAATGCTCTTCAAGCATGATTTAAAGAAATGTCAAATATGATTTTTAACAACTTTAGAGGAGGATATATGAAATTACCCTACTAAATATATGCATGATGTTAGGGTAGTTGAGCACTAACACAGCATAAAGCCATGAAGCTTGTAACAAACTTATGCATTAAAAGGTATGTTGAGACATGAGACAAGTAGTCTTAGGAGAAGAAGTTAGTTGTTTCCTATAAGGGTTAATTTTGAGTAAAAAAACACACATTAAATCCATCTTTGTTATAGGCCTCACACTTTCAAAAACCACAAACAAGAAACTATAATTACTAAAATTTACATGTGACAGATCATGTTACCCATAATCACATTTAAAACTTTTTACACAAAAATAAGACCCTACACGTTACTTCCGTTCCATTTTAAGCATTACACTTTATCATAGTCATGTTTTATAAAAAGACGAAAACAAAATACACTACTGCAATGCATAGTTGTCAAAAGTGTGCCTAGGCACTAAGGCGCACTATCGGGGCTGTTTTCAGGCTGATTTCCGGCCAAATTCAGGCTAAAAGTTGCCTAAACCTCTAAAACATCCTACATGAGTTATGAACAAGTCCTAAACAACCCTAAAACATCCTAATGTAGCCCTAAACAAGCCTAAAACATCTCTAAAATCCCTAAAAAATGTATTTTATACTATGCGCCTAATTATAAAAAGCCCTCGTTTTTTATGCGCCTAGGCGCTTTGAAAACTATGCTGCAATGTACCTTAACATCATTTTGAACTATGGACAGTCTTTTATAAGTAGCTCAAGCGAAGCGACCAATTCATACAACCATAGGCTTGACAATTCACATATGTACACCAATCCATGCATCCATACCATCCCCCACAATATTGATACAAGCAAGTACAAAAATAAAGATTATTAAAAGGAAAGGCAAACTGGATTCTAATAATCCAAACTGGTTGCAGGACAATTAATGTCTCCATTAATCATCATAGATTTACACACGTTCTCGCTCTTAAAAAAATGTATGCTTCCCCAATTCACAGATAAACATTCATGTGAGCAAAAAATTTAGGGGGTGCAAACGAGCTCGGCTCGAAAAAAAAAGCTTAAAACAAGCCAAGCTTAAACAAGCCCGAGCCTAAAAAACAAACTCATTTAGTAAACGAGGCCAAGCTTCGCTTATCAAGCTCAAGCCGACTCATTATATAATAAATAACAATTACTACTTATAATTATTATGAAAAAATAACTAAATTATACATAATATAACAATTAATTAACAAAATAAAATGAGCAGAGCCAAGCCGAGCTCGGCTGGTTTGTGAGTGAGATTGCACTGTGACTATGTCATTAGCCCAAATTGTGGGTATGAATTATTATAAGCCAATGAGTTTAGATTATTAAAATTAAAAACCAATTCACGAAAGAGAGGTAAAATACTAACATGAATGAGATTAAAAAAAATGTGCACTCACAACATAAACAATTGAAAATTTTCAAAGTATTATGAGTTTAGGATAACCAGAAGGTTGAGTGCCATCTGTAATCGAATGATCCGATATTCCATCAGCTACCTTGGAATTTGATGCTGAATTTTTGTTGTATAAATAAAAAGAAACAGAAGATATGAGTAAAAAAGCATTTAAATTCAATGAAAAGGGGTATTAATATAAATAAATAAATATACCTTGAAGAAGATGGGGGTAGAGTTGGGGGGTATTCAGAAAGGGCTACCTGCTATCCTAATCGACTAAAATCAACCATAAACGGTTGACTTGTTTTTTTTTTTTTATTTCATACCAAGACAGAATGAGTTACATTTAGATGGTGGGTAAGCAGGCAACAAGCTGCGCCGCTATCCCCTTTTGAATCGCAAAGCCTATATTGCTAAACGCAAACCCTTGGTTCTTAAGGCTCTGCACTCCTAATTTAAATTTGTGAAAAGCTATAATTTTTAGAAATTCATAAACAGGTTAGACTAGGTTAGAAATGCCTGTATTATGGAATTTTTTTAAATAAATCGGAGGGTATAGAAATAGATGGACCTTTTTTTTAAATAGAGAAGAGACGAAGAGTAGGCAACCCAAAAAGAAAAACAAAAAATAATGTGGACCGATAGCATTGGGCTAAGTGGCTAAAAAAAGTTCTAGCTTCTCACTTGAGAAAATAAATAAAACTAGTAAATTTCTCGCACTACGCGGCAGGGATTATGTCGATACCCATATTGTTTCGTTATGATATCGCTATAACAATTGAAAGAGAAAATCCAAAACGAAAATGTTAACACGTGTTTTATATCGATCAAACATTTTTCTTTTTGAAAAAGAAGAAAAAAAAAACGACAGAACTTGTGTAGAACGGGCATTAAGACGATGCATTAACCACCACACCACTTAGTTATTATGTTATGTTTTCATTTTTTATACTTATATATCTAGTTGGTGCCACCGTCTTTTTCAACCAACCAAAAAGAAGTATTGTACACCTAGTTAGTAAATGTATGTTATATGTATAACTTACTGACTTGATATTCGAACCAACCGTCACACTTTTTTACCTTTTTTTTCCCGTTAAGAGCCTAAGACTAGGCTTCAAACAAACCAATATGAATAGAGCATGTTCGTTTGTTTACTATTAACCAAACAAACAATCGAACACAAATGAGATTCTCTTGTCCATGTTTGTGTGTGTTTTATGATCGTTCGTTAATAGTATAAACGAAAGGTTCGTAAACAAACATAACTGAGCTAAGACCAATTAAAAATAAATATGAATAATAATGAGTTTGGCCTAAGAAGCTAATATAACTTGATACAATGAGTGGTATTTTATTTATAAAACTAGTTACTACACTAAATGTAACGGGCCTAATGAATTTAAATGAATATATATTAACAAACTTAAATGAACTTAAACAAACAAATAAATAAACGTAAAGGAATGAACATAAAATAAAACAATTCAAATGAATGAACGTTCACGGATATAAATGAACAAACAAGACATGCGTTTATGTTCGTTTATTTAACTAAACCAACAAAATGTTTTTTTTTCAAGTTCGTTCTATATTAAATTGACCAATATTCTAACGAACAGTTCACGAATGATTCACTGAACATTCAATTCGTTGATAGGCCAAACTAAAACATACATCTATTACTTTAATCAGTCGAGCCTCTTTTTATCATAAGAAATTTTTTTTTTGGCTACGAAGCACTCATATTGTTACATCCAACGAGTATAACAAATAGTTGTCAACAACAAATTAAAGTTTGTATTGGAAAATAACAAAAGATGATGTTTTATACTTTTAAGTTTTGAATTTGAATCATGTTTCGATTTCTATCCTGTATAATATGATATAAACTTTTGTAAGAAATAATTAGGATGAACAGTTAAGTTATAAGACAACACAATCAGTCAACTAAAAACAGAAACCAACAAAAGTTATAAGCAAAATGTCTGAGCCCGGGTTCGAACCGGGGACCTCTAGTGTGTGAGACTAGCGTGATAACCGACTACACCACCCAGACAAGATGTCATTCTTTTACTTTGATATATTTATATTCTTTTCCGAATTTCGATTTATCAATATGAAATTAATGTTATATTCTTTAATATATGTTTATGTTTTTAGTTTCTTTTTTAATATTTTAGTTCGCATCAACGTTTTACGTTGTGTTTTTGTTTATCTTACTTTTTTTTTGTTTCAGCACTATTATAAGTTGTAGAGTATGTAATATTAATTTAGTCCACTATTATCAAATCAATGTTTCAAGAAAATACATTTGCAAATAACAGTAATCAGTAATAATTAATTAATAACGACGTTGTTCACTGTTGGTATGATCAATTGCAAATAAATGAATAATAATCATCAAATTTGTATGTAACACTAATATTTCAAAACAATTTACTTTTAGTGGTGTCGAACAAAAATATTGTATACTTAGATTATGTAGATATATATCCCCCAGGCCAACGTATCTTGTTAAAGTTGATCCAAAACCACCTAATTAATTAAGATGCAATTTTGTACTAAAACTATAAATACAATAATATGAATCACTTGATATGAGATTGGTTCTTTTTTTTTTTTTAACATTTCCTTATTTTTCTCTGGTAATGATGACATATTCACATACTTCAAATGTATAAACTATGATGTCATTATATCATTTTCAAGACAACCTTACTTATAAAAATAAAGGCAACCTAAAAGTATAAAGTTAGAAAAAGTTAAAACAAACTCCTCTCTTTATGATAAGAACAGTATGTTGTTGAGTCATGAGTTCGTGAGTTCTTAGACTATCAGGAGTGGTGGGGCGGGAAAGAGGGGGATGAAGCGCCATGTGGCACTTGTGGGACCCTTGTGGGGGGGAAAATAATTGTGGGGAGTGGAAGGGGGGGGAAGAGGGGGGGAAGGAAATAATATTATATTGTGTTAAAGTTAAAAAAAAGATAAAAAAAAAAACCTGACCAATCATCGCGTGCCACGTAGTCCCCCACATCTCCCCCACGCCGGTGAACCTCTCCCCGCCCCCAGCCCCACGCCACCCTTCCCGCCCTACCGGCGGTGGTGTTCCCCCCCCTTCCCGCCCCTCTCCCGCCCCCACTCCTGATAGTCTTATGTAATATTTGCCTTTCTCTTTCACAAAAAGAAATCACTTATTTATCATGTGTGATGTGTCAATGGTTTTCCCATGAAGGTTAGTTACTATATTGGTCACAATCCAATTTTATGCCACCTTATCTCATCATATACTGTTCGTAACTTTTAATTCTATGGTCAAAATTAAATAATGAAAAAAATTGTCTGTCATGGTCAATTGGTCATACTCATGTGTGCTCTAGATGGTTGAATGATCAAATTTACCTTCCATGTTATCCGTAAGCAAATACGGCTAACAAAACGTTTCATGTTACGTTACATGTTCATCACTGCACATTCTTAATCGTGTTATACAAAGTCAGTCTGGTTGAACCTATTTAGACAAGATTTTAATCTTGTAAGCCCGTATGATGACCTAAACTCGTGTAACTCAAACGCTAATCACTTAAATTTTGTATCAACTCTTTTTAATCACTTTAATTTTAGTCATGTTTTTTTTTTATCCTAACGAACATACCACGGGCTGGGATCTCAGCCAAGAAGGAGGCCCCTGTAAACTTCCTCTCGGATCCAGCAGAAGGGAGATCCACCCTACGACCAGCAGATCTCCTTGTCTTTGGGTGGGCCGGGGGGAAGCATGCTTGTGTTGACCTGACAGATGTATCTCCCCTAGTTGGGTTGAGGGATAGTGGCTTTGTTGCAGGGCAAGCGGTCCGAAAAGCAGAGGCAAAGAAGGTAGAAAAACATGTTAAAGCCTGCGAGGAGAACCAACACGTTTTTGTACCTTTGGCTTTTGACACCTTTGGCTCTTTGGCACCGGAGGCTACCCGTTTCCTGACCAGGGTCCAGCGGGTTATTCACAGTAGTGTCTCGGCTCCGGGTGGACATGGTTATGTTTTTAGTAGATTAGGATTTGCTATCCAGAAAGGGGTGGCGGCGCAGCTTGTTGCCCGCCTGCCCGCTATCTTAATGTAATTTTCTTTGTCCTGGAATGAATATTTATTTTAAAAAAAAAAAAAAAAAAGTGTTAAGTAACATGTGACTTATTAGATATAAAATATATTTTCCTTTGTAGAAAAAAAAAAAGCATAATACTTTAATGCTTATTCATGGAATATTAGGTACTTAGTTGGTGCCAATGCATACGTGCACAACATGTCAACGTTAATTAAAGGACCAAATATATTTTGATTTTTGAATATTGAACAAAACACATCTGAAGTAATCTAATCCATTGTTTTCGACCGGCCAACTATAATACCAACACAAGATAATCAAATGACCAAATTACCCATATAATTAACCGAGTAAACAAGATGCATAACTCAATAATCATGGGCATTTACGTCAAGAAACTGTTTATTACAAGCAAAAGATGTTCATGTTCCTCTATTCAACATTTCTCTTAATTTTTGAAGAGAATCAAGTCTTTGTAATTTCAATTGCTGCTTAAACCTTTTAATGAAGTCATCAGCTTTTGCATCTACACTCTCATGATCAGGCGCCCGAATTGCCCTTTTTGTTACGGCAGGCTGCCCCTGCCAATCGTCATCCTCTTCGCTGCTCTTTGATGACGCCACCTTCTTCTCGCTACTTGAATTCCTTAACTTGCTAGATGACCGTTTCATTGGAGTCACCTCAGACCCTTTCGGTACTACATATAGAAACATTTGACGTAAATAATAGGTACTAAAAAAAACTGGCAAGTGTGACCAAAATTTGGAGACAAAAAAATGGGCGCAAAAGTAGTGACCAAAAACATAGGTCGCAAAATGCAACCCTACAAGATTCATTCATAGAACGGTCACAAATGTTACGAGATAATTTTGGCGGCCAAATAACCTAGAGGTTTTTGCCATTGCAATTTCCGTCACAAATCAATCCCAAAAGATCATTTGTGACGAGAATTGTGAATGTAACACATGGTTTTCTAGTAGTAAACACCAACTTTAATAATCTATACGTAATTAGGGGTGATTCTTTTAAGGGGCGGGGATGGGCGGCCGACCCCCCGAATTTTCGCTCAGAAGTTCTGATTATATAGTATTCGTATAGAAATTTTTTGGTATATAAGGTTTCGACCCCCCAAAACTAGTGACTTACGACCCCCCGAAATTTCGGGTCAAAATTTGCCAATGTACGTAATACATAAATAACTAGTTGCGACACGTGTCACAATTATGCGAACTCAAATTTGTCATCGGTAGGATAAATTTTTCTATTCAAAAGAGTTGAAACACAGCTTGTTGTTCGATTACCTGCCATCTTAATCTTAAGGTAATAACATATCCTTCAGTATTTTATATTAGTTATGTACTAAAAATATTTAGTAATATCTTATCTCTAACATATCTTTTATAAAAGGTTTCTAATTTGGTGAGGTGTGACATACCAATTGTAACATCATTGTCTTCAACTGAATCCTTAAGTGGGTCGATGTCGGAATCATCATCTTTGCTAGATGCTGTATCACCGGAGTGTTGATCGGAGTTAAAAGGAGAGGCGAGTTTGAACGACTTGACTCGGTCCATCAACGAAAGACTTCGACTTGGTTCACTCGGCGAGTTACTGAGTTGCTCTGACTCAGCAGGTAATGAGTTGTGGAAAGAAGAAAAAGAGAAATCTATGGACTTAACTCGTTCCAAAAGAGATGGCCGATGACTGAGCTGACTCGCTGAGTTATACTCGGTTGTTGGTTCAGAATATTGAACCTGATACTGGTCGTGTGATTCTGGGGTGGTGTAGAAATATGATAAGTTCACAGACTTGACTCGTTCAAGCAAGGAAGGTGATCGAGTGAGTTGACTCGGTATATTATCATGATGATGATTATTATTAGGAGACTTGTAGTTTGAAGCTATGAAGATGGTGGCTATCATGAGGTTAAGAACGCAAAAAAGAACAGCGGGTGTAGACCAATCGGCCATGAAAGCTAACATGGAAGCAATATCCATTGATGAATCACTTCTTTAGTTATTCTTACAGTGTTTATGGTGAAGAAGATGAAGAATGATGATATATGAAGTGTGTGTTGTTTATAAAAGTCATATATGGGTTGGTAAAAGATAAGCGAGATGACATTACATTAATAAAGACAAGTAAGATCATTTTCACGTACTATTCTATATATTGATGTATCAGTTAAGATTCAAAACTATGATCATCAAATTATGGAAATTGGTGGATTGGTTTCGTCGCTTAGTTTATAATTCATATGCTTTACGTAACTTTGATCTTAAAAATCATGAAATAGGAGTGTTTATCAAGGAGTTTATCACAATAATAGCATCCACAATGGTATAGGTGGTTTTAAATTTTAAAGAGGAAATGGATTTAAATACCCTCAACTTTCATCTATTGGCGGATAATAATTAAAACATTTTGATCAATAACACTCCCAACTTGCAAGTTAGTTTGTTTAATCACCCTCAAACTAACGAAAGTCTAACCTGGTTATCCTACGTGGCAAAAATGGCTTACGTGGCAACTAAGTTTTCAAAACTTAAGGGACATAAAAAAATATAAAAGTTAAGGGACCTTTTCAAAACTTTTTTATTATTATTATTATTATTATTATTATTATTATTATTATTATTATTATTATTATTATTATTTCCTTACAAAACAAACCAAACCGTCACATGTTATCTCCACCACTACCACTGCCACCATCACTACCACTACCACCATCACCGATTATCTCCCCCACGACTCCAACCACGTCACCTCCATCAACCTCCCTTCCAAAGCACTCTCTGACACCCTCCCTCCATCCCTCAACCAACTCACCCATCAACTCCCACCCACCTTCTTCAATAACCTCACTACACTCCACCAACCACAACCACAACCACCACCACCGTACCTCCAACAAACCTTCGATTACAACAAAAATCTTCAACAATCTGTCACCACCATACAAATCCCCTAAACGAAACCACACATTCAAACAACCCCCCCCCCCAACAATCTGTCACCACCATACGAACCTCCGATTACAACGTTCTTCTTGATTAATCCTTCAATACATAGATTAAACACCACTATTATGTTTAGAGACTGGTGCGACGACGATGTGGTTGGTGATGATAGTGACTGGTGACTAGTGGATTTTAGGTAGGGTTTCGATTGGGGTTGGTGGTAGTAGTTGGGTTTAATAGTGGCGACGATGCATGGAAGTTGTGGTGAGGTTCTGGTTGTCCAGTGAGGGGGGTTGAGATGAAGGTAATTGTGGTTGCAGGTGGTAATGGCGATGATTGTGGTGCGGTTCTGGTTGTCCGGCGATGGTGTCCGATGGTGGTTGTTCGTCACTTTGTCTCTCTACCTCACTATCTCTATCTTTGTAATTTCTGGAAATTGTGCCAGATGGAGACGAAGATGGGGTTTTATAAAAAATTAATACATTTTTTACGCATCATCTTGCCACATAAGCAATTATGACAAGTCAGTTTGCCACATAAGCCATTTTTGCCACGTAGGCTAACCAGGTTATACCTCCATTAGTTTATGGGTGATGGAACAAACTAACTTGTAAGTTGGGAGTGTTATTGGTCAAAGTGATAGTTCGGAGTATTATCCGCCAATAAGTGAAAGTTAGGAGTATTTAAATTCATTTCCGCAATTTTAAACTATTATATCATATCATTCTAAATCACAACCCTTCCAAACTCATTTTTTCCTATAACTATAAATCAGTCAAAACCTTCACTTCATCACATACTTTTCCTTTTATTTAATATATATCCACACAACAACAACAAAAAAAATTATCTATTAAAAAGTACAACATAGGCCCATGATATTTCAAACCAAACCCATCCACTCTACCAAACCAATCCCTTCCAAACCACAAACCGGACAACGGCTTCAATGGCACGCTTCTGCTTCAAGCGAACCCGTCCATTCCCCATCCATTATAAATGCTCTAAGTGTTGACTTAGATAATGACAAATAAGCATAGTCGGCGCCTTTTTAACCTACACTTTGATTTTCCTCATATTGTTTGTGTTCAGGCCCAGCCATGAAGGGGGCAGAGTGAGTTATGGCTCTGGGTGCGATCTCCCTATGGGTCCGATTTTTTTTTTTTAAATTACATACACACATGTGTGTATTAAATTGTATATTTAGTGCATACATTTGTTTACCAAAAATAAAAAACTTGTTAGTGAAGTTGGCAAAACCATCTTAACATAATAGAATATCTCACGTTCAAGGCTTGTCTATAGCGTTAAACTCCTTTTTTTTCTTTAATTCATTCTCCCTTTAAAAATATTTTGGGCCTAGTTTTATATGTCACCTGAGGCCCAAATTTGTGTTATGATGCTCGTAGACAGCCTGTCGATGCATTGCACAAGGCACCATTTTAGCATTAAGATCTTTTTTTAATTCATTCTCCATTAACAAAATTTTGAGCTCCGATTTATATGTTTCTCGAGGCCCAAATTTGTTTTAAGGTTCTAAAGGACAAGTCCTGTGTGTTTATCGGCGCATTGTACATGCACCATTTAGGATTTGAAGATATAATCATGTTGCGGGTCGGTAATTCTACCGTTTTAAACGCTTAGTTTTCAACTTATTATTTCCCAACTTCACATCATAACAAATTTACACGGTTTTTTGTATTTAACTGATATAGACAACTAAAATATGCATGTAAAGCTTTCTTAAATAAAAATGATTATTATAGAGACGTGTGTCCTTCTCTTAGTTTCAAACGACAACATAGAAAATTTTATATATAATATCAAATGTCTTTTATTAGTTGGAATTTGTAAAAACAAGAATAAAGTTGAAAACCAAATTTTGTATTTTATGCAATGATGTAAATTTTGGTTCGTATCATAACCTTATTTAATTAGTTAGCTCAGCTCAAATTCTCTTAAATTACGAGAAAAATTTTGAGCTCAAAATCAATTTGGATAAATCCCATGTCAACTCGTATATATATATGGGTAGATATATTAATAAAAATAACATTTTTTACACTTGTAAATAGATATAACAGTGAAAAAGATTGATGGTTCTTTAAAAAAAACTAGTGGGGAACCCGCGCGTTGCTGCGGGGGTGACATTTGTTACATAACTTTTGGCTATCTAGAGTAGTTGCACTTTTTTGTACCATCATGTAGATATTTGTTCCGGCATACTCCCTGCAAAATACACAACAAATTACCCGATGACTTTCATCAAATCAAAGAATATTCACGTTCCTCAAGCCCATTCTTGGGAAAACTTTAGTACTATTACAAATAGCAGAAAGTGTACTCACATTAGCAAAAAGTTATTGAAATTAAAAAAAGTAACACCTAATAAAAAAAAACTGAGATCCGAGAAGCCAGTGGCAAAGCTTGGTTCTAGAATCGGTGGGGGTCGGACTCAGTTTTTTTTCGATCGGTAGTGACTGGAAGATCAAATCGTTGGGGTCCGAACTCAACCCGGACTCAATTTACCTATGAAAATCACGAAATTCCACCACTGCGCCAAAAAAACACAGTGGGGCCGGGGGGCCCTTGGGCCCTCAAGAAGCTTCGTCCCTGCGAGAAGCATTGGCTAAGTTTTAGCAGAAGCGAGTATTAAGAAACTAAGGACTTCGTGATAGACGTAGAATAATGTTAGATCCATATGCAAGTTTGTCATCGTTCATGCAACTTTACTTTCTTCTGTTATCGATCCAAAAATACCAATCCCGAAAACTCCTAAAACCCAATACTGATACCGATAGCGAAAGTATGCGGTACCATACCGATACCATACCGATCCCGTACCGATACCGATAATACCGAAACCGAAAACCTCTAAATGTGAGTACGAGACGGGGATCGGTACGGGATCGGGTATTCGGGCTATGTGTTCATCCCTAGTTAATAGTAAAAATAGCTAAACAGTTGAGTTTAGGGCCAACCCACATCCTATTCATCTTTCTTTTGTTAAATTTCATAGATAAATGATGGTATATATAATTTCAAAAACTATATTATTAAGCTAGTATATTTTAAATGAGTTCTTAGATATTGAGCAGGGGTGAAGCTTGGTTCGCCAATCGGGGGAAGTCAATTTTTTCAATCGGTAGCGGAAATCGGCGGGGGGCGGACTCAACCCGGACTCGCCTCGCCTCTGACATTGAGAGTATAGTTATGGGCGATTTTGAGCCCACAACCTGTTTCCACTTTAGCAAAGTTTTTTATGCTTACTCATTTGAACACTTAAGAGATAACATTTGATCCATTATCTACCCATTTACCTATAAGCAGGTCCGAATTATCACCTTATTATTTATGAAGACAGTAGACTAATTACCCTGTATGTTAACTCTTCATCTTGTTCGAACCTAATAAGTGCCATTAGTACCTGCAAAGGACCACGTTACAAAACACAACATTACTACAACATATAACATCAAAATAAAAAAATCATATCCTTTACAGCTCTTGTGAATTTAAAACAACTCATAGAGGTTACATATGTAAGTCCAAAAGCCGACAATTAAACAATATGTAGAAGTATCAGTGGTACTTAGATCCCCATTAAGACATAATTGTTGAGTTGGCAGAAAAATTAGCAAATTAGATGCAATGGCACTACTAAATCTAAAGAAAAATGATTCATTTGCCTAAAACATCAATCTAAAATATGCCTTGCAAGATAAGTAATACTCCACCATGATTTTCAGGGATTATAAAGCACTGTGGCCCATCATAATGTTTTAATTCAGAAAGGGTACTCAATAGGACAAAAGAAACATATTTCATGATTAATGTGAGGGTTACCCTTAATGACAGCTGCATCAACTTGTTTTTACGGACAAGTACACCAACTAATCAAGTCAAATACAAGGGAATAATATACCATTTGTGAAACAACTCTGTGTTTGAAAGTCACACAACTCGAATCATGTTGTTTACACAAAAATCATCAATTCGTCATCAAATTCAAGTATTCATGGTTAATAAGTCACTTGCAACGCAAAAATCAAAAATAAATTACCTGGAATCATAGGTGAGCATTCGCCATTCAGCCATCAAAGCACTCATTCATCTTTCGGGTTAGGATTGTAGCAACCAACATGTTATACCCAAATGGTCACCCCTAAAAAGCATGAGTTACAACCAAACATGCAACATAATACAACAATTAATTGGATCAAAAATCAACTTAACAATAAACCCAAATTTTATATATTTGATTCAATGCTATTAATCACATCAGAGGCTTGCATAAAGTAAACATGTGAAAACAATAGAACTTTAAAGATGTACCAAATAAATAAGTTGTCACACATCAAGCCTAAAAAAACATGTTACAAGTTGGCATTACACGTTGAAAAACCTTTAAATCCTCACATAACTGGATCATCCAACCTATAATAGTTAACATTAGTCAAAGTAGCAACTTAATTACCATGGTAAACGCTCTTCACTAATAGTTGTTATAATGGAAGCTGCAAGATCCGAACTGGAGATTATATTTGTTGCATCACGGGCACCACCTAATCCAGCCTTTAAAAGGGAAGATAAATCATTTATTGACACTTAAGTATACAGTTATAATGAGAATTTTAAGGAACTTTGGTTTGAGATAAAGATAAGAAGTGGACCTGAACAACTGCAATGTTAACATTCGCTTCAGCAAATAGATTACATGCCACAGCAGTGAGTACCTATATTATGAGATAAACAATGTATCGGTGAGTACCCACTTCAGCACATAATTGCTATCCTTTTGACCTGCAGAAACCAAGATTTTTCTGACCGAATGAACCAAGAACTGTTTAGATGAATCCCCGACCCATAACCAATCATTTCTAGCTTCCTTCAACTGCACATTAGCCCGTACCAACAGCCACTGCTGCCAATCTGCCCATTCGATATCTGACTGCACTTTATTAATCCAATCCGCCTACAAACAGTAACCATAACCCACTGCATAAATCTTGTCCGCAACCCAACATGTTTTATTCGACTCCAACCGGTATAACTTAGGCCATCTATGCTTTAACGGGACCTCGCCTAACCGGAGATCTACCCAAAACCTAGTCTTTTGGCCGTCTCCAACCTTGGCTTTAATAAAATTGTGCAGCAACATATCTTTAGACTTCAGCGATTTACCAACCTTCACAATCGTTTTCCAGCAGGCCGTACTATTAGCATTTAGAGGCAATATCTCCCAGTTTTTATGACTTTTCACGCCTCCACAACCCGTCGCCATAAACTCCCTTCCTCCTTTTTATATCGCCAAACCCATTTAAACAACAACGCAATAACGCAGTTTTGTAATTATATTTAACACGTTGAATCATTAATTATCCATAAAATTTATACAAAAAAGGTAATAGACATGTTTATAAACCGACCGTCTTGACCCGTGCTAAATATTACCTACTTCGACATGTTACCCAACCGCCCATTTTTTTTTTCCACATATAGCTATGTTAGGCTGTCAGCTGAAGATGACAGTCAACCAACAACCATCACTGCCCTTAGGCAAAAAAAAAAAAAAAAAGCAAATTGCGAGCAAACACTCACAATGAGGCGAACTTACAACTATTAACAAGCTATTTAGAAAATAAACATCCAGATATGAGTGATAGATAAGTAACCTGAAAAACAAGTCTTTTTTGTCGCCTATCAGGCAAAGGAAACTCAATCTCGCAATCAAGCCTACGAGGGCGAAGAAGTGCATGCAAAGTATCAGCTCGGTTAGTTGCCATTATAACCTTAACATTAACTGTCTGGTAAACCCATCCATCTGCAGATAACCCAAATCAATGGTTTTGTAAATCCAACAGTAACAGGACATCATATAAAAAGAACCGAAATATACATAAATTAGTTCTTTCAAAATATAAATTAATATCAATAGATAGTTAACTGAACGTTTCATGAGCTATTATTTAGTTCACCTGATTTAACAGTTCCATCGTAATACGCTGCACCTCTCTATCAGCTCCAGTCTGAGCATCAAACCTGGCAGTTACAATTGCATATACCTTGTCGATAAATATAATTGTGGGTTATATCTCTGTTTGATTTTCTAATGTGTAGAAGACAAACGACTCAGTCAATTTATTGGGGTTTATTGAAATTGAATGGGTTTTATTTGGTGCTAATGAAAGGATGGTTAGACTGTAAGGAGTGGGGGCGGGAGAGAGGGCGGGAGGGGCTGGAACACCGCCGCCATAGGGGCGGGAACCTTGGCGTGGGGCTGGGGGCGGGGAGAGAGTCACCGGCGTGGGGGGGAGTAGGGGGGACACGTGGCAGCGAGGGGTTGGTTGGGGGAGTTTGAATCTTGTTACCGTTAAAAAAAAATAAATAAATAAATATAACCGTTATATACAACGGCTAATTTTAATAAAAAAATAATTTATTATATATATATATATATATATATATATATATATATAAACAATACCATCTTCTACACAAACACACACTTCTTTTTTTCATAAAATCCTCTCCAAACTTCATATTTTTTCAAAAAAAATTGCAAGATGTCGGACGACTCTTCGAGTTCAGACGATTTGTTTGATCAGCTCGCTTTGGATGACTTTGGCGAAGGTGCCGCAGAGTTGTTAATGGCAAACCGTTCAGAACGTCGTTAAAGCTATAGCGGACGACGAAGGGACCTCCGAACCACCCAAGCGTAGAAAGTATATAGTTCGCGAACGCGAAACCGGAAATGAGTCATTGGTACGTGATTACTTCTCACCCGAATCAACATACGATGAACGAAGTTTTAGGCGGCGTTTTCGTATGAGTCGTAATTTATTTTTAAGAATAACAAATGATTTAGAAAATAATTATGAATATTTCAAACAAAGGCCCGATGCACGTGGTCAGATGGGATTTACCACGATGCAAAAGGTCACAGCCGCGCTTAGATCATTGGCTTACGGAACCAGTTCCGACGTAATGGATGAGTATCTAAGGATGGCCGAGCGAACGGCTAGAGAAAATACTCAGTTTTTTTGTGCGGCCGTCATTGATTTATATTTAAAAAGATATTTAAGAAAACCAACATTTAGTGACGTCCAACAACTTTTAGACTTTCACGAAGAAAAACATGGTTTTCCCGGTATGCTCGGGAGTATAGATTGTATGAAATGGGAGTGGCAACTTTGTCCAACTGAGTGGCAAGGCCAACACTCTAGCGGTTTTCATAAATCGCCGTGTATGATGCTTGAAGCGGTTGTGTCACAAGATCTTTGGATTTGGCATGCGTTTTTTGGTGTGCCCGGTTCGTTGAACGATAGGACTGTTCTTAATCAATCCCCAGTCTTCGACGATCTTATAAACGATGTTGCACCAAAAGGAACTTTTTTCTTAAACGACGCAGAATACAAGTACGGGTATCTTCTAGCAGATGGAATTTACCCTGATTGGGCTGTGTTCGTAAAATCGTTTACACGGAGGACTACGTTAGACCCTAAGAGAAAAAAGTTTAACAAAGCTCAAATGGCTGCACGGAAAGATGTTGAGCGTGCTTTTGGTGTGTTGAAAAAAAGATGACACATTTTGGCCCAACCCTGCCGACTGTGGGAAAAAACGCATGTACAAATGTGATGTACGCATGCCTAATTTTACATAACATGATTTTGGAGGATGAAGGACGTGCAATATGCGAGTACTTTGGTGACGAAACGCAGCAAAGTCAAGAAGACATTACGGATGAAGAAAGAAACGCCAATAACTTTGAAATCAAGAATAGCCAAGCACATCACAACCTTCGAGCGGATCTGGTTGATCATATTTGGAGTATACCAAGAGATTACCCATCTGATGAAGACGTTAGCGATAACTAAGTTGTTTTTTTTTAAGGTTTTTTTTTTTAAATTTCATGTAATTTTGGTTTTTAGTGTTTTTTTTATTTAACTTTGTAGTTTATTATGAATTAATATTATGTTTTTTTAAAATTTTGTTTTATATTTATTAAAAAAGAAAGTTAAAAAAAAAAAAAAAAAAAAAAACAAAATGCCACATGGCACTTCCCCCCACCTCTTCCCCCCCCCCTTCCACTCCCCACAATTATTTTCCCCCCCACAAGTGCCACATGGCGCTTCCCCCCACCTCTTCCCCCCCACCACTCCTTATAGTCTTACAAGTTGAGAGGGATATAAAGAGTTCTTGAATGATGAAGAAGGAAAACGCAAATGATGTTTGTGAGGGCATTGATGGAAGAAGGAGGGTAGTATGGTAAAAGTGTATTGATATTGTAATGGATGGAGTGGGTGAAATGTCTAAAATATCCTCCTAAGTGTCTTAATTGTCACATTTATACCTATTATACCCTTATAAATTAAGCTTAAATATCTTGTACATGTTGCTTGTTAAGAAGTTAAGTTTTCAATAAAAAAAATTCATTTAGGTATTCTTTTATTTAAATTTTCTAAATTTGGTGGTGATTTAGACTATTTTACCTTTTAATGGGTTCGTTCAAGTCAAGTTATTTAATCCCTAACTGCTAATACGATACAACTTTGCTACAAAAGGAACATGTCAAAGAGCTTGAAGCGGATGATAGTCGCTTTATTTTAGTTTATATTTAACGAATAGAACCTGAATCCTACCTTACGATTGACATGACTTAACAACCACAACATGTTTTTATCTACCTTTCAATTGTCCACTCTCGTAGGGTGCATGTAACTTCGGTAAATGAAAGCATGAAATTAATGATGCTAATATACTTATTTTATTTAATATTACTACAGGTCTATGCTCTCACAAAGGAAAGTAGAGGGATAAAGATTTGCTTTATTCTGTGTCATTTCCAGGAAAGGTCTCCAAGAGACAACCTGTTCAATTTCAGGGCAAATTGTTTTCCAAATATACATAGTTGTTATAAGCATCTATGTTGACAATCAATTCTCTGGAGCTCATAATTTCCATCAAGCCTTTACATTGTTCCATTAAAGTAGAGATTCAAGGGCTTAGCCCCATACTGATGCTGGGCTCATCTCAGGAAGGCTTGATTGAGGATGAAGTTGCAATAGGTCTTGTAATTTGATTAATAACCCCTATTAGGCTTGAGCCGGATCCAACTCCTAACACTGACTAGGACATTGAAACATTTGAATACTTTTGACCCAATTGGATATCTATAGAGATCTTAAAATTGGTTAAATGGGCTAAAGGCAACCAATAAAGCCTCCTAAACTTGTTTTCTTTTAATTAAATTGATATATAGTTATAAGTAATACTTTATTATTTATAAAAGAATTGACACATGAGTGTTCTTTGGGTCAGCTAAACAACCAGACCCGGTTTAACACATATTGAAAAAGGGCTTTGTGGGGCTGATTTGTTTTTAACAAACTAATAACTATACGAACAAAGACATGATGTACAGTTTTGTAATGATATACTTATGCAAAATGTTGTATACCATATCTTATATTGTTGTTTTTTATGTCAATTCTTTTGTTAATAATTAATTGCTCTTAGTAAATTGATATATTAGTTGAATTAGCAAATTGGTTTTACAAATAAATTACGTGAAACTTGTCACACAACGTACAACAATAATACGTACGTTCCCGCAGCAACGCGCGGGCACTCCCGCTAGATTGGCCGTATACTTCAGACCATTCATACATATAGTGAAATTATAAAAGCTATATTTCAAGAGATCTAACGGCCAGATCTTACTCTGTATACTTCAGTTAAAGTATCAAAGGAACAAGAGATACAACACGCTGATGTTGTGCATTGCCATTCTTTGGCTTTGAAAGTGTCACCCTCAACGTCTCTCCCTCCACAATCTTACTTGCAGGCTCACCTATTTCCATCAAATTAGCGGCACAATGAAGTGAGTTACAAAAAAGATTTAAAGAATAAGAAATGAAATGAAATGAAATCATTCCGATATTGTCCCAAATTTGCAAATAATTTATAATTTAAAATGATACTGACCACACAATGATAAGAGTTACACAACCATTTTCAATTTCTCTCAAAACCATTATATCTTTTCTTTTACAGTTTCAAGAAAATTTGTGTCAAATTCTCTCTTTTCAAGATGTCTACTTCAAAAGCTGTTAAATAGCCGGGGATCAAAATTATCCTCAAGTCACTCGATGTGGATAATCTCAATGCCATGGCCGATTGTTTTTTGTCTAACTTTGACGAACATGTATGCTGGTTTGTTGGATATTGCTATGTTTATTTGTTATTTTCAAAGACAGATAATATATACATGAATTGTAGATGAAATTAGATTTACTGATTATTTGTCATTTGTTATAGCGTCTTAGGTTTGATAATACGCGGTGTTCATGATCTGGTTCTGCCGATTTTGATGAAAGTTTTGGGCTTACAAAGTAATGTGGTTTAAAAAGTTGACGAATCAAGCTGGGCAGGTTGGTTGGATAGGGTCGGTTCTGCTTGTTTATATGGTTTTGACGGTTTGGTTTTGGGCTTGTGGCGGTTTAGAAGTTTTAGTCATTTTTAATTTTTTGAAACTATAATTTTGTATTAACTTATAAAGTATGACCGAAGATCTTTGCTAAAATATAATAAATAAATGATCAATGTTATACGGCCATTTCGTTTTACACATTTGGTTTCAAGTTTCAAACCATGAACAGGAATGTGTGTGTGTGTAATGTATATATATAACCGGACAAACTGGTTAAATCTAAACTGCCTGTTCCAATTTCTGCTTCACGGTGAAACTGGCTTGGTAAAAAAAAATTATAGTCAATTCGGTTTGGTTCACCATTCATACGGTGGGTTCCGAGTTACATACCGTCAAAACTAAACCGAGTTATATTTCAAATTGGTCCGACTAGCTGACTTTCTTTGGCTTGGGCGGTTACGGCGGTTGACACATGTAACTTATATTTTATTTGCTTACCTTCAAGTTATATGATAAATTTCTAATGTCAATATCTGGAGGTTTGTAAAAATTTGTTGGTTATCCTTTTTTGAAGGAGCATGCTGATCACAATCTATTTTGTTACTGTTTCAGATTGCTGGTATTGCTCGTATTCGTATCGCACTATGGGTTTCTGTACGTGCATACTCCTATATAAAGTGTTTCCTTAGTTTTTATTTGTTTTCTTGAACTTGGAGGTCATAAAGTTCCTGTAATACATACCTAACATTAGATCTCTTGAAATATAGCTTTTATAATTTCACTATATGTATGAATGGTCTGAAGATTGTTTTTCAGGCACACTCTTTTTGCCTCATATTATTCTCATGTAACCATTAGCAAAACATCTTCAATTCTCATAAATTGCTTAGACTCTTGGTTGCAAAAGTCAGGTTCGCCAATCATTAAAAATGAAATGTGCTGGGTTGGGTTCTTAGTTTTAAAGGCGATGAGGCATGGGTTGGTCGAGGCGGTAGGGAAGATGCTTCAAATGGTGGAGGGCGATGCGATCTAAAGTGGGTGGTTTATCCTGAGGCAGGCCCCTTTGCCTAAGGTGCCACTTCATGCACTTCTTGTATATGGCGGCCTTTTCCTATGTTTTCAGAACAAACTAAGAAAAAAAAAAGAGCGAGGAAAAGCAGGACGAGAATAAGAGATAAGCAGGCTTGTCCATGGATATAGGGGGTCGGATGTTTGTTTGTCATTGTATATGTGGTAGTGTATACAAGAAGAGTCAAGTGTGTACAGAAAGAAATAACCCGTCTACCCGAAAAGAAAGACTTGTGTTTGCTCTCTGTTTGAATTGCTGCTTCTATATAGTGTCTCTTGGGTTTCTTTGATTGTACATTAATATTCTTTGGTTGTACATAGGTTATTTGTGTATTTATTTTATTATCTTATATTTGGGCATTAATAATAACAAGACAGCCCTAGCTTTAGGCGCTGATCATGTGGCGCACAATATACATCTCCATTTTGGGTTATGTAAGCTTTTGGTCAGGCTTGATCGAGTAAAATATGCCCTAGATGCTTGCACCGAAGTTCTTACCATTGACGAAGAGCCTATTGAAGCTTTGGTTTAGGTCCTTAATGTCACACTCATGATTATAAAATATTGACGTGACTGGTTTTTGTAGCTTATCTTATCTTAATTTTCTCACGCAGTCCAACAATTCATGCCTCAAGATGTGGATTATAAGTCATGCCTCCTGGATTTACCTCAGAAAACAATGTGGTGAGTTTCTTCCTATTAGTTATATATAAAAAAATGTGTAATATTTTCACTATTGAGAAACCATATAGAGTTTCATCTCCTGCAACTATCTGTATCTAGAAACAAAACTTTTTTGTGCCAATTTTTGTAACCCAAGGTTTAAATATGCAGATTTGATTTTGATGTGTTGATGGTTTACAAGAAAAAAAAAGCGTTAAATGGGTGTTGATTAAATTCTTAGGATTGATTACTGTAATTTGAAGTTTGTATGCAACTTTTTTTATCATCAATGTCTCTTTGCTTCTGGATTTCCATGATTATATATACTTGATATATATGTCATCTTCAACCATCATCTTTTTTAACCGATTGTGTTCTTTTTGGCTCGACCCGTTAGTTGTCTAATTATGTTTTCTTGTGTTTACTCTCGATTGAATCAAATAGAAAGCGGGAGCATGTCAAATGGGTCGAACGGGCCAAACAAGCGAAAGATACTATAATTCATAAAACTTCTTAGATTGTTATTATGATAATTATGTTTTCTTAATCATAATAGCGCATTAGCTATATATAATTGTGTGTACAATGAACAAAGATCTTTGCACCTATACCCAACCCATCCTTGCTTGTTTTAAGTTTTAAATTGCACGAAAAAACGGTCAGCTTCAATTGAATCATTTAATCACTTGCCGAACCTTATCAAACATCTCGCCACCACTAATATTGTCTATGTATGTTGACAAGTGAGTCTAAACATAATATATATTATATTTAGTTATTTCTTTCTTAATTTTTTCTTCCTATATATATATATATATATATATATATATATATATATATATATATATATATATATAGGATTTGGTTCAAATGAGAACCTTTTTCCTAAATTGAGAACTGAGAAAACCATTCTATACCACAAATTTTCTCAAAGGCAAATTATTTTTTTCTTAATCGCTGCTTAGGAGTCTAAAAAGAAGTGAACTTTCACCATGTGCAAACCTTTTTACAAACTAATCTTACAAAAGTCACTCTTCCCGCTAAGAGATTGGTAACTTAACAAAAATACGAGTACAAAATAACAACTCTTCCCGCCTACAAGTACTCTTATACTTTTTACCTTTCACAAATTGTCAACAAATTTCATGTCAACACTTGTGCTTTACTACTTTTAAAAATGTCATATTTTTCTTTCATTAATCATGACGCTTTTACACGATTAACTTTCTTCACAAAATATTTTTTTTATAGCTTAGCGGTCTCAAAACAAATCACTCACAAAGGTTAGACTACACACACTACAAACCCTAACAACTATGAGGCGACAAAATAGACGCACCCGCAGCAACACAGGTGGTTTATTAGATGTGCAGGGGTTACGGTAGTTATGATTTCTCCACAATATTGTTTCGAACAATAATACAAAAGAATTCAAATTAAATAGAGAAAAAAATAAACTCAACAACATGCATATTCATATGGTATATAGATATGAAATAAACATAAATTCAGCACTCGTAGAGCTCAATTCGGCAAAAACATGGTAAGCTACTTAATACCCAACAAAAACATATTAAAGTAAAAGAAAGATTCACATAATAGGATTGGATTAATTTGTTCTTTGACATGAACACGGAATCTGTATCAAGACACCGGTACTTGAACACTACACGAATGTTGAACAAACCAGATCCTTTGAAATACTAATCAAATATCACCAACACCACCATAACAATGGAAGCAACATGGCCTGAAGAAGGTGTTTTTTAGATTCCTATTGAGTTGAATAATTTAAAACAGTTAAAAATCTTATTGAAGTCTGTAGCTCCTGCTTCCATTAATCAAGTCATTTTTACATCAAATATGTGAAAATCAAAACATTTAAATGCAATGTTGTAAAAAAAATCATCATGTATTCTTGTGGTCAACAAGCTCACCTCCGACCATAGCTAGGGCTCCAACGGTACCTGGCAGCAGGGCTGCGGCTACGACGTCTACTGCCACCACCTCCACGGCACTCACAAGCAAAATGACCTGGCTCACCACACTCGTAACACTTGAGATCAGAACCACCAGAACGACCACAACCTCCGCTTCAACCTACACCGCCTCCTCCAGAACCTCTAGAGTTGTGAGACATTTCTACTCTCCAACCAATTTTACCTGGTTAACTTATGAGTAAACAATAGCGCAAATGAGTAAACATAACATCAAGTAAACAGATGGCAGTAAGACAAATGAGAGCCAAAAATAAACAAATAGAAGTATGGATGTACCATCAAGCTCACAGATGGCATCCTGAGAATCATTACTGTCATCAAAATCAACAAAAGCGTAGCCAGGAGGTCGTCTTGCAACCCACACACTGCACGAAGTAATCAAATTTACCCAATCCATTATAAGAACACTAATATCCACACTAATTAACAACGACAATTTACATTAAATAGAACCTCATCCGCTACTCATAACAACAATCCGTAATTACCTTCTAATAACACCAAAGGTGCGGAATTCATCCTCTATATCCCGTTCATTAACCTTGGATCCAGATTAACAACATACACGCGAGCCATCTTCAATAATTACCTGTCAAGAACATCAAAGATTATTTACGACACTTTGAACTCTTTTGACCTAAAAAAGGGTAAAACTCTACAAACTGAATTGTGTTCTTATTATGCCCAACCCAACGTCAAACTCTTGAGATTATAGTCACGAGGCTGAAACAAAAAATACTTAAATTGTACTTACCACCTGCAGCTGGACAAAACCCTAAAATCGTTGTTGTTTAAAGAACCAATCGGTTTTCCAGGATTATAGACAAACCAACTCATAATCATCTCTAATCGACATTAGGGACTGATAAAAAAGAAGGGAAAACGTACCTGGTTTGCTTTCATCTCCCAATCAAATCATGGAACCTCTTTCATCTGCTTCAATTTATGATGAAGGAAATTTGGGTTAAATTATATGGAAACGGAATGGTTCAATTGCCAGAACCTTTTAAGTGTCTTAATTGAGTTGTGTGATAAGTAGAAGAGGGAATTGGAAGAGTCGATTAGTATGGTTAGAAGGGTAAGGAAGGAATCAATTTTTAGTTTTTAACTAAAAGGTGTATATAAATTTACTATAATACCCTTTTAAGTGTCTTAATTGGCACCTTTATACCTATTATACCCTTATGAATTAAGCTTAAATATGTTGTACATGTTGCTTATTAAGTTGGACGGGTATAAAAATTACTAAAGGGTACATCACTCCTCCTTTATAATGTATTATAGATTATAGATAAGTTAAGCTTTTAAGTGATTTGCTTGTTTTGAGTAGGCCAAACAAGTGAGAATTACGAGTGGGCTTTTTTCAATCTATTTTTTATTGAGTTTCAAGCAAGGCTTGACCTGCGAGCTCTTAGCCAACCTTATATACCTAATGTTGTAGATCTCGTTAGGCGCTAGTCGGTCGGTGGGTTGGGGACTAGCGATCAATCAGGATTAATCGGGATTAATCGGATTGGGGTTTTTATTTGTAATTTTCAGTTTTTTATATATACACACACATTTTTATAGGCAACTATTTTAAATAGATATGTTTTAACCCCTCATCGACCCATTTTTTTTAAGTATGCATGACTAATCGCAAGAATATACATCGTTTGATTAGAAACTTGCCGGAGTTTTACAAGTTTTGGCCAGAATTTATCCGGAAGTTGGCCGCAATTACAAATTTTTGATAAAATCTTGCTAGAATTGTCTATTTTTGGCTGGCCGATTAGGTCGACTAGGTCCGACTAATCCCGACTAGGCCGACTACCGATTAATGGACTGATTAACGAAAAATTACTCAGTAACCTACCGACTAGCGATTAATCGCCGATTAATCACCGATTAATCCCGATTTTTACAACACTGTATATACCTAACCAGGTTATATCTCGGATTTTTTTCGAAAGAGACGAATCTAATATTAAGACAAAATATGTGTTACGATGTAACCTAGAAATTAATGTACTATAATATGAGAAAACAACAATTTTAATCATGTAAATAAGAATGAAAAAATATATATTAAAGAAAGAATGTATGTTTGGATGAGGTGCTAAGGCAGAATCAACAATTGCATGGCGTGATTACGGTGGTGGTCTTGAAGGTGTCACCTTGATTATCTTTTTTTCATTTTGTTTTAAATTAATATTTAAAATAATTAAATAAACATAACATTATATTAATAAAACATAACATGAACTACAAATGAAAACATTACATAAAAATTAACCTAACTTAACTTAAACATAACTAAAAAACCTAATATAGTGTCGGACTAATCATTTGTCACGCCTATATGTGGGGAAATTCACCACCGTACCAAAATTCGTTCGCGATTTGTGTGTGTGCAATGGCCTCGTGTTGGGGGATATTGGCGGGTAATTGTTGCAAGGTGGTTCGGTGGTGACCTTGGAATCGTCGGCACTCATAGAGAATAGCGGTCCATTTGCGCTCGAGGAAATAAGTTAAGCGAAACACTTAAAAAAAGACAATTTATTGACTTTTTGACGTTTCTCATCCCAAAAGCTAATCCAAACACTTTTTTTTAAATTCATTTTTCAAAAAAGTCATAAGCCAATAAGCACTTGTTACCAAAAGCACTTTTGCATTTCCAAACTCAATCCCAAACACCGTCTAACATCGGACCGGATATCAAACCGGCCATCTTACTGGTTCATTGGTCGGATCGGTTCAACCGGATTCAAGAACCGAAAAATACTAAATTTATATACAATAATAAAAATATAAATACATAAGTCCATGTTGCTTATTAGGCTTTTTAAATCCAAATGTAAGCCCAACACATTTAGTTATTAGAGATAAATGACCCATTTGTGTGTTACGCCCACCATAATACCATATCCTATAAAAAAAATTAAGTTGACCTAATTATCGTTTATCTTTTTGTTTTTGTGCTTGTTGTAGCATCTTCACTTGGCTGGTAAAAAAAAAACACACTACTCTGGAATCAATATTTCTTTCCCTTCAACCTTTTGAAAACCTGCAAGTTGCAAATAATCCTCTTATTTTACTTACAACTCCGAATAGATCAACTCCAACTTCTGCTCCGGCAAATAAAACCTCCGGCTATACTTGTGCAAAAGCGATTTATGGTTAAAACATCCCGGTCCAACCTCTCTTTTCCACCGGTTTTCCGGCCGGACCCCCGGTCCACGTTCTAACCGGCCGGGCCATGTACAAAGCTGTCAGGTATCCTGAACCGGCCCGGATGATGTCGCGGTTGCCGGTCCGACCGTGTTACTCGGTCCAACTGATACTGAACTCATAAAGTTTAAAAACGGACCGTAAAGTGGAATATGAAATCAGATTGTGTGACTAATAATAGGGAAGCAAAGTAAAAGATCCGATCCGATATACAATAGAAGAAGCCACCACTCACCACTAACCCTTGTAAGTTTTTTTTTTTTTTTTTTTTTTAAAATTACTTTTACATTGGGGTTAATTAGAGTAATGTATTTCAATTGCGAGCCCAATCGAGCATAGGGCTCGAGCTCGGGCTCAATAACTAAACGAGCCATATTTCATGCTCGGGCTCGTTAAGGCTCGGCTCGTTCGGACTTTTTACCGAGCCGATCCGGGTAGCTCTCGAGCCGCTACGTGTCATTTACACCCCTAGCTACAATATAATATAATTGCTGATTGTATATATATATTTTTTCATGGCAGCTTAGAGTAATGGAAGTTTTGAATTTTCGTTCCCTTATCATCTTCTCTGCCTTTCTACGTGTCTTGTTAATTGTCTATGGAGAATGGCAAGATACTCATATGGAGGTTAGCTACACAGATGTTGATTATCTTGTTTTCTCTGATGCTGCTGCTTTAACAGTTGCTGGAACATCCCCTTACAAACGATCCACATACCGTTACTCTCCTTTGATCGCTTTTATTCTCACACCAAACTCGTTTATTCATCGTTCATGGGGAAAGTTTCTCTTTTCTGCTTCAGGTATACAGTTTATTTTAAGTTTAATATTATCCTAAATTGCTTCAAGTTTAAGTAGGGCTGTAAACGAAGCAAACAAACACGAACAAGGCTTTGTTCGTGTTTGTTTGTTAAGGTTTCTTGGACAAACGAACCGTTCACGAACACACTAACGAACATAATTCTATGTTTGTGTTTGTTTGTTAACAAATTCAGTTGTTTGCGAACTGTTCGTGAACACGGGTCTTGAACACAAACAAACAAATACAAACATTTAATATGCAACTAACTAAAAAAACATTGTTAATATTAACCGTTAGACAAAGTATATCTACTAAACTATGTTGATAAGTCAAATTGTACTAACTTAGACATAATTATCTAAAATTTCTTACGCATAGGCATGAATACATGATATTCTTAACTCAAAAGTTCATAATTATCTTAAGTTTTAACTAGTGATAAAAAATAAACAAACATGCACGAACGGATATAAATAAACGAACGTAAACAAACACATTGCCGAACGTTCACGAACGCAATCGAACGAACGAGACATTTGTTCGTGTTTGTTTGTTTAGTTAATCAAATGGAATTTTTTTGTTCGTGTTTGTTCATTTACTAAACAAACGGACACAAACGAACTTCCCGCCGAACGGTTTACGAACTGTTCACCGAACGTTTGGTTTGTTTACACCCTAAGTTTAAGTACTAAGTGCTTAAAGTATCCTAAATTGTTTTATTTTGTCTCAAGCTTAATATTATCTTCAACATGCAGATTTACTCGTAGGATACTTTATCCGCACAATTTTGAAGCTTCGTGGAGTGCCTGAGAATCTAATCATGTACTCCGTAATTGTATGGCTTTTTAATCCGTTTACCTTCACCATTGGAACTCGAGGCAACTGTGAGCCCATTGTTTGTGCCATCATTCTGTGGATTATTATTTGTCTCATTAGAGGTACAATCTTTAATTCTCATAAAAAAAAAAATCTTTTTTTCGTAGTAATCTTTGTTCTCGGTTACCTATTTGCCCATTAGTAATCATTTTGTGAGATTTACTGGGTACGGTTGTTGTTGTTGATTTTGGTCCAGCTGCCTCAACCTATTCCTGTTGCTACTTATACTCAGTTACTAACTGTTAGTTTACAGTTAGTCTATGCTCATAGAAGTTCTAATTCTTAATTTGGATTTTGTATTCTGTAATCATATTCAGTATGTTTTGGTTTGTAGGTAATCTCTTTCAAGGGGCCGTTTGGTACGGGCTTGTTGTTCATATGAGAATCTACCCTATAATTTATGCCCTTCCTATCGTCTTAAGTCTTGACCCAAACCACTTCCAACCCGGTAAAAAGCCCTCCATCGTAGATTGGAATTCAACACAACGTAAATCAAATGAAACTTCAGGCCGCGCCCACTTTTTTGATCTAAAACGATTCTGGGTTTTCTTTCAAAGCATCTTTACAAGGTCAAGAATCTTGTTTGGACTAATATCAGGAACCGTGTTCTTCTTTTTCACCGGAATATTCTTCTATCTATATGAATGGGAGTTCTTGCACGAGGCTTTGTTATACCACTTAACTCGCACAGATCCCAGGCATAATTTTTCCATCTACTTTTATCACATTTATCTCAATTATGAACGGGAATTTGCAGTATTGGAAAAACTCATCTCATTTCTACCTCAGTTAATAGTTCAGATTGTTCTAGTATTCCGTTTTGCACAAGATTTTCCTTTTTGTTTCTTTGTTCAGACGGTGGCATTTGTTGCATTTAACAAGGTTCGTTGTACCATGTCTCCTTTTGCAAATATTATACTTAAAAGAGGCTAGGTTTTAAGTGCTCCTAGAGTCCTAGGCGCGTGGCGCAGTCAGGTGACCGCTTTTGACTGCTTGAGGTGACATTCATACACGAGATGCACATGAGGCACAGGTCAAAATTGTGTGAATCATGCGCCTCTTGTACATGAGCTGATTTTTTGCACTGAGAGGTTGTACATATAGCTTTTAAGGTTGTACGTAGAGCTTATATATATTAAATTGTAAAGAGGTTGTAGATATCTAAATTTTAGGAATATGATAATAGAAAGTAGAAACTTATGAGAAATATATAAAGTATTATATAAATGCCTTGTGCTTCGCTTACTTGATGTCGTGATTTGTGCGTCTTTGCTTGTCGCCTCGTGCCTCAGTTCTCTAGGGACCCTATTGCCCATAGTTAATAGCGAATAGCAGACTATAGCGGCAACCTACCGATACACTACATAGCAATAGCGATGAAATAGCGGGCACTATTTTATGTTTAGCGATACACTAGAAGAACTTTTTAGAGATGTTTTATATGTATATTTTACCAAAAAAATATAAAAAAATACTAAAAATAGAACGCTATCTGTCGCTATCAACCATATAGCGACACATGAGCGCTACGCTATGCTATTCGCTATAGCGGGCGCTATGGTCGCTATTAACAACTATGCTATTGCCTCGCACGTTTTAAAACAAAGTTGGGTGTTTGGATTTGCTTTTTGAAACTTATTATTGCAACTAAACACCCCTAAACCATGTAAATATATCCTTGTATTGACATAAAGATATGCCACATTTTACAGGTGATAACAGCTCAGTACTTTGTATGGTTTTTCTGTCTTTTGCCGCTAATACTACCATGGAGCAAAATGAAGCTAAAATGGGAAGGTATCTTCTGCATCTTGGTGTGGATTGGAGCTCAAACTCATTGGCTGTTTTGGGGTTATATGCTTGAATTCAAAGGCAAACAAGTGTTCTTACAACTTTGGGCTGCAAGTTTATTGTTCTTTGCTGCTAATATATATGTGATGATCACAATCATCCTCAGACACACGTATTCTCCAGTTTTTAAACGTCTAGTCACTTCACGCGCAAAGAAAACCAAGTGAGTACAACCTGAAGATGACTGCGCTTATGCACTTTGACCAATCGCCCCATGGTTTGATCATTTTTGGGTCTGATGTTTGTTGTACTACAAGTGACTCAACATCCTCAAGCCGACCTCATTAATTTTATCGGTGCAATGGACCCCAATTCATTTATTAGTTACTATTTTCTGATCAAATCTTATTTACCATTTATAATTTTGTAATCTTCCAAGAAATTTGGGGCTTGGATTTCATCAAACAACAATGCAGACTTTAAACCATGGTGACCCAAGCTTCATAGTTAGATCTACCTCGTTGAAGGATATTGCTAGACCCGATAGCAGTTTGGCATGCAGGTTTCGTTTTGAGCTCATGTTCTAAATGCGCAACTCAGAATGAACCAAGGTGTTGGATTGCCACTTGATTGTTTTTTTTATTGAACCATTAAAGACTGTTTGTTTTTCTATGTAACTTCACAAATCAAAAAAGAAGTAATCAAACACATCAAGATTTAGAGTTAGTGGATCATAATTTGATGACATGATTCTTGTTGTTGCTTCGTTCATGGGGTACTTGAATGTCCTTTTTATTTATTTATCTTGTTTGTTGTAAAGTTGATTATCTTGATATTGTAAATGTGAAATCTATACAATTTATCCAAAATTTCCTTTTAAAACGATGTGAACTTTGTTTTGGTCAAAGCATGTTTTACCTAAAATCTGAAATCTATACAATTTATCCAAAATTTCCTTTTAGAAAAAAAAATAGAGGGGTGGTGACGGTGTGGTCCGATTGGCTGTGATGGTACTTGGTAATGGTGACAAAGGAGGTGGTGGTGCTAGTGCTTGTAGAAGTGGCGCGTAGGTAGTGGCAACAAATAAAATTCGTCGATGGTGCTTGGCCTATTTGGTCATATTTTTATTTGCACTACAAAAATTACTCCTTTTGCATACAAAATCGACTCGGAATGTGTAATGAATCCATGCTTTCAAGAATATGTAATGAGTGTGACACCTAGTAAAAAAAAGTGATACAAATTTGGTTTCAGTTTTATTCACTGTTACTGCGGTCACTTTCGCCACTATTGTTTTGGTCATCGAAGTTTTCACTATCACCTTCACCACCCCTACCATAGTTTCCGCCCCACCACTCCTACCATTGCCACAACCACCATCACCATTGTCCCGGCCTATGAGAGCTGCCACACCATTGTGATAATGATATTGGTAACTATATGTATGTTCACGAAGAGATATGACTGAATTATTATATGATGGAATTATTTGTGGTTTGGTGGCATGTATGTTGGATGTCATGTATATGATATGGACAGTTCATGGCTCCCTACATCCCTCAACAAAACGGGGTTGTCGAGCGTCGAAACCGAACGGTGATCGGAACCACTAGAAGCATACTAAAAGCAATGAATGTACTGTTGGATATTTTAGTGTAATTGGATTGACTGTATTGACCAATATGTTCATAATAATACATCATATAGGTATGGTGGTGCGGAGTGCACGCCTATTTGAATTTATTATGAACTTAGGGGCGAAGCCCCTAAAGAACGGGGGTCCGGGGGCAGCGCCCCTGGGAGCAGGGTCCAAGGGGCAGAGCCCCTGGCTAAAAGGCAGTTTCTAGCCTTGTTTTTCATAACGAAATTCTTCTTCTTGGTCATAATCTCTCTGGTTCTTTAATCTCAATCACTACATACAGAAAATTCTCAATCTCTGATTGTATCCGGTTGAATATTCGATAGAACCGTCGAATTGATTCAATCTGAAAGCGATCACGTGCCTTCAGAGATTTCTGTTATCCGGTTTTGTTCGTTTGTTACGGTTATTCCCCAACATGTACCATAATTATTTTGGGGTGATGTTGTGATGCACTCGGTGTTTTTATTAAATCGCTCACCTACAAAATTGTTAAAGGGAGCGACACCATTCGGAAGACTCAAAGGAAGGAAACCGGATTTATCCAAGATAAGAGTATTCGGATGTGTGGGTTTTGTGAAAAGCCTTGTACCGGGACAAAAGAATCTTGACGATAGAGGAGTGTTAATGGTGTACTTTGGATCTCAACCCGAAACCGGAGACAATACCCATCATATGTATGATCCCCTTAAAGGACGTATATACATGGCCAGAGATGGTGATGTCAAGTTCAAAGAAAGCGAAGAATTTTCCTTGGAAAAGTTCCGATCAAACCATGACTTAACAAACAAAATATGGACGGAGTTTGTTATTGAGTCCGAAGGTCAAGAGGCTTCGGCCCATTCTGGTCCGAACCGAATGGAGCTTATCGTCTTGCGAGGCGGAGTTTATGGCGGCTACAGAAGGAGCTTGTCAGGCACTATGGCTTAGAGGCTTGATATCAGAAATAACGGGTGATGAAGAAAGAAAGGTAACTATCAAGGTTGATAACTCGTCAACAATCGAGTTAATGAAGAACCTCGTATTTTTTGGTAAAAGCAAGCATTTACACACTCGATATCATTTTATTAGGGAGTGCATTGGACGTGATCAAATACATGTTGAACATGTAAGTGGGAACTTACAAAAGGCGGACATTGTCACAAAAGCATTGCCAAGAATGAAGTTTGTCGAGATGAGGGAACTTGTCGGTGTTACAAGATTAGGGGGTGAATGATAAAATAATCTTGTATCGCAAGGTTCGGTAACTAGAAGGACTTAGTTGTCAAATCTTGTAATCTAGGTTTTAGAGATAGATTTCCTAGATAAGTCAAAGGCTTCTTAATTAATGTTCCTTGGTGAATAAGGAATATAGGCTTCCTTGGTGAACAAGGAATATAGGCTTATAAATAGAGGGAAGTTTTGTAAGTCATGAATCAATTCACTAATAAGAAATAAAGTTTGGCTTAGTATTCTTGTGGTTTTGATATCGATTTCTAGGGGTGTTCAGAAAAACCGCAAACCAAATAAAAAACCGAAAACCGAACCGTAACCGAAAAAACCAATCCGAACAACGAATTTGGTGTTTGGTTTGGTTTTAACCGAAACCGAATTGCTTATTCGGTGTTTGGTTTGGTTTTTGGTTCTACATTTTTTTTATTTGGTTTATTTGGATAACCGAATAAACCGGTAAAATAATTAATTATTAAATAAAAATAATAATATTTAATAACTCATATATAATATATAAGCCCAAAATATTAAACCCAACCCAAAATAAATAAAGCCCACCAATTTATAAAGGAAATAATCTGAGTATAAACTAGTAAACTAGGGTTCATTTTACTAATTCAAATTTTTATGATGTTTCTGTTTGCGTGGTTTGATTTTTTGTTTATATTTATTGCAAACTTTCTTTTCGGATTTTGGAACATATAGGTATATAAGTTAGAGAAAAAAAACTTCGTTTCAATTTGGTTTGTTTGGTTGAATTTGGTTTGTTTGGTTTTAAACCCGTAAAGCCTCTACCCTACGGCCTTAAGACATGTAAAAATGCCTAGGTAATCACACTATTATGCCTGAATTTTTTCATTTTGTTATATATAGTATCCGATTCTTGCTTTCATGCATTATTTTGTTAACAAAATACATATAAAAATGGCTAGTAATCACACTAATATTTTTTATTTTTTTAAAGGCGAATTTCTTGCTCCTTGTAAGACTTGAACTCAAGATCTCACACTTTTAGTGTATTAAAAGGCTTTGCCTTGCCACTAGACGACCAACCCCGATGGTAATCACACTAATATTTACTAAACATTTTATCAATAGGAATTTTGAAAAATTTTAACAATATATAAAATTTAATAACACTAATTAACTATCAAACCCAAGCCAATGATCTCCAGCCCAGCTGGTTTGAGGTGGGAAGGTTTACCTCCTTGGAGGGTTCCTGCCCGGGTTTGGTCTCAAGTTCGAATCTCATGCTCCACCGAAAAAATAACCGCTTGGGTTTGAAAGGAGAAACCCGGGTGGTGCTATGGGATTCGATCCTGGACAATGGTCGCTTTGTAACACGGGATTTACCGCTGAAACACTACTCTAAAAAAAAAAAAAAAAAAAAAAAAAAAAAAAACTATCAAACCCAAACAAACATAAACGAACACGTTACTAACCATCAATGAAGAACACGACATCTGTTCATCATGTTCGTTCATTTAACTAAGCGAACAAAACTTAAATTTCCTGTTCGTGCTTATTCATTTATTAAGCGAAAGAACACAAACGAATTCCCTACCAAACGGTTCATAAACTTTTCATTTTCGTTAAACATTTAGTTCATTTGCAGCTCAATAGTTTACACACATGCCAAAGTATTAGCTTTTTTTTAAATCCAAATACATTAAACTTATCATTTTTTAAACTTACCAAGTTAAATCAAAATAGAAGTTAGACAGGCTATAAGCCGAATTGCCTCTCCGTTTTGAATTGCGAAACCTATTCAATGTGAACCTAATTTTGGTATTATATATTTGGGATCTTCTAAAACCACTTGACTTGTGAGTTCAGCGGTCAAACGAAAGCAGATCAAAGATCCATAATCATCTAAAACCCTAAATGGTACCTTTTTAATCTAATTATTCACTGATGTTAACGTTATCTGATCTGTAATTGATTATGTTTTTGGATTTGGATTTCAATTGAAAGGCTCAATCAGCTAAAGCGATATCCAGCCCTGTTCCAATCGCTTATTATCCATCGTTGGCTGTGCTTTTGCTTGCTATCGGCCTCGTTATCACCGCTTCTTTCTTCATGTAAGTGGATCTGGCTTTTGGTTTACTGTTTCTTGACTTTGTGATCAAATGTTACTGATTTGACCTAATTTTAAATATGATTTTTTTTATTTTATTGATTTTTTTTCTTTCATAATTTGACTGCATTTTGCTTTGATTTGGATTCATGGCTTTTTTTTTATAATATTAGGTGCAGTTTGTTGCTCGTCTACCTGCTATCTTAATGTAATTTGCCAGTTCTGAAATGAAATGAACACTATTAATCTTAGATTAATGATGAATGTTTAGATCAATGGTTGTTTTCATAATATGATTGAATTTTGCTTAATTTAGTTTGTTAGGACTAAGGATTGGATTTGTTCATTTTGGACTTACAACTGCTATGAAATCTAAAGCTACCTTTTGTATGAAAAGTACAACTACATCCAGTTTTATAGCAAGTAAATTAAGTATTAGAAAATTCAATTTTGTATTCGTAAAACTTGGCTATAGAGCTATAGATTATATGAAGTCGTTGCATGAATCTTGTTGGTTTCAACGCTTTATTTGGACTGGGATTAATGATTAAAAAGTTAACGATTGAGTCATGTCGCACACGTCTAAGAAATGGTGCTTTACAAAGATTAGCATATTCTGGTGATATACAATAAATAGGGACACATTGTATTATTGTTTCAGCAAATGGTAGATTCCCATTTGCAAGAAAATATATAACAAGAAAAATATGTAGAATGTAGATGTAAACATGTTGGAGAATATTATGGCAGTGTTTGAGAATGCGTAATAAAATGACTTACGCTTATTAAAAACAAAAACAAATATAATCAACTTAGAATGAACAATTTAAGGGTAAACTTGTAACTTTGAACCCACTAAGAATAATCAGATTGGAATAATTATCTTATTTATCTTAGTTAAAACAAGTTCTATCAAGGTAAGCCCACTGCATCCATCTACGTGATGGAGCACAAAAGTCTTTAACCACAGTCGTTGGTCATCGTTTTTTGTCTAGCAAGTAGTTCAAGCGTGTAGCTTGTGGTTGCGTGCCTCAAATTTTGATCCTCGCAGTATCACTATTGGTCTGTGTTCATGCAAGCATACATGTAACACCACTTATTTCACTCCATACCGCAACTTTTTGTTGGGATGGACTCATGGACCCATAATGTTGTTTATTGTCCTGTTGATATAATCTGCATTCATATTTATTGCTTTATCTTTTTCTTAATCTTTTAGGACCCAAATGCATGTCCCACTAACCCGTAGTCTAGTGTTGTCGTGATCATTTCATGTATCATGGATGTTACTATGTTAGTAAAAAACCATACTGTCTTGAGTAAAAGAGCACTACTATTGCTGCCTTGCCCAATATATAAGTCTTAACTCTTGCACCCACTTTAATCGTACTCATCATACAATAAGTGTGGCGAGTATTTAGAATTGTTGACTCTAAAGATTAGATGATTATTTTGACTTGTACTTAGTTTTTGCAAACTATATCTTACCTCGATTGCCCTTCAATATTTTAAAAGAGAGAAAAGCTCCTCAAGGATCATTTTGACGTGTACTTGGTGTTTGCAAACTCTATCTTACCTCATTTTGACGTATACTAGTTAACATTCTCATATTTCAAGATATGAAATTTCAGATCAATTTTGAACTATGCCCAAATTTGCTCCTGAAATCCGATCTGTATCTTTCATATTTCACACGTTTACCCCATTTTGACATCTTTTTACTAAAAGTCACACTGTTATTAACATAATTAAACCCTAAAAGTTTATTCATCCCTTCTTTCATAGCTGTTGTTTTTCAAGTAACAGTTTTTAGTAGTAATATATACTCTAATATATAGTTTAAGTTCGCTGTGGATATTACATTTTAGCCAACATCCTAAAAAATTATTGAAGAAACCAAACATATGGAACCAATATGAATGGTATGTCTGATATATGATTGCCATATCAAAGATTTCAATCTTGCCATCTACTTGAACATGGAAATGAATGTTATAACTTCAACGGTTTTTACTTGAGCACGTAGTTTTTTGTCCAGCTTTTTATATGCTATAGTGTCTGATAAGCATATCTTTATGCAGCTATGAGGCAACTTCTTCCAGGAAAAAACCGTAGTCTTGCTAAAGAACTTGTAACAGGAGTATTCGCATCCGTCTTTTTGGTAAGTCGCAAACTTTTTTTTTCTTCTGTAAATAGAAGTATGTGTGTATCAACCCACAAACACGTTTTCTGTTTCGTTTGTTTTATCTGATTAAATACGGTTAAGAAAACTATATTATTACAATATAAAGCATGGTAATTGTGCGTTGTGGAATGGGCAAATTAAATAATTTGATCGGTCTTTTCTTTTAGTTAACAAACTCGGTTGAATTGATGCAGGGCTTTGGATCATAATTATATCAATTGGCTTATAAGTTATATATAACTAACTAGGTTAAATTGATGCAGGGCTTTGGATCGTTGTTCTTGCTCCTTGCTTCAGGTGTTTATGTCTGATTAATCAATGAATTTGATATGAGGATGGATTTTTGTATTTCAACATAGTTGTTTCTGGAACTTTAATGATTACAACTAAGTAAAACCTCTACATTATTGTTAACTTTGATTTGGGAACAATCAAATTTAAGTGAAAACTTGTTAGACGATAGAGTGATACCTATTGCGGCGGTGGTGTTAAAACTTTTTTAGGCTCGATTCTGACGTTTGTTCATCACTATTAACCTCGCGACAAAAATTACTGTGCACAATATGGTTAAAAATGTATATTATTTAGCATAGTGGTGTATAGTTAAAAAAGTATAAAATGTATAGTAAAAACAAATATAGTTTTGTAAACTATATTGTTAAAACTGTATATTATTTATAGTACCAGGTGTATAGTTAAAAAAAGTATAATATGTATAATAAAAAAATAAAAAAAACAAATAATTTTATAATGTGTAGCTAAAAAGTATAAGGTAAAAATAATTGAAAAGTGAAAATCACCATTTGTATGAATAGTATTTGATAAATGCAGTATATCTAGTCTTTAAAAATAAAATAAAAAATAAAATAAAATATACTCAGGTATAATCCGCAAGTTTTTTTTAAAGACTAGTAAGAATCCCGCGCATTGCTGCCCGTAGTAACAATTTACGATGCGGTACTCAATTTGTACACCCACACTAGAGTTAGAAATGTTGATTAAAATTATTTTAATCGTTATATTATTATATATAGATATATAGATTTTCAATGGATTTTATAATTTCACGTTGACAAAACTTTAAAAACAAATACGGTATCGGTACTGGTATTAAGACAAAAGTGGTTCATTTCCCCACCATAAACAAAAATATCATTACCGGTACCGAAAGTACCATTTTAGTACGGGTATTAGGTGGTTCGGTACCAAATGTTTATCCTTAAAAAGAAACACACACACTACCTAGTACCAAAATAAAAAGGTTTTACAAAAAAAATAAACATATTGGTGCATGTTAGAAGAGAAAGGCGGTGCATATATAGTTGTACTTTGTCTCTAACAGGCCATGTGAGTGAGTTTGATATATAATGTAAAACGAAAGGGGTTGAACAGTTAGAAGTCAATCAAAATGTATTTTAGTGTAAAATTAACTAAAAGAAAAAAAAAAGTCATACAATATGAGCATCTTTAACAAGTGTTTACAACATTTTAAATTGCTTAAACTCATATTATACATAATAAACCTTTTACTAATTAATATGAAACTATAAATGTGGGGTTATGCAAAAATTGTATAAGTTAGTTTTACAAATAGGGGTAATATTAGAAGATTTTTCATGACATTTTAAGGGTAAAACAAGGAACTTTTCAAATGACATCTTAAAAATATATAAAATTACTATATTAGCCATTTAAACTCTTTAAAATGTAGTATACATATACATATAGATAGTATAGATATAATTGTATTATATATATAAAGAAATGTTCTTCTACAAATGGTTCTTATCCTACAAATAACCCTTAATGTGAGAAGTGAAGGATGATATATTTTTTATTTTTGAATTTTTTTCCCATATTGTTAAACATGTGCTTTAGTACTGAAATCTTTAAAAAAAATTGGTGTAGAGTAATTACGTAATTAATGTTGTAGCGTAATTACGTTAATTTTTTTGTATTATTCATTTAGAAATCATGTTTAAACAGATGGGAAAAAAAATATAAAAAAATAATATATTTTTTTCCCCTTCACTTCTTAGGTTAAGCCTATTTATATTTAATCTTTACTCTATATATATTTATTCCTGTATACACCGGTTGTAGCCTAGTTACAAAAATATACCTGTTTCTATGTAAGATGAATACATGAAAAACAGATAAAAAAAATCACTGTATTATAAAATTTCCCGTGATATATTTAAAATTTATACGGAACATATACGTAAAAAAAGGGCCTTTCTAGAGAGAGAAACAAAACAAAACAAAACAGTGTTTCTAGAGAGAGAGAAAATCCGTTACCAAGGGTTTTAACTTTTATACCACACTCACTCACCAACTCCAATGGAAGACGCATCATCTCCAATTCCATCATCACAACCTAAAAAGCGAGGAAGACCAAAGGCCAATAAACAACAACAACGCACCGAAGACACCGAACCTTCACCACCTCACAAAATGAAGGAAACCAAAACCACAGCTGCCGGAAACAAAAAAGCCGCCGCCGTTGCCGCCGTTGACGATAAGTACAGTAACTGGAAGTCCGTTGTCCCTATTCTCTACGACTGGCTTGCTAATCATAACCTCGTTTGGCCTTCTCTCTCTTGCCGGTCGGTATACATTTGTTTCTTCTTTTTTAAACTTTAAACCCTAGTTTTTTTTTTTTTTTTTTTTTTTTTTAATGTTGAGTTGGTTTTGTGCTAATTGGTTGATTTTGAACTCTTGTTTTGTGAAATGTTGAGTTTGTTTTTTGTTATTGGTTGATTTAAGTGGTTTTTTAGTTGGGATCTGGTGAGAAAACACTAGGTTGGGTACTGATTGGTTTTGTTTTATGGCTGTGTGGATGATTTTAGGGGTAAGTGTTTCGGTATCGGTACCGGTCCATTTTCGGCACCAATTCGGTACCAAGTTTTGGCGATTTTTGGCACCGGTACTTTTGGTACAGTATATTTTACCTTAAATTACCAGTGCCGTACCGGTACTGTACCAAGTGTTGGTGATTTTCGGTACCGGTATTTTGGGTACAGTATATTTTAGCTTAAGTTACGGGGTACCAAGTTTTGGCGATTTTCAGTACCAGTATTTTGGGTACATTATATTTTACCTTAAGTTACGGGGTACCAAGTTTTGGCGATTTTCAGTACCGGTATTTTTCGGTACACTACTTTTTACCTTAAATTACAAGTGCAGTACAAAGTTTTGGTGATTTTTGGTATGGTAGTGGTGCAGAGCTCATACCTAGATGATTTTGGTGATTGTTTGTTCATAAGTGGTACAAAATGTTGAGTTGATTTGTGCTAATTGGTTGACTTAAGTGGTTTGTTAGCTGCAATATGCTAGCGAATCCCTAGGTTGGCTACTGATTGGTTATGTTTTTATGGTTATGTGAATGATTTTGGTGATTGGTTGTTCATAAGTGGTTCAAAATGTTAAGTTTATTTTTGCTTTTTAATCGATTTTAACAATTTTAAGTTGCGGTTTGGTAGCAAAACTCTAGGTAGGCGATCGATTGTTCATATATTTGTGCGTACTTTGTGAAATGTTGCAAAAAGTTGAGATGGTTATTTAGGGTTTGTTCTTTCATTAAACCATAATTACTCCAACATGTTGAGTTTATTTTTGCTTAGTGATCAATTTAAGCAGTTTTTAGTTGCGGGCTGGTTATTTAGGGTTTGTTCTTTCATTAAACCCTAGGTTGCCAGTATGCAATTGTTCCGTAGTTGAATCCTAATTGCTTTAAAAAGTTGAGTTGATTTGTGCCATATGGTTGATTTAAGCGGGTTTTTAGCTGCGATCTGGTGAAAAACCCCTAGGTTGGCTATTGATTGGTGTGTTTTCATGGTTATATGGATCATTTTGATGATCAATTGTTAAAAAAAGCTGAGAAAATTATTTGGGGTTTGATTTTTAATTTTCATAATATGTGAACAGGTGGGGCCCGCTTTTGGAGCAAGCAAAGAACAAGAACAGACAGCGTTTGTATCTTTCGGAACAGGCAAGAAGTGTTTATTTTACTTGTTTTTGGTCTATATGGTGGTTGATTGTGACTCTTTTGATTAATGTTACCAAAATGAACCTTTGGTTTGTTCTAATGCATATTATCTAAATTCTGGTTAATGTTCTAATGCCATGTGCTTCTTCCTCAGACTGACGGTAGTGTTCCAAATACACTAGTTATAGCAACTTGTGATGTGGTGAAGCCAAAAGTTGCTGCAGCTGAACACATATCTCAGGTAAATAATTATAATAATAATTATTATTTTAATCAATTCTACTGTAGGGTTTATAACCTATGTGATTTCTTGATATTTTAGTTCAACGAGGAAGCCCGCTCCCCATTTGTAAAGAAGTACAAAACTATAATTCATCCTGGAGAGGTAAGAATCTTGCATAATCGAAATCCCTGATTTCTGTGAATAAGTTTCTTTTGTGTTGTTTTATAAATGATATATTATGCTTGTTTATAGTTTGTTGTTACTTTTTCTACAGGTGAACAGAATCAGGGAGTTGCCACAAAACAAGAACATAGTTGCTACACATACTGACTGCCCCGAGGTTACTAAATGATTACCCTTGCATGTTTTTATGACATTTTGCAAATGCAATTTGATGTAAACCTTTTAATGTTCTTACATGTTTATTGAAATCAGGTTCTTATTTGGGATATCGAAGCACAACCTAATCGTTATGCCAATCTTGGAGCTGCTGAATCTCATGCTGATTTGGTGTGTTTATCTTTCACCTCTGAGAACGTTTTCTTTTCAGTTATTTTCATTGACATTTTAGACTGATGTTCCAAGAAATTTCATTAGTTACATTCATATATAGAAAATCTTTTCAACTTGATAAATTTTAACAAGTTAGAGATTGGTTAAGGTTTATTGTTAAGGATTGCAAGTTTAGTTTGAATCTAGTTGCTGTTATGATCATTATTTGAAAATATCTTGTTTATTGTTTGGATTATTTTGTAATTTATTATGGGGAAAATTGTTAGTATTAGTATTTATTGTTTAATCTTACCCATAGTTGTCAATAGCGACGGTAGCGCCCGCGATCGCGAATAGCGTCGCGTATCGGCTAACCGTCGCTAAGTGGTGCTTAACGGGGCAATAGCGTGAACATAGCGACCTCCGGCGACGTCCGGCGAAGAATTTCCGGCGACGTCGCTGTGATTTCTGCCGGAAACAAGGAAGAGGATGAATTTCAGCTGCCGGAGAAGATGAAATCGTATTTATTGTAGATTTACAGGTGCCGGATTTGGACGTCTTTGATGCCGGAGAAGATGAATCGTGTGAGAGATAGAGAGAGAAGGAATTGTACAGTAAAAACGTGTGAGAGAATATAAGGACAACACACTGGGAAAGGAGTTCTCAAAAGCATCAAAAAGTTCTAATTATTATTATTATATTATTATTAACTTTATTCAGTTTTACATTTCACCCATTTAGTTTTCATTTATTTACATTAAGTTCTAAAACTTCTAAATTTTTAATAGAAAGTATAAAATTAGTTTGTATATATAAAGATTTGGACCTTATTCTTGTAAATTTATACATAAAAATATTTATAAATATTTTAATACCTTATCGCTATTTACGAAATAGCGGGCGCTATTTCATCGTTATCGCTACGTAGCATATCGGTAGCTCGTCGCTATTTACCGCTATTCGCTATCGATAACTATGATCTTACCACACATAGTGATGCATTCCTCTTCATTAATTATCACATTGATTGGATAAATAATTAAATATCATCTGTCCAATGTGAAATGCTCATGGTCAAATCTGAAATGCTCACGAAGCGATGATTAGTCAAATATTATTGTTAAATCTTACCACACATAGTGAAGCATTTCTCTTCATTAATTATTACATTGATTGGATGAGTATATTCTGTCGAATCTGAAATGCTAATGAAATCATGATTGGTCAAATAGCCACAAGAAAGCCTTGACTGTGCGTTAGCCATTTCATTTTCTAACTAATAAGCACATACTTTAGGTTTATATTCTTTTAGTTAATCAGTAATTTGAGCTTAAATATATAAATGTGTGGTAGTTGTAACTTGTAAGTTGTGACATCAAATAACAAATTTTTTTAACATTTCTTGGCAGGTGCTAACAGGACATGCTGACAATGCAGAATTTGCTCTTGCAATGTGCCCAACTGAGCCTTATGTACTCTCTGGAGGTTAGGAGATTGTAATTTATAGGGACAATGCATAGGCTACAAAAGTATTTATAAAAGTTTCATTAGGGCCAGAAAATTTTTAAAACACATCAAGAGGCTACCTATGTATTTATGTGTTCTTTTCTTTATACTGGATTCCAACAAAAAAAACTTCCTGGAAAAATTGTAAAATGCTTCGCATCAAGATATGTAAAAATGACAATACTGAAAGTGCAACAACCAACTCTTGATCTATTGTAAAAGCACATTTGAGTATATGCAAGGGTATTTTTTTAGCATGTTATAACTCTAGAAGTGACAAGCTTTAAATTCAGGGACATTCTTGTCGTTTTACAGTTTTTTTGTCAAGGTATATGCCTCAGCATAAACGATGCCTCCAAAATGGTATTTGGGTAGCCTTTAAGATTGTTTTAATAGATAGTTGGCCCTAGTGAAATCTTTTGATATTATGCATATGCTACCCATTTACCATAGCTTATGTTTTTTAGTGGATTGACTAATTTTTTTGCTTAACATTTGATTAATTGTAATTTAAATATTACATTGCACAGGGAAGGATAAATATGTGGTTTTATGGAGCATTCATGACCATATATCTACCTTGAGTGGAGAGTCAAACAATCCACCAGGGTCCATTGTCAAAACTGCTGACAATGCTTCCGTTGGGCCACGTGGGATATTTCAGGGACATACAGATACGGTTGAAGATGTGCAATTTTGTCCAACAAGGTTTGTCTTTTGATATTCGTGTTTATGCCTTTAGAATCTTATAGAATTGTCTCCACTTTTGCCATAATCTATATGGTATTAAAATATCTGTATGTTTATGAAGTACACAGGAGTTTTGTAGCGTTGGAGATGATTCTTGCTTGATATTGTGGGATGCAAGAGTTGGAACCAACCCGATCATGAAGGTTTGTTGCAAATATGTTGATTTAGTAATCTTAATAGTTATTACATACAATTCATATGAAATATAATGTTTTCTACTAATCTATATAATCTTACGTTGGTTCATTTGTCTCTCTGTATCTTTAAATTAGGTTGAAAAAGCACACAATGCTGATGTTCACTGTGTTGATTGGAATCCTCATGATGCAAACCTTATTCTAACCGGGTATTTATCTATACTCTCCAAATCTAAAAAGACCCAACCTTTACTTTTTCTTTGTTTTGAGGCGTTTTGTTAATTTATTCAAAATCTAATTTTGAAATCAAATATTGCTTTCTTTTGATGTTTAAAGATTAGATAAGTGATAAATTTTGTTAATTTGTAAAAGTTTTTTTTTCTTCTTTTTTTTTTTAAATTTCTTGAGACATTGGGAGCATCAGTAAGACGGATTTATAGAAAGTTTGATTTTTTATCTTTCTGCAATGCAATTTTCAGGTCAGCTGACCACTCGGTTTGCATGTTTGACCGCCGAAACCTGACTTCTGATGGAGTTGGTTCTCCTGTTCATAAGTTTGAAGAACACAAAGCTCCTGTTCTATGTGTTCAGGTATTACTTGTTTTTTATTTAATTATTTCTTTATATTCTTTTTTACTGTAAACCTCCATGCTTTATCTTGAAGTTTTATATATGTTACAGTGGTGTCCAGACAAGTCTTCCGTCTTTGGAAGCTCAGCAGAGGATGCCTGTGTTAATATCTGGGATTATGAACAGGTAGAGTTTTCTAAGTTGAAAGTTGAAACATATAAAAATAAAGGGTACTTTAAATTCAAACTTTAATAGTGCAAGCCACTACTTCATTGTCTTAACTTTTAGTATTTATGTTGCAGGTTGGTAAAAAGATAGAACGTGGGACTCCAAATGCTGCTCCAGGGTTGTTCTTTAAACATTGTGGACACAGGTTCAATTCCAGTCATCTATATGATTTAAATTTGTTTTAAAGTTATATGAACTTGGTTGCATATATTACCGTCTTCAGATGCCAGACTTAAGATGACACTTTTTATTTTATTTTTGAGAAACTCAGGTCAAGTTGGAAGCTGCGTATCATTCTTATAAATAGATTTTATGATCTCAGTATATCCTTTGTTTTGTTGAACTAGGGTAATCAATATAGATGCATGACCAATAAGTAAAGTCAATCAATGTAATATTATGGGATGGAGAGTGCTTTTATTCATGTTCTTTTACTACATTTAGAAAGAGTGTAACTGGGAACAAAAACTGCCTTGGTCATGTGAAACTTGTATAGATTCTGTAACATTTTTAAGTGTTTAGTGATTATTGTTTGTATTTGATGTAATCCAGGGACAAAGTGGTAGATTTCCATTGGAATGTTGATGATCCATGGACCGTTGTAAGTGTATCGATGATGTTGAAACCACGAGTGGTGGTGGGACGCTTCAGGTAATCACTATTGGTCTGAAACATTTAAAGTGTTCAACTTTTTTTTTTAATTTTCCGTTTTGTTTTTATGTCGTATGGACTTGTAAATGAACCGATTCTGGTTATGCTTGATCTCTGTTGGGAATTAGCTTATACGGAATTGGTCAAACGGGTGAAATTCACCTCTAAGAGTATTTTAAATGCATAAAATCTCTGAAATCATTTTTATTTAAAAAAATAGATTTTTATCAAATATATACATCTTTAACTAAAGTTTGGACAAACAAAGGTTTGGCTGAATACAAATTGGCCGAGCTGAAAAAGAAAAGAATAACATGCTTGGTTTGAAAATGAGAGGCTCTTCTAGTTGTTTGGTTTTCGAAAGCCTAGGCGTTAGGCGGCGGCTTCACGTACTTGAGGTGTTCCTGTATGGCTCTATATACAACCAAACGCTGCACCTGTCTCATCTGTTATACATATTAGGCTCTTAGGTTTTAATCAAGTAAACTATTTACGATCTCTTCATCTTTGGTTGTTTTTACATTTCACCGACCCTAATTTTGACTGAGTTTCACCCAAATGTGCATGTGGCGGCGCCTTAAGCTTAAGGTTCTGAGGCACTTACCTGATCACCTTGTGTACCTCATCCATAAGGCTGGCTGCATGCGTCTTTTTAAACCAAGATAACATATATGTAAAGGATTGACTGGTGTTAACGTGTGAGTTGCAGATTTGGAGAATGAGTGATTTGATATACAGACCAAGAGACGAGGTGTTAACCGAGTTAGAAGACTTCAAGGCTCATGTTGCTGGATGTGGTCCAAAGGCGTAGGAAGGAAGATGGCTGTTTAATTTTATTAGATGTTTGCATGTTATTAACAAAATCTATTAGATGACGGAACGTATCTAGGTAGGTTGGTGCGGTGAGTTTAAAGATTCCTGTTACTAGTGCTGATTGTCTGAAAGTTGAAGAATGCATCACTTGACACTTGGTGTGATTTTATTTGATTATGACAAAATGCCGCAACGTTAGAGCAATTTTAGCCGTTTCTTTAGACATTAGTTCACTGCATGGAATTAGGGGTGGGTAACGGCCTAAAAGTGGATTTAAACATACTAAAATGTTTCCAAATTATGGAACCAATATTGTTATTAATTTACCTGTTGGCTTTGTTTAGAAAAGCTTGAGGCGATCTGTAGCATTGTGGTTCTAGGAGCCGAGGCATGAGGCGAGGGCTTCTCCCATTGCAGGCGGCAGGCGCTCAAAATTAAAAGAAGTTGCAAGAAAGTGTTTATACATGTCAATATGACATTCTACCTGTTACCATTATGTTAAAGTGGCAACTCACAACACCTGATGTAATCTAGAAAAAGGCTTAAAACACCTTATCAAAATGGTTCTTTTAGTCGATCTATCTTTTACATAAATGGTATTAAGCATGAAGATACTTGATAAGGCAACTTATGCTACTACTCGCATAGTCGCATGTGGAAAGAAATGGCGAGCATGATTCTCCTCAAGCCTATGATTTCCGGTTATGTAATTAAATAGTTCACTCGAGTTCATACATTCCATGACTACATATATGGCTGCTCGCATCTTTGTGACTTAATAAAGCCGAACAATCGAGGATGTGATGAAAGCCTCGTAATTTTTGACTCTGTTCTCATTGAATATACAATCACAAATAGAAAGCAATAGGGCATCACTAACCAACTGATTAACTTCATCTCATTACAGGAAGTAATTCAAATCATCAAAATCTTTGGATAATAAGATATTGTGGTTTGCGGAGGTACGTTCTTTGGGATTTTCAATGGTGGTTGGCGTCTTTGCCGATTCGGTTGGGAGGGCTTGGTCTTTGTTCGGCAGAGGACGTGCTTTCTCTCATAATCACTTTTGATCTTTCTCTCTCTTTCGTACGATTATCTCTCTCAGAATTCTCTCATATTCTAGGGTTTTGTATTCAGGAACAACTTGTTCTTGTTTAGTGTTGATCTTTGATCATTCTGTCCGATAGAATATAATGGTCTCATTTAGATCAGAGAGGTGTTTTGTTTGAGAGATTTGTTTGTTCTTGATTTCTTTTGTATTTGTTGAGGTTATTAGTTCAGTTTCTTTATTAATAAGAGTTAGATGTTCTTGATATCATGTATTTTTTACAGTGGTCTTACAATTTTATTACTGATCGAATTTGTTGTCACTGAATTTCTTTATGAGTTTTGTATTAATATATTTATATGTTTGAAGAATAGAAGTCGAGCCACATCACTAGTTTAGATCCGGTTGCTCTTGTCAATATCAGTTTTACTCGTATTTTGTTGTTTTGTTATCTTACAAGTCACCGTAAAATTCAGATATGTGAATATGTTTAGACTTGTAAAGAAGAGACCAACCCATCTTAGTTTTTACATGCGCAATGATTTTACCCATATAGTAGGGAGAAATAGAAAGGGATAAACCCTGTGTTACAATCTAATCACACAGCTAGAAAGTGGTTAGACCATCCGTAGTGCAGCGCGATTTTGGGTGTTATTCACAACTTGGCGCCCTCAACACCATTACAGGGGGCGCTAAGTTTCATTTTGGGCTGAGAGCATTATGTTTTTAACGCTGGATTGCTAGTTTATAAACCAATAAAATTTAGCCACGTGCATGTTTCAAACGGTTAATATTATTAACGGTAAAAAAAATTTCAAACCCCCCAACATATTTTTTTCTTCAAACAGTTAATTTTTTATTTTGAAGTGTGTGTATATATATATAAACACAACTATTTTTTTTACAACTACACTATAACCCAGTCTTCTCTCCTCCCTGTCCTCCTCAACCAATCTGCTCTTCTCCTCCTCCTCCTCCTCCTCCTCAACCAATGTTCTCTCCTCTTCCTCCTCCTCCTCAACCAGTGTCCACTCTTCCTCCTGCTCGTCGAGTAACCCCATTCCTCCTCTACGAGGTTACACTCCCCCAACTCCAGATGCTCCTCTCACAGATGAGTAATACATCTGGGCTGTGGATTATACTATGACTGTCATAGGATTGGGGCAGCTACGACTGGTGGAGATCTAACCCCAACCCAACCCCAACTCCAACCCCACCCCAAACCCTCCTGCTCCAGAGCCAAGTGATGAAGGTTATGAAGCAAATATTGTTGGGGAATACATGAGTATGGATGATGAACCATACTATATTCCCAATCCTGACTATGGATGCATCTACTCGGATGCTAGGTCCGACGGTCGTGATAGCGATCGTTTTCTCTCCTCGCCGGAGTATACACTGGAGGACTGGGATAATTATTCTCCGTAGAAAGAAATTTATGTTTAATTATGTAATGTTTTAATAAGTAGTTTAGGATTATGTAATGTTTTCATTTAATAAGTAATTTAGGATTATGCAATGTGTTTATGTTTTTTTTTTTAATTTAAGTAATTTTATTTGTATGTTTTTTTTTTAAATTTATTTGTGTTTTTTTTTTAAATTTCTTTTACTTAATTAATTAAAAAAATAACCAACCAATCAGGAAGGGGGCCTTAAATCCCCCCCCCCCCCCCAACCCCACCCCACTACACCCCATTTTGAATTCAAGCCCCATGCTGACTCAGCTGCCATACGAAACAATAAAAAAATGGGGCCTTTAATTTTTCACCCACTACACATGGTCTTATTGTTTAAATCCAAACATCTAAACCATTATATAATCCTCATAAAAATCATGTGTGTAATTTTTACCAATGCACTCGAACTAGGGCCTTGGGTAATTGATCAAGACCTCTCATAGTGTGTGTCGTGAGTCATGTTGTATAGGATACACATGTGACATGATGATGACCATTCATGATGTGTGGCCCATCTTTTATTGGATACTCATGTGATTTGAGAGACATCATCGCCCTACAATTGATCCAAACAATCACCATACACCATGTCACAACACTGAAAAACCATATTTAAAAGATCATTGCAAGATTTGAATTGTCATCTTCAACTTTAACAAAGAAAAGGGTTGTTTTTAGATAGATCTTATAAAACAAAGATTTTATGATGATATTACAAGTTAAGTCATTATCACACACATGTAGAAATAAAATAGATACAAACTTTTAATTTTCCAATTTTTCAAGATTTTATCCTTCAGATTTTCTAATATCAAACTGTCTTAATCAAGGAAGCATGAGGCAAGTTGCATGTGTCATGTGCCATACATATCGACTATTTGATTATGTCATTTAAGAAACAATTCATAGGTGTGACATCAATGTCGACAGATCCAAAAATTTCCATTAGTTGGGAGTGAAAACCAGTCGGATAAAAATAATTACTTTAAATCTCATAAAAAAATTAACTTTTGCTACGGGTCTACTAATAAATTTACAATGTCTTATAACATATTAGAAAAACCGACAATTTATGTTATAGAGAACACGTACTGATATATGAATCAACCCCACATGAATATGATCAACTCAAAGTCTGAGTTACATGAGTACCTTCTATCTCTTGATGCATCAAAATCACATTTCAAGCATTTGAATTTTGCATTACTATGTTTGTAAAAGAAAGACAAAATTACACTTTGTGTCCTTTATGTATGACCAAAATGATGGAACGTGCCCTTTAATAAAAAAAATTCATTTTGTATTCAAATTCTCTACTTTTCTAACATACTGTGTCCTTTACTACTAACTCAGTTAGTAAAGTCAGTTATCTTCAATCTAGGTAAGGGCAAAATTGTCCATTCACACCCTTTGACTTAAAAAACTCTTTATAAACCTGCAATATATCTCCCCTTCTCCCTTTCTCTCAACTTTATTTTCTTTATCTCTTTCTCTCTCTTTCTCTTTCTAGCTTTTCTCTACCAACCACCAAAACCACCCGAGACCACCACTATCTGCCCAACTACCATCATCTAAAATGACCACCATCTTTGCAATCACCTCTTCCCGAAACTACCACCATCTGGGCAACCATCACCATCTGGGAACCACCACCATGATCTTTGCAACAACCTCTACCTGAAACCATGACCATCCGTCCATCTGTGCAACCACCACCGGCTGAAACCACCACCATTTGCGCAACCCCCATCCACCTGCAACAAAACCTACAATACCACCACCACCACCATCCACCCCCACCCCACCCCACCCCACTGTAACTCACTCCCGGCCAACAAAACCTACCACCGTCGCCACCGACAAAACCAATCACCGTAATAAACCCCAAAGCCCCCAAATTATAAAACCCTAACCTACAAAACCCCAAAACAAAAGATGAATCGGGTGACACACATGTGTATATTGGATGATAATCAACAAAGCAGCAGGTTGTGGAACGTTTTTTTGATGATAATCAACAAAATAACCACGTCTTACCCAAATCGAATCTAACTCAAATCGAAAATAATGTTTGGACAGCCCCAAAAAGCCACAAATCAAAATCCAGATCCACGAATCTCATGTACAGAGTGAAGGCTTATTATATCTAATGGTAGATAGAGCATCTAGAGAGAGAAAGAGACAGGGAGAGAAAGGAGGTGTAAGGATAAGGTGATGGTGGTGGTGGTGTTGAGCGGTGGGGTTGGGTCTAAGTTGAATGGAGTGACTTGGGCCGAGTAAGGATAAAGTGATGGTGGTGGTGGTGTTTGATTGTCTTCTTCGTGGAAGCTAGTCACGTGATTAGATCGTGTTCGGAGTTCAAAGTAGCCATGATTATTTTCAGTGGAAATTGGAGTGGTTTTTTTTTTTTTTTTTTTTTGAGTTTTTGTGTCTCTAATTGATTAAATGAAGAAAAATGGTGGATTAGGGTTTGAAACATGTGCAGGTGGTGTTATAAAGGGGAAAGGAGATGAAGGAACGTGAATGGACTGTTTTACCCCTGAGTTTAATGAAGTTAACTGAGAAATCTAACCCAGTTAGTTAGAAAGGACATAAAATGCAATAAAAAAAATCAAATTTTGGACATAAAATGCAAAAAAAAAGGACATGTTTCATAATTTCTGTCATACATTAACGACACAAAGTGTAATTTTGTCTAAAAGAAATAAAATGTTTCATTTACATGTATTTTGAAAGATGTTAAATTGTTCATATATGGAATAAATCTTCAATATGGCCGATATGTAGGTATGTACTTTAACACTTTATTAAATTAATAATAATTATGTCTCTTAGAATTTAGAATAACTTTTGTTTATAAATTATAAAAATTGCTAGACTTAGAAAAAAGCGTGTTTTGAAAACCAAATTTTTTTGTGAACAAGGACAGGCCGATAAAACCCGTCAATGCGTTCCTCCTCTTTGCCAACGATCACTGTTTGATAGTCTTCAAAACATCGAAGATGAGTTGATGTATGACTAGAGTTTATAAGACCATCCACAACACATTGTCTTTACAATTTTCCATAGATCTACCACATCAGTTTTGAATATCATTACTTTCTATATATAAACAAACACAACTTCTTATTTGTCCATTTATATACCCATATTTGACTTTATTTCATTTATCCCATAAAAAAATTGGAAGGATGACAGCAAGGAATTGGATGGTTTGTCCTTAGACCATGTGTAGTGAGGGGTTTATTTATAAAGCTCTTATTTCTGATTGGTCCACATGGCAGCTGAATCAACATGGAGAAATAAAGTGAAAAACGGGTGTAGTGGGGGAAGAAAAAAGGGGCGCTATTTATAAAAAAAAAAATTGACAAAGCACAAATTGTACACGTGGCAACAATTGATTGGTTGGACACTTTGGGTTGCGGCGTTATATATATAAAGCCCGGAGTGATTTTTGCAATATAAAGCCCTCCGTAACGGTGTGAGGGGGCTTTATTTTTCAATATAGCGCCAAGTGACGCCCCCACTATGGTGGGTCTTAGGTGTTCCATGTCATTGCCACCTTCTTATCCTTACAATCCCTATATCTTAAATATAGGCTTTTTAAGACTTTAAAATTTGTAATTAAGTGATATCCTAGGGGATGGGGTGCCACCCCGTAAAGAACTCAGGTACCCCGCTATTCACACCCGGTGACATGGGTAGTGGGCCCGTACACTTATTGCTTGTTATAGGTAATGTGTGTTGTTGGTTGTTTTAAATTTTTAACGGTCAAATGACCGTTGAAAATACGACCGTTTGAAAAAAAATAAACATTTTAATATAATATATATTCACTATTTTAAACACTTTCAACCACAACAAAAATCAAACACTCTAATCTCAAACACTTTCAACCACAACTAAATGGGCCTAAGAAAATTAAAGGGTGTCGCAAAGAGTGGAAGAGGATTTTCTAAATCAAAAGGAGGGGGTTCAAGTAATAAGGGTAGAGGATTGGGTTCAAAGCTGGTTTTGGTTTCGAGTGCGGGAAGGGTATAGGCCCGTTATGAATTTTTCATCACAAACACAACACCCCCACCACAACAATTTTATCAACATACACAACCACTCACAACCACAATTTCAATACCAATAATACCAACAACCCCAACCCTATAATTATGCACATTATTTTACACCACCTCAAATGCCACAAGAACAAATGGAGGACTTCGATGCGTTTGCAATGAGGAGTCCAATGGTTCGTCAAGTAGTGGAGGAGCAAGAACGAGACCTCCACCTTCATGGAGACGATGATAATGACAAACTTGTGTCAAAGACACAATACGAGGCACATGATGATGCTGATGGATATAACTTGGGCGATGATGTTGAAAATATGCTTGTTGTAGAAGATGAAAATGAACAACGCGATAAGCGGGAAAAAATTTCGCCTCGTGAATAAATGCTACAAAGTGGACAACGGGACAGGACGTTAATTTGGCAAAATCTTGGTGCTATGTATCGAAAAACTGGGAAAAACGTTATCAACGAAGCAATGAGAGTTTTTGGAAGGCGGTTCAAAAACATTACAACGAATTGTTCGGAGGTACTGATCGAAGCCTTAATCGAATTACTTCAAAATGGATCTCCATGAACCAAAAAATGAATGAGTTTAACGGACTTCATCAACAAGTGGTAGTATATATAGTTAAATTATACTTTTTTTTTTTACATAATTTATACTATAATACTTTTTACTAACTTGAATATAGTAGCGCCTACGAAGTAGTTGATGTAGTGATCTTAATGTGATACAAAGCGTGATGAAAAATTACAGTAAAAGTCATCCTTTCGATGTTAATCATGAAGCGACATAAAGATCACGAAAAATGGAAAATGCAAGCATTGATAGGTGAAGAACCGTCCGAAAGTCATTTCGACAAGAGACACAAATCCATCGGAAGCCGACAACTATCATGCGTTTGGTACACCGGACGACTCCAACCCCACTAGTAGGATGCCGGATCTCAATGAAGATACCCAACCAGCAAGAGCAAAACGCAAAAATAATAAGAAAGTCGCCGTCAACGAGTCTTTAAGCAAAAACTCGTTGGTTGACGAATTTGGGTTATATCGGGCGATGAAGAAAATAAGTTGATCCAGTTGGTGGACCTACAAACTCAACAAGCAGGAAAAACTTTACCATTGTTTGAGGAACGAGAATTGTTGAGGCAAATACAGTATGACCATGACTTGAACATGTATTCGAAACCACGCGAGCACCTCAAAGGTAAAAGCTTGGAATTGGTTTTGAAATGAAAAAAAAAAAAAAAAAAAAGCAATCGCGGCGATATATGGTTGGGATCACTATTGGAAGGAAGGCGAAGACGACAATGAGTAATTTCTTTTTATTTGCATGTTTTTTTTTAAATTGATGTTTGTTTTATTATTTTAGTTTAAGTTAACGTGCTTTCATTTTCTTTAATAAAATGTTATTTTTAATTAAACTTTTTATTAAAAGAAAACTAAAAATATTTCAATGTAATGAGGTAGTGCTGCCTCCAAAATTTGTTTTTCAGTGATGTGGTGTGGCAGTGAACGATTGATAGAAATTAAGATTTTGTCGTACAGTATATTTAGAAATTAAAACACTATATTTGTTGTACAAACCTGTAGTTTTGCCGGCTTCTTTTCATCTTTCTTTTAGGGTAAAATAAAATAACAAATAAAAAGTTATTGAAATGTGAAATTGTGTAAATCACCTCTTACCAACCATGTTTCTTTAACAAAATAATAATAATAATAATAAGATCTATCAATAAGTTAAGGCAAACGTGTGCATATTGCATATTGCATATTGCACAATTATAAATTGCTTTACTCCAGTACCTTCCCATAATGGTGTACTACCACCATTTGCTATATATGCTGTCCATAACTAGATCATAGTAACACACTGGTTTAAACAAGTTCCCTTTCACAATCTTTTCTTCAAGTCCCACAAAAGAAACACACTTTTCTACAATACCCACAAATCATATTTCATTATTTTCTTGAAAAAAAAAAAAGTTTAAATATTCATTGCAAAATAAAATGGTTGTGAAGAAGCCAAGAATAGTGATCATTGGAGCAGGAATGGCAGGCTTAACAGCTGCCAACAAGCTTTATGAATCCATGAAAGATGGAATAGAGCTTTGTGTTGTTGAAGGTGGGAATAGAATTGGAGGGAGGATTAATACCTCAGAGTTTGGTGGTGATAGAGTTGAACTAGGTGCTACTTGGATCCATGGAATTGGAGGTAGCCCAGTTTATAAGATAGCTCAGGAATCCAATTCCATGGAATCAGATCAACCATGGGAGTGTATGGATGGGTTTCTTGATGATCCACTCACCATTGCTGAACATGGGTATGTTTTGAGTCCATCTTTGGTTGAGCCGGTGTCGAAATTGTTTAATAATCTTATGGAATTTGTTGAAGGGAAAAGGAAAACATATTGGAATTGGAATGGGAATAGGAGTGTTGGTGCTTTCCTTAGACAAGGCCTTGAAGAGTATTGGGAAATGGAATCAAGAAATGTGAATGGGAATGGGAATGGGAATAGGAGTGTTGGTGCTTTCCTTAGACAAGGTCTTGAAGAGTATTGGGAAATGGAATCAAGAAATGTGAATGGGAATGGGAATGGGAATTGGAATAGGAAGTTGTTAGAAGAAGGGATATTTGCAATTGAAGAAAACAATGAAAGGACTCATACAGGTGCTGGAGATTTGTATGATCTTAGTTATGATGCAGAATGTGAGTATACTGTATGTCCTGGTGAAGAACTCACCATTGCTAAAGGCTACTCAAGCATTATAGAATCATTAGCATCTATATTACCATGTGGGGTCATTCAATTAGGGAAAAAGGTTTGTACAATTGAGTGGCATCCTAAATCTGATGGTTATGATGATGGTACAAAGCCAGTGAAGCTACACTTTGTTGATGGTACAATATTATTAGCAGACCATGTTATTGTCACAGTTTCATTAGGCGTACTCAAGGCCGGAATCCGTGATTCCAACGATTCGGGTATGCTTAAATTCAGTCCACCGCTTCCGGATTACAAGGTTGAAGCCATTTCAAGACTTGGGTATGGTGTTGTCAACAAGCTTTTCATGGAACTAAGTCCTGATTTATCCGGTTTTGATCAATTCCCTTTTCTACAATTGGTATTCCATAAAAGTGATTCCGAAGCTAGGAATCCGAAAATCCCATGGTGGATGAGGAAGACGGCTTCGGTGTCACCAATTTATAGGAAATCAAGAGTGTTGTTAGCTTGGTTTGCAGGTGATGAAGCACTTAAGCTAGAAACAATGCCTGATGAAGCGATTCTTGATGAAGTTTCCGTAACTCTATCCAGTTTTTTGTCGAATTTGTCGGATTCCAATGAACAATGTAATGAGAATGTGATTAACAAGTCATCAAAAGTGAATCTTGTTAAGGTTGTAAGGAGTAAATGGGGAAGTGATCCTTTGTTTTTGGGTTCATATAGTTATGTTGCAGTTGGGTCAAGTGGTTGTGACATAGACACATTGGCTGAGCCATTGACCAAAAGTGGTTCACACCCACTTCAAATCCTTTTTGCAGGGGAAGCAACACATAGAACTCATTACTCTACAACTCATGGTGCTTATTTTAGTGGGATTAGAGAAGCCAATAGGCTTCTTGAACACTATCAATGTATGGATTAGGATTATGTTTTTAGTCATTATGTTTGTGTCCCAATAGGACATCCGCGTAATCAAGTAATATAGTTTACGACTAAAAGGTTAAGAGTTCAAATTCTGTAAAGTGAAAGTACGTTTTATTTATTTTAGAAAATCTAGGCATTATTATTGAAAAAAGTTATTATGCTTGTAATTATGATTAGTTCATATTTTTGGGACACATCCAATGTCAACCCCTGTTGGTTTATCCCACCTAAAGCCCTGCTACATTAACTTGTACACCACGCAACAACAATTTTGCACAAATCATAAATATGGTAAACTGGGATAGGATACATTTGTCATTTCAATAAGTTATATCTGAATATTTGAGATTCCCCTTGCGAAGGTTATAAACTTGGGGTACCCGAACTATACCCTTTTTTTTAGCTCAGTAGTATAAATTTCTTCTTTTTACGAAAATTTTGTATATGTTGAGTCTGACTCTATCGATTTAATTTTGTGTAGATATATTCCTGGCCCTCACCGATTTTCTTGTCAAAAAAATTATACGTATTGAGTTCTAAAACATGTGAAAACGGTGTTTTTATTTGATTTTTATACTTGAGGAGGCTATTAGTTAAATATGAAACTTGTTTAAAAAAACGTGAGAAGGACTTTGTAACCCCCTAAACTAGCATAATAAATGAAACCCATAACTCTTTTTTCAAAATATTCCTTATGGCGGACGGGTTGCTCCACTTAACTTCACTGGTTTTCACCAATCTTACACTGTCACATCACTTCACCGATTCACTTTACAGAAACACAGTTTTAGAGACAACACTACATTGAACCACTACACTGAAATGTTTTTTTAAGTATTGTTTTAAATAAAACAAGCATTTTAAATATTTTAAATTAATACATGGAAACTTAAAAATTAAAATAAAAAACCCAATCTTATTCCATTTTCTAATTTTCTTGATACGTGTTGACTTGAGCACGACCGTTCCAGGAGGTGGGCACGCCCGTGCATGCCCATGCACGTTGACCTTTTACTTCCAGCAGACATGGGAATGTTGACTTGTTGACTTGGGGCAGGTGCACGGCCATGCTGCATCTGCTACAACTCTCTAAGTCTTCAATTATTTGCCTTTTGTGCCGTTTTTCTCCCCTTTTCACTTTTAAGCCTCAAAACCTGCAATTATCAACAAAGAAAGATAAATCGTGGAAAAACCATGGTAAATGCATGCTTTTGGTGCAAAAAGATGTGTAAATGGATATGTAAAACATGTGTAGGACTAATTTTGACACGTGTAAGATAAATGTAGGGTGAATTTCAATTTGTAGGATAAATATTTATGTGTAGGGCAAAGTGTTTTTAACTAAGTAATTAAAAAGATACTATAAAATGTAATGAGAATTAAAGTATTTAATGTTTTACCATTATGTCACTTCTTCAATTTTGTTCTCATATTAAGTTTCTTCTCATTTGATCCTTCGCTATATCTATAAATAATAAATGAAAAGGGGTATGCCGCATGACACTTGATCGGATGTCACGGTTCGGTCAAAAATAATATTTATAAGTCCAAAAATCTCAAACTATGTAGTTAGTGATAACAAGGGTGTTGAACCACGAAGAGTCTGTGGTTGGTGATTAAGGTTCTTAGTTGATTGAGAATGTCACTTTTATGAAGATGTTGTCAATTATGAAGATTGCAATTGTTGTTCATTTAAGAGTTTTGATCCAACAAGTGATTCAAGATGATAATTGAAATAATAAAAACGATTAATTTGATTAATGAAAAAGACTTGGTTGGAAATAATTGATTAAATACAATAATAAGATAAATGAATATCACACCGGTTCAACAAGTAACCTAGGGTTCTATAACAAATTGGGATCAATCAAGTTGCATTTGCATAAATTGTTGCGTTTGCAATGGGGTGTGAATTTCTGACACGACCCGAACCTAACACGAAATTAGCGGGTTTGGGTATAGTCTAAATGGGTTCGGGTCAACCCGGGTAGGTTGGTGGGTTGACCCGTTTATACTATATATTGTTTTTTTTACAATACTTTTTATGGTATAAATTAAATTGGTTAGGTATTTTATATTACACTTATAACTTAAAATAGAAATTATTATGAGATTTTATAAATAAAACAAAAATGCTTTATATATGTTGGTGTTTTTTGTAGTAAAATTTTAATTTTAATACATTAGTTTCAAAAAAATAAAAAAGATCAGGTTGACCGGGTCGGGTTCGGGTCAACCCGAGAATATTCAGGTCAGGTTCGGGTTTATATGTATCTCACAATTTTCAGGCTCGGGTCGGGTTCAGGTTCATGTAAAATTTTTGGGTTCGGGTCGGGTTGGACCCGCCAACCCGTGAACCCGACCCGTTAAACACCCCTAGTTTGCATATCTTGCATTGGATTAAATTGGGAGAAAAGATTCGGGCTTTGTTGGTATTGGGACAACGCCCTAAACGGTGGTACTTGTTGCGAGATTGGTGGATCTAGATTGGTGGTCTTGAACAATCCGCCGTTGTATTCGGGTTGTTTGGGTTATTAAATGTGATTTGGGCCGTCTCCAACGTCTTGTTCAAGACGTTTGAGACGAGAACGATAGAGAGGGGCAGTGTTGCCAGTTCGAGACGGGCCAAGACGCGGTGGGACGGCCCGCCACACCCAACATCCTGAGAGAATTAAGGATTTAAGGTAGGATTAGTCCCTCCATCAATGGTAAGATGCCGTTTCTATGTAGTGAAGGCCCACAGTTGTACATTGTGGCAGTAATAAATCAGCCAGATGTTGATGACCAATAAGATGGATGATCTGATATATGTTTTGACAGTATGTCCTTAATAATGAAGACAAGCAGAGATGTTTTTAGCCATCCGATCGTACTGTGTGACCCACTGCCCTTTATTAGGTCCCGTTCCATGCAACATGGAATAAATACTTGTAAAAAAACAATGTAAAATAAGAAAAATTAAAAGTTTAAGGATTTATGAGAGTTATAAAAACAAAATTCTATGTGGTTCTTATAAATTTAAGAAAATGATTTTTAAGTATAATTGTATAAAATGTTGGGGAATAACCCTAACAAACGAACAATAACGGATAACAGAAATCTCTGAAGGCACGTGATCGCTTTCAGATTGAATCAATTCGACGGTTCTATCAAATATTCAATCGGATACAATCAGAGATTGAGAATTTTCTGTATGTTGTGATTGAGATTAAAGAACCAGAGAGTTTTGATCAAGAAGGAGAAGAATTCGTAATGAAAAAACAGGGCCAGAAACTGTCTTTTAGGCAGTTTTCAAAGGGTTTCAACATTGCCAAAATTAGTCCCTCTATTTTCGAAAATTAATTTTTTGAGACATTTTAAAATAGCAATTTTAATTAGAATGAAGTCTAACTTTATCCAACCAATATTCAATCTACAACAAAACAAATTAGTGATTTGACGTCATAAATTGGCTTCTTATTGCCAAGATGACACTCTACCTTGGGTAATAATAGTTTTGGTGTGCTCAAGATTTAGGTCATTTTCTCGAGCCAAATCATATGTTCGCTCCTTTTTCGACAAGTTACACTTTTTAATTGTTTTTAGTGAATGTATGTTTTTAGACCACTGCATCGACACTGTATTTAGCATCTCACAATTCCTTATAAAATACCAACAAATAAATTCTAAATCATTGTGGATAGTAAACGAATCATCATTATATGCACGTGAGAACAAAGCAATCTTTTGAGACACTACAAAAAATTTACCATTACTAAAAATAAAAATGAAATAAAAAAACCATTATTAAAACTTCTATTAAAAGGGAGAAAGTAAAAGCTAATATCAATCTTTATTTTCATTTAAATACAACTCATAAATTATACCAAGTAAATCTCACGTGTAGCAAAACTATTGATATTATCTAAAAGGATAGATATCCCAAGTGATTTTTTGAATACTCGGGTTCGGGTACGTGCCCAGGTTTGGGTATGATCAGGTAGGGTACAACCGGGTATTACGAATAACCGGATCGGGTTCGGGTAGGGTATTTTCCTGAAAAACCATACCCTATATACTCGGGTTCGGGTTTTCAATACCCGGTTTTCGGGTATACCCGGTTTCGGGTATTAAATCCCTTGTTTTCGGATACAAAAATCCTTGTCCGTGGAAACAACATAAAAATACATACTTTAATATTAGATTCCTAGAAAACATTACAAGTTACATTAAATAGCACTGCTTACATCTTTTTTTATGCAATATTTAAAAGTCTAGGACTAGTACTTAGGAAAACACAAACATGCATACAATATATCAATCAATCAATCAATCATACCCAGTATATCCCACGAATAGTAGAAACTATTGGTAGGGTCAAGAGAGGGTGAGATGTAGGCACACCTTACCTCTACCTATAAGGATAGAGAGGCTGCTTCCAGAGAGACACCCGGCTCAAAAAGAGAGAACAGAAGACAGGCAAGCATACAAGTAACGAGACAAGCACCACAGGGATATATCGCTATCGGCTTACGGGCCAAGTGCAGTTATAAGCTAGTAAGATAGTGCATAAAAATATAATACATTGAACATCATACAAACATGTACACGAGACTACAACCACATGTAAGTTTCACACTATTTAAGAAAACAGGATAAATAGGCACATGAATCAAAATAGGTTTAGAAAACCTATAGTTAAGGCCTCATAATACCTGGTTATGCTACCTAAGTGTCAAATCCTAAAAGTTAGTTACTTTAATCCTACTTCTCCACGAACTCCTTTCTTGGACCATGTCCTCAGAGAGTTGCAACTCTATGAGATCCTGTCTAGTTCGCTAATCCCAGGTCAATTTAGGTCTGCCCCTATTCCTTCCCCCCTCTACAACGCATGCTTCCACTGCTCTCACTGGCGCTGTTGTTCGTCTCCTCTTCACATGTCCAAACCATCTCAATCCCCCTTCCTTTATCTTGTCTGATATCCTAGCCACTCCAAACCTCTCTCTAAAGACCTCGTTTCTAATCTGATCTATCCTTGTGTGCCCGCCCATCCACCTAAGCATCCTCATCTCTGCGACCTCCATCTTGCGTGCGTGCGTCTTCTTGATTGCCCAGCATTCTGTCCCATACAACATAGCAGGTCTAGTTGCGGTCCTGTAAAATTTCCCTTTCAATTTATTTGGGAACCGCTTATCGCACAATACTCCCGTGGCTGCTCTCCACCTACACCACCCGACTTGTATGCGATGTGTTACGTCACTATCTATATCCCCATCCTTTTGAACAAATGATCCTAAGTACTTAAACCTAGTTACCTGCGGGACAACCTGGCCCTGGATAGTGATATGAGTGTCCTCGTCGTCGTTAACCCCACTGAAATCACAATAGAGATACTCCGTCTTTGAGCGACTAATCCTTAAACCCATTCCCTCCAAAGCTTCTCGCCACTCCTCTAACCTTGCATTCAAAATTTGTTTGGTTTCTGCAACTAACACAATATCATCTGCGAAAAGCATGCACCATGGCACTGGCTTCTGAATCGACTTAGATAAACTCATCCAAGACTACCGCAAAGAGAAACGGACTCAATGCAGATCCTTGGTGAAGTCCCACCTCCACAGGGAAGGAATCAGTATCTCCTACTGACGCCCGGACACTAGTTTCAGTTCTATCATACAATATACATAAATAATTCTCATATATCTGCCTATAATTTCTCATTAATGATATAAAATAAGTTAATTAAGCTAAAACTAGTGTTATTCAACATGATGACAACTACGTTTAAAATTTAGATTACTTATGAAATTAACTATTTTAAATAATTGTTAAACTTCACAGGGACCATCGCAATGCTTTGTTTTAATTAAACATTCAGACTCCCCTTATTCGTAACAGTTCTGAGTTGGCAGTTTGACGCCCGAGGAAGGCCCCCGAAGAGGTCGTTCCTGGTCTGTCCCCTGGCCGGAACGCGGTTACCCGTTATCGCCACAGAAGCAGCTCGAGCAATCCACCGATAGCTGACGGGTTCGGATAGGGACCCCCGTGCCCAGCCTTCAGAGCCAATCTTTCTTTGTAATCACAGAACACTCGTCATTCATTCATCCAAAGTTGTAAACCTTTTTACCCATTTTTAATATTAACAAACAAGACAGGGGCTTAGACTCCTCCCAAGGTTTTGTGCCGGCGATCAACAACTGATCAAGGGCTTTCCTCGTACATCGAGTGTTGTTCTTTGTTTATTTGCACTTTATTTACATATTTCTCAACTCTACCACACAGTTACATCCTCAGGATATAACTGTCCTTCCTCAACTTTACCTTAGCCATCCCGAGCATAGTTGTCATATTATTGTTCTTTTATTCTTATAAATCACCATCTTGAAAATAACACTGAGTTTTTACTGTATTAGCACTCTACCTCACTTTTACTAATTTGGAAAACAAAATTATTTCTAGGAAGTAATTTTTGACCAAAACACTTACTATCTCATATGTGCGATTTTTGATGCAAACTAAGTGTTTTATGCATGAACTTTATGTGTAATCTATATGTACTTGATTAGCTTATCTAATGGGTCACCAACGGGATGTCGGGTCTGTCTGATGTGTCGGTTCAACAGTCAAAGACGCTTTCAAACATACTTAGTCATGATCTGGACAATCAGGGACTAGTTAACCTAAGGGTTTTTAGTCAAAACACTTATGCAAACTTTTATGATAGATCGTCGGTATTCGGGACTATCAGGATTGTGTCTTTGTTAAAGGAAACGAACTAAGGATAGATATTACATTATATCACATGGATACTTAGTGACATTGTTAAAGGAAACTTTTATGATAGATCGCACATTCTTTACTGTTTTCATACTTTTGAGGGAGAAATATGCGGCACGAACTTACAAACTTTTAGACCAACATATTACATTATATCACATGGATACTTAGTGACATTTATTCATCGGTAAAGACCTCTCAAACTTTATTGAACCATTAATATGTGGATACATAGCGGGAAAGGTGTGAATAGATCTATTGGGCTTGGCAAGCCCCACTCGGGCCGATTGGAGGTCGGTGGCGGGTGCATATTTTTCCTACCAAACTTACGGCACCGGGTGATGAACCGGTGACGGGTATTGAGGCATTTTAACGTCCAGCTATGGTTCATGACACTATAGTATCATGTAACGATGTCTAGCTAGCATCAGGTATAGATGTAAGGATTGTTGGGTCTGGATTACAAACGTTACAAACTTTTGCAAACTTTATCCTTGTGACTCACCGGCACTGTATGTGTTGACTAACTTTGCATGTTTTCTCAGGTCGCTAAGGTAGCAGGGAGTCTTAGGTGCACTGGAGTCGCGCTGCGTCTGGCCTTTGCATTCATAAAGTAAACCTTGTTTGGTTTAACTACATACTTTTGAACTTTGTTTTTGTAAACATATTTGCTTCCGCTGTCTGGCTTTGGTTTATGAAACTTTCTAAATTGCGTGGTTTGGACTTTTACGCGCCTCGCGGTAAAACCCTGCAAGTGAAATTTGAGGGTGTGACAAAATCACTAAGCAAAAAGCATTGAATGCTTAGATTGCTAATCTCAAATACAAAGAAAAACTAAAAATAATCATCCACTTACAAAAATCCTCCACCAAGAGGAAACCACGAAAAGATTAGCCACTCATGTTCTTGATTTGATCTTCAATCTTGATGTTTGATTTCATGTCTGATGTTAGAATGATGATTGGAATGGTGAAAAGATCTCCAAGAATGCTCCTAAAATCGTCCACTAAGTCCCCAAGAAAAGCTAGAATGGAATGGTGGCTAAAAACCTTATTTTTTATGACTTTTAATGAGTTTCCCGTAGTCCGGCGTCGTAGCCTACACCAGTCAGCACCAGAGCCGTAGGCTACGCTACTGCACATTCTGATGTGATCATCCAAGGGATTGCTTTAAGCTACTCCAATCAGCACCAGCTCCGTAAGCTACGTCTCTGACAACTTTCTACCAAAACTTGTTTTCTTCATAATTTTTTCATTATAACTCCATTTTCTTGGGCGTTTGCGGCCACGTCTTTGTTTTTTTGACCCTTTTCATGTCATCCATTTTAATATTCATGTCCAATCCATGAATTTTCTCCAAAACACGTCTAATCTTTGTATTTAACCTACAAAACATTAATTTATCATAGTTACTCAATTCCACGCATGTCAACACATAAAAACACATAAGATTTAACATTTAAACACTTAAATTTCCATTCCAAACCCATTCCATCAGGTACGAATTTCATCTCTTTATAATTTCAGAATATTTTATTTATGGGTATTTTTGCAAAATCTTCTGATCATGAACTGCTATGTTTTTATTTTTAGTTTTTGTTATGATATTTTTTGAGGTGTATCTAGTGTTATTGAATGAAGTGATTTATAAACTAAACAAGAACATATCACATAATTCTTGTTTCCAGAAATTCATGATCATGTTTTTTTTTATTAAATTTTTGACTGTATGTAGTACTGTAATTTTAGACTAACTAGGATAGGATTCATGAGATGTTTGTGGAAATTCATGATCATGTTTTTTTATTAATATTTTGCCATGTTAAATAGTTTTGGGGATAGTTTGTTTGCACACCAAGTGTTTGATTAAATGCTTGAATGAAAGAAAAAACTTATGTTAACCTTTTTGATTTATTATTATTATTATTATTATTATTATTATTGTGTATGTTAGATTGGATGTTAAAAAGATCATATTTTTTGAATTGGGTAAATGTGTTTTTATTTCATATTTTTTTTAAGTTCTTTTAGTTGTGAATTAGGAACAAAATCTATCCTAATTAACATGTGTTTGGGCTCAATTAAGATGTGTTAAATGACAACTATTTTTTTATTTTCTTGGTATTCTTTTGATTTTTCTCTAATAATATTTAATGTTTTATTTCTTGTATATATGTTATTCTGTGTGAAGGTTTGATTTTTTGTATTAGTGCTTACTGATGTGTTACGGTTCAATTAACTTGTGTTAGTGATGCTAACACATGTTTGTATTGGTGCATACTGATGAATCTTTCCCAATTAACATGTGTTAGGGTTCATATGACATACATTATTTTCAGAAAAACATATGTTAGAATATGCTAACACATGTTAGTGATGTCTCATTATGTGTTTTGGACAGCCCAACTAACACGTGTTATCCTTTTTGCAGGTGAAGAGATATTTGTGTTAAAGATGAAGATGGGTATTAAGAACGAAACATAGCTAGATTTTTTTTTTTTTTTTTTTTGTGTTGTTAGGATAGTTTTTTATCATTCACAAATAATTATGTTTGTATGAAACGTTTTATTGTTGATTGTTATGATCGTTTTTATCATTTTCTTAAATAAATATACATTTTATGTGTTCTTTTTTTTTTGTTATTTAGCATATGCCTGTTAACACATGTTAGTGATGTCTCATACAAGGTCAGGGTTTTGTATCATAATACTAACACATGTTAATATTCCTTGTGTGAGAGAGTGCCATAAAGTAGGAGAGAGATGACTTGACAAGTGTCAAATCAACTGTATTAAATATGATTTTCAGAAAATAAAGATTAGCATATTGCTCTTATTTTTATACTTTAGTGAATTTGTGTGTATTATTTTAATTAGAATGTGGGACCATTAATCACAACCATTGATCAATGGTTGTGATGGGGTTTAAAAGGTTTCCAATAAAACCTTGCCTATATATATATATATATATATATATATATATATAGGGTAAGGTTCCTATAGGAAAATTGATTTGTGTAGGAAGTGTATTAAGTGTTTTCAACCATTGGATCTAGAAATGAATGGTTGATATTAAAAGTTTGGGTTTGTTAAGATCTACTAATTATATTTTAATAATTAAGGGTAGGATGGTCCAATATGTGTTTTAAATGAGGGTAGTAAATAGTAATGTCATTTCTTGTATTTTGATATAGAAACCATTTGACTCTCATCCTTAAATCATGTCCCCCTCTCTCTTATCTTAATTTTAATCTTAAATACTATTAGTGATTATAATATCTCTCATACATTCAAACTTGTTCATCTTCCAAAAAAAGAAAAAAAACAAATAGAACCACAAAACCTTCTTTGCACCAGTTATTCTTCATTTTCTATAATAGTGGGTTTAAAGTAATAGTGTTTTCTTTTTTCCTTTTTTTGCTGATCTAACCGAGTAATAGTGTTTTTTTTACTAAACATGATTCGTATCTGTTAAAACACTTCTACTGTTTTAAAACACTTCTACTGTGTTTAGTTTCAATATAAAACACTATTGATGTTATTATAAAACACTCCCGATGATATTATAAAACACTCCTTATTAATGCATACTAGTTTCTCTTTCATTATAAAACACTCCTGATGTTAACCTTCTGCCATGACTTGAATAATCAAAAAAGTGATAGAGATGGTTTATATGTTTGAAAAATCGAACAAGTTTTTGGGTATTGATCAACTTATTTGATATGAATATCTTATGACTCTTATGAAAATTAATGAATAATTAGTTAATTTAGGATGATTAATCTTCATAAATATCTAGATGTTAGTTGCTAATTTAGTGAGTTTGTAATAAATAAAAAAATAAACAAAAAGTCTATAATGCCCTTCATCTAAAGATTTAATCAGATTTGATCTAATGGTTGAAAATACTTCCTACACTTCCCACACAAAACAATTTTCCTACCGGATTCTCTACCTATATATATATATATATATATATATATATATATACTATATTATAAAGCATGTAAGAGGGATACCTGGAAAATTTAAGTAATTACAAATTAGATTGCTTAAAGTACAAACACTTGATGCATTTTCATAAGGGTAAATGAGTCTTTTAGTCATCAATAATGAGGTTAATGTTTATTAAAAGTGGGGGAAGTTTAAGGGTTCTCTCTTCTTCACTTCATATTCTTTGTTTTAATGCTACTCCTACTCTACTTCTCTTTAGATCAATAATGAGGTTAATGTTTATTAAAAGTGGGGAAGTTCAAGGGTTCTCTCTTCTTCACTTTATATTCTTCGTTTTAATGCTACTCCTACTCTACTTCTCTTTAGAAGACTAAAACCTCAACACCACCACCACTATAAACCCTTGCCACAACCCCCTTCAAAAAATTTAGGCGTCTAATTCTTCATGTTCTGCTGTTAGTTTTTTTTTCTTCTTAACCGTCGACGGCTTAGCGTGTTGTCTCCGAATGGCTTGTATCAAGGTATGTTTTTTTTTTAATCTTTTGTAGTGTTTCAACTTCAATGAAGGTTTGTTTTGTACCGATTAATTTTTATTACCGATCTAGGGTTTGCCATCACACTTTTGAGATCTTATTTCAGATGTATAAGCTTGTATCAAGGTATGTTTTTTGTTTACTGGCTATTTGTATAAGTGTTTGTTTTGTTTTTCAATCTATTTGGTTGACCGATAATTGATGTTATGACTTAAACCCATCTTTATTTTGTGATGAATTTCATGTAATTTATGTAAATGTGTTTATTATTATTATTTAGAGTTAATAGCCATTTTCGTCCCTGTGGTTTGGGCCAGTTTGCCACTCCAGTACAAAAGTTTATTTTTTTGCAATTCCTTCCCTGAGGTTTGGATTTTGTTGCCAAATTCTTCCTTTTCACTAACCCAGTTAAAAAAGGTCGTTAATGTCAGGGGTATTTTTGTCTTTTTACTATCAATTTAAAATTTTAATAAAAAATCTTACCCCACCTCACCCCTACCCTACCCCACCCCATCCCCACCCCCTATATCTCTCTCTATCTCTCCCTCTCTCTCTCTCTTTCACTCTCTGCTCTCTCTCTCTCTCTCTTTCTCTTTCACTGTCTCTCTCTCTCTAAATCTCTGCTGCTGCTGCTTCTAATAAAGACATCACCACCACTTCTTATTATTATCTCAAACACACACAGACATTTATACATTATAAGAGAGAGCAGAAAGATAGAAGGAAAAAGAGAAGGTATACCGGTGGTCTCCAGTGGTCCACGGAGGAGCCAAGGTGGAGCTCCGGCAGCTCCATTCCCCAACACACACATCAGATGTTCTAGAGAGAGAGCAGAAAGATAGAAGGAAAAAGAGAAAGTACACCGGTGGTCTCCGGTGGTCCACGGAGGAGCCAAGGTGGAGCTCCGACAGCTCCATTCCCCAACACACACATCAGATGTTCTAGAGAGAGAGAGGAAGCGACCAGATCTGTGAGAAAAAGATAGAGAGATCCAGAAGAGAAGGAGGGAGAGCAGCAGAGAGAGAAACAGGAGAGAGAGATGGAGAGAGGAGAGGTCAGTGGCGATGACTCCTGTTCAGGTTAGGGTTTTGATTTGGGGGTTGGTTATAGGAACGATTGATGGTTATGGGTTATGGATGGTATTGGTGGTACGATTGACGGTAGCGAAGGCGGCGGTACCCTTGTCATCTGGTCGTCGTCTAACACATGTATAATCCCCAACAAACCCCTCTTCTTTTGATAATATTGTGAGATGGTGGTGTTAATTGAGGGAGGAGATAGAGAGGCAGAGGTTGATTGTGACATGGTGGTTGTGTTTAAAAGGGGGAAGAAGATGAGTGATGATTTTACCATATTGTCCTTCATTAAAGTGGAAAAAAGACAAACCTACCCTTGACACTAACGAGCTTTTTTAACTGGGTTAGTGAAAAGGACGAATTTGGCAAAAAAAAAACCCAAACCTCAGGGAAGGAATTGCAAAAAAAAAAAAAACTTTTGTACTGGAGTGGCAAACTGGCCCAAACCACAGGGACGAAAATGGCTATTAACTATATTATTTATTTATTATTATTTTTTTGTGTTTGTGTAATTTACTAATCAAAATTTTGCAGGTGGGTTGATGTCAAATTCAAGTTTTGTTGTTAGTAATACTTTCTTTAGTGGGAAGTTCAACCTATTCATTTGGAAACATGTTGATTCAGGTTGTATTTTAACGTCGTTCATATAGAAACAAACATGTCTAATCGTGTTGTCTTTTAATGACATCTTCCATCAATTGCTTATGCCTTATGGTCATTTGGGAGAAATATATGGCAACATAAATTCTAATTCTATGAAATCAATATGAAATGTACCAACCACATTATTTTATCTTTATAGTTGGCCAAAATGCTACTTTTTGAAACTCTATAGAATGTTACAATTACATTTTTTGTACTTGGGTTTTTGAAGTTTTCTTATGCCCATGTCTATAAATAAATTCTTTAATTTATCCTAGTAGCTTTGAACATAATTTAGGTTTGCTTAAGTAAATATTGGTAATTTGGTTTGGGTATATCTTATGTTTGTTAGTATCTTAAGAGATGGAACTGTATCGTCGAATTGGCAAGAACTTTGATATCAAAGTTTTCACAAACTGTAGTTTTTGGATGATTAGTCAAAAATCATTAATATTGGTTTTTGGGTATGTGTGGTTGATTAGCTTGCAATGTGGTAATTCGGTATGAAACAAATGACAAAGTAGCAGATTCCATGCTTGTAAATATTGTTTTGATGTTTGTTTGCTTTACAAAATTCTTTTATGGGAAGCTCGGTACTAAACACAATGGTCTGATTGAGGTATATCTGTATGGCACACCACCTAGCATAAGGGTTATTTGATTCTAATAACCATAGCAATCACGTGACATGTGATTCAACTTTTCACGTCTATGTTCTGTTTGGTGTTAGTTAGGTCCCGCCGCATCGCGCGGGCTTCCCACTAGTATATATATATATATATATATATATGATTCACTTTGTTTGAGAACTCACTCTAGTTGTGAGAACCATTAGAACTCTTACGCAAAATGCGAACATTTAAATTTTTTTTACCTGAGGATGTAAAAATGGCTAACTAAGAAATATACAAAAAATGAAAAAAAAAAGTTATGTCATCCTTACACCGATGTAACAAAATGAATACACCGCTGTAACACGATTAATATTTTATTATAGTTTAATTAAAACCACAAATGCATTACACACTTAATTAATTGTGTGGCTAGAAAGTGAATTCCTATGGTTCTTACAACTCAACTCAGTTCTTATTTTAACCCCCACACATATATATATATAGTTAGGTTTAAATGAGAACCAATCTGGTAGTTAAGAACTAATTTGGAACACATACTTATTGATTTTTTATTTTATTTAAAAGAGCATAATCGGAAGATTAAAAATTCTTTCAATAATAATTGTTGACTTTTAAATTAACTACCCCATGATATTTAAGTGATTATAACTTTTTCAAACTTTAATATTTTATTATAATAATTACACCATAATAACAAACATTTTATTATTTTGAATTTTAGTATGATATTATTATAATTTTAAATTAAAAAAATCAACATCGTACGTGATGATGGTATTTGTACATATATGTAAAATAGTTCATTATGTTACGGTGTCCGTCAAGTATGTTCATTTTACGATTATACATATATGTATAATCGTTTTCTGTGTTTGATTAATCGTCGATTATGTTCATATTACAATTCTACATATGTGTACAGTATTATAATGTATATATTTTACACGTTTTCACTGATATATATGTAAACATGAAGGATTCAATTACAAAATAAAAATAAAAGAATAAAAATAAAAAAACCTTTTAGTGACAAACATGGTCAGTTTAATCTTTTATTTGTTTTATAAAAATGTTTGCTAAGTCATCACACGTTCGAGAGTCTTTGTAAATTGCTAAGACCATAGGGTGTGGAACCGGCATGAGGGCCGGCAAGCCCTTGCCGGGGCGGCAAACACCCCCTTGGTCCGTCCGGCAGCGGCAAGGCAGGCAAGATTTCGCGGGTATGACGGGCCTAGTGATTGGTCTTTGGTTTTTTTCTTTTTTTTAAAGGGAGGGATGATGCTCCTACCACACCCTTGGACCATCATCCTCATGATGCTCCTACCCCACGATGACGTGACAGCTGAGGTGGAGGACCATTATGAATGATGGGCCTCCTCCACAACCTATACTATAGTGTAACTCACTTACTTTTTAACCATTGTTGTAATTTGAAGTTAGACTTTTATATATGTTTAACAGAAAATGTTCTTCCACTTCAGGAACTAAATATGTGATTTTTGACCTTGCTAATAAATTGTCTATGTAATTTGTTCTTTTTATTATATTCTCAAATTATCAAGTTCTTTCGAACTTTTAATATAATCGTCAATTACTATATGCATTTATCTTTTTTTTTTCTTTTCTCACCCATCTTACAAAGGATGGCTCTTTAAAAGTATACATCAAATATGATTGACAAGAATTTAGGACCAGCAAATTGACACCATATCTATACCATATCTATGAATTAAGTAAAACGACACCATATCTATGAATAGATTCATATGCAGTGACAAAAGTATATTGCTGGAAACAACAATTTCGAAAATGTCCTTATTAATAGGTACAGAGTCATCAACATTGTGCAACAACTTAATGAGTCCAAAAAAATTACCACATGACAAGAAGTTTAGTGATTTGATGTCATATTGGCTTTTTGTTTGAATTTAAAGGTTTTAAGGCACAACGGGGCACCCCTCGGCTACATATCGAGGCTTGTGAAGCTTTTCGGCTACACTGCCCCCCTAATGGGGCTTCAACTTTAGGCTTCAAAATTCGGTTTAGGCAAGCCCAAGAGAGAACAAAAATAAGCCGAAGAAAGAGAAGAAAAAATAGGGGTTTTTGGGTGGGGACCATCTCATGGGGTGTGTGATTGGTGGGTATGGTAAAATGGTTGGGTCCTTGGTTTCAGACTACTTTTGTTTGACGCTTCCGGTGTTTAGGCTAGTTTGGGTTTGAAATGACGTCATGCGGTGTGATTGGTGCACCCCAGGCTACATGGGGTTTGAGCCCCTTCCCCCCCTAATACATAAATTATCGTTTAGATGTTTTGGTATTGTCTTGGCTGAATGTTAAAAAGAAATTAGGGGGGACGGGGCGACACCAGAAAAGGTCACGGGTACTCCACTACCAGCACAGTAACACCATCGCCACCAGGCCCGGTAGGGGTCACGTTAACCGTTTTCTAGTTCTATCTAACGGGCTGGTAATTTGGTATATTAAATGCAACGGTCAAATTTTTATATTTTTTATTCCTTTTTGACCGTTGAATTTAATTTGTGTTTCTTAAAATTGTTCAAACGGTCATATTTGGTGACCGTTTTTATCAAATGGCTATAAAACACAAAACAATCCCATGGGTTACTATAAAAAAAATAGAAATTATCTCCATACTTTTAAAAAATCAGTGACATTGATGTCGAAGATGATCAAGTTATCATTCCCCGCTCAAAGTGCACCTGATTTTACACTCAGGCGATATTAGCCTTGAGTTTCTCATGGACCTTGCCAAGCGGGCTGCAGTGCAAGACACAACAACATCTGAAAAAAGATACGTTCCACGTGATCGCGAGGGAGGCAATGCTCGGTTAATAGATGACTATTTTGTTGACGTACCAAAATACACCGACACAAAGTTGAAACTAAGGTATCGCATGTCGAGACGTATATTTCTAAAAATTGTAGCAGATGTTGAAGCAAACTTCGAATGGTTCAGAGAGGGCGTGGACGGTCGGTTTAGAAAGAGTTTTACGCCCACACAAAAAGTATATCCAGCAGTGAAACAACTCGCAACCGGTAATCCTCTAGATGAATACGATGAGTATTTATGTATGTCTGAAAGGACGTCGCGCGAATGTTTACATTTTTTTTGCAATGTCATCATTAAGTTATACGGGCTGAGTTTTTACGAAGACCAACAAGTCACGACATTGCATGTTTGTACGAAGCACAAGAAGAAAGACATCACTTTCCCGCATGATTGGTAGAATTGATTGCACTCATTTAGTATGTCGAGCATGTCTTATGGAATTATGAGGACAATATATGCGAGGCGATCACTAATACCCTACGATCGCAAGATATGTGGTTTTGGCATGGATTCCCCCCCCCCCGCGTTCACTCAACGACATAAATGTTCTCCAACAATCCCAAGTTTTCTTACCCAACGAAACAAAACGGTGCCGTAGTGTCCATTTACTTTCAATGACCACTTATATAAACGTGGATATTATCTTACCGATGGCATCTACCCAACCCGGTCAACGTTTGTGAAAGCGTTTCGATATCCGACCGATCCGAAGGAAAAGAAATTCGTTAAGGCGCAAGAGGCGGCAATGAAGGATGTTGAGCGAGCGTTCAGAATATTAAAGGGAAATGGGGAATTACCGCACGACCCTTGAGGCCGACGACCGTTGCTAGGTGTAGCGTCATCGTCTATACGTGCATGATATTGCACAACATGATCATTAAAGACGAGGAGCGTGCGATATCACCGGTCCATATACGCGATTCCCCAATCCAACCGTTCTTCGACGACGAAGCCCTTGCTGAGTTGACAGACTCCGATATGCATTTCTGACTTCGAAAGATCTCGTGGAACATCTAGACGGACTTGATCTACCGTACCTTGAAGCGATGCCTCCGAATAGATTTTCTTTTATTTAGTTTATTTTAAAATTACTTTTAATATTGTAAGTTTATTTTATTAGTTTAATAATATGTTTCTTTAAAAAAAACTAAAAAATAAAGATTTCAGTGAAGTGAATCAGTTAAGTGCTGCCTCTAAATAAGTGAATCAGTGAAGTGATGTGACAGTGTAGGATTAGTTAAAACTAGTGAAGGAAAAAAAATTATGGTAGGACCCCTTGTGCCCTTATCACATTTTTATATAAAAATTAATATTAAATATATTTTTTTACATTGATCGAAAACTAAGGGTGTGCATCGAACCGGATAACAGGTTATTCGGATTATTCGGATCGGATTGTATTTTGAAATTTTAGGAACCTATCCGAAATCTGATCCGATCCGATCCGAATTGGATGTATACCCACCCGATCCAAATCCATCCGAATTCAATTTGGATCGGATTCGGATAAATGTGAATAATCCAAATGGATATTTGAGTAATCCAAATTAAATCAAACAACAAATTTGTTTTTTTTATTGTCCCTAATCTATGGTTCTTAACATTTTATTAATTTGAATTCAATAAGCATACAAATGCGGAAATAGAGATTAGTCTTAAACACAAATACAAGGTTCAAATTTCAAAATATAGTCTTCAAAACATAAACTTAAAAACAAAATCAAACTTCAAAACATAGTCTTTAACACAAAATCAAGCATCACAAAACTTGATACCAACTAGTCCATATAGATGGACATGTTGAAGAATTAGGGTCTAGTATTGTCCTCATGCCTCATAGGTTGAACTAATTTTCAAGCAATTGGTCATTCTCTTACTAAAACTCAATTGAAGTTTATTCAGATATCTGAATAAGTAATTCAGATTCAGATCGACTCCATTCAAATATCCGAATAAAATTCGGATTGTTTTTTTTGGATTCAGAATTCGGTTCAGATTTCGGATTTTTTGAACACCCTTATTGGAAACCATAACAGAATTCCATTCATTAACTAACCATTTTTTATGTAAAGATGAAGAAGCCCCAACCATATTAACACAGGAACACCAAATCAGGCATCATACGAAACGGCGATTCAAGTGATCATAGTAGCACCTTGTTGGTTCGTTCGACGTGCCAGAATGGCAAAAGCTTCAACTGTATACCACTATCGATGTCAAAAGTGGTTGAGGAAGCCAAAACAAACACGTTTATGTGGTTAAAGAATAGAGCAAAACTAGCAAATCTGAAATGGATTAGACAGTGTGATTTTAGTTTCTGAACTTCTCAATGGTGTAACTGGATTGGGTTGGGTTGTAAATCCATTGTATCGGTTTTGCTACAGTTCTTGTTGGTAGCACTTTGCTTGCAATATATATATTTCAATGTTAATAAAAATACAAGGAGATTGATACGTTTAGTTCCCCACTTCCCCGAAAACAATTTTGATTAACATTTATTAGCCTAACTATTTAAAAAAAAATTCATAAAAAGTAATAAATGAAAAATAAAATTATTTACTTGAACACAAGGTTGGTCTCTTTTTTAAAAAATCACTTGCCTATTAAAAATAAAAACGTTTACTTGCTTGGCTGAGAGTCAAGTGTAGAGAATGTTGGTTTGAGCAAATACTATGGTGCGACATCATGATGAGGTCATATTATATCACAACATTCTTTTTTTTAACGATCAACTAAAGTATTGCCGGGTACTATGTACGCGGCCCCCCAATGGTCGAAAGGGGCCCCAGACGGCCTCTAGTCCGTACGGACAGAGCCCTTCGGCCCACCCGTCTCCTGTTCCAGGAAAACCCGGCCCACAAACCTGCCCGAAGGCACGACGGTAGTGAACCGGTAAAACCTGGAGGGATCAGGAGTCAAACCCATGACCACAAGGGTCAAGGGTCTCTCAATCACTTCCCAACCACCTACCCCACCACAAGGGTGGGGGTATCCATCACATGCCTCCTGTGAGAATCGAACCCGGCTCCCCCAAAGAGAGAACCGGCCCTTTTACCACTAGGCCACTTGATCAGGATATATCACAACATTCTAAATCGACGTTTAGAACATGCTTATTGAATGTGATACATGTGATTAGTACAAGTCAACAACCAACCAGTGGGTCATCTTAGTGTTTTCTTTAATAAATTCTTCTTAAACACTTTTGTAAGGTCTACGCGTGCTACTCGAGATCAGATAGCAACATCATCAGGAGACAGGAAGTGTGTATGCTAGAAGGAGATCTCATGCTACACATATGAGTAAGGCTTGCATGCCTTAAATGACTCATTTACTATAAATGATTTATTCGTTTTAAAGTAGGACATAGCTGTTGGATATTTTAGTGTAATTGGATTGACTGTTTGACCAATATGTTCATAATAATACATCATATAGGTATGGTGGTGCGGAGTGCACGCCTATTTGAATTTATTATGAACTTAGGGCGAAGCCCCTAAGGAACGGGGGTCCGGGGCAGCGCCCCTGGGAGCAGGGTCCAAGGGGCGGCAGCCCCTGGCGGGGTCCAAGGGGCAGAGCCCCTGGCTGGGGTCGAAACCCTTAGAAAACTGCCTAAAAGGCAGTTAATGGCCCCAACATTCAGTACGAATTCTTCTTCTTGGTCATCATCTCTCTGGTTCAAAAATCTCAATAAAAAACATACAGAAAATTCTCAATCTCTGATTGTATCCGATTGAATATTCGATAGAACCGTCGAATTGATTCAATCTGAAAGCGATCACGTGCCTTCAGAGATTTCTGTTATCCGTTATTGTTCGTTTGTTACGGTTATTCCCCAACAATAGCTAAGCTAATCCATGAGGATCACGACAAAGCCTTTGAAATTAAAAGCAATGTTCTACATGTCACTTTTAAGTAATAATTCAAATTGTTTATCACTTTATATAACACATTCACAACCACATAAATATTCACGTTACAATTAATATTAATAATAAAAAGTGAATAATATTTATAACAAAGTTTGGTAGCTTTGGGGCTGTACCAATCCATGTGACACTATAGAAAAAAATTAATAGCATCAAATAATGACTTTATAATATGATATATTGCATACATCCATGATCCTTTGTGACTTGTGGACTATATATGAATCTATCAACCACATCTAGATGGCCCACTGTTAATGATATACTATAACTATATGCATAGGTGTTAGCCTGAATATTAGTGTGGGCTCATTTACCCAATATGAATGGAGGTTAACCCAATAAACGTGAGAAGTGTGAGCCCATTAAGCCCAAACACGAATATACCCATTTGAATTAACTTTGGTTCTTTAATGAATGGAAGAGTAAATCCAAAACAACTTTGAGTTATTAATGACCCAAAAGTTTTGGGCCTCAAGTAGAGTTTTTGTTTGTTTCCCAGTTTCTGTTTTGCTCACTTTTAATTCATGGTTCACTAAATTCAAAAACCGGGTTTGTTATTTGTAACTATAACATATACTAAAATTCAAATAACAAACCCGGTTTTGTTATTTGTAACTGTAACTATAGCCTAACCAAAAGACTAAATGTTCAAATCCTATATAATACTATGATGTATTTATTTTAGAAAATCTATGTTATGATTAAAAAAAAAAAAAGATTTATGCATTGACCAACTATCTTATACATGTATGAAAGAAAAGACCAAGGACCTAAAACTAATCATGGAATAAATTTGTCTTGAGAGATTAAAAACTCAAGAAAACAATGGTCCTGTGCTCTGCTCTGCAAACCAACTTGTCTCTATGTATCTATTGCTTCCAAAATTTGCTGGCATAACCTTTTGTTTTCTACTTGGACCATTTGCCCCCACAAGTTACAAATAATTGCAGTTCACAGGTTTTAAGGACATATCATCCCTACCACTACCAATAATTGTTACCCATTTCCTTATATATTATTTTATTTAAGTCAAAAGAGTTTCTTAAGATCATGATATTAACGAGTTATGATAGTTGCACACAAATTAGCAGAATTAAAAATGAGCTGACCAACAAAATAATTGCAACATGAGAACACTACTTAGTGCACCATTGACATTTTGTTTATACAATACTAGTGTGTTTACTCGCGCGTTGCAACGGGATCCACTAATGGGTTGCAATACAACATTATGATACTTAGGTTTTTTGTCGCACGTTACGCAAAAAGAAAAGAAACGCGCACACTATATTTTAACAAGTATTTGTAGAAATAAAAGAAAAGAAATGTGCACCGCCACTTACAACTGATTGCAGTTCAACACAAAACCATGCACTCGTTATTGAACAAATCTTAGTCTCTTTTGCATCATCCGATGCCGCAATGTATTCCGACTTTGTGGTAGATTGACGCTCTGCTTGGAACTCTTCTAAGTGATTACTCCACCACTTAGAACGAATACGTGTCCTGTCTGTGATCGATAATAATATCGATCTGTTTGGAAACTAGCATTGGTATAACGTTTAACTGATAACTCTTCTTCATGTTCTCTATACACCAAGAATTTGTCTTTAGTCCTATGCAAGAATTTAAGAATGTTCTTCACTACTATCCAATGATCCGTATCGGGATTATGTTGTTATTTGTTCGTAAGTTAAAAGAATATGACACATCAGGACTAGTACATAACATGATATACCTGATGGAACCGATCGCAGACGCATATGGAACTAATTCCATCTTCTTCTTTATCTCAATTTTATGAGAACACTAAGAACCATTCAGTATTATTCCATGTTCCATGGGAAATGATTCACTCTTAGAATATAGTGATCTCAAAATCATTATTATTGCTTAATGATCCCCATCTCGTTTGTTAAGATTCTAGAATTGCCTCAATACATGAAAAATGGATATTTGGCACCGCATTTTCAATGCAGATAGCATTTTAGGAATGCGGTGTTAAAACCTTTATGGGTAAACCCATTTGTCGATTACTTGCGCTTGGAGATTGTTTAGTAATCTAGCGACTAGCTTTTGACCACCATGTTTTGTGGCCATCCCCCTTTCCAATCAATTTGTGAGCACCACATTTTGTGACCGACATGCAACTATCCCATTCTGCGACGACTTGCAACCACCCTTTGTTCTACAGTATTTTGGCCACATATTCACCCAATTTATTTTTTAAAAATATTGCCAAGTTTTTAAAAGTTCTTCTAGAACATTATTAAAATTTCGATGAACAAATCAAACAAAGTATACAAATTTACAAACAAACATGTTTATTCAACAACAACAACCCTACCCAGGAAAACCCCACAGATAGCGACGCTATAAATAGGGTCTGGGGAGGGTGAGATGTAGGCAAAACTTATCCCCATCGTTAGAGATAGAGAGGCTGCTTCCATAGAGACCCCCAACTCGAAATCAAACACACAATATACATATATAAATAAGTAGGCAAACACCAAACACTAAAAAGTAGTGAATGAATAGCATAGAAGAATAAGTACATAAAGAACCTCACGAAATAACAAATATCCATAAATGTGCAGAGACCATCTCTAAAAAAACAAAGCACAGACACAAAAGTACCCTTCTTCGAATTCCTAAAATCTTGAACTTTGATCCCAAGCCTCCACGAATTCCTTTCTTGAACCATATCCTCATAGAGGTGCAATTCTAACAAATCTTGAATAATCCGTTCAACCCAAGTCAATTTGGGTCTGCCTTTGCTCCTCCTCCCCTCCACAGTAAGGAGTTCCACTGTTCTAACTGAGATGTCCTTTGTCTCCGCTTCACATGACCAAACTATCTTAATCTCCCCTCCTTTATCTTATCCGATATATTAGCCACTTCTAGCCTTTTCCTAAAAACCTCATTTCTTATCCGGTCTAACCTTGTGTGGCCACTCATCCACCTCAACATCCTCATCTCTGCTACTTCCATCTTTCGTACTTGTGTCTTTCTGATGGCCCAACAGTCAGTCCCATATAACATAGCAGGTTGAACTGCAACTCTATAAAATTTCCCCTTTAATTTAATTGGGAACCTCTTATCGCACAATACCCTACCGGTTGCTCTCCACTTACACCATCCAGTGTGCTACATCACTATCTATCTCCCCGTCCCTTTGAACAAACGATCCTAAGTACTTAAACTTAGTTACTTGCGGAACCACATGACCTTCAATGGTGATCTGAGAGTCATCTTCGTTGTTTATCCCGCTGAAAATTGTAGTGCATGTACTCAGTCTTAGAGCGACTAATCCTTAAACCTTTTCCCTCTAAAGCTAATCGCCACTCTTCTAACTTCATGTTCAGACTTTGCTTAGTTTCTGTGATTAACACTATATCATCTGCAAAAATCATGCACCACGACAATATCTCTTGAATGGTCTTAGACATCTCATTTAGGACAACTGCAAAAAGAAACGGGCTCAACGCGGACCCCTACCTCCACGGGAAAAAAATCAGTATCCTCTACAAGCACATGGACACTAGTTTCAGTCCTATCATACATATCCCTAATTATGTCTATATACTTTCTAGGAATCCCTCTAACCTCCAAACTATCCCAAATCAGTTTACGAGGAACACTGTCATATGCCTTCTCCAGATAAATGAACCCCATATGAAGATCTCGTTTCTTCTCCCTATACTTTTCCATCGAACTCCTCAGAATGTATATTGCTTTCGAAGTTGACCTCCCTGGCATGAAGCCAAATTTATTTACTGTAACATGAGTTTCTCTTCTAATTCTAGTCTCAATAATTCTCTCCCACAATTTCACAGTATGACCCAATAGCTTTATTCCTCTGTAATTCCCACAACATTGTGCGTCTCCTATGTTCTTATATATAGGCACTACAACACTACTCCTCCACTGATCTGGCATTTTTCCATAATTAAATATAAGATTGAAGAAAATAGTTAGCCATTGAACTCCTTGCTCTCCCAAACACTTCCATACCTCAATCGGGATGTTGCCGGACCAACTGCCTTAGCCTTTCCCATCTTCCTAAGTGTTGTCCTCACCTCTTTCTGAGTTATACGACGACAGTAACAGTGATTCCGTTGTGGCGTTTGGGTAGTTGGGTTGTCACCTTCCTGGTGGTGAGTCATCCCGTCGTTGAAAAGCCTGTAAAAGTACGTTTTTCATCTCAGTTTAATGTTATCCTCCTTGACTAAAACACATCCATCCTCTCCGTTTATAAATTTCTCTACCCCTAAATCCCGCCTCCTTTGCTCCCTAGCTTTGGCAATCCTGAACATATCATATTCCCCCTCCTTTGTTTCCAGACGCTCGTTCATCTTCTTATATGCCGTGTTCTTTGCCTCTGTCACTAACTTCTTCGCTTCCATCTTGGCCTTTTTGTATGCCTCCCTCAAAGACACCCGGTTCTCCTCATCAGTGCACCTCAAAAACTCCCTAGAACTCCTATGCTTATCTCTTATTTTGTTTTTCACATCCTCACTCCACTACCAGGACTCCTTATGCTTATCTCGCCTAATTTTCCTGATGTTTATTCAAAAATCACAATAAAAGTTTCTACAAAATTCAACAAGATATGTTCGTAGTGTAGCAATAAATTTTCACCAATAGTCCATGCTATAATAAATGTTAGAACCAAACTAAAAGAAACAAACAAGATGTGTCTTTTATATAGTATATTCCAATGTTTTTCTCAATTTTCATCTTCATTACAATGGAAATTTAGAGCACAAATGATTATACCTCAAAAAACAATAAAATCTTATTTGTGACCGACTTTCAGTGGCAAATCAATCAAAATTTTTCTTTAGTTTTTTTTCAAACATCTGCCCCATTTTAACGTTATTTTAGAAATCTTAAAGTCATAGAATTTCAAGGAAAAAAAATGAAATGAAGTATATGGGTTCATAGAAACCATACCAAAAATTTCTACAAATTACAACAAAAAATATTCTTAAAGTTGAATAAAACATTTGAACCAATGCAACAAATGATAGACCACAAATAAACATGTTAAAAATAAGCTAAGTGGTTATATTATATTTTTCAATTAAGTTGTTTGTTATAAGTTTGTTGCTTATATTAATTATTTATATTTATGTTGCATAAGAAATAAATTCAAAAGCTTGTTATACAAATATGGTAAAGCTTGCTGAAAGCTAAGTGGATTAGAATAAGGGCTAGAATGTAAATGGGTCGACTATATAAAAGATTCCTTCTTCGGGCTAGGGTTCATGACGAAGCCTTCAATGCGTCTTCCTGTATTTAATTTTGAGAGAACAATGTTATTAGTAGTAGTAGTAGTATTCTCTTTGACTTATCTCAATTGTTATCATTAATTTTCCCTAACCGAGTTTGTAAGTTAGCCTAGGGTTTGTTCTTGTGATAGTCGTTACTATGGTATTGTGATGCTTTACAACATTTAGATGTAAGGTTTATCTTTGATTTATGTTACGTAAAACAGTTTTAATGGAATAAAATCAGGTTTGAGTAGATATGTGCATTTGATCCATGGTTGCTAACAAAACAAAAACAAATAAGATGCTTTTTGTTGTAGGCTCCCATCCTCTAGTCATTTTCTATCTTTCTTATAATACAATTGATTATACTAGTAAAAATCACTAGACCGGATTTCTGACCGTATAACTAGTGACTGATTTACGATCGCCCTTCTGGGTACCAAATTTTGGTTACAAATAGGTCACAAATTTACTTAAGTTTTTTACCCCTTTTTAAAAAAGTTGTTTTAGAAATATATTGAAATTTGTAAAAATTTAGAAATACAAATCAAACATATATATTACCCCGTATACAAATTCACAAACAATGTGTTTATATAAAAATCATAGAAAAACTTCTACAAAATTCAACTAGAAATGTCTTCAAGTAATATATTTAAATAAAGAGTGAAGTCCTATTTGCGTCCCTGTGGTTTACTGCTTTTAATTACTTGAGTCCAATTTTCAAATCTGCTTTGATATGAGTCCCAATACTTACTAATCTTAACTTAATGAGTCCAATTTCCAAACTCCATCCATTTCCACAGTTAACTCCCCCACGTGCATAGCACATGAGGGGGTATTTTTGTCCATTCACCATAAATATAACCCCTTGTCCTTTATATTATCTTCCCCGAATAAAACCCTACAAACAAACAAACGAGCTTCCACCTGCAACATCTCTCTAAAATAAAACCCTAGAAAAAAAGAGAACGACTAACGTTGTTTGTGCTTGTGGTGCTGCAACTGTGATTCGAACCTCATGGACGTTAACAAATACAGGGCGTCACTTTTATTGTTGTTCAAGAGCATGAAGTGTTTTGAAATTTTGTAAACCACCCAATATTATAATCTAATAAGTTGCAATTGAAATGAACAGGTTGCAAATTGCAGGTTTGTAAGTTGGGCAGATCCTCCAATGTGTAGTCGATCTACTCAAATAATTCCAAGGTTACTTCGATCCATTAATGAGCACAAACAAATTGGGAGTAGGAAGGCAACTGAGATTAAGTGGCTAAAAGTTTTTTTAATTGCTACTTGGGCGTTGATTGTACTTTACATTGTGACAAAATGAATTAAATGTATGAATTTGGTTAGTCTATTATCCAGTTGACCTCATTTTTGACTAAAACATGTAAAGGTCAAACAGGGAAATATGTAATGACATTAATGAATGAAATGAAACTAGTTTGATGATGTTTTATGGTTTACCTGTGACATATGTGAAGTTGATTGAGTTTCCATGGTATGAAAACAACATAAGATGCATAAATTGGACTACATGTAAAGGTCAAACTGGGAAATGTTGAGTAATAAAGGTCAAACACCATAAGATGCATAAATGTATCACTAATGCATGTTTGTTGACCATTACATCAAAATACCAACTTCAAAATACATGTAACATGCTGCATGATTCAGTTGACCTCTATTTGACTAACTAAAGATCAAACTGGGAAATTAATGTTTTAATGAATGAATTGTAAACTGGAAAATACAAATAACCATACAATAATACATCAAAATACCAAGTTGAAAACACCATATTATAACCATTGCATCAAGAGTTCAAAACACACCATACAATACCATAACATCAAAGATTGTTCAAAATAACCATTACATACCTATACATACCATAACATAGACTTAAAACCATGACACCAAAACACAAAATACCATGTTCATAAAACCATTACATACCTGGACATACCATAACATAGAAATAAAACCAAAACACAACCTACTTAGCAGCCTGAACCTTTGCACCATGTTTCCTTCTATCCTGGACCTTTACAGCCTGACCCTTTGCAGGTTTAGACTTTGATGCCTAACCCTTACCCTTTGCAGATTGTCCCTTGCAAGTCCTAGAATTATGCCCTTGTTGTTTGTATTTACCACAAGTAGTTGTGCCTCCTCTCCTAGTTAGTTTCCCTCCCCTACTTAGCTCACCTATATCTTCAAAAGCTGATATTTGCCTTTTCTTTTTTAGCCTACCTATTGGGGTATGATGTTTTGGAGGGGTGATAGTGGTTGGGCATTCGGATGGTGTCCAAAGATCTCTCCCATTCATTGGTTCAATGGTATTCATGTATACCTTTTTCTAGGTGTCTAACCAGTACACTTCATCAACCCATGCCTCAGGTATACCTACCTGTATTCCATGCCTACTCATGTCCCATATTGCAGCAACCGCATGTTTACAGGACATACCAGTTAAATCCCATTTTTGACATGAACATGTTCTTTTGGAAACATCAACTGCACACCTATCCATGAAAAGGCCACTAACCTGGAATTTGTTTTCACCTGCCATTATAACAGTGTAGGCAGCTGCCTGATCCTTGATTTCACTGAATGTATTTGTAGCTGCTGGTGTTAAAGGACCATTTGCTTTTGCAATTACCTTGTGGACTGAAACAATTTTCTTCATTATGTATTATCTGATGTACTCTAAGCAAGTTATTATAGGTTTGTCCCTGCCTCCAACCAACTGGCTATTGAAAACTTCACAGAAGTTATTCAAAACAACATCACTCATTGCTCTTCCTGTTTGACAACCATATCATAAGTTATAACCATAACACAACAAACAGCTACACAAATGTATTATAAACCATATAATAACTTATAAACATAACACAATAAACAGCTAGAAAAGTGTATCATAAACAATCATACCAGTGAAATGAGATCTAGTCCAAGATTTAGGTGGTATCTTCTTTAGCTAGTCATGCAGTTTTGGATTCACCCTTCTTACAACTTTCATTTCTTTGTTAAACTGTGCTATTGTAGTAGTAGTAGCACAACCCCATAATAAGTCCTTGAACAACTGGCTATTCCATTTGGCTTTCATGTTTTGATGGATGTGCCTCAGGCAAAATCTGTGCTCAGCAGCAGGAAAGAATCTAGCTAGTGCAGGTATTAGACCCTAAATTATACAAATTGTACTCAATATACAATATACAAACAATTAATTTGTGTGAAAAAGTATGTGTTAAGAGTGTAAAGTGATACATTTTGTCTGTCAGCAATAAAGGTAAAATTAGAATCAGGGCCAAGATCAAGATCATCTCCAAGGTTCTCCAAGAACCACTTCCAGGAATCATTGTTTTCAGCCTCCACAATTGAATAAGCAACTGGGTAGATTCCATTATTATCATCAATCCCTACTGCAGTCAAAACCTTTCCTGGATATGGACCCTTCATAAAACAACCATCTAAACCTAGTATATCACTTCCACTCATCTTGAAACCTACCTTCAAAGCACCTAAACAAATGTATATTCTCTTGAACTGTCTAGTTGGACTACTAGGATTGCATTCCCTTTCAACATCTAGTTTTACAGTTGTACCCGGATTGGACCTCTTTAATTCTTCACAGTAATCCCTTAACAGTACATATTGGAGATGGTAGTCACCTTGTATCTTCTGTATAGCCATACTCTTTGCCCTAAAAGTTTTTTGTAAACTCAGTTGGATCTGATGTTTTTTTTTTTTTTTTTTTTTTTTTTTTTTTTTTTTTTTTTGCAATTGATCTTGTAGGGCTCTCAAAGGAATTGTAGGGTTGCTTAACATCTCTAGCAAGTGAGCTAACAGTGAACAACCTCACCTCTACTGTTTGTAAACAATTATGCACCTCATGAAATGTTTTCACAATCCATGAATCTGAACCAGTATGTGTAGATTTGGAACAGTGTAAAAGCCAAGGACAAGTGGGGGTATGAAATCTTTCTTTCTTTAATGACTTTGAACTACTCTCTATTGAAGGCTCACCTTTTGAAGTGTCACATGCATTTTCTCCCACATGGGGCCCACCTTTAAACATATTACCTGCTTACCCTTGCCCATTTACAAATTGTGGGTTCACACCATAACATACAACTCTAAATCTCACTTTGTCCTTTTTCTTAATTACTAGTTGTCTTTTACTTTCTAGTGCATGTTTTACAACTAACTCCCCTTAACCCCTTATATTTTTTCCTGTTTAGTTTCAAAGCCTTCTTTAGTGGAGGATCTTGTTCATCATCTGCACTATCAAAACCATCCAAATCAACCTCTACCCCCTCATCATCTTGGCTATTATCATCATGGACATCACCTACATTATCCTCTTGTTCAACACATGCTTTAAATGTTTCCATGCCAACTTCAACATCTTCAATCTCATTTTCTTTATCCACCCTGCAATCTAAGTCATCCGAATCATCATCATTTTCAACATCTTCAATCTCATTTTCATTTTCAAATGCAGCCTCAATATCATTTTCATCATAAGCATCATCATCAGTTTCATTTTGATCATAACCATCATCATTCACTTCAATATTATCAGCATTTTCATCACCATTCACTTCAACATTATCAACATTTTCATCAGCATTCACTTCAACATTATCATCTAACCATCCAATTGCAAGTACCCTTCTACTAGTTGGTGTTGATTCATTAGTTGGATGAGCATTATCAGCATTCACTTCAACATCATTAATCTATTCAATCATAACATTGCTACGACCCATGTTTGGTGACTCAAAACATGTTACCCAATGTTCAACATATACCTCAATAACTTTTACTTGATTTATATATTCACACATATGTCTAACGTCTATATCAGTTCCTAGACATCTAAGGCCATTATCTAAACTTTGATCTGGAATCTTATAGTGATAATACACTACTTCATCATCTGAATAACCTAACATCTTAAACATAGCATTGAACTCCATAACTGAGAACTCATCACCATCTACCATATCAATGTAGATCTTACCATAAGCATAGATTCTACCTGGATAATTCTTCTTAAAATAGCCACCATGGAAGACTTGGATAGAAAAAAAGTGTAGATCCATCAGCTAAAAAAATAATTACACAATTTAGGTTACATACGAAATTTAGGTTAAAAAATCAAATTTTTTTTAAATGTGGTTCATACCGTATACTTCAAAAGGATTAAACACAGAATTCTGCTCACGAACCCGCCACAATGTAAATTCTCTCATTGCTAAACTAACTGTTCTTCGTCTTTGATTAGATTAGGGCTTGTTTTTGTGTTAACGAGTGGAAGGAATGGGGATTAGGGCTTCTTTGTTTAAAAAGAAAACAGGGTGTTAAATTTATGGTGAATGGAAAAAAAATACCCCCTCATGTGTTGTGCACGTGGGGGGGGGGGGTTGTTAACTATGGAAATGGATGGAGTTTGGAAATTGGACTCATTAAGTTAATATTAGTAAGTATTGGGACTCAGATCAAAGCAGGTTTGAAAATTGGACTCAAGTAGTTAAAAACAGCAAAACACAGGGACGCAAATAGGACTTCACTCTTAAATAAATATAAGAAATGTTAGTACACAAATGAATAGAAACAAAGAAGATGCCCTTTGATGTAGGCAACAATGTTTTTTTTCATTTTTCGTCTTCCCTAGAACACATAATTATACCAGTAAAAACCTGAGAAGCATGAAAATGAAGACTTTTGCATAACAGAAAAATTAAATAGTATAACACCCCAAGACCTAGGATTGCCACTTATTGGAGTTACGAATCCCTTTTTACAAAACCAAATACACATTAACAGTCATGATAGGAAACTACAATTTAATCCAAACAAATGTGTATAGAAACGTAACACAAATGCAGGGCCGACTCTAGGGGTGGGCAAGCCGCACCCGGCCGAGGCCTTTTTTTCGGGGCCAATATTTTTTATATATAGAGGGGCGGACCTACTAAGGCGAGTACATAGTCAGGGGAATAAAGAATGAAAAGTTGTCAATTTCCGTCATGCTACAACTTAGGTGACAACCATTGTTGTTGCTTTTTAGTTTCAGTTTGGAAAAAAGGAAGATGATGAGACATAATATTTATGTGGGTGTTTTTATTCCTATACTAACATTTCAAATTGTGTGAACAGGTCCTATTTCACTGTTGGTGGATTTTGGCGGCTATGCCACCTGTCATTTGGTCGTTGGGCCCTTTTATTTTTACTCTTCCCAGTTCTCCATGTGTATTAATATTAAATAAATTACTATATATTAATAGCCCACTGTTTTGAACAGTAGTTTCCTATTTTCGTAATTTTAATTGATTTGTTTACAATGAAACTCTGTTGTAATCCTTATGGCAAGACACAGGTTTCATGTTATTATTTGTGGATGGATACGAAATCATGGTTATTTTTATGTCTACATTCTATGTTCCATTGGATAGAATGGTTGTATTTGGGGTGTGTATTGGTCGGTTTGGGTTTTATATGGGTTCGGTTTAGTCATGGGTTAGTTTTTGGTTTTACATTTGAGCTTGAAAATATAACCTAGAAAAATGAATTGGGTTATGAAACTTTAGGGTAAAATGTTTTGTTAACCACTTATTAGAAATTTGTGTCTGCAACTTTTAACATCGTCCATATATAAATCCCATAATAAACAAACTTCGATTTAGTTATTAATTTTAGTGCGTTAATTCTATTTCAGTTAAGTTAAATCAGTTTTTTGCTTACCCCTAGTTAACTTGATGAACGAATTCAAAGCAAATCTCTCCGGCACAATTGGTAAGACATATGCCTTGCAATACCAATTGCTAATGCTCCATTTAAGATGAGTGTCTGGGAAGGACAATCATATAATGGCAATAAGCCTACTGCACGCCTGAAGCGTGGTAGACTAGTCGATTCCAAAGAATAAAAATCCTCGAGAAATTGGAGCAAGTAAGAAAGATGGTCAAGTCGAGGTTATAGTAAAAAAGTCTCATGAAGAGACATTAGACATGATGGTTCCAGAAGAACCTCAGGTACCTGAAAATAAAGAGATCTCGTTATATAGTATCATGTCTACCAAATGTATGGAATCAAAATAAAATCGACGTCGTTAAAATTTTTATGTAAGGTAGCGCTTGAAATGAGGATCAAAATGTAAGATCTGCCTATGAAGGAATACAAAGAAATGATTGGCCAAAATGGAAAGACGCAAATGAGGTCGAGTTGAATTCTCTATTGAAATGGAAAGTCCTTGGACCAGTAGTCCAGACAACAGAAGTAGTAAAACATATCAATACGAAAAGGTCTTCTGTGCAAATCAACATTTGAAAAGAAAATTATATAAGGTAAAATTGGTGGCACAAGAATTTCGCAAAGACCCATAATTGATTATGAGGAGACGCATTCTCCAGTGGTGGATACAATGATTTTTCATTATGTTATTAGTCTGGTAATGCAAAGAGAGAATTGAAATGTGTCTAATAAATATCTTGTAACGTAAGTTCTCGAGAACATTATGATCGGAATAATTCAATTCTGAATACATTATGTTTGTTATATGATTGAATTAAATATATGTGGAACTCCTCATGAGTATCCTAAAGCAAACAAGTGCTTAAAAGGTAATATGAAACATCGTAGGATGTAATTATTGTGCACCGATACACTACAGGTAATAAACTAAACCCGGTGATTATGATACTTCAATGTATAACAACAGTACAATATAGATTGGACAAATGGATGAAATTGATTTTTCTAATTGATTTACTATATGATAAATTTCATGTACCAAAGCTCTTAAAGAGTAAATGCACTGGCATTAATTGGTCAAGATGGAAAATGTCCTTGATGGATTGATGATGCCTAATGTGTGACAACCTGCACCCTTCACCTTTCATAAATGTCCTTAATTAAGTTCAGTCAAAAACCTTTCTAAAGTAGAGGACACTGTTTCATTAGTGACGTTGCTCTCACCACTTACATACTTTTCCCAAACCTTGCTCATTATAAACACTTAATTCTCTAACATTGGGTCAAACTTTAAGGGTTTTCAAACTTTTATTTTGGGTATTAAACAACCACTTCAAACTTTGTCAAATCATGGCAGATGCATTTCTTAAAATCTACTTGTCTTTCTACAAATGTCTTTTGTTTCATGGAAACCTTCACTTGAAAGTAATTTCGGGCGAAATTTTCTAAAGTAGGGGAGACTGTGACAACCCGCACCCTTCACTTTTCATAAATGTGCATAATTGGTTCCTCAACTATTTCAAAATTTTCATTTTTAACCCTCGTATTTTAATAGGACCAAAATTCACAATTTAATAAAACTTATAATTTTTATAAGTAAAAGTATGCACATTTTATACTCACATCTACACCCGAGCACGTATGTTTCAGACCTTGATACTCAAAGCCCTTATATTTCGGTCCTAAAACAACTTAGAAACAGAAGGAAACAAGTCTAGAACTTAAAATTGATTAAATTAGAAAAATTATTTTTTTTAGCCCTCGCGGTCCGCTGAGACAGTCAAATAGTCAAAGTCTCAGTCAAAATCCTAGTCAAAGTCCTAGTCAAAGTCTCAGTCAAAATCCTAGTCAAAGTTCTAGTCAAATAGTCAATTTATCTTAAAACCTTACTTTATTGTGTTGACCAATTTTAAAGCCTAATTGAATCCAAAATAGTATAAAACCCCACCTATGACCCATTACACTTGGCACCTCTAAATTGATTGTTTCAATTCGATTAAACTCTCCCTCATACCTTTCTTCTATAGTATATTACTTCTACATTTGAAGCTTTGATTATAAGCTCTCGTAATTGGCGAAATGGAAGCTGGATATTTTTCTTATTCAGTTTCCTTTCTTCTAAATTGGACTAGTTTCGTTGTTGAGTCTTTGGATTGCTCGCATTTTCACGCTCGCTTAGTCATCTAGTTATTTGGCGAAAGTGAGTATTTCCTACCCCCTTTTTGTCTTTATTCACTTTTGGGGTGTTACATGTACATTTATACAAAATACACATACAAGTTCACATTTTTACAATATAATTCTAGTACATTGTGCATTTGCTTACATACGTGCTTTATGCTTAGATATTACATGTAGAATACATTTGTACTTAGTGAAATCATTAACCATGTACAATCCGACCTTAACATTGGATAGCGCTATTGGATTGACAACCCACCTAGGTGATTCTCCCCCTTTTTCATCGGAGAATCCATGGTCATTGTTAAGTTATTATCCATTTATTGGATAAGTACACCGCCGTTCATTCTAGTACATTTATACAGTCACAGGATTGATTACGCTCATTTGTATGATACATAGTTTACATAAATGCACTGTAGCTTTGCACTTGAATTGTATAACATTTTCCAACTTACTATATATATTAAAACTAGGAATGCTCACCAACATTTCATATGTTGACAAAACTTATTTTGTACATGTTTTAGGTACAGTTTGATCTTAGTTCCATAGCATTGGATTTTAGTGCTTGCTTTTAATAATTTATTTCAAATTTCATGTTTTGTTCAGACTTTTGTATTTTTCCCATTTCATCCATGTAAGACAATTTAATTTATACAATAATATTTACATTTTAATACCATGTGCTTTTGAACAATCGTCACTACGTGACATCTCGATGATTCTGCCATCGGTTGGGGTGTTACACTAATGCATCGATATCAAGTATTTTGTAAAGTTAACAAAATAAATATGGACTAAAATAGTTGAGTTGAGTGTTGTACAACTCATGAAGTATTCCTACAAAGAGGAATATAGGCTTATAATATTATCTATCTTTTGACATAAGTTCTCTCTTAAAAGTTCACTATATAATCGCAGTTTACGTGATAATGCGTAGGCATCATCGAGAGACTCTGTAGAACTTTTAAGGAGTGAATTTTTGAAAGTCCTTGACACAGTTTAATTATTGCTCGACCCTGCAGTTCGAGTATATGTGTAATGATATGTTTATCAATCCATCAAAGTATTTATAGAAATGCTGTGACATTTTACAATGGACAAAGCTCATACTTAATATACATTGAAGGTTGTCCAATTATTTTATATAGAAAATGACTCTTTTCATCTCTTATCAAAGTAGAGATTCTCAGTCTAGAAGTGTCATTAGTTAAATGCATATGTGCATCAACATATTTCTTTCTATCTATGCATGATTATAATATTTTTTTATTTGAACTTATTGTCATGGTTAGTATGTGTAAAGCAAAAAGGCATTGGGATGGGGTTATTAGAACTATTTTGTTACATCAAAGGTACGTAGGATATGAAATTATATTTTACTAACCCATGAAAACAAGTTGGGCTAGTCTTATAGATGCAGGGAATGTAGCACAACATAGTTATGGATGTTATGGTATTTGCTCACGAGAGGAGGCACTAGAAGTCTCATATGAAGAACACACTACATTGCTCATTATAAAAGATTGCATGTCAAGGAATCAAGCAACGAATCATTAATTACAAAAGTTTGGAGCTATACGGAGATCCACACCAGTCACTTAGAAAATAGATGTTCAAATGAGGGGGGCATTATACAAGTTGCACTCTTTTTCTCTTCACTGAGTTTTATCTCATTGGGTTTTCTTAGTAAGGTTTTTAACGAGGCAACATCATCAGGGGGAGACAATACGCGTTGCACTCTTTTTCCCTTAGCTATGGTTTTGTCCCACTGGGTTTTCCTGACAAGGTTTTTAACGAGGCAGAATCTAAAAGCGTATTAAATTGATAACCAAGGGGGAGTGTTATAAATATATATTATTGTGGTTATCAATACCTAATATAGATTAAGCTTCTTCTCCAAGTTTTCTTCTCATATATATAGAACTTTTTGTATCTCATTGTAAACACACCTATCAATAATATAAACATCTTTCTCCCTCATATATAGTTGTATTGTTTAGCTATTAGGCTTGTTTTACAACATGATTAGCATAATTTATGCCTTTTTTAATTTTCTTAATTTTAATTTGTTTCAGTCAATTTGTATTTTTGAGGATTTTAGCAATGCCTGTAAAATTTAGAAAACCCCTATATAAGGGCTCCTTTTGTATCGTATTAATCATTCAGAAATTAATGAACTTTCTTTAAGAATTATATTCTTGTTATTGTTTTCTTTCGCTCCGCTTTACTTTTGTCCATCCTTAAGATACAATCTTTAAATTTTGGATATATGTGAATCTCTATAGCAAAAGTTTTATATTTCAAAGATGCAAAATGGAGATTCGACTGAAGAAGAAAAGTGAGAAATATTCCAAATTTGGAGATGATACTCTAATGTGAGTGATGTAAGAAAGACTTAACATGTTGAAGTAATTATCTCCTATAATGGCCAATATAAAAATAAAAGATTCAAATGTATAAACATTTAAACATATGGTATGGGTTAATTATCCCGTACGTTCCAACGTAATGATAATGACCTTGTTTACAAAGAAACATAAAAATAATAATACAAACTCCACCATGTATTAATTATTGGATCGGTTATCAACATTTTTAGTTGCAAATTAAGGGTATGTTTGATAAGGAGCTTTTATGAGCTTCTAGCTTCAAGGTTTAAGAAAAAACTCATACTCAATAAAAAGTTTTGTTTGATTGAAGAAGCTTAAATCTTTTAGCTAGTACTAGCGTTTATTATAATAGGGATTGGAAGAAACACAATAAAATCTTATTTACTCAATGAAACTTAATTAAACAAGGTGCTTTATCAAGCTAATAGTTCACTTTATTTAATAGTTTGTTTTACTGTATTAACAATTTGTATTGTATATAGCGTGTGTAACTATGTATTATACTATTATATGTATAAATTAAAAATGATAGTAAATAAGAAAGGAAAAAAACGGGCGATAAAGAGGATGGCTACGTATGATACCCAGGAATCACTCCCTCCACGTCGTAGACAAAGACATGGATGGAGACATAATTCTTTAGTCCTAGATACACAAATATTTTGTAGGATTCGCTTTTCGTATTTTTCTACAAACATTTTGTAAACTAATGTATATTTTACCAATAAAGATAATTTGATAGTGACTACAAATTATATATACATATATACACACATACATATACATATAAGTAGCATGTATGATCGGTACATAAAGCTGCAAATGAAGGTTGTGATCATGTGCTAGAAAAAAATAAAATAGGGCCAGCTCTTCGTGCAAAATGCCATTCTTGCTCGTTTTCAAAAGGCCCCATTCACATGTAAATATTATCATTTTTTATATAAGCTAGCTAGTTGGGGTTTTTAACATTAAACAATCTATTATCTATTAATATATATAAAAGAATTGAACATTGCTGACGTGGCGTGCAATTATGCCTTCAACCTCTCCATGAAACTGCCACATGGCATCATAATTGAAAGATTTTAGTTTTTTTGAATTATTTCTTTTTTTTAATTAAATTGAGTTATTTTAGGAAAAAATAATTTAAAAATAAATTTAAAATTTTCTCTCTTATGTTTTCTCCCATAATTTTTAAACGTTTATATCTTTTGTATACGAGATTTTTTAAAGAAAAAATTACACCAAATTAACGAGCGTTTTATTATCTTTCCAACGAGTACCATAGTGCTATATAAAAAACGGAGAAAAAATCGACTATTTTTTGTGAGGTTTCGTTCATACAGGAAAAAAACACACAAAGTGTTCATGTTATTCATTAGTCATGTTTTTTTCTTTTAAACCAGATTCTTATCTACGATGTTATCATTGGAATTTTACTAGGTATACTTCATCAAGAGAAGGCAGGAGAAAGAATCGCGCAACACTGCAACACATGGTGTCACCTTATAGCAAGGTTATTTTTTTATTTATTTAATTACAAGAGTAATAATTATTACTATTAGTATTAGTATTATTAGAATGGTTATATTTTTCAACCCCGGGACGCTCTCAGGATGAATTGATAGTTGCTGACGTGGCGTTCAATGGTGGTCTCAACCATCTCTTGATTATGCCACGTGGCATAATGAGATGCAATGGTTACAACTTCCAACTTAAGTGTTTGTTTAGTTGATTAGGTTAGGAATTATAAGAGCCATTAGAATGTGAGAAATTAAAGAGATGTGATGAGTTTTTGAATAGTTGTAGCTTACATAAGTGATTCTTTAGATGATTATTGATTAGGTTTTAGATTAGGGAATATGAGTTATTACTGATTAGAATACTATGAATATGCAATGATTGAGAAATTTTGTGGTTAGTTAACTTGAGCCATTTGCAATAGGTTATCACGTAAAATAAGATTTTTCAACCCCGGGACCCTCCCGGGGTAATCAGCTAGTATTCATATAATTAAGATCACAATATGTATGTTTCAACTATTCATATAAAAAGGGAAAATGGATTTAAATACTCCCAACTATCGCCTGTTGGCGGATATCACTCCTAACTTTCACTTTGGCCAATAGGACTCCCAACTTTGTTCCATCACCCCAAAACCAACGGTGGTCTAACTTGGTTAGTTTTCATGGCCAAAATGTAAAAACCTAAACTTAATGGACAATGTACGTGGCACAAATGTAAAAACGTAAACTTAAAGCACCTTTTTGAAACTTTTTATTATTATTATTATAAATCCCCCTCCCCCCACCCCCCACCGCCTCCACCGCCATCCCCAACCACTGCCTCCATCCATCAACACACCCACATACATTGTTTTAATAAAAAGAGGGAGATGCAGAGAGGACCTTCGGCCACCATCTCCGGCGAAGCTCCGGCCACACCCCTCCGGCCACTTGACAACTATTTAAGCCCTAGATTTGGGCCATTTGACAACTATTTAAAGGAAAGCTGGGAGCAGGTTACAGGGATAAAGACGACCGGCGAAGCTCTGGCCACTTGACAACTATTTAAGCCCTAGATTTGGGCCAGTTTACAACTATTCAATTGAACAACGTTTGGACTTCTAGCTCTTAGGGGACGGTCGACTTCCATAACCCGTTACCGAAGATAAAGACGATGGGAGGAGAAGGTTACAGGGAGGAAGGGGTGGTCGACCAAAGAAGAACTGGCCGGAGGTGGTGACCGGTCTGAAGGGATAACTGGAGAAGATGGATAGTCGGAGAAGATGACCGGAGGTCAACCAGAGCTCTCCCTCTCTTCCAATTTTCTCTCTCTACGTGAACTCTTTCTCTTCTATCTCTCTCTGTTCAGATGACCGGAGGTCGACCGGAGAAGGTGGTGGTCGTTCTGTTGACGGTGAGTGTGGTGGTGCAGCGGCGATGTGTGTGGTGGTGCAGGTGGCTCTCTCTCTCTCTCTCTCTCTCTCTCTCTCTCTCTCTCTCTCTCTCTCTCTCGATAGACCTATGTTTGTGTTTTGCTTTATATAATAATAATAATAATAATAAGTTTCAAAAGGGTCCCTTAAGTTTAGGTTTTTACATTTTGGTCACGAACACTAACCAGGTTAGACCTCAGTTAGTTTGGGAGTGATAAAAGCAAATAAGTTGAAAGTTTGGAGTGCTAACGTCCGTTCGGCAAGCCCAGTGCGTGAAACCGACTTAAATCGCCTATTTAAGCAACCTTAAGCCCCATGCTTCTCATAATCACAACCCTAATCGTCCATAACAGCCCCCATACGTAAAATAAACCCTCTAACACCTGATAAAGCTCAACAATATCATCCGGGAGGATTGGAAGGTGTTCGGTTCTTGATTGTGAAGTGCTTTGGAATCTCGTATGACTTGATTTTGACTTAATCTTTCATGTACACTTATATGAGGTGTAAACGACGCGTACGATTGATAATAAACATAACATTCACCAACGGGTTCGTAGGGTTTACTTGCGCATGTAGTCACAATAGGTGTCACTTAAACGTTTTTGCATAAATTAACATCATGGACAAACGAGTTATGTGGTGTATCGTGTATACACACGTACTCACATAGTGGCACATATAATAGGGAGTCGGTAGCACGTCCTTATTTTGAAGTTTGGATTTATCTTGCAACCTAAGGTAAGTTTCCCTACTCTTTTCTCAAAAGCATGCGTCTCAGGTTTGAGAGAAGTTTCTAAACTTTTTCTAGTTCGGTTTGGGACTACTTTTACATCCCGGGTTTTGGGGTGCTTTAATTCACAGGGTGAATCGGATTTTACTAATTCATGTCTTTGTCCTTGATGAACTAAACCATACTCTATCATTGAAGTCCTTCTTTATACCGAATGAGTTGCCGGGTTGGCAAGCGGGTTATTAGTTGATAGCGCTATTAGGTCTCACAAACCTCACATCGTGCTGGGAGCACGTGTGTGAATTATAACTTAACATTTATTATCATTGTTGATAGGCAATGATGAAAGACACTTTGCTTACTGTTGTGAGAGCTTGTTGTTTAGCAGTTCGGTATGCCTGTGTTTAGCTATCATGAGTGGGTTAGCTACCCCTAGCATGCGATGAATTAGTGGTTGTTGATTACTATTTTTGGGTTTGGGAAACCTAACTGTTGTTCTTGGTTTGGGAAACCTACACTTTTACTTACTTTACTTTGTGAACTCACCAACTTTATGTTGACACGCGCTAGCATGCTTTTGCAGGTCGCTAGGTTCGAAGCACTGTAGGTCATGCATTATTATGTTATAGGATATTGAACACTAATAAACTTATGCTTTATTTATTAATATTGGCTTATGCATTTGGGCGCGTTGTTTTGTGCATGAACTTAAAACAATTCTGTTTGGTTTACGCTTCTGCAACTTATTTAAACTTTTGAATAAACGTTAAATCATATTTTTTTAAAACGAATTAAATGGTTTGAGCATTTAGAGTCGTTCTTATGACTTATGACTATGGGATCCTGGTATGTCACGCGCCTCGCAGTATAAACCCTGCACTGAAAATTTGAGGGTGTGACAAAATGCACCATACTAGGTGACTTTCTCCATAATCGATTAATGTGATGAACATTAAGTTTGGAGACCAATTATTAGGTTTTGAAATATTTTATTCGTATAACATTTTGTGAGTTGTACTTAAATATTTCGCGCCAAAGAGCCAAAACAAACAAACCAATCCCCCCTGCAGTGAAAATTTGAGGGTGTGACAAAATGCACCATACTAGGTGACTTTCTCCATAATCGATTAATGTGATGAACATTAAGGTTGGAGACCAATTATTAGGTTTTGAAATATTTTATTCATATAACATTTTGTGAGTTGTACTTAAATATTTCGCGCCAAAGAGCCAAAACAAACAAACCAATCCCCACCACACCCACGTGAGTTTCAATCTTTGTTTTATAAATATTTTCCTAAATATCTGATTTAAAATCATTATATAATTCACGCATTTCACCGAATTATCAACTACACAATTATACTAACACATATAAATTGCACAACCGCCACATAGCTTAGTACACCTACATACATATACACACATATCAAAACCTACATATACACAACTAAACAATTTCCTAAATTTTCATATACTTACATACAAACATAAATGTATACAAAATTAAATAAAAAAAATAAAAAAAAGATAACCGATTTTTGGTGGTGCTCTGTATTTTTTTTTTGTAGGTGGTGGTGCTCCGGTGACGGTGGAGGCGTCGAAGACCTATATATACACACAAATTAGATAAAAAATAAAAAAAGTAAAAAGAAAACACACACAAAAAAACAAATTAAAGAGAACCTTGAGAGGGTTGTCGGTTTTAAGGGGGTGGCCGGAATGGGGTGTAGGCGGCCGAAAATGAAAGTGTGGCCGGAATTCGGTGGAGGCTGCCAGAATTGGGGTGGAGGAGGGATGATTTACGGTGGAGGTGGTTGTTTTGGGTGGTGGAGGTGCTTGAAATGAAGTGGGTGGTGAGAATGAAGGTGGGAAGGTTGGAAATAGGTGCAGCTTGACTAGAGAGGAATAAGAAAGTGAAAGAAATGAATCAGGAAGAGAAAGCGAGGGAGTTTTAGCGCTATTTTTTGAGATTTTCAGCAATAGCGACGATATGTCGTCGCTAAAGGGTCGTCACTATTGCTCACGTGTACTTTTCTTCCTCAGCCATCTGATCTCTGTTCAATCCAATTGTCCGAAATTAAAGAGAAAGCTGGCACCACTTTTTTTACCAATAGCGACGACGTCGTCGTTAATGCTAATAGTTCTTGTAGTGCGCAGCCGAGACGTATATAATTTTACACCTAGTATACTATTTATATTTTGATATTATAGAATATTAGTATGAAGATAGGGTTACTCCAATCTTTCCACACAATATATCCTATTAATAATAGATAACTTATATATAGAATTATTTGTAAATTTAAATTGTTTCCTTATCAATATTGTAATCATCCCAAAAATAGGGATTGTGTAGTTATTATATAATTGAATGCAATGAAAGGGAAGGAAACAATTTAAATTTACAAATCATTCTATATATAAGTTATCTATTACTTAACCCAAAGGAAAGACAACGATTTCACCATAGACACAATACGTTCGACACTAGGCTCTTTTCCTTTAAAAACCGTCTCGTTCCTTTCCTTCCATATCGCTCACATAGTAACAATCACGATCCCATGAACTATTTTTTTCTTCATCTTGCATCCCTGGACTATTTTATACACCTGTAATAAATCTTTTATACCAAACGCGAAGATTGGGGGAGTTCTACACCAAGAGCCGATACAATCCCAAACATTTGCAGCTATCAAACAATCGGCCAGAATATGCATCTCTGTCTCGTCTCTTGCACGGAACCAGGGACATAAAATATCCTGAATAACAATGTTCCGCTGCACTAATGTTGTCTTCGTCGGAATACGGTTCTGTTCCACTCTCCAAGCCATTATCGAGCACTTCAAGGGAACCCACGAGACCCATTTAATAACAAAATTTGACCCATAATCAAACCTCTGCATAAGTAAATCAGCCGTCCCCTTTACTGTAAATGTAGCTTGTCCCTCTGCAGTCCATATCCAATAATCCTGACCCGCTAAAACTTCAAGCCTATACAAAGCCTCGCACAACTGTATCCACTGCAGCAACTCATCCGTAGTCCGAATATTTTCTATCCAGTCCGCATCCATTACCAACTTATTACCAGCTAAATTGGTTCAGTTGCCTTGCCTAAATGAAAGAGTTCAGCAAAAAAGTTATTTTGATGATTTTGATAATTGATGCACATATGTCATATGTACTTTTTTCCCACTAATATTACGCTAGAAAATGATAGTATAAAAGGGAGTTTGATAACTTTAATATTCAATTTTTTTGCATTATTTGTTCCCAAAATAGATACATAACCGTTGAAAAATAATGTCAAATGTCTATTCAATAAAAAATTAATTATCATGATAATGAAGGCGAAGGTGGTCCTTAAAACACATATCGGCACCTAAAACAAGAAGCCACGTACAATTATATATCATCTTATCACTTGTACTGCTTGTTTCTGTATCATCCATATTCATACTATGTGTAGGAATGCGTATTACTATGTGTAGGAATGCGTATGAAAATTACTAAATATACAATATTATCATTTTTGAAATAGCTGTATATATTTTAATGCTTGAAACCTCCTATATATTTTTTTTTTTATAATTAAGGATTCCTTCCATTAAAACAAAAAATGAAAGTTACATCACAATAGAAGGTAGACGGGCAACTAGCTGCGCCACCACTCCTTTCTGAATTGCAAACCCTAGTCTACCAAAGACAAATCCTTGCCCCCTGGAGATGAACTATTGCTGTGGACGACCCGTTGGACCCTGGTCAAGAAACGAATAGCTTCTGGCACTAGGGAGCCAAAGGTATCAAAGGCCAAAGGGATAAAGACATGTTGGTTCTCTACACAAGCTTTAGCATGCTTATCTACTTTATTCGATTCCGCCTTTCTCGATGCTTGTCTGGCTACAAACCCTGTTTTCCCTTAACCCAACCAAAGGAGATACCCCCGTGAGATCCACGCAAGCATGTTTCCCCCTCTCCCAACCAAAGACAACCAGATCTGTTGGTCGTATGGTGGATCTCCCTTCTTTTTGACAGAAGTCCCAGCTTTTCTCAGGATGTCCCACCACATGTGCTTGGATCATAAACATGTGAGCAAATGAAATTAAATATGATATGCATTTTAATTAGTATGTTAATTGTTTGTTTTGATGGAACAATCGGGTTATAAACACAAACAAACAACCGGATTTTGTGAGAAACACACTCACGACTCTTTTCCTTTTATTAAATAAAACCACCACACAAAATAACAAAGTATTGAACCCTATTTATACTATACACAACTTGATCACCAAGTTATCAAATCCTAACCCAACTAGACCATGACACTTAAATAGATAATAACATAATACCTATAATTATCTAATCCTAACAACTTGATAAACATTAATGAAAAACTAATAATTAAATCTAGATTAATCCAACATGTTTTAGAAAACAATTTCTCACTATAAATTTTAAATTTTGAGTTTCTTCTTAGAAATAGTGTAAAAAATTTTGAACACACATAGGAACACGTGCACACACATACATGAGAATGTTTAAATGTGAGTCACTTGAAAGAAGAGAACCGTAAAAACTATATAATTACATGTGTTAAAATGATAAAGAAAAAAATAGGTTAAGAAGTTAACTATAAAATCACCTTCCATACGACATGTGTTTGGTTCATAAACATGTGAGCAAATGAAATTAAATATGATATAAAAGATAAATTTTGGTATTCATTCCCTGGGATCTGATCATTAGACTCTCTATGGATATAGTCACATATGACTGTACAAAACCACATGTGAATTAACATTTTATCAAGTGATTCTCATTGAAACGTGATTTTAGTTTATAGAATTCTCTCCCTGTTCCACGGATTTTTAGTCCTTTTTTTAAGCTAAGTTTGTTGGTCCTTTGGTTATTTTGGAGCCGAGTGTCTCTATGAAAGCAGTCTCTCTATTATTAGGATAGAGGTAAGGTTTGCCTACATCTCACCCTTCCTAGACCTTACTTGTAGCTTGCTATTTGTGGGATTTATTGGGTATGGTTGATTGGTTGGTTAGTCTTTAACCATAGAACTCGCTTAAGTTCTAATGTAAATATTATAATGTTGAAAACCAAGTCTTAAAAGAGTGAAGGTGTTCACTACTAGAAAATAGACCTATGTATGTGTAGGTCTTGTGTCAAACCTGTATTTTACATCACTTAAAAGAGTGAAAGTGTGTGTACACACTATATGTGTTTAATGTGAATTTGCTTTCTTGTAAAAAAATATGATTTGAGCATATTTATGAGCTATTGAAGTTGATTATGTTCACTACTAGAAAACAGACATATTTCCGACCAAGCTTTTGGTCAGAAACTGGTCAGAAAACAGTGTTTCCGACCAATTTTCGACAAACTGCGTTTTGTCTGAAAAATCTAGTCGGTAATATTTTCTGACAAAGTTTCCTACAAATTTCCCACCAAAAAGCGTTAGCTCAACTAGTTTATCTTAATGAACTGAAATGTTAAGCTCAAGCTCACCTCATAAAATACAACTTTTATATTTTTTTTTATACATGAGTGCATGCATGCATATATACATACATATATAAACTAATATCTTAATATCTTTAACTTAGTCACAATACACAATTCATATATTATAGAGCAAGCAAACCTTTTTCTAGCTGTCTTCAAGCGAATCCCGAGCCGCGGGCTTTATGACCAACCTTGACCTAGGCTATATTTTTGGGAAAGGTTGTTTGAGCACGGCGTTGAACATTAAATTTGGTTATTTTGTGTAAACTCACAATGTTGTGTGTGACATATATCTTCAGGTAAAAAGCAAGTAGATGTTTAATGATAGCTCGAGTCTCAGGCGCCTTAATTGGTTGAAACACTAAAGCGTATGAGGAGTTGTTTAACAACTTCTTAAAATTAAGTATAGCCAATATTTGGGTTTTGTTAAAGTATGTAAATAGGATATATTTGACACAACCGATTTGGGATTGCTTTTGTCAAAGTCTTTTGACCGTTTATCACAACGTACAAGTGAAAGATTAACAAAAAGATTGTTGTAACTAATTAATACAGATGAAAAAAACAATAAGAGTTGATCTGATAGATCATGTGACCCTTCTATCACAATGGTACATGTATGTGTGGCTCACCAACTTTATGTTGTCAATATATCATGTTTTGTCTTGATTTTTCATCTGGCATAGAATTAACGATTTGCAGATAGGGTTTGTCAATATATATATTAGGGTTGTGTGGCATCTTTCTTGCCTTTAAACTTCTTCATTGGTTGATATGAAACACACACAAAACTCCTAAAAACACACCCCTATATACATATATATAACTTATATCTATGTAACCATTTTTCTTTAACTCATGCAAATTCCCTTATCGATAACTACCCTTTAAACTCAAGTGTGTATAACCCATATAAGTCTCTGCAAAGTGGAGTACTTTACTTGACACTCGATCAATGACTACGATTTACTTGGATTCATCGTCTAATGATCGGTACAATGATCACCAATTCTTTATCCCTAGTGATCAACATCATGAACACCAATTTTTGAGCCCTAATTCCCAAGCTTCGCCATCTTCGAATTCTCTCACTTGCCATCTTTTCTTTAACACTATTCCTACCCATGATCAAGATGAAGTTTTTGATAGAGAATCACATCCATCACAAAATGAGGTAATACAATTGGAGTTAATATTTTAGAATATAGAAAAGGGTTTTCTTGGTTTTTTATGCAATACAAAAAGGGGTAACAGCGAAGTTTGTGGCTCGATCGCTTACCTGCGTGTCACTTGTTGTAATTGGCTGTTTTTTTCAGTGGAAAATCATATATTAATCTGCAAAAAAAAAAAAAATTAATTAAGAAACTTTTATTATTTCTTTCTTCATATCACGAAGGTTTCTCTTGGTGTTTGTGCAATAACCAAGAATCTTTATAGTTCAAGGTTTTTTTTTTTCTTATGATCATTTCTTTCTTGATTGTATGTAGGATGATAGTTTCAGATCAGTAGCATACAATGATCATCATGTGGAGAACCAAGATGAAGAGAGAGTGGAGGGCAATGGTGGACTTAAATTTTCTTTATGGAAGAGGGAAACATATCATCATATGAATGATGAAAAGCAACTCAAGTGGATGTCTTCCAAGATGAGAGTAATGCTAAAGATGAAGAAAACCGATCCAACAAAGCTAAACACTTTACGATCAACCACGGATGATCTAAAGCTTGAAGATAATCATGATCATAAAGAACCAACATCGTCTCCAATGGATGAAAGTACCGCCTACTCGAACACTATCAATTATAATACTTCAATTAGGGTTTGTTCTGATTGTAATACCACCAAGACTCCTTTATGGCGAAGCGGACCGCAAGGTCCTAAGGTATATTCACACTCTTACAAAATCCCCACTCAATTAGTGTCAAAACCATAATCTTTTAGTTTGGGTTATCATAAAGTTTTCTCGCTATAAGCTGCAACTAGAAGGTCCAACTCATGTTTTTTCTATAAAAAAAAAAAAAAAAAAAAAAACCCTCAAATGTTAAATATAAAACTTGAAACAAATTAGAATCAGAATTAGAAATTAGAAATTAGAAATCTATAATATAAGAAAACTTGCATATTGATTATTTATTTCTTGTGTCCTTTAGTATATAGAGCTTTTAAATTTCATTTGAAACTTATGAATATTGACAAAAGATGGAAAATTGCACTTTGTAATTTTATATTATTTTTACCTTTTAAATTTCTAGACACTAAGAGAAAAATGATGCAAAACTAAGAGCTCATTTTGTCACCTCTATTTTCATGTACTCTTGTAACGTAATTTTCCATGATCTTTGTTTTTATAGTCCCTCTGCAATGCATGTGGAATCCGGCAGCGGAAAGCACGGAAGGCGATGGCGATGGCGGCCGCAGCAGTGGAAACCAACGAAAATGTTTTCAGTGATAAATCAACATCATTAAAAGCTACAAAAATTCTGCATAAAGATCGTAAGAAAGTAACAAACAATGGAATTTTTACAAAGTACAAGAAAAAGCAATATTCTAAGCAAAGAAACACAACTCTATTGCCATATTCATCGTCTCCAACAAGAAAGAATCGTGTTGAAGAATTGCTAGTAACCTTAACCAAAAAGTTGGCATTTCATCGTGTGTTTCCGCAAGATGAGAAGGAAGCTGCTATCCTACTAATGGCACTCTCTTGTGGCTATGTTCATCGTAGCTAGCCTCATTTTTTTAAATTATTATAATAACCGGCAGTACTATTTTTGGTTTAATTTTCTACATGTTTTCTATATTGAGAATTTTAATATGCTTAGATAAGATAGGATTTAGTTAGACCACAATTGTGTGCTAAGGACTTTGAGTGAAAAATAATTCCAAAGGTGGAATAATAAATTAAAAGTCCCATAAGTTAATTAATTGGTATGTAAACCATATGTTTTGTAAGATTGTGAAATTAATATTATTGATGGATGTTTTTACTTGTCTAGTTTATTAATGTGATGTGCTAATTAGCTTCACTTTGTTCATTTAGTTATTATATGTCATGTATTCATGTAGAGGCTTGGGTCATGAAAAGAGATGGATTTTGTATGTACAAGAATTGGATAGGTTCAGCTGGAGTCTCAAAAAGATGAAACCTCTAATACTCTATTCTCATCTATTAAAAACATGGATTAACAAATAGAATAGGAAGTGAATTTGAAAGAATGGTAAAACGAGGTTACACACATAAAATTACGATTAATAAGCATTTCTAAGTTTAGCATATATAATAGACGCATATATACTTCTATATATATACCTTGATGTTAAATAATTAATACAATTTTTGTAGAAGAGTTTCATGATCGTAAGGAGTATAGGGGTATTTTTTTCGGTTAAGAATAACATATCGGGGTGTTGGAAATCGATTGCGACTTTCATTAACTCCTTCAGCTTTCGAGACCGAAAGTTATGTCTATGTTTTAAGGGGCGTGTAGGCAACGGGAAAAGCATCAGATTTTGGATTGATCACTGGATAGGCGATAAAACTTTGGAGGACAAATGGCCGACTGTGTTTTCTTTGGATGCTAATAAAACGTGCAGCCTGCAGGAAGCGTTCAATAGTTTCTGTACAGGCGGGATGGAGCAGGTGCCGAATAATAATGTGGAAAGATTTCAGTTCGATGAGATGACAGCCATGGTTTACAATGCTTCCTTCAACAACAGGCCCGATAGGTGGATTGGGGAAGGTAGCGAGGACGGTGAGTTCTATGTTGTTGATTTGCAAGAAACTGATGCGTTTGGACAGAGGCACAGTTCTGTCAAAATAGTCAACACAGACCGACTTTATTATCTAAATAGTCAAGAACAACAAATCTGTATCAAACAAATACAATCAAAACCTCACTACAAAGAAAACTCTCAACACTCAAGTGATTATACAAGATAATCACAACACAATACACGAAGAGCAATACCATATACAAGATCAAGGTGATCTTGCAACAAACCCTAATATTGTAAAGAATAGAGAGTCTGAAACAAGCGAGAGAAACAGAATGATCGAAAAGTGAAAAATGTACGAGAGAGCAAGATAATGATAATGGATTGTTTATCCATAGAAATTAAAATATGTTGGTCTTTTATAGAAATAAAAAAACTCCATTTAAGATGGTGTTTGGGTAAAAATTTTTGAGAGCTACTTATGACTTTTCACAAAAAGTATAAGTAGTTTTGAAAAGTTATATTTCTCTTACTTTTTAAAAAGCCTTTTCCATGTTATAAAAAACTCATAAGTAGAAGTTAAAAATCACTTTCTAAAATACTTCATTTACCTTATTAACTTTTTGAAAAAGTAATAAATTACCGATAGGTGAAAAATAAGGAGAGCCTAACATGCCTAAGATGGTAAATTAGGACCCGAGTCCATAAAAAATATCCACAAATAAAATTTTGGGCCGAATTAGCCCACGAGAAAAACGTAAAAGATAATAATAGCAGCAGCAGTCGTCGCTGCCGCAACAACGACCGTCGCCGAATATTCAATGGAACGACAACCACCGCCGTCACTACAACCACCGCAACAACCTAAGGAATCTGTCGTACGAGGTTATAAATTTGTCTGGCGTATACTTCTAATATCTAATCTCGCTCTTGGAGGTCTGTGTGTATCTATTTACTTTGCATGTTTATATATATATATATATATATATATATATATTCTTGTTACAATTAATTACTTAAATTTTATATGTTTTGATGAAATTTAAACAGGGTTTTGGTAGAATTTGATTTTAACTGTGATCATAGGCTTTGGCTTTGATGATTATAAGAAATAATAATAATAATATTAGGGCATAATTTTTCCCCCTTTTTTATGTTTCGTTGATGTTTTTAGTATAATGCTAGTAATTAAAGATTGTAATTACGGTTGCATTTAGGCAATCAATTTAAGCTTGTGAAGATATAATGATCTCATCACATTGGTAGTTAAGTTGTCTATATAGAGGTGTTCGGAAGTTGTAAGAAATTGATCGAGACCGTCCAAACAGAAGCGAGTCGGCCGATTTGAGATCCAAAAGTCCGGTTTATGGTTGCCTAAGCTTTGTATGTTTCTAGGCTTCTAGCATAGTGTTACTATAATCTAAATCCCGTTGTTTACTTGTTCAAGACTGTTAATCCACCGAACTGTTAAAACCGGGCGGTCTAGCCGACCCACCCAACTTGTTTGGTCTGTCTTTTCTGGAAACCATATAGTTAAGAATTCGGTCCAAAGTTTTCGTCAAAACCTGTTGAGCCAGATTGTGAACACCCATTAGGAGGCAATTCATGTTGCATGTAATCCATAATTATAACTGTTAATGAATGTGTTAAAAGTTAGCTGGAAAAAGTTGGTTAATTGCAAGCTTCTTTGGAGAATTGGCAAGTTTAAGTTAACATTGTACTATACTTATTAGGCCATGGGGTGTACCTTAACACGAATAATGTTAACAGTGAGGTGGCATTTTAACCTTCCTGTCTTAAGGGGCATTCAAGTGGCCCTAAGTTAAGATGTTAATAAGAATTAAAGGAGATAAAGTTAAGGGGTGTTAAACTATTTCCATAGACTTTACATACAAAATTTGCGCTTCCATATTTAGTGTCTGATAATTTTCTTTTTTAAGCATGTTTGCCATATATAGAGAAGATTATGTAATCACAAGATGTTTAATTTTGTCAATCTTGGTGATCCTATGCAGATTCAAAATTTCATATGTTTACTTTTAATCTTGATCACGAGTATCATTCCTTAAGTACATCATCACTCTAGTTCTTAGTCTTCTTTTATCAAGATTTTTTAATCCTTACGTTATATAGAGGATCGTTCATTACAAAACTAATCTTAAAATGAGAACCATATAAACACATGTACGCATTGTTTGAACTGTGATACGCATTGTTTGAACCATATAAACGCATGAGAACCATAGATCTAGGCACTCGCTTCACATTTGGCCTGATCACGCAGCTCTCCTTGCAGTTGTTTACTTGTTTGTGGGGTTTAGGTGGGGCCTTCCCTTTCTCTAAGTACGCTCCTCGGTACATAAGGTTGTATATACCTAATAGGAAGAAACCAAATAAGGAAAAATATCTATTTAAATTCCATTTACAGAAATGCCATCAAGACCAAATATGAAGCATCAATTACAGCATATGCTAAAAGTTATTTATAATTGGTGGCAATAAGCTTTCACTTTGTCTCTAATATACTAGTTGTGTAAGTCTATAGAAACTTATGATCAAGGTTTAAAAAGGGGCCTCGAGGTGTTGTCTGTTAGCCTCACGAGGCGTAAGCCTCGAGGCGGACCGAGGCGTAAGCCTCAAAACATCATTAAAAATAACAATATATATATATATATATATATATATATCATAAAATACAATATAATATAAAACAAAACATCATGAATATTATAAAATCTAATTTAGTAATGAAACAAACATCATAAAATAGTTTTAATAGCATTTTTAATAGCATTTTAAGTTTTAATAGCATTTTAATCTTTAACTTAAGTTTGGAGACCAAATGTAAACTAGTGAACATTGAGGGGGTTAAATGTAAAAATACCAAAAGTTAATAAAAACCCTAATGCCACCTTTTATATACGTTGTTTTCTCTCCTCTCCCTCTTTTCTTCCAAACGTGAACAAGCTGACTTCTAATCCAACCAATTGAATCGAACAATTCATCATTTTGTGGTTGTAAATTGTAATCACGACATAGCCTCGCCTGCCACCCTATAGATGTCATCAATTGAGTCTAATTCGAATCAAGGTAGAGGGGCAGGTGTGTTTTGGTTGGATTTTGAGGTGAGAACTCGTTCCAAGTACAATTTTTGACCCGACTTGAACCAATTTTCACCACCTAGACCCAATTTTGACTTAGGTGGTGAGGCTTAAGCCTCAACGCCTCGCCTCACAGCCTCACCGCATCGGAAAGCCTCGAGGCGAGCCTCAGACAGCCTTTTTAAACCATGCTTATTGTTAGTTATGGTCCAGGGATCCTCAATATTGTGAGAGAAAAGCGTGAATTTATATAGTTTTCTAGCTTTTAATGTTTATCAGTTCATTTGCAACGATTTAGTTCATTTGGCAGTTATATTTAGGCTAGCAAACTAACTATTACCAAAAATTAAAAATTAAAAATTAGAATCATATGAAGTAATTATAAGCATTGCTTTTAATCTTTAAAGTCTTTAAAAGTTGTAGACATGACCATAGCAACTAAACGTTGCTTTGAATACCGATGATAGAAAGTTTTTACTGAACAACAAAAACCCTTTGCTAGGACTATAGGTTTGCAGTTTCAGCCCCTATACTTATGAACAGATTGATTTAGGGCTTTAGGCTATGTTTTACCTCAAATCATAGCTATAAATTTAATAGGCCAAGCGGATAGGATGTAGCCTAAAGGTTTTTGAAATGCATACAATGGCCGAAATTTGATATGATACGTTTTCTTTTATCGTTATTGTATGAATATAGATGCTTCTGTATTATCTTTTTTGTTTAATTTTATATTGATAATGGCAGCCCAACCTGAACAGTGTAATAATTAATAAAGTAATCTCTGTTATTTTTAGTCATTGGGTTAAAGGTTTCACTTATTCTAACAGAACATGGCCAGTTAACGGAAGTTTTTTTCTTTTGCAGCATACATATTTACCCGACCTAGAAAGAAAGATGCAACAAAAAAAGATAAGAAACATACTGAACTTCCATCTGCTCCTGATATTCTTGATTCCGAAAGACCTGCCATTAGCCCTAGTCCTGAGCCGGAGCCGGAGTCAACTGTAGAAAGTCAATGGTCAAAACCGTTCAAGTGGTAATTAGGAAAATGTTGAAAATTCGGAAACTTGATTGTCACAAAGACAAATGTTGATGAGAAAAAAAAATAACCCGACGATTTAGTCAGACCAACAAATCTTTAGTCCTCTTATACGATTTTTCTTTAGGTTTTTATCGACTCACAAGAAGATTTTGATGGTTCTGCTTAGGGTATACGAGTCATGTTGAGGAACAGAGAGACAAGAATGACCGTTGGTTTAGATTTTTGGTGGAAATCAATGGTTCTGCTTCTGGTTTCATTCTATTTGTTTCTATATATTATGCATTTTGCTCCTAGTTATATTGATGTACTTGTTTTTATTTTGCTTGCATGTTCTGTATCATTTTCTGTTTTTATGGACTTCTGAGGGCACAAAACCTGAAAGGGCATACGAGTCATGTTTGGGTGGTTTCGCGATCATAATAAACACCCCTACTTGGAACTGGCACTTCGCTTTTTGTGAGCATAATAACCTTTCACCATGTTAGGAGAGAATTTATATCGAGTTGTCTTTGAACTATTCTACGAAAGTGGCTTATGGTCCCCAAGACTGTTATTTGTTACAGTCGATTATACCATACCACTGCTGCACGCTGCCATGTCGAACCTGCTATTGATTTTGTATGTGCTGGACTGCTGGGTATAGCAAGAATGTTGGTGGTTCAAAAGTGTGGGTTTGCAAGCATTGCACGCAACAGTTTACTAACCCGATTAGTGTTGCTAACAAAGTATGCATGTTATTACCCTCAACTGGAAGCCATGGTGCTCGCTAGGCGGGAGAAGATACTGATAACTTTACGCTCTTTGGGCTTCGCTTTGTCAACAAGATTTTATGACACAAAGTACCTTTGCATGTTAGCACCGGGTGGAATTTCTAGGCAAGCTCCAAATCACGACAAAGAAGTCGTGTTTGGGGTTATGGAAGTTTTCAAAAGAATAGCCGAAAGTTCGGAAAAGAACGATTGTTGCATGAGTAATTCGGACCATTTCATATGAAGAAGGGACTTTATTCAATGGTAGTGGCTCAAGTGGATACAGTCACCATGGACGCGACTGATTGATGGTCCATCTATGTATTAAAAATAGCTGAGCAAGCAGAAGTTGCTAAGAAGGTTCTTTCACAACCTATCAGCAACTCATCGGCATAATGAAGCTGGAGCACTTAAATTCCTAGCGGGCGAACAATTTAGTCTTTATACAAAGCGTAAAGAGAAATTAAGAGAAGAGCTTATAGTGAGTTCCAGTGGCGGAGTCACAAATTTTTTCCAATGCTATTAGTTTTTTCCGATGCTCGAACTTATAACAACTCAGTGTCAAAATTTCCGGGTCATTTAATGCTTTTTGCATCGAATTCAACTAGTGGTGGACTGGTGTCCCTTAACAGCATCACTTCATTCGCAGAATCACAAGTGACATGCCTGTGATCATTGGGCGTAAACGCTAGCTTAGTAGTGCATATTATATCGTTCAAATCATTCAATTGGGGTTGGTGGCCCAATGGTAGAAGCAAAGCTTCTAGGAACACATAAGGGGAGGTCATGGATTCAATTCCCACAAGGAGAAGAAATTTGCCGTTAAAAAAAAAAAAAAAAAAAAAAAAAAAAAAAAAAAAAAAAAAATCGTTCAAATCATTCAAATATGGGCGACTGTTGGAATAATAAGTGTAGCTCCAAATATTTTTGGCATATAGTAATTTTTTTTTTTTTTTTTTTTTTTTTTTTTTTTTTAGCTTTAAACTAGAAAATTCATTCCAGGACAAAGAAAAGAAAATTACATTAAGATAGCGGGTAGGGCAACAAGCTGCGCCGCCACCCCTTTCTGGATAGCAAATCCTAATCTACTAAAAACATAACCATGTCCACCCGGAGCCGAGACACTACTGTGAATAACCCGCTGGACCCTGGTCAGGAAACGGGTAGCCTCCGGTGCCAATGAGCCAAAGGTATCAAAAGCCAAAGGTACAAAAACGGGGAACACGCGGTTCATTGTAAGGAGTTGCCCGGTTTTAAATATCGGCATGATTGGGTTCGAGACATTCTGTGGGACATTTTAAGACGGGCTGGGATCTCAGCCAAAAAGGAGGCCCCTGTAAACTTCCTCTCAGATCCAGCAGAAGGGAGATCCACCCTACGACCAGCAGATCTCCTTGTCTTTGGGTGGGCCGGGGGGAAGCATGCTTGTGTTGACCTGACGGGTGTATCTCCCTTAGTTGGGTTGAGGGATAGTGGCTTTGTTGCAGGGCAAGCGGTCCGGAAAGCAGAGGCAAAGAAGGTAGAAAAACATGCTAAAGCCTGCGAGGAGAACCAACACGTTTTTGTACCTTTGGCTTTTGATACCTATAGTAATTTAGTTTAAACTTTGGTTTATTTCAGTAAAGCTTCGATTCTTCGAACATAGTATTTGTTAGTTTCAAATTGTTGAATGTTCAGTATGAACCTGTAAGTCTAACAAAAGTCAATCATTGGGAAAGCAACTTTTGTAATAATAAATATACAAAAACTAATTTTTTTATTAATAACTCATGAATCACGATTGGGTCTCGTAGGCAAAAATCTAAATAAGTATGTTACACATGTTACATGTGATCTCTAAATAAACATCATCTTATTCTATAGAAGTCAATGACCGACACCAAATCATTTTACCTAACTCCAGTGTTGTAAGAATCGTAGGTGCTAGTCGGGCAGTGAGGTACCGACTAGCGATTAATTGGATTGTGATTTTATATATAATTTTCAGTATTATATATATATATATATATATATATATATATATATATATATATACACATACATTTTATATCATAGGAATAGAGGTAAGATTTGCCTACATCTCATCCTCCTCAAACCCTACGTGTAGCTTGCCATTTGTTGGATTGACTGGGTATGGTTGTTGTTGTATACATTTTATATGTAGTTTTTTAAATATGCATGTTTTAACCTCTTTTTCGACTCATATTTTTAAAAATATAGAATTAATAGCCAGAATTTACAGATTTTGGTCAGAATATCCGACCAAAATTTACATATTTGGCTGGAATCGCTAGCAGTCACCGACTAGCGATTAAGTCGCCGACTAGTGATTAATCGGTGTTTACTCGGCCAACCTCCGGCTAACGATTAATCAGAGGCTAGGCGGGATTTTTACAACCATGCCTAACTCTAATTTTCTAACTAAAATAAAAAAAAAAAAAAAAAAAAAAAAAAAAAAAAACTAAATAAATGTTTACTCAAGTGTCCCCATTCTACTCATACAGATGGATACATTTATGGGAGATCTTGCGCATATTCCGATCTTATTGACCACAGCATTCTACTTCAATCCCCAAACTAGTGCCATGTTCCATCATCTTCTAAACTTTTAATCCAATAATAATCTCAACCAAACAACAAATACCCATATCACAAAAAACTTAATCCATTCCTATCTATATGTGACAACTTTTATTTTATTTTTATAAAAAAAATGGGACTAGATTCAGTTAAACCGTCACCTGTACCCACCACAGAAACTACTGTAGCAAAACCTTCTGTCCTCTTCTCTTCCTTTCTCCTGATCACCACCTGTGTGGCGGTCTCTGCAGCCGTCGCTTTCGCCTTCTTGTTCTTTTCAGCACTCAAAACCAGCATTCACCACCACCATATTGCCACCACCTCTTTTCAAATCGCTCGTCCACTCACTAAACTCCCTCACCCTGTTGTCATCCTTATTTCATCCGATGGCTTCCGTTTCGGGTAATGTTACCCGACTTTATTATCTAGTATTAGTTTATTTCTCTTTTATTTTTACCATTTTTTTATTAAATTTGTTTGTTACGGAGTATTCATTATTTTATGTCTGCTTTGAATACTGTGATGTGATTCAGTGAGTGATTGTATTTACACACCTCCTGTATGGTTGCGCAAACTTTCATGCCTTATTAATTTCCATTAGTCAGAGGGACCTCAAGGTATATAGTCTCACAAAACTTTCCCGATAGACCCACTTAGTGGCGAAACTTGACCCGAAGGTTCGGGGGGTCGGAAGTCACCGGGGGTTCGGAAGTCACTGGTTTCGGGGGGTCGAAAGCCAGTTTCGGGGGGTCGAAACCCTATATTTTCAAAATTTTCTATACGGATACTATATAATCGAAACTTCTGCGCGAAAATCCGGGAGGGTCGGCCGCCCCTCCCCGCCCCTACAAACCTCCGCCATTGGACCCACTATACGTAGCGTATAGGGGCAGGGGTGTGTAATTCTATTGGGGTGGGGAGTTGTGTCTAGAGGTGTAAACGAGCCGAGCTGAGCTCGAGCTTGACTGAGCTCGAGCTCGGCTTGAAAGTAAAACTCAAGAGCTTGAGCTCGGCTCGAAATAATGTTAGAACAATTTTAAAGGAGCTTAAAGCTCGGCTCGCCAATGTTAAATAGTAGGTATACTTTATATAAAATAATTATAATATAAAATTTGTCTTGGCTCGTTTAGGCTCGCGAGCCTAAACGGTTTTTGTATGAAAAGCTCGAGCTAGGGCTCAATAACTAAACGAGTCATGTTTCAATGTCGAGCTCGGGCTTGTTAAAGCTCGGCTCGTTCGAGCTTTTTACCAAGCCGATCCCGAGTAGCTCTTGTGCCGTTACGCATCATTTACACCCTTAGACTTGTGCCAATATCCAAAGCCTTTGAATATTTGGAAAATTATTGAGGTTTTGTCAGTATTAATTGTTTAGTTGTATTATATTATCTTTTCCATTGCTTATAAGTCCGTGTATAATGGTACATGATTGGGGTGGAAGGCAATATTTCAAGCCCCCAACACCGCCCCTTTGGGCGTGAATCTTCATTTTTCGGTCCAAGGCGTGAAAATTTTAATGCCAAAAATGGTGCTTGAAATATTCTTTTTTGGGAGCCTATTAAAACACTCCATTTGGAGTGGAGGGGCTTGAAATGAGTTAACCACTATACATGGTCTAATGCATTTTAGTATTTTATACCATACAACCAAATAACCTGAAGTTAAGTGAACTAGATCGACAGATCATATAGAGTTGTTCATGTATGACAAGACTCGTATATGATCATACAAAAGATTTTCCCTAAGCAAACCGGCGTATTCTTCGTATGGGCTTACGCGATGGTTGGAACAAAGACACATTTGGTTGTGAATTCAAATGTGCCAGATATAAATAAAGGCGACTGCATAATGCATATACCAGTCAATAGTTCAAGTCGCACAATATTTTTCATTGTAATATCTTGATATAGATTTGGTTTTCGGTTATTCAATACACATAAAATATTATTCACTAATATCGTTATGTTATCCGTTTCAATTCCTTCAGGTACCAACACAAAACCGACACCCCAAACATCCACCGGTTAATCAATAACGGAACCGAAGCCGAAACCGGGTTAATCCCGGTCTACCCAACGTTAACTTTCCCAAATCATTACTCAATTGCAACAGGATTATACCCTGCATACCATGGAGTTGTAAATAACAAATTTGTTGACCCAAACACAGGTGAAACCTTTACAATGAGTAGCCATGAACCCAAATGGTGGCTTGGTGAGCCCATATGGGAGACCATATCGAACCACGGGTTCAAGGCTGCAACATATTTCTGGCCCGGGTCCGAGGTAAAAAAGGGTTCTTGGAACTGTCCAAAGAATTATTGTGCAGCATATAATGAATCAGTCCCATTTGAACAACGGGTCGACGACGTTTTGAGTTATTTTGATTTACCAAATGAGGATATTCCGGTTTTTATGACATTGTATTTTGAGGACCCTGATCATCAAGGGCATATGGTTGGTCCTGATGATCCTCAAGTGACTGAAGCTGTTAGTAGGATTGATGGGCTGATTGGAAGGTTGATCAAAGGTTTGGAAAACCGCAGCGTGTTTGAAGACGTTACTATAATCATGGTTGGTGATCATGGAATGGTTGGTACATGTGATCAAAAGCTAATCTTTTTAGATGATTTAGCTTCTTGGATCAAGATTCCTGTAGAATGGGTTCAGTATTATACTCCTGTGTTATCTATCCGTCCGCCATCTGATCAGTCGGTTACTGACATCGTAGACAAAATGAACCGCGCTTTGACTTCCGGGAAGGTCAAAAATGGGGACAAGTTGAAAATGTACCTCAAACAAGACCTTCCCGAAAGGCTGCATTACTCGGATAGTGATAGGATCACCCCGATTATCGGGCTAGTCGATGAAGGGTTTACTGTCGAACAAAAGGACTCAAAGAACAAGGAATGTGGAGGTGCGCACGGGTATGATAACTCGTTTTTCTCTATGCGAACGATCTTTATTGGTCATGGACCGCAATTTGGTAGAGGTCGAAAGGTGCCGTCGTTTGAGAATGTTCAAATATACAACTTGATTACATCAATTCTTGGGATAGATGGAGCTGCCAATAATGGGTCATCATCCTTTCCAAAGACTGTTCTTTTGCCTCATCATTGATCAAGAGTGAGATTATTGTCTGGTTTTTGTGTTGACAATGATGCATCTTTTGAGGTGATGTTGGTCTGTTGTGGTTGATTTGGGTTAATAAAGGTGTTTGCTTCTAAGATGTGTTGTGTTGAATGCAACTTAAGTGGTTTAGACATGTATTCTTTTTTTAAAAATACTTTTGTATCATCTTATCATCTTGTGGTTTAGACATGTGTCTGTGTAGCAACTTGGTATACCAAAAAATGTGTTTAAGATATGCATCATTTAGCACGTAACTCCAGACAGATGAAAAGTTAAGTTCGATTTAAGTTGGCCCTTATTTTAGCTTGATGGCGGTGATGGGGTGGCAACGAGTGCGGCGGCCAGTGGCGAAGGTTAGCACCCCTGGCCCTCACCGTTTTTTGGCTCAGGTGGAAATTTGCGATTTTCGTAGGTAATTTTTAATGAATTGAATCCGGCCCCCACTGATTTGATCTTTAAGCTTCGTCACTGGCGACGGTGACAATGTTGAGCAAGTGGGAGATTCCAATTCTATTTTGGTTGATTTCATCTTGTGATCATATAAGTGTAAAATGAAGGGATAGAAAGATATAAAAATCTAAAAGGTGTCAAGTTATTCTGAAACAACATGTGACCGAACCAAATTTGCAAAAATTCAAAAACTAAAAATATTTATGTTGAGAGTGGGATTTGAACCCACGCCCTTTCGGACCAGAACCTTAATCTGGCGCCTTAGACCAACTCGGCCATCTCAACTTTTGTTTGACATTCTGCGAAAACATAATAATATCTAAGATAGCCCATCGGAGTCGAAGACTTGTTGATACTCTTCGATATTTCTAGATCACATTATAAAAGTAACTCTATTGAAATTTATTTATACATGTTTCTTTGATTAAACCCATTTGATTCTGGAACATAAAGGTTAAATAAAATTGTTTTATTTAATACTTAAATATGATTCTGCATGATCAAGAACCTGTGTCATAGTTCTCTTTCTAATCTAAAAGAAAATATACAATGACATGTAACAAGAGACGAATAGACAAATAGGTTTCTTGTGGAATCAAGAACGATTGCTAAAGTATTTAACTTCATGTTGTCTTGAGGTTGGCAAGGCATTCTTTAGTGACTCCCTTAATCCAAAGGTTAAATGCATTGATATCTTTGTCCGCTTCACCCGCGTCTACGAAGCAATCATTGCACGTTTCAATGTCGGTCGCGACACCACTAATGTCAATATTAGCCTTAGAGAGGTCTTTGTTCTTGATGCTCTCAATGCTTTGTTTAACACCATCTATGGCATCGTCGAGATTTTCTTGGCACTGTTGGTAGCATTTTTTTGTTTGTGCTGATCCGGGGGTTGCTATGCGTTTAGCGAGGACAGGTTTGAATTCCTCGATTTTATGTTCGATTCCTTCTAATTGTTTGTTTGTAACTTTAGCCCCGCTGGCTACTGGTCCATTGACCACCTTTTGTACACCAATTTCGGGCAATGAGAGTTCAAAAAGTTCGTTGATAGAGAGTGGGCTATCGGCTGCAGCCTCTGATGAGGGGCTGGGGGCTGAGTCTTCCTCGTCATTTTCGTCGTCCTCTTCCTCTTCCTTAGGAGGGGAAGGGGTAGGGGACGACTTTTTATCTTCCTTCGTAGGAGCAGGCGAAGGGGCGTTTTTGCCCTTGCCTTTGTCCTTGCCCTTGTCCTTGTTTGAATCGGTATTAGAACATTCTGTTAACAACAAGAGAAAGGCGAAAACGAGAACGAGAATCAATGTATGCTTGGCAAAGGCCATTATGTTCAATCTTTTTTGTTTGTTTGTTTGGGTTCTAAAGTTCTAATAAAGATAAAAGCTTGAGGGAGGGCTCCTTTAATACACTTAAGGATTGGCAACTCTTATTTGTAGATAACCTTTCCAAAAATGGAAATTTCATGGTTAAGGATACGAGGTTGAGGATCTTCTTACGCCATACTATAAATAGAAACAAAAATAATGGCTGACTTATTTTTTTCAATCAAATTCATCTTTGAATCTCGTTCTCTTATGTAATTGGTCTTTTCATCTAAGACAGGATTTTTTTTTTCTTTTTCCTTTAATCTTTGGTCAACTAAATTCATAATATTAAGTCCACTTATTCATAATCTTTGTCCAAATATCAACATGTTTTCTTTTTCTTATATGTCTTTGAACTCTGGATCCATCTCACATCAAATAACTTAATTTCAACTGCATTTAGGTAGTTTAGGCAAGTTTCATGGTTGGCCGCACAAGGAGCGATTGCACTGTTAGTGTTTAGATTCGAATTATAGGGTTTTGGTCTTTTTTTTAAGTAATTTGTGAAACCAAATTTTGGGCATGGATGTTGTTTAGAAGGTTGTTAAATTACATGTTCTTCGAACATGATTCATGAAAGGAAGTTTGCACACTTCAGCTACAAAACAAGTACATATGTGGTCTCATGCACCTTGTTAAAACCCTGAGTCCCAACTTCATCATTTCCTTAAGTTTACTTTTTTTTAGACTATAAGGACTAAGGAGTGGAGGGTGGAAAGAGGGGGCATGAAGGGAAAAATAAGTTAATTGTGTACATTCTATTTATTTGAACTAATATAATGTTATGATACAAATAGTAATCAAGCAAAGATCGATAAAGAGACAAGAAAACTAAGAGGAGAGGAAGTAACCTCAATTCATCGATACCTCAAATCTCATTCATGAGTCACTTAAGTATAAACCTGATATCTAACTTTACATAATAGACCCTTGACAATACCACAATTACATAACAGACCCTCTACTTATTATCTACCTTAACAATACTCCCTCCTTGTAAGAGTTCTTGACCTCAAGAACTAAGCCTTTATTGTAGTCAAATGTCCGATAAATGTTGGTGCCAACTGTTACCTTTTTTTTCTTATTGCTCGCAAAACTACATTAACAAAAGTATAGTGCAACACTGCATAATAACACTCTGAAAGAACCCATCCTAGCCAGCTTCTTGAATAGCACAAATGAAACAACTTCCTTAGTGTTGAGCATGAACGACTAGCTTGATAACAGCTCTGCTCAGGTTTGTACGCTATTACTTCTACCTCCTCCTTCCCAGCAGTAGCAACACATTCAATGCAGCAGCTATTGTGTCTGACCAAAAAAACAGTACCAGTCGACATATACAATAACGCAAAATATCATTTTTACTTTCCATCTATACCACAAGTATTTCCCAATAAATACTTTATATTTCCATTTAAGCCACGTGAATACCTCCCTTTTCAAACAATCCACGTTCATGTTGAAAACCAATTGTATACATGGCTCTATAACATCATAATAGATTCTACCCCTTGCTTCAGTTTTTATCTTTACGACTGATGATTGAGCAGAAAAGAAAATTTCTACAATTTCCACGACCACTTTTTTCATTGCTGGATTAATTTGCAGTCTTGTTTGAGATTTTTGTGAGTGCAGTTCCGTTACCCACCTTAACATCAAGTTCATTAGGCTGAAAACTCGTGGATCAATTACAAAACTCAACTCTCTTATGGAACCTATGTAAACTGCATCAGGACTCATGCATAACAATATTTGAAAGGAATCCTTTGATCTGCTAAAGGCTGTGAACTTGAATTGAAAAGGCCTGTGAAATAAGAATACATGCAACTGCCTCCTTGATGTTTATGCCCTAATTTTACTGATGTACTCAATTCTTTATTGAAATTCAAAATCTTGACTGCTAACATCCTTTTTGTTGCTAGTGTGTCCTGGTTCATTGTGCGTAAATTGCTTGTTCCTAGAATGTTACCTTCACTAATTCCAAGAATAACATTTTTACGTTCACCACCATTACAGCCTATGTTACAAACCCAACCCGTATCTACCTAAGTTAATTGTTTCCACCTTTTCCATAAACCTAATTCTTTTGTTAAACCCATGACTCCCATATGCTCACCCGTTTTCACAAGATGGTCTAACCAAAGACTTGACAACACCCTCCCCCAAACTGTCATTGACTTCAATTCTGTTTTTTCTTTACTCATGACTGTTACATCAGGCAAAAACAAAGATACTGTCTTTTTCTTCTTTATTTCCAGATCAGCCATTTTAGTTTCAATACTCTTATTTCGATTCAAAGTGTTACTCTCATGTAGATCACTATAAGGTGTATCATTAAAAAGTTCACCATTATATTTATCATTTTCCTTTATAATATCATCAACGGATCCAATTAGACCACCATTCATTAAGTGACCCGATAAGTTTTCAACTACACTTTCATTATCCTTACAAACTTCAGTAGTGGTATCTTTTTCAGTATAACCCTGATTATCTTTATAATCTTTTCTATTTTCCTTTAAACACTTCCTTGAATCATCACCCAGATATTCACCTATAACAAATCCAAACATTCCCTTTACGTTTTCTTTTCTTCCCTTCTCTAGTTCACCAACATCATCATCCTTTTCTCTTTCTAAAATTTCATCAATCGAAATAATTCCCAACCCATTCGTTTGATCTGACCCATCAATGATTACATCAGTGGTTTCTTGAATTACATTTATAAAACTATTTGGCATTTCATCAAACACCTCAAGTGCATACTCATACTTTGTAAATTGAGCAGAGTATGGTGATTCAAAACCTTCTTCACCAACACTAGAAGTTACAAAGTCGGTTTTGTGTTGTAAAGTACAAGTAGTTACCTCAAGATTTGATGATTCTTCTTGATTTGAATCTGAATTGAGAGCACTTTCTCGTAATCTAGCCATAAAAAACGCATCTTCCAACTTTAAACCATGGCCTATATTGTGATACCCCATAAGAATATCACCAATTTCCGGTTTAAGACCGAAAATGAAGAGATATGTTGCATAATCTTCAGACATTTCTTAAGAATTTTTGACTTGATCGAAAACAAATTGGAACTCTGCACGATACTCATTAACCATAGCTTCTTGTCATAATGACATAATTGTTTCCAAATCCATTTCCATATTGTTTGATGATTTCTTGATTGTTAGACGCTACTGTGAATCACACGAATTAATGGTTGAACCCGTTTTTTGCCTTAATTTTGATTGTTGCTGTAGAAGTCAGTTGTTGCCCTAATTCTTGAACTGTTATTGTTGAATCCTGTTATAGTGTCACTACCCTAACCCACAAGTCAGAGGAAAGAATGCTCTGATACTATTGTTATGATACAAATAGTAATCAAGCAAAGATCGATAAAGAGAAAAGAAAACTAAGAGGGGAGGAAGTAATCTCAATTCATCGATACCTCAAATCTCATTCATGAGTCACTTAAGTACAAACCTGATATCTAACTTTACATAATAGACCCTTGACAATACCACAATTACATAACTGGCCCTCTACTTATTATCTACCTTAACATATAATGACCTAAAAAGTTGAAGTAAAAAAGGAAATAAATAAGGTAATACAAGGTCAGGGGCAGATTTAGCCTCTCGGGACGGGTTCTCGGAAACTCAGTTGGTTTTGAAATTTTAGTGTTAATATATATAAAAAATACAGAGGGAACCCATAAATATATTTTGTAGGAACTCATAAGTAAATATGTGAAGTGTTCCAATGGTTGAGGGCGCATGTTTTAATCGCAAGATCCCTGGTTCGAATCCTGCAAGTTGTGCATGTCTAAGTCTTATGTTCGAACATAAAAAATAGTAGGCTCGAGCCTAGTCAAACTCGGTCTCGGCTCGTTTACACCCCTAGGCTTGCACATATTATAAACTTAACCTATTCGCACACTTAAAACTTATTTTGTTTTAAATGTATACTATCCGTATAGGTACACTTATATGAGTCTTTTATATGACTCGAATACACTTACACGAGTCGTGTTTTTCAAGGAAATGTTAACTATACAACTAATACATTTATACGACCCGTATCTAAGTTGTACATATAGTAGGACTCTTATATATCGAAAAAATTATTCAACTAACACTTAGCCATTTTAAAGCAACCACAATGGTTTTGAGGGTTTAAAATTTTAAACATGTCACTTCATTCCAAACCACAACTATTTTAAACCCACTTTTTCCTACAACAATAAACCATTCCAAAGACATTTTTCTTTTTTTACTTAAACTATATCTAACTTATATGCTCTATTTTTAATTTATTTAATGTTTCATCGTTTATTTGTTTTTTTAATAAATATTTTATAATAAAGTAATTATATTAAATAAAATAAATAAATTTTAAATAATAAAAATAATATTTAACATAAACAACATATACTTTTCAAATGTTTATTTTTTCAACAGCTACTTTTCAAATGTTTATTTTTCCAACAGCTACGTTTAGTGTCTATAAAATGAACCAAAATTTCCACTTCCCAACATACAATTCACCACAAGCACTCATAAAAAAATGCCAAGAAGAGTGTGTGATATTCAAATATTTGGTCAGTGAAGGTCTCTCACTGTCTTATTCTAGATTTATATCATCGATTCATACGCGTTTAAGAGTGTGTGATATTCAAATATTTGGTCAGTGAAGTTTTCTCACCACAAGCGAGCGTCTATTAGTGGCGAATTTAAACTTTTGTAACGGTGTCACTGTTTTTATATGTTCTAATTTCATAGAACCGAACATAATAATTTCTGAGTCAGATTGATGGTTCGGGTTGAGTAAGTTCATCACATCATATAAATTTGATTATCTTTGCAAATTAAAAAAAAATAGTTATAGTTGTTTTCTACAAGTTTTTATCTCTTGAAAACGTCGCATAATATTTTCAACTGATACTTGTTGGAAGATGCAATGATAACACGTCAATCAGAATTATTGAACCATGGCATTGTAATATTTTCAATGTTTGTAGTATTTAGGTATTAGTCGGAAATGGCCTCAATAGTAGAGTGAAGCTGTGAAGAATTTAATGGTTCGTTTTATATCCGATTAAAATTGGGCTAGTTGGGTTTAATTTTAAATTAGTAATGTTACAATTGAGGTAATAACGTGAACTATGAAGGATTTTTGAAAGTTTGAACCAACTTAATATTTCGGTATTATCGCCACAAAGAATAACTTTAGGATTTTCTTTATTCATACCTACATAGCAGATTGAATCGGAAGGTAAGAAGTTTCAAACTTTCTATTAAATAATCATTCCAACCAGTCTTTGGGTGTTTTTTCTTGAGTTGTACGAGATGAAAGTCTCATATACAGTTCTCGAAGGGGGGATCACACATATCTCAATAAAGTCTATGATTGGTTTGAAGAGCGTCTCGAGATTCAGGCGATTGTGGAAGATATAACTAGTAAATATGTTCCTCTTATGTAAACATATTTTATTGTCTATGGGGTAATTACGCTTACTTGCTTTTTAGTACAAGTGACTACATGTTTTCTATGACCTTTTACTATCGTCGACTGATACTGATATTTTTGCTATATAGTTACTTTGTTAGAACATCTAATAAGTCAATAAGTTCTTTTTTAAGTGTTTTTCTTGGCTTATTTATGTAAATGAACCTAAAAGTGTTGATGAGTTGTAATAAATGAAAATGGTGGTGAATACATCTGTAATTTGTATTTTAAAATCCAAATACCAAAATAAAAAGTCACAATTTATGACTTCTCCAAAATAACTTTTTAATTCATATCAAAAAGCAAAAACAAAAAAGACTTCTACCATAGCTAAAGAGCTTATTGATTTTGAAAAAAAAAACAATAAATCAATAAGTTGTTTCTCAACTCATTCCCAAACACCCTCTTAGTTAGCTTTGTTGGATCAGTATGCTCTTTAACAGTTATTATTCATGAACACTTATGTGTTGTAAGTTTATCAAAGCAGTTTGCACAGCGGAATAAGTGAAGTGTTCAAGTTTAAAGTTTCACTTTCAACAGGAGTTATTACTCTCCCTGGATATAATGAACTAAGGCAGTTAATGAGAATCTAAATAATTGAATGCATATAACAATAAGTATGTAAAGAGATTCTCAGATGTGAAATGGTATTTCAATTAAAAGCTTTTGAAGGATTTCAGTTTAATAAAATCGATGTCTAAAATAGTGGGATCAACCCATCTATTTATAGACTAGCAAATACATACAAGTTTATTCAAAAGCAATACTACAACAGGCTGTATCATTGGTACTTGTACAAAGACTTTAACAAAAGCATAAAGTAATGCTATTATACTAAACTACTGAAACATAAGGCGGTGGAAAGATTCCAGTACAACTGCTGATGAGTGACAAATTACTAATGAGTAGTTTGTCTTCAGTAGTTCTTCAGTTGACTTGTCTGGTTTGACTTCAGAACTTCTGATCTTTTACTCTTCAGCATTTGATGAATTCTTTTTCAGTGCTTTCATTCTTCTTTTTCTTCAGTAGTTCTATACTTAGCATATTTTGGCAGAAATAGGAATTAGACTAAGATTAGAAAAAGAGGTTTCTTCAATCCTTTTTGTCTTTACAAGCTTCGATTGTTTTGTGTCTATTATAAGTTTAAAGTTCACTATTATGTCTTATGTTAAACTATTAATAAGTTTAAATCAATGTGGAGCTACCTCAATTGATAAACTTCTATCTTTGTCTTTTAGTGGAATATTTGGATTCATTTTCGAGTAAGATTTATGTTAGAATTAATTTCGTGTGAAAACTAATAATGTGATAATTGTTTGATTTAATAAAAATTAATAGATTAGGTAAAATAAAAGAAATAAAGAAAAACATTTATTTTGTTAAATATTTTCAAATCACCTATTTTAGTAAATATTTTTTTAAGTATCACTTTCTTGAAAAAAATCAATGACCCATTTTAATAAATATCTTTTTTACCACCACCATTGGGAAAAACTCAAGAAATCAAGTTAAATTGTGTACATTTTAATAAACATAGTTACTTTGTTAGAGCATACATTTTGAGAGCGGTAGATAGGGTTATTCATTTCTAACTTTGAGGGTGTTTGTGATTGGTTATAAAAATTTTAAAATGTTTTTAATGTTAAAAGTGCTTATTGATTTATAAATTTAAAAAAAAAGAGTTTTTAAGAAAATATTTGAATTAGCTTTTGTGATAGGAAAATCAATATATCAATAAGTTTTTTTTTTTTTTTTGTTGACATCAAGCTGGTAATCGATATTAATAACAAGGAAAATTACATCAAGATAACGGGCAGACGAGCAACAAGCTGCGCCGCCACCCCTTTCTGAATAGCAAATCCTAATCTACTAAAAACGTAACCATGCCCACCCGAAGCCGAGACACTACTGTGAATAACCCGCTGGACCCTGGTCAGGAAACGGGTAGCCTCCGGTGCCAATGAGCCAAAGGTATCAAAGGCCAAGGGCACAAAAACGTGTTGGTTCTCCTCGCAGGCTTTAACATGTTATTCTACCTTTTTTTCCTCTGCTTTTCGCACCGCTTGCCCTGCTACAAAGCCACTATCCCTCAACCCAACTAGGGGAGATACACCCGTCAGGTCAACACAAGCATGTTTCCCCCCGGCCCACCCAAAGACAAGGAGATCTGCTGGTCGCAGAGTGGATCTCCCTTCTGCTGGATCCGAGAGGAAGTTCACAGGGACCTCCTTCTTGGCTGAGATCCTAGCCCGTCTTAAAATGTCCCACAGAATGTCTCGAACCCAATCATGCCGATATTTGAAACCGGGTAACTCCTTACAATGAACTGCATGTTCCCCGTATTCATCCATGCAGACCTTACGGCAAATCGGGCATATTCCATCCTCCTGGTACATGGGGATCATCAGACGATATTTAAGAATGGCCCTGTATTCAATGGCAGACATGCTTTGGCCTAGACCTTCGATCGGGATAACAGTCAGGAAATCTTGGGCGTGGGGGCTTTGCAAGCATTCAATAACTGCCCTCTGACGAGGGGACAAACTAAAAACTTCACCCAGGCTCTGAGCGATTTTGCCAAAAAGAGCATTCGCCAATAAGTTCTTTTTTAAAAGTGTTTTGTTTGGCTTATTTATGTAAATGGACCTAAAAGTGCAGATGATTTGTAATGAATGCCAATGGTGGGTTGTTACATCTGTAATTTGTATTTTAAAAGCCAAATACGAAAATAAAAGGTCAGATTTTATGATTTCTCCAAAACAACTTTTTAACTCATATCAGAAAGTGAAAACAGAAAAGACTTCTACCGTAGCCAAACAACTTATTTTTTTTTTAAATAAAAATATCCAAGTAGTTTCATTCCAAAACAAGAAAAATTACATCAAGATAACGGGCAAGAGAGTAACAACTTATTGATTTTGAAAAGAAAAAAAAAAACAATAACAACCCAATCCTAAACACCCTCTTAGTTAACTTCGATTGTTTTGTGTCTAATATAAGTTTAAAGTTCACTATCATGTCTTACGTGAAAGTATATTACTCTGTCATCGGGTCTTTCATTAAAACAAAATACGAAATTTACATCACAATAGAAGGTAGACGGGCAACAAGTTATGCCGCCATCCCTTTCTGAATTGGAACTACCTCACTTGATAAACTTCAGCCTTTATCTTTTAGTAGAATATTTGGATTCATTGCTGAGTAAGATTTATGTTAGAATTAATTTCGTGTAATTTAGATGTACGTAACATTTGCTATTAAAGAATTATTAATAAGCTTAAAGTTCATTGTTACGTCTTATATTATACCGATTTCCGTAAACTAGATGTTATCTCCTAGTTAACAGGGTTGAAGAGTAACACAATAAAACTGAAAATATCTATTATTAATTTGTTACTTCTGAAATATAAAATAACCCCAAATCTACCAATCACTAGAAAACCTTAATATGAATATATGATTCGTCGAAAGGGATAGCGTGATGATAAAGTGCTCAATTCTCTAATCAATTGAACGACTGCAAGTTCAAATCCCGTAAAGGGCAGGTTTGATAGTTATTTTAGTCGTTCATAAAAAATATATATGATTCAAAATCAATCTCGCCGTGTCCACCTGTAACTAGTTGGATCAAATTAGTTACAGTGAACCACTCGAAACACGCATTTCGGTGAAATGTGTTTCAAAACCAACCTCGCCGTATCCTCCTGCCGCACCACCGCCGCCTCTTTCTCCACTAGCACCGCCGCCACTATCCTCTCATACCCACCACCACCTGCCACCATATACGCCACCAATGCCGCCTGCACCGGCATCATACTAGGATTATACGCTGCTGACTCCATATACGATCCCTTATACACTTTCCCTTCACAATCCATCAACGCCACCCCTGACGGACACCCACTGTACGGCGCGTGTGACCCACGCGCCGCCGCTAAAGCCTCCAATTTCAAAAAGTTTTCGTTTTTAGCAACCAATTCCCAAAACCCATTTGATAAATCGAGAGAATTTTCGTTTTGATTGATAAACCCACCACCTTTAACCGATAATTCGCTTGGCGAGTGAGGCCCACGCGCCGCCTCCAAAGCCGCTGGTTTCATAAATTTTTCGTTTTTATCAATCAACTCGCAAAACCCATTTTGTAAATCGATCGTATTTCCATCTTGGAAGATTAAGTTATCATCTTTGAGTGTCAACTGGTTGTCATGTTTATCAAGAATTAGCGGTATATTATCATCCAACAAACTAAAAGGACCAAAAGGGATTGGAAAGATGGAAGAAAACGGCCTATAAACAGGGTTTTCTTGAGCCTGATCAGTGATAACAATCATGGTATCGGAGATTCCTCGGAGTTCTTGAAAGAACTGGCGGCAATGGCCGCAAGGGGCAGCGGAGACGGCGAGGAAGAGGAGGTTAGCGGCAGCAGAATGGGCGGCGAGGTTGGTGATGAAGAACTGTTCGGCGTGGATGGTGTGGTGGAGAGGGAGGCCGGGGAATTCGATGTTGCCGCCGAGGTAAATCCGGCCGTCGGAGGCTAATCCGACGACGCCGACGGCGAAGTTGGAGATCGGAGGTTGGGCGAGGTTTTGGGCTGATTTGATGAGTGATGGGAGGAGTTGAGGGATGGTGAGGTTTTTGGATTTGGCCATTGATTCGGCTTGTTCGGGTTCGATTATGTATGTTTTTGGTGGTTGGTTTGTCATGGTGGTGGTGGTTGATGGTGGTGTTATGGTGGTTGATGGTGGTGTTGTGGTGGTGGTGGGTTTGGTTAAGAAGAGAAGAGATTATTAGTGTTCCGGGTTTTGAGGAGTGGATGGGAGGAGGACAGGTGGGATTGGGAAGAGTGTGTGTTTAATATATTTATAAGGGTTGGTTGATATGAATATATGATGGTTTCGTGTTGAATTGGTAGTTTTGTGTACACATTTATAACATGCATAATGCAATATTTTTTTTTTATCCGCAAATAACTGTGGGACAACCATCCTTGCGAGGCCTTCTCCCGATGCGTAAAAACCCGAGCCCCATCCGTCCGAAGGCACGACAATGTTATAGAACTCGGTAAAATCTCGCCGCCCGTCAGATTCGAACCGACGCCACCCGTATTCGATCTTCACCCGGATACCAAACCATAAATGATGAAAGTGAGGATCGAACCTTTAATCAAATAGGTGAAACAAAAGTCACTCCATCACTCAACCACTATGGATGGATATGCATAATGCAATATGGTTATAGATGTTAAAAATCCTGATTTTTAAAAGTATAAAAAGGTTATGAATGATTGTTTTATTAGTATGCTTATACCATGTGCTATGATAAAAGAACATATGCCTTTCACAATTTTTAATCCTATAAGGGGTTATTTGATAATCTTAATGTCAAATTGTCAATAGGTGTTTAACGATTAAAAAGTTTGATTGGGTGAGAGATTCTGAACCGGTAAGAGGCTAGACTAGGTGGTGGTGTGTGAGTAGCCGATTGAGGGTTATGAACACCACCGAATGGATAATGGGCTAAAACTATCATTCAGCATCGTTGCAAAACTTAATAGGTAAGAGAATTACAAACTGTCTCTGGCTTTTGGTCCAGTGGACACCAAGGCAATGATAAGGCTTTGGTCGGGAGTTCAAGTCTTGAAGCCAGCAGGTTGTACAGGGGCCACTCTTTGTTGATCACTCGCGCGAGTACAAAATTTGTGTACCATAAAAAGAATATGCCGTTTTTTTAATTTTTTTTTGTTTTTTATTTTTTTGTAAAAGTTCAACAATCAATAACTTATAAAACTTACTTCTAATGCTACGTGTGCACATCTTGCTCGAGTGAAGTCTCTATGCCCAGACATGATTAATGAATTATCTGCACACATTGTGTTTTTTTTCCTGTATAAACAAAAACCCACTAAAAAGTTGTTTTTTATTTCATTTTCTGTATAGCTTTATGGTACTTGTTAAAAAGATAATGAAACGCTCGTTAATTTGGTATAGTTTTTTTTTTTCAAAACAAAATCTCGTATATAAAAGTTATTAACGTTTAAAATTTGTGAGGAGTAACATGAGAGGAAAAAAATTTTTTTTGAGGGAAATAAAGGAAAGAAATGCATCATTTATTGCTATATGTCACTCAATGGTTTTTTTTTAATAACCATACCTATTATCATGTGGCACACCTAAAAGCGAAGGATGGTCTAAATGAGCGTCATGTTAGCAAAAGAGTTTTCTTTTATTATATATATATATATATATATATATATATATAGATTATAATTACCAACCCGTGTAATACACGATATTGTAACATAGTGTATAATTTTTATAGTAATATTTAGGGTCAAATTATTCTACACAGTGTAACAAAAATGAGAAATGTGAGAAAATACAAAAAACATAATAGATAATGAAATATGACACAGTGAGCCACAAAATATAACATAATGCCAAAAATATAACACAATGCTGAAGAAAAAAGACACAATGAATTGAAAAAATGACACGATGATGAAAATAAGAAAAAGACACAATGGTACATAAAAGACACAATGATATAACGCATATTCTAAAAACTACAAGCTAAAACCCCAAAAAAACGAAGACCTAAAAACTAACATCGTAGGGTTCGATAAAACGGTTTCAATACCGCTTGAATGAGTTCAATCGAAGTCTGTTTGATACCCTTCCTAGGACTACCTATTTTTTTTTTCATTGTGCATTTGATCTTAACTCTAGTATTAAGAGTGACTAATTAACAATAGTAACCTATTTCGCCATTTTGTGATTTGTTTTTATCTATCTTTTTATTTTTACTTTTAATCCATATATTTTTCATCTTTTAGAACTTGTCATTAAATTTTTTTTCATTTTTAACAATAACACTTTTTCATTTTAAACTATAGTCGCCTATACTTTTTCTTCTTTTACAATTTTTTTCGGTCTAACTTTTGTGAATTAACAAGTTGTAACGCGTGTCTATGATTTGACGTTTTTATGTCTATTCTTTTCCGGGTTAACGGCTTCGTCGTAACGCTCGGGTCTTAGCTTGACTTGGTTAATCTTTTATATGTATTACGTTTCAGTCTAAATTTTACGTGTTAACACATTGTAACGGGCATGCGTGGTTTAACGTTTTTACGTATGCTTTTCATTCACTAAGGTGTAATGATCCCACAACAATATACCGGAAATACTAGTAAATAAAGGTTACCAATAAATATGGCGTACAGATGTATGCCTCTAAATATATGTATGTATAAGTACGTTATTCTAACAATTCATGCTAAATTGAGATTGTTCATAATTTTAGTGATGAACATCTTACACATTTACCTGCTTTTTTAGAAGATTACACGTATTTCTACGGTGTCAAATTTAGTTTTGCCGTTTAGATTCATGAACTCAATAAATTATCATTTAAATCAATAACATCACCTTTGATTGGAGGATCTAGAAATTTTATTATTATTATTATTATTATTATTATTATTATTATCATTATTATTATTATTATTATTATTATTATTATTATTATTATTATTACTATTTTGGTTAAAAGATATTTACATATAACTTGATGGTTTATTCATAATAGTAAAATTACTAAAAATGTTTAACCAAAATTTGATTGATTTGCTATATTTTGAAACATGAGTGTGTGTGTGTGGGAGACATCCTTGCGAGAGAGATTCGTAAATATGAGTATTCAAATCAACGTTGCTTCATCCATCTCCTAACGAAACGTAGATAACCAAATAAGCTTTTCTATGTGAATTAAAGAATTATAATATATTATAAGTCTACCTAAATAAACATTTATAATACTATAGCTAGATCTATCACGAATTCACGATTAAAAAAAAAGAATTTATTAATAGAATTTACTCAATAATAGAGTTTTAATTTAGAATTATTTGACGTCAAAGCTAACTATAATCATGAGCAAACACTCAAACCACATCTTATAGTATATTTTGTCTATGATCCACTTGTTGACGGTCTCCATGGGTAAACATACAAGCTAAACATAAGATACTGCCAATAAGTTCATCTAATATACAAAACTAAATTATGTGCAAATTAAATTTCATCAAATTTAAGATGATGCTCTAATCTATACTATATTATAAAGCATGAGGGAAGGATTCCAACAAAATTTAAGAAATTACAACATATAGTGCATATGGTACAATACCCTTAATGAAATTAGTAAAGGATAAAATAGTAATTTATCTAACTATTATTAAATTGATCCAATTATCAACTTAATTTTGAGGTACTTAACACATAAAACCACTAAAGCACACCAAAGGTCTTATTTCAATCAATATGCCATAAATCCAATTGATTGAAATTGAAGCTCATATCATTATCATTACTATATTAGTAAATGAAATTCACCATTTCACTCAACATCAACTCTTTCATATGTTGTTGTGCAAGTTAGAAGTGGAAAGGAACCGATCATGTTGTAAGTGTTATTCTTGCATCTCCATTTTAGGTGAGTTTTGAGAAGAATTCTTATGTTGGTTTAACTTATTTTGATTGTTAGATTGAGTGGTTTGATTAAGGTTTTAAATGTTAGTTTTATTCAGGTGATTATGAGCTGATTATCTTTTAAGGTTTTCTACTTAGTCGATTACGCTATTGCCAGATAATTTTAAATTGATGGACTGAATGTATTTTTCCCTATATTCATCAAGTGCTTTTGAAATTCTAAGTCTTGGTTTCTTTTCAATAATCTTTTTGTAAATAATCATTGTCGTAGTTACAAAAAATTTATATATGGGAGTTCATTTTTTGTAAATTATATCAAGTACGTCCTCTTACTTTTATTTTATTTGCGGTCAATAGCCACACTACTCATTGTTTTTATCATGAAATTCAAAATATGGCTTATTGTTGATATATTTAACACATATTTTGAAGTTATATTCATAGTACTTTTCTCTTTTTTATTGTTCTTTGCAGTTCCATAATTTTGGCTTTTTATTATTCAAAACTAATTCACTACATATTTAACCCAAATTCGTTGCATGACATTGATACATGATTTACAAGTATGACTATGTGCATATATCTTATCCACATAAAAAAAAAAGCATAACCACATGCACAAGCCTTGAAAATTGTTCTAGCTGGAGCAAAACCACAACCTCTTTTACCATAAATAATAGGCTGACTAACTAACCGTAGTATTTCGATAAACATCATCAATAAAAAACGATGGCTTTCCTTTTGTATTATCACATTGAAAGGTAGATATGGCATACTTTGTAAAGAACACGATCTTTCTCTTTTTCTCTTTTGTAGCTATATGCGTACAATGAAAATATGGCACAATTTGTAGTAAATTGGTGTATTGGTAAACTAAATGGTTCAACGTTATTCCTTTGATTCAACTTGACTCTTTTCTTACTATGAAATAACAAAATTCATTTTAAAAGAGGCACGACTGCATCAAAGCGTAAAGTTATAGCTCAAGTTCAAACCGAATCATCCTATGCACCCCTAAATCACCAACATAAGTGTTGTGTTTAAGTGTGGTCTTTCCCGCTGCATTGCGCGGGCACCCCACTAGTAACTAATAAAAGTGTGAAAAAAGTGGGGGTGTACAACGTCAATTCGATTACGTTATGGAGGCTTAATCATAATCGAGCCTCAACTATGGAGAATTGCTTAACAATAACCATAAATGATGTTCGGTTAAGCATGATTTGGTTAATCGTTGGTCATTAATCGGTTTTAGTTATGTTCGGTTAATTGTCCAATGTATTTTTTTTTTTGCTTTGTTCCAACTAAATATGGTTTGATTATGGTGTTTTATGATCGGTTATCTATAAAAATGTGCATGGTTCATGTCAAAACATAATAGAAAGCATTTTATTGAAAAATGAAGTACAAAATATTAACCGAACTACAAAACCCGAATGATATCTATCTTTATTGTCAAAGCCCACTCAGTTGCGCACGTCTAAGCCCACTTCCTCATAATCATTTCATCCACCCCCATGTTTTTTTTTTTTTTTTCATTTCATCCCTTATTTACCATTTATTAATAAAACCATAACCCACTACCACCACCACCCACCACCATCGTCACCACTCACCACCGCTATCGCCACCACCCACCACCACGGTCACCACCCACAACCGTCGCTCACCACCGCTTCCTCCGCCACCACCCACCACTACCGTCGCCACCCACCACCACCCATCACCGCCGCCTCCTCCACCCACCACCGCCAATACTCACTATCGTCACCCGCCCACCACCGCCATCCACCTCCACCCATCGCCATCGTTGCCACCACCCATCACCGTCGTCGCCATCCACCACCACACTACCGCCACAAACCACCACCTACCATCACCACCGCCCACCACCACCACTACTCACCATCGTCACCCACCCACCATCACCATCACTGCCACTGACCACCACCCACCACCGCCACTAACCACCGATTTTATTCATTCATTTTTTCCTGTCTATCAAAAAACACAAAGTAATGTTTTGTTTCATTCCCACATGGCAACCAAACAAGACATGGAATGGTAATCATCAATTCCATTATCTTGTCCATTCTATTTACCTCATTCATTCCATTACCCAATACCAAACACACCTTTAGTTTGTAGTGTTGGTGGACATTACAAATTATCAACTCAACCCCCTTTACTTTCTAACAAACAATTCGTCTGAACATTTTTAAATTTTCACTTTTACCCCTTAAGTTTATAAGTATTACTTTACTATTTTTATTAAACCTCCTCAACTTTTGAAAAATACATTTTTAACCGCTAAGCTATTACTCCACTTTACGTGTGTATTTTTATCTGCGCATCGTTATAAATTCAAATTTGTTTACGTTTTGAAGTAAGCTGGTTTTGGAAACAAGACATGTCAAATAATTACGTTTCCGTGTTTATTTTATATACGTTTCCAGTTGATCTATGTTTCGACACTATAACTCCATTTTACATCCCTCAACTTTTGAAAAATGCATTTTGAATCCCTACGCAATTACTCCATTTAACGTGTGTATTTTTTTTTAAGTGTGGGCATAAATTCGACTTGGTTTACGTTTCAGAGTAAATTTTTTTCGTGAAGGTCAAATATAATATGTTTTCGTGTTTATTTTATGTATGTGTCAAATTGGTCTACCTTTCTCCATTAATGTAGTTTTGAGTCGAGTGGGGTCAAAGATAATACGTTTTCGTTCGACGGAAAAAATTCAACTTATTCTACGTTTTCGTGCTACTGTAAAATTTCAACCCATGATGTGACTGTGTCTTTTAATTACATGTGTCGGTTTTCCCTTTATACATGTTTTATGCCTTTTTTGTATTCCTATGTATGAGTCGGTCACATTTAAATACTTCGAGTTACATCTGATACGTCAAAATGCATGTTTCATACAGTTAACATGTCACATAACACTTGGACTAGTCCACTTGATTTCCCTCCAAAAATCTTACTCTTTCTCATGCGCATAGCATATGCACTTTCTCCCAAAAAAAAAATTCAAACGTTAGTAACTTTAATATATGACTTTTTCTAAATTACACCAAATTAACGAGCAATTTATTATTTTTCCATCGAGCACCATAGTGTTGTACACAAAACGGAAAAAAAATGACTTTTTGAGGGTTTTTATTCATGTAGAAAAAGAAACACAGTGTGTTCAGGTAATTCATTAATCATGTCTAGGCACTCATTAATTAAGTTAAGATAGTATATATGCTTTTAAACCTACTATTACATATAAGAACTCATTAACTACATATATGTTCACAAATGTTGTCAATTTTGTAAGAATATTTTTTTATTAGTGTTACTAGGAACATTGATTACAAATATTGCTATCTGATTAAATGTAGCATATGGTTCTTAGACACCAGGTAAATCTCTAACTGATAAGTGATAATTAATCACTCCACCATGCCCCTCTCTTAATCAATCATTATCATAACATATCATTTGATACCAATTTAGTTTTTTTTTTTTTCAAGTTCACATGACAACTTTAAAATCTTTTAGTAAGTGACAAGTTGTATAGAGATTTCACTCGTGCAAGATGTGCACATGTAGAATTAGAAATAGTTTTTATAAGTTATCGAATGTTGATCCTTTAAAATAATCCTGAAAAAATGACCTATTTCTTTTGTGGTACACATATTTTATCACTGTCCCGGAGAGCATTGGGCGATAAACTAGTATGAAAATATTATAGAAAACAGTTATAAATTAGGTTTATTCTAATTTTGTTTTCGGTATGTTTTAGGTCGAACCCCTAAATTATATTTATTCTTGTTGGATCAGAAAGCTTGTTTAATCATAGATTCTTGTATGAACACTTGTAAAGATTTATCAAAGTAAATGCACAGCGGAATGTAATGAATGTTCTAAGTTAAAGTATCACTTTTAACATGAGTTATTACTCCCCCTTAAATGTGAAAACTAAAGCAGTTAATGAGAATGAAAATCTAAGCCGTTAATGAATAAAACAGTAATAAGTTGCTTTGAAATGATTCTCAAATATATTAGAAATGTTACTGCAAAAGCTTGTCTAAAATAGAGGGATGAACCCATCTATTTATAGACTATGTGATACGTACAAGAGAAGTACTGAAACAATTATAATAATACTACAACAGGATGTAGTATTGGAACTTGTACATAAAGTAACTTAAACTAATATAATACTAAACTACTGAAGTACAAGGGCGGTGGGAAGCTTCTATCAGAAGTACTGATAAGTACAAAACTTATGATGAGTAATTTTCAGAAGTTGTTCTTCGGATGTTTGTCTGGTTCATCTTCAGAACTTTGTCTTCAACACTTTGTATAAGCTTCTTCAGTACTTGTCTTCTTCTTCTTCAGCAGTTTCTATACTTAACAAAATTTACAGAATGTGATTAAGACTAAGGATCAAAATTGGCTTTGTCAATCCTCTTTGACCTTACAATTCTTTATAATATGCAACAAGTTAAAACTGATTGAGATTTTTATGTTAAAGCTTAAAATGTATAAGATATTACATTGTATTTTAATATAACAGTTTTTAAGCACATTTATATTTTTTTTATTTTGTAAATTTGTAACTTTAAAGTATTAATATGCAAATAAATAAATTTCAGGTTAAACAAGTCATTTTTGTATCAACTCGCAAAAATGCGTTTCATGTTCGTGTTCGTGTTCATCCATTGCACACAATTTTTTATTCATATCATGTTTGGGTTTGTTCACCTTCTATCTAACAAACAAACATACGACCCGTTTAACACCCTTGCCTAAAACACTATGCACACTAATCACGCTACCTAGTTTAACCCACAACCTACAATCTAACTCGAAACAAAATTTTCCAAAGGAAATCAACCACTTAGTAAATCTTTGAATGAAACTAAACACTAATTCAAAATAGTAAACATATCCTTCAAACAAGGTCAAACCTAGAGTCGAACTCATAAAACTATATGAATTTAGGTTTAATTAAAAAAATATAATTAACTTTAGTTTTTTCAGGACAAGTCGCGGAGACCCGTCGAAGTCTTAGAAACAATCAAATTCACCTCGTTTTTTTTGGATACGGCATAAGGCTCGATTAAAAAAGATGGATTGGAAATTATGGTGTATTTATCCCTTGGACTTGATGTAACTCGTTTGTTGGCCCGGGGGTCTTTTTTGAGAACCGCCTTTTAACGTTTTTATAATGAAGTTACCTTACAAAAAAAAACTTTAGTTTGGATTTTAACTAGCAAGATGTCAAGTAACCGGCAAGCAAATCTCACATATTATTATCTTAATTGAGTCATACCATGTGTTTACTTTATGGTAAGAGAATTGAAATTTGTTACGTAAATAAATATGAAAGTTGATTTGCAGAATGACAATTCACATAAAGGATATTATATTTTCAAGGAATATCCCTTTCGATATATATTAAGTAGAGTTCAAACTTTTAAAGCTTTCCTACTTTAAAACCGAACATAGTTTGAAATTGATCACACGCAAGACCAACGTACATTCATGCATTATTAAGAATTGAGATGGTATAATGGAAGTATGTGTGTAAGTATGTGTTGGTTATTGTTATTCAACAAAGCCATTACGTTCTCAAATACTACTCCTAGAAGATAGTCGTTGAACGTTGGGTGACATACTTATCACCAAGTTGCACTATAAGAAATTAGTCAGTTTCAAAATACCACAAATTATTGGAACAAAGACCTCTCACCAAGTATGGTGGGGGATAATTCTAGTGGCTCAAGAACAACCGACAGATGACATCTTAAGGTCACATTATCATATGATACAAACCAAAGTGATAACATTCATCATCATCGACATCATAATCCAACCCAACCGAGGTCAGAAAAAGTGGTTGATGTGCTAACCAATTATCTCGACCCTCCAAGTCCAAGGTTTTGTTTTTAGTATGTTAAGTTTCGTTATTCAGAAAGGATGACGACACAACTTGTTGCCCGTCTACCTGTCATCTTAATTGCGTTTATGAAATGCTCTAAAACTTGGAACTCATAAGAGACAAAAGAAAAAAAAATCATGAATATGATTCAACTTTAATAGAAGTATAATCCCATGAAAGAGGTTGTAAGACATAGGTCAGATTTATATTAAAATTATATTAATAAAAATAAGAAAGAAACTCTCTTTATTCTTTATGCATTAGGGAAATTATAATACACAAACCATGTACAAATCTAAACGAAAATAAAAATAAATACAATTTTAGGTAAATAAATGATTCAACCCGTGGTTTTTAAGAAGAGTTTGAACTGCGTCTTCTTGTACGATTTCCAATTCATTTTTAGCGAGAATTTGAACCACGTCTTTTTTAATGATAAGCGTGAGCATGCCACGTTAGCATCCACTAACTGAGATGGCAAACCATTTTGACTCAGTAATAAGGAGATGGTGGAAATCATGCAACATATTGCGTGGGATGTTTTGTTTGTTTATTTATTTTCTTTATATAAGCAAGTTAATATTTTAGTTTTCAATAAGCTCTTGTAATCTTTTTTTTATTCAATCAAATTAGAACACGGTTGATATCGTGAGTGTTGTGTGTGTTTAATAAAGCCAAGGCCTGAACCTACAATTGGTATCAGAGCGAAGGTTAAGCGAGGGACATTTTGAGAGTTGACTTTCGAAGGCAGAGTAGCCTTTAGGTGCGAGGCTGCCATCGTAGCAACAGAAGCGCATATGGGTTGGAGTTTTTTGCTGAAATGGTGGTTTTTCCAAGAATGTTTGTGCCAAAGGTAGATGACAGAAAGGAGTTTTGCAAAATGGAAGTCCCGCAATCTAAGATTGCGGGAGAGGTACAAGAGGCTGCCACCGTGGACTCGAAGGCAGACGTGGACGAGATGGATATACTCGAAGCTGGACGTGGACTGCTGACTGGATCAGTCCCGCAATCTTAGATTGCGAGAGTCGGGTCTTACTTTTGCAGAGGGTGTTTATACATAGATGTTTGGCTTAGGTGGAAGTCCCACAATCTCAGATTGCGGGAGTGGGACAAGGTAACACAGGTGTAATCTTCAACAGACAGCAACAGTGATGCTCTAGGTTGGCTGCAACAGTGAATGGTGGTGGTGATGCTCTAGGTTGGTTGCAACAGTGATGTGTTGCTAAATGCATCACATTTATTTGTCAGTTTTGTATATTTTTTAGTCGATTATATAGTATTTTTATTAGTTTTAGGCTTGTACTTTATTATTTTAGTATTGTATATATTTTATTACTTTTTGGTTACTTTATTTATTTATTTATTTATTTTATACTTTTGGTAGGTGCTCGTGTGGAGCAGGGCAGAAAAATTAGAAATTATATTCAAGACCCGAGCACCAAGTAACATGCATGAAGTTTACTACTACTACTACTACTACTATTAATAATAATAATAATAATAATAATAATAATAATAATAATAATAATAATATATCATAATACTAATAAATAAATAATAAAACAAAAGAAACGTGACTTATGTCATGGCCCAAAAGTCAAAACTCAAAATTAATAGAAAATGAGGGTTTCAATAAGGAGAATTATCAACATTTAAGGGCCATAAAAACATTGGTCAAGGGAAGAGTTATGAAGACTATCAAAAGAGTGATCTTATAAAAAGGAGATTCCATCATTTTTCTTTGAATTTTAATCACCATTCTCTGAAGACAATCATGTGGGCTGAAATGAGGATTGGTTAAGTTTCTCTTCACTTCCGGGTGAAGGATTGTAAGTTTCTGGATTTGTATGTTTTTATTATGATTGTGTTCGTGACGTTTATTGTAAAAAATAATTGTCCTGATTAATTGTCGTGATATTGGGTTGAACTTTGTGGATGTTTATGTTGTGCTTGAGCCATAGGAATGAATCCCGTCAATTAAATTTTGATGTTGGGTTGGATCTTGTGTATGTTCCTGTATACGTAAACCATAGAGATGAATTCTGTCATTTATGCCTTAACTTGACATATAGGATTTGGTGAACTAGATAAAGAAGCATACTTAGGGCCTCGTTGCCATTTGTTGATGCCTAAGTCTTGATTCTGTCCTAACATTTCTTGCAATGAAAACCTATCATACTAACCTTAGAAATCCAAGTTACTTACATGTCCGAACCCGGGAGTGATTGTTATCTTCATTAATGTTCTTAGTTTAAATATTATTGTTATCATTCAACTATTCCTATAAAATCAAGAAAAATATAAACTAGCAAGCTTCATAACAAAATTATATCTTCATAAGTGCCTTTGACAAACAACTAGTGCAACGCTAACCACACGCTCCTTGGATTCGATACCCTACTTATCCTAGCTACCTAGGTTATTTAGGTTTTGTATGACCCGTGACGACCGAGGTCATCAAACAGTGATGACGGTACTTGGTGGTGAGGATCAAGGATGTCGTGTAGGTTGCCATGGGGATGTCAAAGGCGGTGGCCGGTTGTGGTACGCGGCTATCTACGATGGCGAAAGAGTGGCATTTGTTAGTAAGGAGGATGGTGTTCGTATTGGTGGTTGTCACCGAAGTCGATGACGGTGTACGGTAAGGGCGTTGATGCAGGGAGGAGGCTGTTACGGTTGTGGTTGCGACGGTGTGCACGGCAGCGGTGGTGACAACCACCAATAGAGTTTGCCCAGTCATCGTCTCCCTTCTCGTCCACCTTGTCCAGCTCTTATAAAGTTTGCCCAGTCATCGTGCCACATAGGACACTCCCGCAATCTAGACTACTATTTTCGCAAAACCCTTTCTGACACAAACTACAAACACAAAAAAAAAGTTGAAAAAAACACTAGTTTTGCTTAAAACTCATATGGGTTGATTATAAACAGGTTTTGGCTACTGATTTGGGTTGCAACCAGGGGGTGTTGCTGCATACGCAAATTGGGTTATCGATACACATATCACGACAGACTAGCAACAACAGAAGTCAGAGACACTGAGACGGTAAGGGGTTTCAGGTCAACCGTTTGGGATGACGGGTGACATCGGTGTTCCGTGGCTGAGGTGATCAAAGAATCAGAGTCGTTCTTAACCAACTTGTTTCGTTATAAGAGTCTAACCGACAAATGCGCATGAAAAACAAACGGAAAGGATTCATGAAAGGAGGTGGCTTTGGATCTTGTTTGTCAGCGGGTTAAAGAAAAACGGTAAAGGTAATAGCTTGTATTCTTGTTTTAGTAGAATAGGGCTCTTGGAACCTGTGTGATCGGAAAAGTTTGTGTTTCTTTTGATTCGTTTGTTTGTTTGATACAACATGGGTATGGACGTGTGCATGGGTTTGCAAAACCTAGGCCATAAATGCATGGGAATAGGAGAAGTTCAAAATGCAGAGATATTAAATCATGTTATTTATTTGTCGGATGCTCTTTCTTGCCAAGGAGAAGAATCGCAAGGAGGCCTCGAATTCTTATGGCAGAAAAACCAACGGGTGTAGCGCGGTATAAATGAAACAGCGGGGTGGCTGAGATATTTGTTTAACGACTCGAAGACGGTACAACAGGTGGCTGGTGTCTAGTTGGTGGTTGATACACAAGGGGGTGTTTGTCAAGGAAGAGTTTGACATAATAATGAAATCATGATCGGAGACGACTTTGGACGTGGCCAAGGTGAGGCCGGGGTGTCCATGATAGGTTGAGCAGAGGAGACTTAGGATGTGATCGAGGTGAAGGTCGGGTGTTCGGGAAGAGTCAATATGGTTCATGGTGAAGGCATCGTTTGACTGGAATGTTGCAGTGAAGAATGGCGTGAACAAACAACGATTAAGGGAGTGATTATTGGGTTAATCGAGTTCATTAACGGTTCACGGGTCAACGGGGTCAACGGTTATAGGTCAAGAGAAGAATTTGTCTAAGGGTGGTCATTCAAGGCTGGGAAAATCACGGTAATAGCCTTGACTTTTTGGTTTTTACGAAACTAGCCATCTCCCGTCTCTTGGGAAAGACGGTTCACGAGTTTCGAGACGTCTCCGTGAGACTTCAGTGGTGAACCAATAGGTGATCAACACATGTTCAAAAATACTCTCCTCCTCTCTCTCTCTCTCTCTAATAATTTCCTTACATGTCCCCTCCTTCTCTCTCCATTTCTCTCTCCTCTCTCCAATAACCAACTTGATCTTCAAATTGGTTCTCGAGTTTCTGATCTATGTAATTATTTACAAGCTTAGACTGGGTCCCACTCACCGAGTGCTCTCTATTATCTACAACCTCAGGTCGAGTGTGAGATGATGAACAGTCATCACTATTTACAAAGCCATTGCAATCATCTATTGGCATTTGACCAGCAACATCCTCCCCAGCTTCTTCATTGTCATTCTTAAATCCATTTGTTACAGGATCATAGCTGCTCTCATGTTTAAAAAGCTTCTCGTGTTCATATAATCCGTTATTGTTGTAATATATGATAAGTGACCTTAATTAAGAGCACTAGCAATGATGTTTTATGGAGTATGGACAATGGTGGCGTGTGCCAAGTGTCCATGATAAAAATGGCAAGATGTGTTTTCAGGTGAGGTGTTCGACTGTAGTAGTTTCCGGTTGGTTGTAGTTGGATTTTTCTGGTTTTGGCTTGTGTCCCGGTGACGTCTCCGGTGGTGGTGGCATCTCCGGTGAAAGAGTCTGCGGAAGAAAGTCTGTGTGTGTGTGTGTGAGAGAGAGAGAGAGAGAGAGAGAGAGAGAGAGAGGGAGAGAGGGAGAGGGGGAGAGAGAGAGAGAGTGAGAGAGAAGGGGGAAGAGTTAGGAAGTGTGTAGGCGAGTTCTCACAAAGACGTCTTGGGATTCGGGAACCGTCTCTCCAAAGACGGGTGAGGAAACGGGTGAGGTGTCGCTCAGCTAGTAGTCCATCACCGAGGTCTCACGAAGATGTCTCGGGACCTGTGAGCGGTCTCTCCCAAGAAATGGGAGGTGGCTATTTTGGTAAGTTGACCAAGTCAATGGTCATTTTGGTGATTTTCCCTTCAAGGTTGTTTTGGTCGTGGAAAATCTAAGATTTTGGCTGCACGTTTACACTGATATGGCAAACAGTTTTGACCGAGTAATAAGGAGATGGTGGAAATCATGAAACGTAATAACGTATTACGTGGGTTGTTTTGTTTGTTTATTTTCTTTATATAAGCAAGTTAATATTTTAGTTTTCAATAACCTTTTGTAATTTTTTTTATTCAATCAAACTAGAACACCGTTGGTATCGTGAGTGTTGTGTGTGTTTAATAAAGCCAAGGCCTGAACCTACATTAGGGACCATTAGGTTTTGGGTTCGATTTCCACAAGGGAGTTTTTTCAAGATTTATTGAGTTTCCTCCTGAATTGGTGTATATGCATTATGGCTAGTGGAGATGAGTATGATTGGGTGGTTCCGCTGATGACACGATTATATTCCAGTGGTCCGTCAGTAATCCAAATTTACTTGTAAAAAAAAAGATAATAAAAAAATGGATGCATCTCTTAACAAAGGGTTGCCCCTGTTGTATATTATAGATGGTCTTGCTATAATGATATCTATGTCTCACTAAAGCATATGATTGAGGGATGGAGATGCGTGAAGTTCTATGGACCATCAACCCTTAATGAGGATAAACACAATAAGAAAGTGAAGTGATTGATTTTATTTTTTTTGGTTTCGAAAATATTAAATATATGCTGGTTTTTAAGGAAGAAGTGTTGTTCTACACGTCAATTCAAGTCATGTCATGTGGGATATTACACATGATGCATTATTGGAAGCTTTTATTGTTGTGCATCCATTTCAGCCATTAAACTTACCAAACAGGTTAACATGGACACTTTTAATGCGTTTTCTTAGAGATGTATAAAAGAATTAGGCATGTTCAAAATGAATAAAATGATTGAGATTAAAAAAAACACTATGAGAATAACAATACCATATCGTTAGTTACAAACTTTGATGTTTATAGGCTTCGTAGATGTTTATAGACGTGCAAATCAATTGATACTAGGACTTTTTTGACTTAAATTAAGGGGTATTGGATTTTAATAATCCAAACTTTCACATATGGACCGTCAGCGTCCACGTCAACATCAACTAACTGAGTCAGTTAACAAAGGTTCATTGTCGGTCAATACGTTGAAAGTTGAGATCGATGTTGGGAATTTTTAAAGTACAGGTTATTGTCGATCAATGGGTGAAAGTTTGGATTATTAATATCCAATACCCCTTAAATTAACTACGTGCTTATATGTTAGGATTAATTGATGCTCTATATTAGTGTTGAAGTATTTGAAAACTATGTCATGGTTAAACTACCTACTAATTTGTCGTTCAGATTGTATCAATATAAATTCAATGAACCAGAATATAACTTGATTAATCCAATGAACCAGAATATAATTTGAGTATTATTTTTCTATCGAAGCAAAACGTCACATCATTCCTATTCCCCTAAATGAAATATCAAGTTCTCAAATTACTTGTTTAGCAACCAGTTACTCCTAATAACCTATTAATGATTGAAATTAGATTCTACTATTTTATCAATAAAGTATTGTTTTGGTCTTCTATTCGGCAGGGTTGTAAACAAGCCGAGTCAAGTTGTACGTGGGCTTGAAGTTAAACGAGTCAACTCAAATTGACTTGTTCATCTTAACGACCTAATATGTTGAGCTTAAGCTTAGCTTGTAAAAAAGTTCAAACCCACTTGTAGCTCGTGAATCAACTGGTTTATTTTAAAAAAAAATTATGTAGTGGTTTTTTTGCTTGAACCAACGCACGATTTTTGTTTGTCAATAAATCACAAATTTGAAGAATATTGATTTTTTTTTTTTGTGGGTGAATTATTTTGTAAATTTGAGTGATGAAAAAATAATTCGAATAAGGTTGTACATACAGGTTTTTTAAAGAGTTTTTCTCTTCCCCCATACAACCCCTCAGGGGACATATAACATATGACCGTATTCCAACGGTTATATTGATTGTTTGAATTCTAACCACTAGGATACACTAAAGTTAGTTAAAAGGGTTGCATTACGAGGACTTCTTTGGGGTCACCTATTCTAATACTACTCTCAACAAACAAATGTAAGGTTGTGGGTTCAAATCCTTCCAAATGCAAGGTAATTAGGTAAAGGTGTAATTAAAGATGTTAAAGAAGTTTGTTGTTCAAAAAAAATATTGATTGTTTCATGTGGCTTGCCTTAGCTAGACACTGCCTGCATGCCTTACCCGAAGGGGTGGCGGCGGTGTAGCCGAAGCGGATATGAACCCATAAAGCATTGTTGTCAGGGGCGGATCTAGCATGTACCTAGGGGTAGCCCGGGCTATCCCTCAACTTTGCCAACGAAGTACAAAATTAATGTAAAGTTTTTTTCTTCATGTATCGTGTACCCCTGACCAAATATTAAGATACCCCTAGGTCTAAAAAACGATTTAAGATACCTATTGTTTTTTCTTCTAGATCCGCCACTGATTGTTGTGATCCTTTAAGTTTACGATAATGGGCAGCTTTCACTAGGGTTGTCAACAAGCCGAGTGAAGTTGCCCTTGGGCTTGAAGTTAACTCAACATATTAGTTCGTTAGGATAAGCAAACCAAGTTTGAGCTTAGTTTGTAAAAACTTTAAACCTACTCGTAGGGCCGGCCCAACAATGATGGGAAGTAAGGCATGGGCCTAAGGCCACCACAAAACTAGGCCTCCATCTTATTAAAAAACAATCTATACTGAACTTGTTGAGACAGGTTTAATCTTGGCCTGCAATTGCTCTTTGCTAATCAGGAAGATAGGAACACCCGAGCAATGACTATGGCAAAGTAAAAATTGGTTTGCAACTATAGACTTCAAACAATGAAGTAGTATTTTATTTATCAGTTTTATACTTTTACGGTTTAGAATGTGTTCTAATTATTTCCTTTCATTGCATTTTATTATGTTTTTGTGTGTTTGCATACATATTGATCAGTGGCGTATTCAGGATTGTTTTTCAAGGGGTGCGATCGGAGGCTTTGGGTGCGGTCGGGGGCTTTTTTCAAACTTTCAAGAGGTGCGGTCAGGATTTTCGCCTATAAAATACACTAATTTTTTTTTCAAGGTGTGCGGCCACACACCTTAAGTTGTACTTGGCTACGCCCCTGATATTGATGAGAATTTGTGCAAGGTATGGGACAGTGAAACTTACAAATGAATTAAAATGGGTTTCTTGTTTATTTTTAGTTCATGAAATTAGAAAACTCCATGTGTCATGACGTTCCTTTCAAATTCAATATAGTATTATGCGGATCGAACTAATAGAAGTTTGTTTTCAACACGAATTAATGTTTGTTCAGCTTTGTTACTTTGTTACTGATGTTTATTAGATTAAGATGACGCGAATGGCCGACAACTTAGCTATGATTGAACATTTTCTTAATCGAATCATTATGACTTGACCCACGTGTTTTACTAGGATTAAGGTGACACTAAAAGGGCCCCAGCTTTAGATTTTGCTTTGGGCCTTCAAAAAGCTTAGACCGGCCCTCCCACTCGTGGCTTGCGGAGTAATTCGTTTATTTTTAAATATTTATATTTTTTAACATACAAAAGATAATATTTTAGAAACTACATGATCTATAGTTAAAGCTAAATGTATAACCAAGTTCTAATAGTTTGCACTTCACCAATTTAGAGCTGTTAAATGGTTCGAAGCAAAATTTTTGCCTAGTTGAATGCTACAACTTTGGGTTACATCATATATTAAACACTTGTGCTTTATTTAAAAGTACATGAATGAGTGAGATAATGAGCCAACTAATGAGTGAGCGTAACCTGACTCAGGCTTAATTCGTAAATAATCGTAAATAAATGAGATTATTTAAAATAAGCTTTTTGAACGTCTGTAATAACTAGTTATCATATTGATGAACATAGCATTGCTAAAAGTCTTTTACTTTAATAGGCAGCGGGTTATAATGGTTATAATACTGTGGGGAGTGGTGGCGTGGGTTGAGCATCCCAGGACCTCTACACCACTTCCATACCAGCGCTGCCCCCAAAGTGTGGGTTTTGGCCATGGCGTGGGGCGGGCTTGGGTGGTTGTTCGTTGCATTTTTAGGCATAATTTATTATCTTTTTAGTAGCTAGTTTTAGAGTTTTTATGCATTTAGGTTGTACATATTGCATTGTTTTCGTGTAATGCATGTTTTGGTGGAATGGAATCTACTTTGGTTTGTTTTGGTTGATTTTGTAGGTGTGGAGAATTGACAAATGCAATGGCGAGCATTGACGAGGTGAAGCCGCAATTTACTTGAATTTTATTGGCGTCTTTGAAAAGAAGTTTAGGCCGCGAACAGCATGAAAAGAACTAGAGGGACCGAATTTGAAAGCTAATAATTAAAGGAATTCAAAATGAAAAAAATAAAAATAAATAACAAACAAGGAGATTGTTGGGGGATAATTGGAAGGCTGCTAAAAAGAAAATCGTGGAGATTATTTAAAAGAAATCATTCATTCAAGGCAGGATCTTCTGGGCAGGACACGTCGAACAGTGCACAAGAAGAATCGAAAAAAAAAAGGGCACTTTGGCATTGGATGTTTCTTTGAGCATTAAAGACAATAGAGTATTTTTTTTTTTTTTTTTTTTTATGTTTAGTATCGTATTTGCTTTGATTGAACTAGCCGTCATGTCCGGCTAGAACCTTTTAATTCTGGCACTTTGGTATGATTTCTTAATTTTGTTTCGTAAGCTTATGTGAAACTCTTATGAGATCCGATTTTCGAATGGTTTGTTTGGTTGGTTCTTGATCTTATACCTTTAGGTAAAATATTAGTTGGTTGATAAAATTGGCCACTTTATTAATCACTCTAATAGTGTTCATCAATTTATAGTACTTTAACCGGTTTTATATATTTCATAAAAAGGAACGAATAACGGTTTAGGTTTGTCTATGAATTTAAATTTGTTATAGAACTAAATAATATAATTGAGCACTCCGAACGGCGTGAGTGTTTAATTGTAATCGATACTTCTATCATTGCAACCCGCACACTAAGATCCGAACGGCGTGAGCTTGGAGTAGCGGGTTGGCTCTAATCAACGAACGGCGTTTGGTTAGACTTTAGATAGAGTGGATGTCCGAACGGCGCGACGTCTAGTATTGATACAAACCATTTAATTAAAGGATCATTGCACCATAATTGTTAATGATCATAAGTCCGGGTCAAATTAAGAAACTGCCTTAGTGTTGGAATTAGTTTTAATATCTGAATTTATCTCACAATTTAATTAACGTTTTCTAGTTATTTGTCTTATTAATTTTAGTTTTATTTTCATCAACTTAAAATACACCAACCCCCCCCTTTTTTTATAGTAGTATTTGTGCGAAAACGCTTTTGGTATAATAATTTGGTCTGTATCCCTGAGGACACGAACTTTACTTTCACTTATACTAAGTAGAATATTTTTATTTATTTGCTGGATTCGACACCCAACAAATTGGCGCCGTTGCCGGGGATACGGCAATTCTAATTGTTTTATGCCAAGATCTTCTCGTACAGGTACACCACTTGAAGTTGATCCGGAAATAGAGAAAACTGCAAGGAGATTAAGGAAGCAAGCAAAACAACGAAAGAAGTTAGCAAGCTCCCCAACCTCTATCACTTCACCTCCGATCACTAACATTTGGCAAGACATACTCTTGTCAAGTGAATCCGAAGCTGAAACCGAATCTCTCTCACATCCACAAACACTCATTACTCCACCACACTCACCCACCCATACCCATCAAGAACCAAACTCACCCGAACCAACAATGGCAGCCGAACAAACCCTTAGACAGTGGGCGAATCGTGATGTCCCACAACAACCACTTTGCATCAACTACCCTGCAATGGAAAACTTTGAACTGAAATCTGGGTTGATCCATCTGTTACCCGTTTTCAGAGGCTTAGAGAATGAGGACCCACACAAGTTCCTTAAAGAGTTTCATGTTGTGTGTTCAGGTATGAAGCCACACGACATTACTGAAGACCAAATCAAACTAAGGGCATTCCCCTTTTCTCTTCAAGATTCAGCTAAAGAGTGGTTATATTACCTGCCACCGGGGTCGATAACCACATGGAATGAACTTGCAACACTGTTCCTTGACAAATACTTCCCGGAAGTCAAAGCTTCAATACTCCGTAAAGAGATCATCGGGATCAAGCAAATCAAAAGAGAAGCATTGCACACTTATTGGGACAGGTTCAAGAAGCTTTGTGCTCGATGCCCACAACATGGCATATCTGAGCATCAACTTCTTCAGTACTTCTGTGAAGGATTGGCACCGATGGAGAGGCGTTTGATAAATGCCTCTAGTGGAGGAGCTCTACTTGATAAAACTCCTACTCAAATTAGAGCTCTAATCACATCAATTGCTGAAGACTCAAAGCATTCAGCACATGAGGAAGAATGGTATGTTGATCCGCCAAGGGGTGTCAAAGAAGTGAATACTCCTCACCTTGAAAGCCAAATTGCTGAATTAACAAAAGCTGTGATGCTACTTACCAAAGAGAAAGGTGTTGACCAAAAATCAAAAGCTTGTGGGATATGCTTGCAACATGGACACCCCACGGATATGTGTCCTACATTGCAAGAGGATGTTGAAGATGCAAATGCAATTGGTTACTCGGGACAGAATTTGAGACAGTATGAACAACCACGAGGCAATCAAAATTGGGGACATCCCTCTAATATGAGTTATCAACAGAGGCCGCCACAATTTCAACAACGCCAGTCCTCTCAAGGCAATCAACAACAGCAAAACTATCAGTCTAGGCAACAACCACCTGCACAACAACAAGCGGGAAGCTCAGGGCCATCTTTAGAAGACATTGTGAAGAGCTTAGCCACTAGTACTCACTCATTCCAACAAGAGACTAGATCCAGCATCAAGAATTTGGAGCAACAAATGGCACAACTCGCTAGCTCGGTCAGCAAGATAGAATCTCAAGGCAAGTTACCCCCACAAACCGAAGCAAATCCCAAACACAATGCTTGTGCCATCACCTTGAGAAGTGGAAAGAGTTATGATGCTCCCGAATTGCAAGAGGAAGAGGAAGAAATTGTTGTTGAGAAAAAGGGCAATGAAAAGCATGAGATGCCCAAATCTGATGAAGTGAAGGCAAAGTTCACTACTCCTCCTCCATTCCCTTCTAGACTGCGAAGCACACAAAAGCAAAGGGAAGAGCAAGAGATCATGGAGACCTTTCGAAAGGTAGAGGTAAACATTCCTTTACTTGATGCTATTAAACAGGTTCCACGATATGCAAAGTTTTTAAAAGAGCTTTGCACATCGAAGAAGAAGCTGAAAGGTAATGAAACTGTTAAGGTTGGTGAAAATATTTCAGCGGTTTTACAAAAAAGATTACCTCAAAAGTGCAAGGACCCGGGTGTTTTCACGGTTCCTTGCAAATTGGGGAATCTAACTATACCACGAGCCATGCTCGACCTTGGGGCCTCTATTAATGTCCTACCAAATTCTATTTTCAAAACACTAAATGTAGGACCATTAAAAAGGACCGGGGTGGTCATTCAGTTGGCCGATCGATCCTTAGTATACCCAAAAGGTGTATTAGAGGATGTTTTGGTTCAAGTGAATGAATTGGTATTTCCCGCTGATTTTTATGTGTTGGATATGGAGGATGATGACACTCCAAGCTCAAGTTCCATTTTGTTAGGGAGACCATTTTTGAAAACTGCTAAAACAAAAATTGATGTCTATAGTGGTACCCTATCAATGGAATTTGATGGGGAAGTTATTAATTTTAATATCTATGATGCTATGCGTTACCCAAGTGATGTTTCATCTTTGAATTGGTTAGAGGTTATTGAACCCTTGTCTGATGATTGTTTTGAGTTATCTAACCATGATGTTTTAGCATTAGTCTTAAACAGAAGCATTGATGAAGTTGCAGCAAAAGAACTTACTGAAAAGTTCAAGCTTGGGGAGGATCTTATGGAACTTGTGACTTTTATGGATGCACAAGGGAAAGCCAGGTACGAAGCTCCAAAAATACAACTACCAATTACTAACCAAAAGCTTCTTCCATCTATTTTGCAGGCACCGGATTTGGAGTTGAAAGCTCTCCCCGAACACTTAAAGTATGCATACCTTGGGGAGAAGGAAACCTTACCGGTGATTATATCCAACAAGTTGTCAAAGGAGCAAGAAAGTGAGTTGGTTGAGACTTTGAAGCACTATAAGGAAGCAATAGGATGGACTATAGCCGACATCAAAGGCTTGAGTCCAACGCTTTGTATGCATAAGATCCTTATGGAGGAAGATTACAAGCCAACAAGGGAAGCACAAAGAAGGTTAAATCCTCCTATGATGGAAGTTGTGAAAAAGGAGATTCTCAAGTTGTTGAATGCAGGTATGATCTACCCAATATCTGATAGCAAGTGGGTGAGCCCCGTACAGGTAGTGCCAAAGAAATCAGGTATTACTGTCACTGAAAATGAACAAGGTGAGTTAGTCCCCACCCGTGTACAAAACGGGTGGAGAGTGTGCATAGATTATAGAAGGCTGAATGCCTCGACCCGAAAGGACCATTTCCCGCTACCATTTATTGACCAAATGTTAGAGAGGTTAGCGGGAAAGACCCATTATTGTTGCTTGGACGGGTACTCCGGTTTTCACCAAATACCCGTCGCACCGGAAGACCAATAGAAAACCACGTTTACGTGCCCCTTTGGAACGTTTGCATATAGGCGGATGCCTTTTGGGCTTTGCAATGTTCCCGCCACATTCCAAAGGTGCATGGTAAGCATTTTTTCAGAATATGTTGAAGAGATCATTGAAGTTTTTATGGACGATTTTACTGTTTATGGAAACTCTTTCAAAGAATGTTTAACAAATTTGACAAAGATTTTGAAAAGATGCATTGAGACCAACCTTGTTTTGAATTATGAAAAATGTCATTTTATGGTTGACCAAGGTCTCATTCTGGGGCATGTTGTTTCTGCAAAAGGTTTGGAAGTTGACAAGGCAAAGATAGACATTATTAAATCTTTACCTTATCCTAACTCTGTCCGCGAGGTACGTTCTTTTCTTGGTCATGCAGGTTTTTACCGAAGATTTATCAAAGATTTTTCAAAGATAGCAAGACCAATGTGTGAGCTTTTACAGAAAGATGTTGAATTCAACTTCTCCGAAGCATGCAAGAAAGCCTTTGACACCTTGAAAGACTTGCTAGTTACCGCTCCCATAATCCAACCGCCTGATTGGGAGTTACCATTCGAGATCATGTGCGATGCAAGCAATCATGCAGTAGGGGCGGTGTTGGGTCAAAGGAAGGATCGAGTACCACATGTGATCTACTATGCTTCGAGGACATTGGACCATGCTCAAAGCAATTACTCGACTACAGAAAAGGAGCTCTTAGCTATTGTTTTTGCTTTAGAGAAATTTAGACAATACTTATTAGGTACTAAAGTAATTGTTTATTCTGATCATGCAGCTTTGAGATATCTCATGACAAAGAAGGATGCAAAACCGAGACTGATTCGGTGGGTGCTTTTACTCCAAGAATTCGATTTGGAGGTTAGAGATAAAAGTGGGAAGCATAACTTAGTAGCAGACCATCTGAGTAGGATCATCAACAATGAGGATCCGATGCCTTTGAACGATTCATTTCCGGATGAACAGCTATTCGCTACTGAAGTGACGACTCCTTGGTATGCGGACATCGTCAATTACTTGGTGACGCACACTCTTCCTTTTGATCTTTCACGTGCTCAGAAGGATAAAATCAAGAAGGAAGCAAGGCAGTATGTTTGGGACGATCCATACCTTTGGAAAATCTGTGCCGATCAAGTCATAAGAAGGTGTGTCGACAAAAGTGAGGTACCTTCAATTTTAGATTTTTGTCATTCACAAGCTTGTGGAGGACATTTTGGTCCAAAACGAACAGCACACAAGATACTCGAATCCGGTTTCTTTTGGCCAACGATATTTCTTGATTCATACATGTTTTGTAAATCTTGTGAAAGGTGCCAGAAAACCGGTAACTTGAGGTCTAAGGATCAAATGCCCCTCCAACCCATTTTAGTGTGTGAAATTTTTGACGTATGGGGCATTGATTTTATGGGTCCATTCCCATCGTCGTTTGGTAATGTTTATATTCTTTTGGCCGTGGACTATGTCTCCAAATGGGTGGAGGCAAAAGCCACGAGAACTAACGATGCTAAAGTTGTTTCAGATTTTGTGAAGGCTAATATTTTTAGCAGGTTCGGTACACCAAGAGCATTCATAAGCGACAGAGGATCACATTTCTGCAATAGAACCATTGAAGCACTTTTCAATAAATATGGTGTTGCGCATCGAGTTTCGACAGCATACCATCCACAGACGAATGGTCAAGCAGAGATATCAAATCGAGAAATCAAGTCGATCCTTGAAAAGACGGTTAACCCAAACCGTAAGGATTGGAGCCTACGCTTGGATGATGCACTGTGGGCATATCGCACGGCCTACAAGACCCCTATAGGTATGTCGCCGTTTCGCTTGGTCTTTGGAAAAGCTTGTCATCTTCCTGTTGAATTGGAACACAAGGCTTATTGGGCCGTGAAGCAGTTCAACTTGAAGATTGACGAAGCGGGAATTTATCGTAAGCTACAAATTCAAGAGTTAGAAGAAATTCGTAACGATGCTTACGAAAATTCCCGGATTTATAAAGAAAAGACTAAAGCTTTCCATGATAAGGTAAACACACGAAAAACTTTCAGTGTGGGCCAGAAGGTATTGTTATTCTCATCTAGACTTAAATTATTTCCTGGCAAATTACGGTCACGATGGGTCGGACCGTTTGTGGTTACTAACGTTTATCCTCATGGTGCAGTAGAAGTAACAAGTGAACAAACAGGAAAAACGTTTAAGGTGAACGGCCATCGTTTGAAAGTGTTTTATGAAACATTCCAACACGAAGAAGAGTGTGCAATGGAGTTGGAATGCGTGCATTACCAAGATTAGACTCGGTCTAAGTCTAGCCTAAAGACGTGAAAGAAAGGCGCTGCACGGGAGGCAACCCGTGGTTTCATATTTACTTATTTCTTTATGTTAAAAAAAAAAAAAAATCCCAAGGTTTTCTGATTGCACACGAAAGGCACGTCTCATTCATTGTAAAACGTAAGCTGAAGGCGGGTCGGTATGGGCTTACACGCTTTAGGACGCAAATTCTTTAAGTTGCGGGATAAAGTAGGCCCAACATAGTCAATTTTTAGAAAATATAAAATGTTTGGGGTACTTAGGATGGTGTAGTTGACTAGATAGTTGATAGCTATGCATAGCTTGTATCGGCAACCCAATTCCATACGTTCAGTGAGTTTTGAGCCTTTAAATTTCCATACATATATTCATTGTTTCGTTTGATGAGTGTATACCGACATGATTCATCGTTTTAGAACTTGTGCATTACATACATTTTGAGACCTTAGGTTGAGATTTGACATAGAAGTGACAGAGGCATTAGGATTACCCATATGTTGAGCCCTTTTCATCATCTTTATTTTTGCTTATTTTGTTTGTAACCCCATTGAAACATTCCCAATAGTAGCCCCTTTGAGCCTTGGCCTTTTCTTTTGATTTAACCCGTGATTCGTTTACTACATCCGGTTTTAACTTGTGCTTACATCGTGACTTTATTGAAGTGTATAAATAAGATAGAAGAGTATGTTATGTGCTTGAAAAAAAAAAAAAAAATCCCAAGGTTTTCTGATTGCACACGAAAGGCACGTCTCATTCATTGTAAAACGTAAGCTGAAGGCGGGTCGGTATGGGCTTACACGTTTTAGGATGCAAATTCTTTAAGTTGCGGGATAAAGTAGGCCCAACATAGTCAATTTTTAGAAAATATAAAATGTTTGGGGTACTTAGGATGGTGTAGTTGACTAGATAGTTGATAGCTATGCATAGCTTGTATCGGCAACCCAATTCCATACGTTCAGTGAGTTTTGAGCCTTTAAATTTCCATACATATATTCATTGTTTCGTTTGATGAGTGTATACCGACATGATTCATCGTTTTAGAACTTGTGCATTACATACATTTTGAGACCTTAGGTTGAGATTTGACAAAAAGAAAAAAAAAAGAGAATAAATTGTTGAGTCAAAAAGACTAAGTTGTGCTATGTGTTTAGAAGTTTTGTTTATTAGACCGGATTGTCTTTTCTTTTGTTTTCGCCATTTCCCCAAATTTTTCCCACCTTTAACCCTTGCCAACCCAAAAAGCCCTCTTGATCTATGTTAAGTTTTAACAATTAGGTGTAGATTTGATTAATGTACAAGCTTATGTTAACGATGTTTTTATTGTCCGGTTTTGAGAGAATCACTCCAAATTGCATATATATAACCGAGTGTTGAGTGATTATTGTGAGTGGTACATGCTATGCATGGTTAGATTCTTGAAGGGAGGCGAAGCTTGAATAGGTACGCCCATGTTTTTAAAAAAAATGGCATCATCTAGACTTGTTGGGTCGTAAATCTATTGATCGTTGTTAGTCTGGTGAATTAATGTGTTCCTACGGTTTGTGGCTTATATTCGACTCCGTTTGATGTTAGTCGTCTATGTTTTGGGAATGTGTTGGATGTGTTTAGCATGAAGTTTTGCCAAGGGACAAAAAGAAAAAAAAATATTTCATTTCAAGTTTGCATATGTGTTTTGTTCGTTTTCGTGTTTGCTCCTCGACTTAGTTTTATTCTTGACTTCCTTGAGGACAAGGAAAGGTTTAAGCTTGGGGAGATTTGTTCGTTGCATTTTTAGGCATAATTTATTATCTTTTTAGTAGCTAGTTTTAGAGTTTTTATGCATTTAGGTTGTACATATTGCATTGTTTTCGTGTAATGCATGTTTTGGTGGAATGGAATCTACTTTGGTTTGTTTTGGTTGATTTTGTAGGTGTGGAGAATTGACAAATGCAATGGCGAGCATTGACGAGGTGAAGCCGCAATTTACTTGAATTTTATTGGCGTCTTTGAAAAGAAGTTTAGGCCGCGAACAGCATGAAAAGAACTAGAGGGACCGAATTTGAAAGCTAATAATTAAAGGAATTCAAAATGAAAAAAAAAATAATAAATAACAAACAAGGAGATTGTTGGGGGATAATTGGAAGGCTGCTAAAAAGAAAATCGTGGAGATTATTTAAAAGAAATCATTCATTCAAGGCAGGATCTTCTGGGCAGGACACATCGAACAGTGCACAAGAAGAATCGAAAAAAAAAGGGCACTTTGGCATTGGATGTTTCTTTGAGCATTAAAGACAATAGAGTATTTTTATTTATTTATTTTTTTTTTATGTTTAGTATCGTATTTGCTTTGATTGAACTAGCCGCCATGTCCGGCTAGAACCTTTTAATTCCGGCACTTTGGTATGATTTCTTAATTTTGTTTCGTAAGCTTATGTGAAACTCTTATGAGATCCGATTTTCGAATGGTTTGTTTGGTTGGTTCTTGATCTTATACCTTTAGGTAAAATATTAGTTGGTTGATAAAATTGGCCACTTTATTAATCACTCTAATAGTGTTCATCAATTTATAGTACTTTAACCGGTTTTATATATTTGATAAAAAGGAACGAATAACGGTTTAGGTTTGTCTATGAATTTAAATTTGTTATAGAACTAAATAATATAATTGAGCACTCCGAACGGCGTGAGTGTTTAATTGTAATCGATACTTCTATCATTGCAACCCGCACACTAAGATCCGAACGGCGTGAGCTTGGAGTAGCGGGTTGGCTCTAATCAACGAACGGCGTTTGGTTAGACTTTAGATAGAGTGGATGTCCGAACGGCGCGACGTCTAGTATTGATACAAACCATTTAATTAAAAGATCATTGCACCATAATTGTTAATGATCATAAGTCCGGGTCAAATTAAGAAACTGCCTTAGTGTTGGAATTAGTTTTAATATCTGAATTTATCTCACAATTTAATTAACGTTTTCTAGTTATTCGTCTTATTAATTTTAGTTTTATTTTCATCAACTTAAAATACACCAACCCCCCCTTTTTTTATAGTAGTATTTGTGCGAAAACGCTTTTGGTATAATAATTTGGTCTGTATCCCTGAGGACACGAACTCTACTTTCACTTATACTAAGTAGAATATTTTTATTTATTTGCTGGATTCGACACCCAACAGTGGTGATGTGGCGAGGTTTGATTAGAGGGCTGATTTTTCTTTTTCTTTTTTAATTCTACTAATTTTGAATCTCCATTGCCACAAGATTTTAAAATAAATAAAGGGTTTCAAGAAAATTGCAATAAAATTTCAAGAAACTGTTTTTTTTACGTGTAAAAAGAAACAAACCCAAAAAAACATGAGATTTTTTTAGGATCTTGATGATGGATAGAACAAGAGGTGAATGGGTGTTGAAACCCTATAAGGAAAAGACATGATGTAGAAGACAACAAATGCAAAGATAGAAAAATTAGGGAATTACACACACCGTTGTATTTCTTTTTTAATTTAATGTTTTTTTTACTATAATGTGTTTTTTAGTTGATATAATTTATTTTTGTTTTGTTTATTAAAAAAATGCCACATGTCAAACCCAAGCCCCAAATTTAAGCCTCTTCACTCCCTACCATTTTGAAGACTTGAGTTTTGTACCCCACTTTGATCACATGGTAATTTATGCCCCAACCTAAGCTCCCCACTCCCTTGGGTTTAGGGTTTAGTCGGACGGTCGGACCAAGGCCCACCACGTCGGACCAAGGCCTACCACGTCAAACCAAAACAAAGCAAAAGCGGGAAGAAGATTGGTAAGTACTCACTGTGAGAGAGCAAAAGTGAAGTAGGTACAAGGGCTCCGAGAACACCACCCTCTCTACGTGGAAACTTCAACTTGTTTTTTTCATGAAGACTTTTCTCCGAAATCATCCCAATACTTTGAGCTCGAGTTCGGCTCGAAAGTAAAACCCAAGAGCTCGAGCTTGGCTCGGCTCGAAATAATTTTAGTACAATTTTAAAGGAGCTAAAAGTTCGGCTCGAGCTCGCTTCAAAGCTTAAATGAGCCAAAACTCGGCTCGAGCTCGGCTCGCCAATGTTAAATAATAGGTATGCTATATATAAAATAATTATAATATAAAATTCGTTTGGGCTCGTTTAGGCTCGCGAGCCTAAACGGTCTTTGTATGAAAAGCTCGAGATCGGGCTCGATAACTAAACGAGTCATGTTTCAAGCTTGAGCTCAGACACGGACTCTTTAAAACTCGGCTCGTTCAAACATTTTACCGAACCGATCCCGAGTACCTCTCGAGCCACTGGCCGCTGCGCATCATTTACGCCTCTAGTTTTAACCAAGGATTGAGCCCCAAAACCCGTCGACCCAAACTAGGAAAGCGGCGGTTTTTAACTTCTTCCAGCCACTCCAATAACCCACCGCCAAAGCCCCTGAATTCAAACAAACAAACAAAAGAATGGAATCATGGGTTCCATTGATGAACATATTCATCAACTCTCTTTCTCCTGAAACAGAAGCATCCTTATGGCTCCAATCATCCTTTAATAACTCTCTTTCATCAACCAGCATCTCCACTGCTTCTTTCCTCTCCCTCCTCATGCAACCCACTGAACCCCTCCTTACCAACCCATCTCCAATCCCTTCCAAACAAAGGTAAATTTTCAATCTTTTTAACCAAAACAAAATACCCATTTGATCAAATATGTTAATTATTATTCTTTTAGTACTTATTAAGGTAAATTCCTAATCTTTTTAACCAAAAGAAAATACCCATTTGATCGAATAAGTTTATTATTAGGTAAATTCCCAATCTTTTTAATCAAAAGAAAATACCCATTTGGTCAAATAAGTTTATTATCAAGGCTAAGATCAAATACATAGTCTCCTAGAAAGAACTAATAAGAATTCGTAGGAAGGGTATAAACGGACTAATTCTTGCGGAATTGGAACTGTCTCATTGAATTGGATTTTAGGTTTTCATTTTTGGAACTTTAGCTTGTAGCTTTTAGAATTTGTGTTAGATCATTGTGTCTTTTTATTTGGCGTTGTGTTTTTTTTTAGTCATTGTGTCTTATGTTGCGATTCATTGTGTCTTTTTTCCCTCGCATTAGACCATCCGTTGTGGGATGCGAGCGACGAGACGCGAGCCACCGACTTCACTCTCAAGCAACCTCATCGCCTGTGCTCACTTGACCCCGTCGTGGCTAGCGGTGAGCACCGGCGCGACCTGTGCTCAATTTGTCCCGTTAACACACGCGAGCACCATCGCGTGTGCTCGCGCCGGGGATCTTCACGTGTGCTCGCGCCGGGGATCTTCACATGTGCTCGCGCCAGGGCTGTTGTGGCTTGAGGTGAGCACCGGACTAAAACCTTGACCGCGTCTCACAACAAACAGCCTTATTTTATATTGTTTTGACATTGTGTTATATTATGTGATCCGTTGTGTTTTTTGTATCATCCTCATTTATTTTTTACCCTTTGTAGTAAAACTTAACCCTTAATTATTATTCTTTTAGTACTTATTAAGTTACTTTCCCAAAACTATTATTATTAGGTTTATGTGGCTGCAGACATTACCCAATACAGTTCAGGCTAGAATATTATCATTTCTTACTTATGAACATGCAAAGTTTAATAAACAAGACTTGTCTAAGCTTGCAAGGGAGTTGTTGTTTAATGCTACTGAGGTTGACTTTTGGGTTAGGAGAGGTGCACAGCAACTGTTTGATGTTGTGTCTGACTCAAACTTTAAATGGGTGTCTTGTTTAAATCTTGATTCTGAGGAAGAGAAGTTTGAAGAGAGGTTTGGCGGCTTGCCGGGGTGGCTTAACAATGCGGCTAGAGCGAATGGTTCAGTGTTTTCCTTGGCTTCCGGTTTCGGTAAATGATGTGAACATGAGATTGCCAGATGTTACATGTGGAGATGATGAGGAGTTAATGATGGATGTTGATGATGGGAAAGATGTAAAGGTTGAAACGATTGGTGCACGACGCGAATTGGTTAATCTTGAAAGTGGTTCGATAGACGATGAAACAAAGGAAACGGCTTTGCGTTTAAAAACGAGGATATTGAACATGGAATCGAGTCTAAAAGCTGCAGAATTGGCGGATGAAATTCGAGTTCTTGTTTTCGAAAAGAAGAAAGATTCTTTAACGGTTTTAAGTTTGATAGAACCGTGGCATGCAGATGATGAAATCATTCCCGTTTTATTATCCCGGCTTTTGGAAGGAAACGAAGACAAATTTGTAGTTACAAGTAACATCCTTTGCTCAGTTGTGCTTCCGAAGTTTTTGGAACTCGAAAAGCCCGCTTCTCGGGTGTTAGTAACAACAACAATCGACTACTGCAAGCTGCATCATAAGTCTGCGGTGTACGCACTTTTATTCCCATTAATCCTTCGCAAAAACGGGATTAATAACCCGATTTGTGATGTGATTACAAGGATTATTAAAGAATGTTTGCACCCTGCGCATGTTTCTGCTATATGTCAAAAGCTGCTTTGTGAAGAGAATACCAACGGAAACGAATATATATGTCTACCTTGCTATCAACATCTAGTGTCTGAATCACTGGTATGGACCGAGTCTCTGTTTAACCTGTTTCAGGTTATCTTGAATCACGATGTTCGTTTGACTCAAGATTCGGTGAACCAACTTGTTATTCATGTTCAAGAATCTGCTATACAGCTCTCGAAGTCGTTGAAGTTTGCAAATTTCTTGTTATGTTTTGTTAGTAAGTGTGCGCCTTTGTTAGGGCCTCATAAGGTGGCATTGTCTGAAGCTGTTGGGAACACCTCCAGTTTTTTGACAAAGTCGATATTATCAAAACTCGCTAGTATTGATTCTTAACTTTGAACTTTTAATGGCGAAAGCTACGTTCTGGAAGTTATTGCAACATCTGGTGAAAGTTACTGAAGTCAAAACTTGTTGAACACTGAAAAAAGACTGGAATACGCCCATGGATAAGGACTCCTAGATTACAAAGATTTGCAGCCATAAAAGCACACAGCAATTGGTCTTAGTGTAGACAAAAATGGATATAAAACTAGTGGATAACGACAGCCAAATTTTAAGACTTGTCATCCCGTTGCAACTTGAATTTGGTACGCATTTGTTTGGATCACTTGCAGTGGAGTATCCAACGTTTCTAACCCGGGTACGTTAGCGTGATTATTTTTCTTAGAAATATAATAACAATTTTGTAGTTTTCGCATGACAAAGATAATTTCGTTATTATTATTATTATTATTATTATTATTATTATTATTATTATTATTATTATTATTATTATTATTTGTAGTCTTATCAGTTTATCTGTTTATTGTGTTTCTGAAAGCAAATAATCATTTATTGAAGATAAATCATATATGTTGCACCGTGACATAACTGAAGCGAGTCAGTGTATATTGCAACATAAACATAAAGCAACGGAAACATGTTAATACTCTAAAAACAAAACCAAAACACACACAGGAGGAGACCAATGGCTCTTATGCAGGAAGATATCAGTTATCTTTTTTTCACTTATTAGTGACCGTTGACCATCATCTTCTTCATGGTCTCGAATCTAGGCTCTTTATCTTCAAACTTGGTAGACGAGTAAAGTTTCAGATAGTCTTGAAACGTGTACCGGCTTGGGTAGGACAATTTTTGAGCCGGCGAAATTACAGCATCGCCGGCTGGGTTATAAAAGGTAGCAATCGAAAGCCTACTTCCATCTTTATCAGTCATAACGCGGTGAAGGGTACTTTTGTAAAGTCCATTACTCAATACTTCTACTTGATCACCTGTATTAACAAATATAGTATTATTCTTAGACGGTGGAATGTTAACCCATTCGCCATCTTTGAAAAACTCTAGACCCGGGACTTGATCGTCTTGAAGCAATAGAATGATGCCACCTGCATCTGTGTGTTCACGTAGACCTCTAACGAGTTCCGGGTGAGGGCATTTTGGGTATTTTGCCACCTTTGTTCCTACTGCAGGACCTTTGCTTCCTGAAAAAGCTTCTTTGATGTATTCTTTGTCTAGACCAAGATTTTCACACATGAGTTCAGAAAGCTTTTCTGCTACCTTCACTAGTTGATCAATGTACTCGTCCACCGCTTCGCTACATGAATTACGTAATTCGGTTAATTTTTTGTTGAAGTTGTGTTAATTTTCTTTGTCTTTATCAAGAGAGTGACAAGAATACAATGGTGGATCTAGGTATCTGAAGCAGGTATGTGTTCCTATCACAATTCTTTTTGTTTAAAAGGGTTTGGTAACGGGTCAAAACATGTAATTGTCTGATTTCTAACGGGTGTCAGGTTTGTTTCCTTTCAAAAGTTTGGAACTTTTTATAAGTAAATAGTGTCAAATATGAATATTAATCTAGTTTCTTGATGCAAGTATGAGCGATGATATTGCTAACTTACCGAAGCTCCTCAGAAAGATCAGTGCACTTGTTGATCTTATTTTCCGGTCGATGCCAGATAAAAAAAGTGCTTTCCCAGTCGGTATTACTGATTTTATTTTTACCGTCAACGGTTTTTACTATATCTGAGCTGTAAAACCTTGGCTTCATGTTATCTTCATAATGCTTATTCACTAGTTTCTTAACCTTCTCCATCAGTTCCTTATCAACTCCATGGTTTTCAATCTGCATATCATAAATTATGATTAAAACAACTCATTCTTGTATTAAAACGAAATAAACCGATAAGTAGTTGTTCGAAATTTTAAATATTACCTGAAAGAAGCCCCATTTTTCACAAGCATTGTGAAGAAGTGCCATTGTTTTGCTCCTATCTTCACCATCTAACTTGCTAAAATCTATCATAGGAATCTCCATTGGCTTTCTTATTTTTTTCAAAAAAAATCTTTTTTTTTTTATTTGTGTGTTTGTTTTGATGGTGAGTTTGTGTTCAGTTTAGTCAGGTATATATAGGCTCCCAAAAGGGGACATACAAAGTTGTTTTCATCAATAGTTTAATACTTTAATCATTAGAAGTTAAAATCTGCAACTGCAAGGAAAGGTATTTTTGCAGATTTTACAATGACCTGAATATTAGGGATTATTTAATTATTTATTGCGTATTCGGTTCATACTCTTCGCTATTCGGATCCGGATACATTTGACTTTTTGGTCAACTTGCTTAATCTAGACTAAAAAAAAATTATATTTGAAGTTAAAAATCAAACTTTTGAAATCATAATTAAAGATCTTCATAGTTGACTGTAATTCTAGATCCTGCAATATTTTTTGAGTTAAATTTGTGGACAAGACTGTATTTGCTTTGATTGTTCCTTTGGCCTAGGTTATTTGCATGTGACAAGTTGAATATTCTTTCCTTAGAATAATAATAATAATAATAATAATAATATGCATCAACTATGGTTTTTAAATATTATGGTGTCTATTTCTGTGGGAAAATGAAGTTTCACTCATAATTGGTTGTCCAATTTCATCAGTTTTGCAGAAAACTGGGTGCGGTTTTATATTTTAAACCATTTGTTGGAAATGTATAGAGGTTTCCATTTTCCAATGGGCTATTTTGGATGTGATGTCACATGTATTCTTGTTATATCACTTTCAATCATGCATGCTGTGTTGTTTTGTTATTTTTATTATTATTATTATTATTATTATTATTATTATTATTATTATTATTATTATTATTATTATTATTATTATTATTATTATTATTATTATTATTATTATTTCTTTTTTTGCATTGCAAATCTTGCTTAGATTTTAACGTTGCTTACCTACTCATTACAAAATATATTCAAGCTGTTCATGAGTTACTTATTTTTATTTTTTTGGAAGATGACTTTCTTTTAACCGGAAGTTGTCATACCCGCTTAGGCAGACCCTGACCCTCCACTCCCACAGTCTATGTTGTCTGAACCGGGTCCACGCTGGTGGGTAGTGTTGGCTATTATCGGCTTCCGCCCGGAAACCGTACCGCCTCCACACGAGTTCAGTTTTACTGTCACCTGCTGAAGTGACGGCCGGATGAAAACCGGGTAAGCTCAAGTTCGAGCTCCCTCCACCGGGAAAGGCCAAGCTCTCCCCATCATTGCCTGGTGTCCCCCAAATGCCTCCCGTGGGGATCGAACCCAAAGAGAGTCCGGTCCCCCTACCATCTGGGCTGCATATGAAGGACCATGAGTTACTTGATATCAGCTCGCTAAAACTCACTAAAAGCTCACATGTAGTCGAGTTAGTTTGGAATATATTTAATAAACAAATTCAATGGGCAAGACTAAATTTAGACGCTTTTAGTATTTAAATAATATTAAGGTGTCCCTGTTGTCCCGTCTGTGATAAACGCTAAAGGCGTCGGCGTCTGAGTTGTATAGTGTTTCGCGGAATGTTATTGGTCACACATCACTGTCGAGGTGTCCTTTCTGTTTCCCTTGCCAGGTGTCCGCACACGTGGTATGTGGTCCCGCGAGTAACCCACCTTTGTATTCTGTAGGATATGGGGTTGGATTTGGTACTGCTTCATGAAGGGTCCGAGCCAATATCTCTTCAGGTGGATAGTGGATGTCACTTGGCATCTATCCATTAGTATTAGTAAGGTGTATTTTAGCAACATATCAATGTATCCAACTATACAAACCTGAACCACTTTTTATCTTATCGTTTATACACATTTTTATTATACAACCCATTTTACCTATGCATTTTTTTGGCACCTATTGGGTGATGAAGAAAAGGATTAATACAACTTAATTTTTCAAGAAAATATTGAACAGTGCTGGTTTAGGATTTTTCAAAGGTTGCAGAGTATATTCAAAACTATTGTGTTGAAATTTCAGATGATATGATGATAAAGCAACCAGTGACTATAGTTAGGCTGGTAAACGAGTTTGAATACCAAAACGAGGGAATGTAGACTTTGGGTATGTTTGGCAAGAAGATTTTAGGAGCTTTTAGGAGCTTCAAGCTACAAGTTTTTAAGAAAAAACTCATACTCAATAAAAACCCTTGTTTGGTTGAAGAGCTGGAAGCTTTTAGGTTTGGAGAAAAAGCTCTATAGTGAAAAGCTACTACTACTAGATTTTAAGAAAAAAACTATACTAACTACAAGCTTTTAATTAGTAAATGACACAAATACCCATTCTATTTTAAAAACAAAATAAAAACCTTCCTTACAAGCTTTTAATTATGCCCTTTTTGGTCATTTTATACATTTTATTAAAAGCTCCAGCTACTCTGCCAAACACTAAAATATATTTTAAAAGCTTCCAGCTAACAGCTACCAGTCTCCAACTAGTTTTGCCAAACATACCCTTTATATTGATATGCGAGAACGCTATAACAGGTTGATTTTAAAAAGAATCACAGGTTTAGGTGATACTCATCCGACTATCTGAGTCTGTTCACCGAATCGTAATCATATGCATAAATAGTATGGTAAATTTGTTAAAAATTTGAAGTAATAAATATATGATTTTTAAGGGTGTAATTGAGTTATTGATATTTCAAGTCATCTTTATACGTGAGTGATTAGGATTTAGGCAATGGGCATTTTAACGGGTAAATTCTAACTAAATAAGACCGTAAACGGATGGGACTGGAAATGTCCGGTTTTGACAAAACATGGACCGTATCGCTAACTATGGTTTTGAAAAAAAGACAATATGAAAATGCAAGCAATCAAGCTCCTCGATCGCGTGAAGAAAGTTATGCAAAGTAATTCCCCAGCCGCTAAGAGCCAATGTTTTATTTTCAATAGAGTAGGTTTTGCAATACAAAAAGGGGTAGCGGCGCAACTTGTGGCCCGTTTACCTACGTATCACTTGTAATTGGCTGATAATTTTGCAATTGAATTAGTATTAAAAAAATATATATAACATTATATATCTTCTCATACTTAAAAAAAGAAAAAAAAACTGTTTAGCGGTATCTGACTAAATATTTTTAAACATATTTTAGTATGATTCTAAAAAAATGATAAGTATTTTTCCTAATAAATTTTCGTAGTTTTGTTTACAAAATTGGCACCAAATCTCAAACCGTGAAACAAACTCTAAATCATCAAAAACTAAACCGCCAACTATACCGTATGATTCGATCAATTTCTTTGGTTAAGATGATTCTATCAGTTTTGACAACTACCGCGAGGACTAGTCTAGAACACTCATTTTTCTAGGTCTTTTTTTAGCAGAATCGCACATTTTCCATTTTTATATACATGTATACATACGTGATACGTGTCTGAAACCACAAAATAAATAATGTACATATATGTATACAAAGTAAGATTATGGTTTCGAGGGGGGGGGGGGGGTTGTGTGTTTGTAATGTACATACGTGGTACACATGTGTATAATAAAAAAATTATAATATACACATGTGTATAATTTCAAACACCCCCTAAACTGGCAATAACTAAACAAAAATTGTCCTGAAAAAAATGAATGGTTCTCCTAATATTCCTACCTCTGGCCTAATAGAACAAACAAAGATAAAAAGATGCAACAGATTTATTGTAATATGCTTTGCATATGAAATTAGCTGACTAATGGAAAGTTAGAAAACCAGTTGACTAAAACCTATTTGATACAGTTATTTGGGCTTAATTTATAAGACCATTTTAGTGACTTTGGGCAATAGATTGTAAAATTCATTGATTCAGCCCAACTTATTTAGTTAATTTTTACCATTTAGACTTTTGTTATAAGCCCATTAGTACTTCGGGCCATGCATTCATAAGGGGATAAGTTTGTGTTTATGCTGCTTGTCCTATAGTAGAACTATAGAAGTAAAAAAAAAAAACATATATATATATAGAAGAGCCCAATAATTCAATAAAACTAGACACAATATTAAATCGTATGAAAAAAATGAATTACATATTTTCTGAACATTTTTTTTAATATTACAAGGGCCCAATAATTCAGTAAAGCCTAATATGTAAACCAAACTGGTTGTAAGTCATAGCGGTTTGGTCTCAATTTCAATAATAAAAAAATATTAAAATCATTTAGCTCATAGTTCAATCTAAGAATCATCAAAACCAAAACATAATCATCCCTGCTTTTTAACACATATCTTTTTATGATTTGTTTCTCATAAGTTAGGACATCCATGAAATTATCTAAAACCCCCCAACACTACTACTAGTCTTATCAACATGAGGAGACGAACGGGCGACGATTTCCGGCAGACCAGATTCAAAGGTGTTCAAGATCATAGGCAAGTCACAACCTTCTGTATTGGTAACCTTCCTGATGGAGTTCCAGATTCTTTACTATGGACATCATTCAGAACTCATGGAATCATTAAGGATGCTTACGTAGCCCGGAATAGGGATGCTAGAGGTAACTGGCTTGAGTTTGTCCCGGGGGGGGGGGGGGGAAACATTAACGAGGTGCTGCGGAACATGAATACAGTTAAGATATTTGATGCAAAGGTGTGTGTCACGGTAGCGAAGTTTGTAAAGGGTAACATGAGATCGAACCACTTGGGTGGAATTAAATATCAACAACGGGGGCAGGATAGTAGTAAGCAGAGAACTACAGATGTGTTGGAGTATAGAAAGGCGTGGGAGAGGCTGACAGTCGGGATGAATGAAAGACCATTCAAAGCAGTAGTCACTGGTGAAGCAGGGGAGTCATCGAATCCGGTCAAAACATTAGTGGTTAAGGATAGGGCGGCCATGTATCCTAACCATTGCATTATGAGATCCGTGATAGGGGAAGTAAAGGATATGACTGGGTTTAAGGAGCTACGTCCTATGCTTATTAGAGGTGGGTACACTGAAAGTCCAACAAGTTACATTGGGGGCATGAAGGTCTTGATAGTGTTCAGAGACAAATGCACGGCCGTGGAATTCGTGAATAGGAAGGAAGAATTGTGCAACGAAGTGTTACTCTTGGCATTATTGTGGGAAGGGGAATGTCCGGCTACGGATAGGATTACATGTCTGAGAGTGTTTGGTTTACCGCTACAACTAAGGGAGGGCCAAATATTTGATAAAGTAGGGGATATATTTGGTAGAGTGGTGAAGCACAGTAAGTTCTCGTGGTTGTCCTCTGATAATTCGGATGGCCGGGTATGGGTTCTTCTTGAGGATCTGTCAAGAGTTCAGTGCGAAGTCCAGGTCGAATGGGATGGAAGGTTTTATCCAGTGTGAGTTTTGGAGGGGGGATAGGGTGATGGAGTCGATTACGGATATGTTGGCAGCTTCTCAGGTTCAGTCACAACCAGAAAATGGTGAGTCTGTTAACAATGGACTGGTGGATGAGTTAGAGGAAGGCGAGGTAAGGGACAGTGAGGAGGTGGCACGGCCAAGCTGGCAGGAAAATGACCAGGATGAACTCGCGGTTGGTAACCCAGCAGTCATGCATGGGGAAAGTGATTTGCATGGGGGAAACCAAACGTCAAAATTGGGCGGGACTGTATTAAATGATGAAGGGTTTAAACTTGGTGGGTCCAGCGATAGTCAGCAGAATTCTTTTGACTTAAACAAGTCTTGGGCCAGCACTTACTTGGATAATGAGCCTAATTATAGTGGGGTTGTGGGCCATAAATCTAGAAAGAGGCAAAGGTCCTATAGGAGCCCAACTACTTCTCCTATTAGGTATCCTAATAATAATACAAGATCCAACTCTAATATGCAGATGGGAGCAGTTAACCAGGAAGGGGCAACTGCTGTGGATGTTCAAGATACCCACATGGAAGAAGGGGGATCGCAACCGGTGACCGCTAATGGCGGTAGGGGTTGCGAACAACGAAGCTCCCAAGGAAATTCCATCCGGTACCCAAATTGGTATGGATCCTCCGGTCAAATAACGTGCATAATGATGGGGCTGTAGTCAGAGAAAGGGGACCTAATACGGTCGGTCAATTGGATGAAGCAGACTTAACAATTACGGCAGGGTCATTGGTTGGAATCGAACTTGGAAGGTTCAAGGATCAGGTACAATCGTTGGTGGACGAAGTGGGTGCTGTTACAGGTTATCAATGAATTTCCTTTCTATAAATTTAAGGGGGTGAGGGATGACCGAAAGGCGTCATGGGTCAAGTGTATTAAAACTAGTTATGGCATTCTGTTTGTTGGTATTCAAGAGTCGAAGTTGGGTCTGAAATCTAATTTTATGTTAGCAACCTATTGGGGTAGATCAAGATTTCGGTATGAAATAGTGTATGCGGAAGGAAGGTCTGGGGGTATTATTAGTATGTGGGATCCTACGGTTCTACATTTGACAAATGTGGTGAAGAATCGATATTTCCTAATTGTTACGGGAAGATTGGTGGCTTCTGGAGAAATCATAAATATCACAAATGTGTATGCTCCAAATGACACTGTTTTGAGAAAGGGAGTGTGGACTGAACTTACTCAATTGAAACAAAACTCGGTTGGGTATTGGGTTATCTTTGGGGATTTTAACGAGGTGAGGTGTCAGTCAGAAAGGTTGAACACAGAGTATGTTGCGGCCAACGTGGGTTTCTTTAATAATTTCATTTATGGCGCGGATCTTCGGGAGTACAATATGGGGGCATCGTTTTACATATATGTCAGACAATGGGCAAAAAATGAGCAAGTTGGACAGGTTCCTTGTATGTGACAGATTTGTGGATAAATGGTCTGCGGCGTCGGTTACTGCTCTGTCGAGATATGTCTCGGATCATTGCCCTATTATCTTATCGGTGGTTGAGGCAGATTTCGGCCACATCCCATTTCGATTTTTTAATTCATGGTTGGAGTTTCCTGGCTTCAAAGAGTTCGTTTTTTATGTGTGTTCTGGTTTTGTGTTTAATGGTCCGGCTGATTTGAGTTTGGCGACTAAATTGAAGTTCCTCAAAAATAGGGTTAAAGAATGGGTGGCGCGGCAACGACAAGTGTTGGGTGTGTCCTATAAAGAAAAGTTGCGTGAATTGGAAAGATTGGATCAGATTTTGGAAACAAGGAATCTGAGTGTTCACGAGCATGAGGTACGGGCTGAATGTAGGGCGTTTATTATGGAACATGACAAATTGAAAACACTTGACGCTAAGCAGAAGTCTCGAACCAAGTGGGCGCTTGAGGAGGATGAGAATACTAGCTTTTTCCATGGGATTATAAATGCGAACACCACTTTCAACAGAATCAATGGGGTGCTATATCAAGGGGAATGTGTCACATGTCCAAGGAGGATCAAAGATATTGCATTTACATTTTTCGGGGAGAAGTTATGTGAACCGATGACGGAACGGCCGAGCCTACAATGTTATAACCTAAAGAAGGTGTCCACCAAGGAGCTTAACCCCCTTCTCTGGTCTACCAATCCCTCTCGGGAAAAGCCCGCTCTGAACTTCAGCCCGTCACACGTCGGCCAAAAGACCTCTATTTTCTTGAGATGAAGCCCCATAGATGGCCCATGCACGTTGATAATGTCTAAAGCCTTAGCAACCTTAGCTGCGTTGCCTATAATCGTCCCATCATCCAAATACCAAGCATGAAACGGGAGGTTACAATGTTCCTAAACCCGCATGATAAGGGGGTGTAAGGCAAGAGCAAAGAGAAGGTGCCCCAAAGGATCTCCTTGCTGCACTCCGATGGTAGCCCCAATACAATCATTACCGACATACAACCTAGCAGGCTGTGCGTAAAGGAACTGGACCCACAAATATATAGACGGGCACCGCTGGTGAACCTCTTGGAGAAGGGCTGCGCGGTCGACCATGTTGAATGCATTGGAGAAGTCTACTGTAAGCAGAGCCAAGGACCCATCCGTATGAAAGGAGTTGAGGAACCTCTTGGCACTGTGAAGCACCGCCTCTGTCCCATTTGGTACCCCTACTCCAAATTGAAAGTCCCCCAGGTACTGGGCAATGTCTTTCCCAACCTTCTTCATTGCCACCTTAGAAACAAACCTTCGCCAAATGCCCCCCACAGCAATAGGCCGAATTCCATTATCGGGCTTCAATAAGGGGGTAAGGGGCGAGGCAACAAACTCGGCAAGTGTCTTAGGGCAGGGCCCCCAAGCCATATGTTGACGACTTCAGTAATGGCCACGAGCAAACCCGATGAAGTCACCGAGCCTTCGCCACCAATAGCATCCAACAGGTGTTGGGCCCGTATCCCATCCCTGCCGCAAAGACATCCCTTTAGAAAAAAATCGGATACATTTGAGCACACAATCCCCATCTACAGATAGAGCGGGTTGGGCGATAGGGTTAGAGGGGCAACCACACTGGAGCACAAAACCTTAACCGCCGCTGTGAAATGCCCATCCCTGACTTTTCGAAGACATTGCTTTATATTAGGTTCCTTTCATTGTCCTCTTCCATTCTGACTTCTCCCCTAGGTACCACAACCTCCCCCACGCTATCTAAGAGGGAAGAGGCCAAGGAATGTTGGGGTTAATTGCAACTGTAGATTCAAATTCTTTAGCCAGCCATGAAATTGTACATAGCTTGATATCCCTAGTTTGCAGGCATGTATGTTCATTAATGTAGGTTTTCACAACCCATGATCCTTCTCTATTTATGTTAGAGACATAAAGTACCAATGGACACGTGGTTGGATGTTTTTTTACCTTTATTTGCTGATCTAGTGGTAGGTATGGTCAATGAAACTCAAACCTTTGACCCCCCACCCTTGGCCCTACCACTTTTCTTGGAACATGATGCTTCTTTGTTTCCATTAATATTTGAATTTACTTCCTTACCTTTACTAGACTCGCTAGTATCAAATTGTGGTTTAAAACCTTCACATGTCACCCTAAACCTCACTGGATCATTCCTAATAATCTTTAGCTGCCTTCTACTATCCATGGGCAATTTCTTCACAACATCCTTAATTTCTTTCCTTTCTGCAAACAGCTGGCCAACAAAGAATGGGTCTATAACTGCATCTTTTCTCCTCCTTTGCTTCTTTCTTTCTTTTCTCAGTTGTTTCTTTAGGGGTGGGTCATTCTCATCATCAGTTAGGCTGTCAAAATCATCCAGGTTAGCATCCAATCCCATATCATCATCTTCACTATGCTCACTATATTCTAAAGGCTCTTCAACTATCTCATTGTCCACAAAACTTATGAAATCTTGCATATCAACCACCACATCAGAAATCATGTTTTCTTCATCTACTATATAATCTGAATCCTCTTCATCACCTTCCCCAACATCATCATCAGTAGGTCCATCATATTCCTTATCATCTATATTCTCATCAACATCAGTAGGTTCACTAACATTCACAACCTGACTATGTTCTATATCAGATTGACTAGTTCCTACATCAAATTGACTAATTCCCACATCATTTTGACCAAATCCCACACCACTTGCACTATTTTTCGCATGAGTAGTATATATTTCCATAAGCTTATGGCCACCAACACAGGTCAAAAAACTCAACACATCAGGGCGGTTTCTTAATGCCCTCAAACCAAAGTTTAAATCCTCATCAAAGAGCTTGAAATGGTAGACTATGATCTCTTTTTTAGGGTAACCTAGCTTTAACATCATATGATTAAGGTCGTGTACTGAAAATTCATCCCTGTCAACACAGTCAACATAGTCTACCTGACCATTCACATACCTCCTATTAGGGAACTTCGTGAAGGAACCCCCATGATAAAGCTTCAATGAGAACATTGTAAATACCCCTAAAAAGTAAAACAAAATCATATGACAATCAGTTTTAGATCATTAAAATTGTTGTAACTAATGAAAAAAATTATAAGCTTTGGAGGATTGCTGAAACTATTGTAAGACTCACCATAAAGTTCATTAACATCAGTTTGGTGTCCTTTAGGGCGAATATACCACATCGACATTGAGTTATTGAAGATTGTGACTCTGATTATGTGATGATCAAAGGGGTGTTTGTATGTATTATGGAATAGCATGAAAGTGTGATGAAGGTAGACGTGGATTGGATTTTTTAGGGTTTTAAAATATGATTTAAATGGAAAATACAGAAATGCCCCTCATGTGAGGGGCACATGCGTTTAATTTAACAACAAAAGTGGATGTCGTTAGGGTTAGGGGGTATTTTGGCGAAAACATGTTAACCTCAAGGAGGCCATCGTAGCACGTGTGTCGCCTAGGGCATAAGGGGCATGATGACTTGACGTCATCCTCACCTTCCTCCGGCTTATCACCGGCAGTCTGTTCAGGGTTCCAAACTCAATGATGGCAACTAAACACGAGGGTTGCGCTCGTTGCGGGACTTAACCCAACACCTTACGGCACGAGCTGACGACAGGCATGCACCACCTGTGTCCGCGTTCCCGAAGGCACCCCTCTTTTTCAAGAGGATTCGCGGCATGTCAAGCCCTGGTAAGGTTCTTCGCTTTGCATCGAATTAAACCACATGCTCCACGCTTGTGCGGGCCCCCGTCAATTACTTTGAGTTTCATTCTTACGAACGTACTCCCCAGATGAGATACTTAACGCGTTAACTCAGCACTGTACGAGGAGTATTTTGGCTATTTTTAAACTAATGGAGCAAAATAGTTAAAAGTGTGAAACCACATGAAGCAAAAACGAAGTTAACTCTATTATATTTTTCATCATCTCTTGTTTAACAATTCATCCTTTCCTTTTTATATTTTATAATAAGAGGAAAAAAAACGCAAACCTTTATTTACAATAGAGGCCAACACAACACTTTGCGTCGATTGAGAAAAGCAGCAGCGTGTAGTGTTAGCATCCACTCTACCACCACACACAACCACCGACGCTGACTGACTCTTTAACCCTTCACCACCACCACCACCACCACTACACACACACACTCTCCGCTGCTTACGTCATCAACCACCACCACACAATGTCTCAAAAACCACCAATTCTCCACCACCTGTTATTATTCTTATTAATCGTTGTTGTTGTTGATGTTCTCTGCTTTGCATGTTTAGTTGCATCCAGAGATTCGTTAGTTTTTAACGGTGACATTGACGCCGTTAATGTTACTGGAATTATTACTACTAATAATAATAACAGATCTAAAGAAGATAGCGTTGCTGATATGTTTGATCGCGCTCTTGAGAAGGAGTTTACAGAAAACGATGAACAGTCCGACGGTTAGTTAGTTAGATCTCATTTTATTTATTTATTTATTTACGTATTATGAATTGTGTAGTTTCAGAATGTTAACTAGAAGATTTAGGTGTTTCTGTGAGTTATCTAGGGCATGCAATTAGGTACACTTAGAAATTATGTATTAATTTAGTAAAATTTTTGCTATGCTGTTTCTGCTAGGTTTAAATGTTTAATTGATTGTGATTTCTGATTTAGTTTGACATTGTAGACTAGATGATTAGACATTCCTGAATTTCGAGCTTATTAGGATTTAGGATAGGCATTTAGATGCATTTGGCAATTAGATGGATTTTCAACAGTTTGAAGGTTAGTTAGATCTGATATTGTTTCGTTTTTGTTTACGAATTGTGCTGTTTGTGTTAGGTTTAGATCTCATTTTATTTACTATGAATTGTGTAGTTTGAGAATGTTAACTAGAAGATTTAGATGTTTGATGTTTCTGTGAGTTATTTAGGGCATGCAATTAGGTACATTTACAAATTATGTATTAGTTTAGTCAAATTAGGCATGCAAGTTCCTTTCTCTTTAATATGCTGTTTCTGCTAGGTTTAGTTGATTGTAATTTTTAATTAAGTTTGACATTGTAGACTTACATGATCAGACATTCCTGAATTTTGAGCTTTATTAGTATTTAGGAATTAGGATAGGTAATTAGATGGAATGATGGATTTTGAACAGTCCGAAGATTAGTTAGATCTGATTTTGTTTCGTTGTTGTTTACGAAGTGTGCTGTTTGTGTTGGATTTAGTTGATTGTGGTTTGAGATGGTTAACCGGAGATTTGAATCTTTCTGTGAGTTATTTAGGGCATGCAATTAGGTACTTTTAGAATTTGTGTCTTTATTTACTCAAACTAATTATGTTGTTTCTGCTAGGTTTAGTTGATTGTGTTTTGTTTTAGGCAATTAGATGTATTTGAATATCATATTATTAATTTACTCACACTAGGAATTACGTGTGTGAATTCAAAATCATTTGAATTGTGAAATCTTAAATGAAAATTGATGTCATGTGATACTAAAGCGTAACTTACTTTTGGGTTATAATCTGTCTTAACCAGCTACTGATCCTGGGACCTTCAATAACAGTGTGGCAGGGCAACAGGTATGTCTTGTTCTCTTTAGGTTAGGTGGTTTTGCATGTAAGTTTCGAACTTGTTTGCTAGAAAAGCAAAACCGTGCACATAAAATGCCATTGATTATCTTTTTTTTGAACCATAAGTAACATCTATTTTGAAAGATAACATGACTCAGTTAGGTCTTATGTTGTATTTTTGTTGTGACCTGTGTTATCCACAACACCAACCCTAGGGTTAGTGATCAATGTTTCTAGTGACTACTAATACATGTTTTAGAGACCCTCAAATGTTTAATTATTGTTAACTCTCCCTAACATTAATGTGTATATATGTCAAAGTTTGTGATCTTTTATGCTTCATGGTTCCTATGTGTTAAGTACCAAACTTGAATCAAAGAAATAAGATGAGAAGCCATAAGAAATTAGAGAGAGACCAGACTAATTTTTCATATTTTCATTCATATCTCTACAAAACTCATGAACTTCCCTTATATAGGTAATAGGAATACAAAATAGTAAACAAACAAGAACCGGTAAACCTTCTACCACTACTTACAGACACATAACAAATTATGAAATAATAAAATACCACTCTTGGAGTCCAATTCTCATGCTTGCATGTGGGACATTGCCATCATGAAATTATGGGGAGTCCCCTGTACATGTGCAGCGTCATTTGAATGTGCTTCCTCCTTTGACCTTGACCCACTCTCATCCGATGACATGGCAGGTTATGATGACCTGGCAGAGAAGGCTCACATCACTATGGTGCATCTAATTGGCTGTTGTTTACTTGTTTATTCGTTCCGCAAAAAGGGATTTATGCTAAATCCAAAGTTCTATTGATCTACATTTTTTTTTCACGTTGTGGTTCATGCACCGTTTCATTCCCACACCAAGTAAATGCCACTGTAAACCATATCCTAAAAGCATTAATACACAAAAAAGAATAGGTTTACAGCTGTTTGGTAGCCATGCTATCTTTGAATGAGTCAACATTAAGTGTGTTTGGTTCACTAACAAGGCATCCCTGAATCAGTCAATAAACCTCTTACCCATTAAGTTTCAAAATGACGCTGAATGAAAATTTACCCCTTTATCCATTCACCTGTGTTTATAACCCTCAACCGGCCACTCACGCACCACCTCCTCGACCGACCAGCACCTCCTCCATCACCAACTAGTCAGGCCGAGGCGCCGAGCCAAGTCAGCGACCCAACCCTCCTATTGGTTCAAAGTCTCTTACCCAATCAGAACTCTTAATGGTTTAGCATTTACTGGCGCAGAGGTTGCCAAACAGCCCCTTACTTAAACTTCATCTAAGGTTGATGCAGCCACAAAGTAAAAATACGAAATTGTTGGTGGGAAAGTATTAACAAAATCTACATATATCCTCTGCTTGGAAAACCCTTGGTTTTGCATAATCTTTATACATTTTAATTTTTAGGAACATGGTCAGAGTGTTTTATCATAATTCTCTTACATGTTTGACATATCAGGCAGTTCTGGAAACTGTTGCTAGAGTCACGTCGAAGAGAAATGAAAGCAAAGAGGAGAAGTATGTGCTGCTCATTGTATTTACTTTTCTTTTTTGTATACAAACTAGTTTGTACTTTGCACAAATGTATTTACTTTTCTTTTTTGTACACAAACTAGTTTGCACTTTGCACAAATGTGACACATGTAGCTCTTATATTAGGTCGTTTTCAATTTCGATGATATGTTCTCCATTTCTCTTGCTCCTTGGTTCAACGTAAGTCAAAAGCCTAATATACATAATGTTTTTACTTGTATTTTAGGTCATTTCAACTTCATGATGTTTTCAATTTGGAAAATGAGAACCGTCCTGAAGATACACCAAGACTGATAGATAGCAAAGTAATCTTTTATCCTTTCAAGCCCACTGCTTATAATATTTGTTTGTTTGTGCATGTGAAATCTATATTCATATCAAGGAATTGTTTCTTATACTGCAATCTTTATTCAGAGCAATGTCTTTATCATGTCTAATCCCAAATCTAAGTATCCTGTGCTACAATTAGACATAAGGTATGCCTTTCGCTCCCACCCAACAAAAGTCAAAGTGGTTCATTTTATTATTATTATTTTTTTGTAATTTGGTAGCTAATTCCCATTTTTTTAACAGATTGATATCTGATTTGGTTGTTGTCATTGTTTCTGCAACCTGTGGTGGCATTGCATTTGCTTGTGCCGGGCAGCCGGTCTGTTCATTATTACATTATATGTTAATTACTCCTTAGGTTATTCTTTTTCAAAACAAACTCTTCCTGAAACTTGGAGAATTTATTAATGGGGTCGTCCTTTTTTTATAGACATAACAAGTGTAGAATCCATTTTTGATAATTCTAATACCTGTCTACACATCGGAACCATGCAGGTTATAACAGGATATTTGCTAGCAGGATCTGTGATTGGCCCAGGTGGACTTAGCTTTGTTAGTGAGCTGGTTCAGGTAATGTCCTTCAGAAATGTTACAGCTTTTATCAGGTTAAATTACATTTTTCATCCCTAGAGTTTGTCAAAATTTACAAAATCCATCCCTGATAAGCCATAATCACAGTGCACGTTCCTGCTTTTACTGTTTTGTTGTGGTTTTGGCTATTTTACTCTGACCAGGGACCCTTCTCGCTACAAAACAGTAAAAGCAAGGACATGCATATGCATATGCATATCATGTCACATTGGAGACATTTTCATAGTTTTTGAGAAACTTCATGGATGAAAAATTGCAATTTACTTTAAATATATGAGCATATTGTTATGTTCTCATGGGAATTTTGACATATACCTTTTGTTAATCTTAAGCTCTCATGGATATATATAATTATGCAGGTGGAAACTTTTGCTCAATTTGGTGTGATTTTTCTTCTCTTTGCATTGGGATTGGAGTTCTCAGCAGCAAAGGTTTCTTAACATCCTACTTATGTGCTCGTGCACAAATGCAGAGATTTCGAATCACATAACTTACATAAAAAAGAAATGTTAAAAATTGTATATCTTCAATTTCTTTGTGTGTGACACACTCTCATAATCAGGTTTTCACCTTTTGTAATTGCAGCTTCGTGTTGTCAGAACAGTTGCTATCTTAGGAGGTTTGCTCCAGATACTTCTTTTTATGTGTTTGTCTGGAGTAATCGCTGTGGTATGTACCTCTTCTATTATTACAAGGTCGTTTATGATGTTGAATGAAAATTTCTCTGTAGAACTAGCCTCATGTTACTATGTTAGGTGAATGCTCAAAACCTTGTTACATTCTTTATTAATGGACATGGGTAGTTATCAATTTATCATCTCCCTTTCTTTCATCAAACAACACAAGGAATGGAATTTTAATTACATAGCATACTTTGATTATGTATGTGCATGCTACTCAAGTATTCATCTCTTTTCATTAAGGCCACATTTTGTATGGAAACTAGTTTACAGGATACCCAAGTATGTATCTTGGTTCATTTAATACCAGTTTCCGCAAAAACATGCCAGATGACGAAAATACTTATTTTTTTTGTTCTTTTGATAATGCCCCTTTTTGTTGAAGATTCTTTTAAAAAGATATCGCCTCCACCTTATTTTAAATGAGCATGCAATTTCTTTCGCAGTTATGTGGTGGTGAAGCTTCTGAAGGTATATTTGTCGGGGCCTTTCTCTCCATGTCATCAACAGCAGTGGTAGTTATATATGGCATAACTGAATGTTCAACTTATTTATTGATTATATGTAGTAGCAATATAATGCACAAGTTCCTCAATAAAAATATTTCTTTCGTATCATTTTACTACTTCCCAAACTTTTCCTTTGTGATCTTTATCAATCAGTCACAGGCACCATGTAAAAATCGACTTAGGTTTATCATCTATCCTTTTGTATGATTCTGACACACCATTGTCTTGGTATACCACAGGTTTTGAAGTTTCTGATGGAAAAGAATAGCATTAGCACTCTATATGGGCAAGTCACCGTTGGTACCCTTATTTTGCAAGTAAGTTTCTTCTTTCTTGTATTATTCGCTGAAGTGGTTAGAAAGGGCACGCATAGGGTGGCATTTTCGATTTTTTATATCCATTTATAAATGGGTTAATTCGGTTTATGTTTTATTAACGGGTCAAATGTGTAGAAAACCTAAAAATGAAACAGGTCAAATGGATTGAACTGGTTCAAGCAGGCTGAAAGTTGTTCAACGTGTATATCTAATGCATGCAAGTATGCAACCTCTTAAATGGCTTTATTCAACCAAATTTGATTATTAATTAAATAATAAAATATTCTTTGTAATCATATTTTGCACACTAAGGGGGTGTTTGGGTTAGCTTTTTGTAAGGAGCTTCACAGCTTTTCATATTATGATAAAGCTATTTAGCGTTTGGATGGAACTTTTGTAGAGAGCTTATGTTCATTTTTCCTTTAAAAATATAAGCTAAAAAGCTTTAAAGTTTAACCCCAAAAGTGGATCTTTTTATAAGGCGTTAAGCTAATAAGCTTACCCTAACACCGCCCTTCCGTCCCACATTACTATTTTAGTTTTTTCGCAAAATTATTTTCCACTTTAAAAAAGTCGATAGTTACTATTACTAGTTATCTCATTTACCCTTTGTTAATGCGAGGGTAAAAGAACGTCAAATTGACTTTCTGCTAAATAAAAGTTGCATTAATTGCAATTATCTTAATTATAAATTTTTGTTTGTGGACAATAATTTTGTGAATGAGGGGCTATTATTAAAAGAAAATATTTATTTTTATTTAAAAGTGTTTTGGGTCAACCTGGCCTGACCCATTAGTCCATTACAACATGATACAAAGAATTACCCCCATTTGATGCAAACACAATGTGACTTGTTACCCAACCCACCCATTTTGCCACCTGTAACAGCTGTGAATGACCTCTCTTTTTACGCAGTTAGTAAAAATAACTAAACCTTCGCAATTGTGCTCAACTTATTAATTTATTATTAATGGATCTTAATGTGACAGGATTGTGCGGTGGGTTTATTATTTGCACTACTTCCAATCCTTGGTGGTACTTCTGGAATTTTTGAAGGCATGCTATCTATGACAAAGATGTAAGTAAATGAAAGTATGAAACATTAATCTCTACGAATACAGTAAATGTGATGGTTATTTTCCTTATTTTACTGCATACATGCATAACTGCAAATAAAATGTTGCACAAGTTTTTTAACAGCCTCATCTGATAAAGCAAACAGATATAATGTGGTGAACTGCACTTTCTTATGTATTAAGATGTTTAATTTATTCTTGATGAAGCACATATGAATTTTAATTGGACTTTTTTCTGATGTTTGTTCAGTTAACTATGTACTAGATGTGGCAAAGCAAAATGAATGGGTCGGGTCTACCTGAAACATCATTTGTCCTTGATTTTTAAAATTTTGTTATTAATAATTTGTGCTGTATATGATTACAAAAAGTTATATTACATCAATGATCTATTTTTTAATACAATGATTTAGGAGGATTTATGCATTAGAAATACACTTTGGGTGAATTTCAACTTTCATCCTGCTTTCTTTTTAGTTATTTTTTCAACTCTACCTGTTTGACTCATTAGAAATCAAACATATCCTGTATTGACCTTTTTTTTATACATAAACATTTACATGTCACAACTGCCAGTGTTCAACGTCCTTTCAAGCTAATTATTTGTTTATTGACTTGTTTTTTTATGATACACTCCCTAATGATTTTGTTACCAGGTTGTTGACTTTAGTTGTATTTTTGGCTGTTTTGGCGGTATTCTCCCGCACTTGTATACCTTGGTTTTTCAATCTTATGATACGCCTATCATCTCAGGTAGTCTTTGCCTGGTTCTAACTAATTAATATATGTTCTGATACCTAAAATGGTTAATGTTGTCTTCTTTCATATGTTTATTACTTTATTATCAATTTGCAGACCAATGAACTCTATCAGTTGGCATCTGTTGCTTTCTGCTTGATAGTTGCATCGGTTAGCTCCACTGCTCTATTTACACTTTGTCATGATGCTTTTTAAACGTGGCAATCATGACCACTTTGCAGATGAGTGCATTGATCTGGGTTGTGTTTGATCTCAAACGGGTCAAATAGATCGGAATTGTTTTAGGCTTTTAGCTAAAAGGGGAAAGGGTCATACGGGCTGAAAGTCACACTCACAACATTTCTCTTTTATTGCATCCAACCCCTTGAATTATTTTTGTTAAAAAATTTAGATTATTACTCAAATAATATTGTTATGCTGATCATAACTGACAGTTCTATAAAATAATAATCTATTTCAGTATTTCAATTTCAACATGGCTTGACCCATTACCCAACCCGGTCAACCTGTTCATCTTGCAACTATAAATGATTTTGCATCTTATATTGCATAATTACTTGACATTGTTGCTTTCACATCTGCTACTGTCTGATGATACACCATTGAGTATAGTTATAAGAGAGCCTTATTTATGATTTCAGTGTAGTGACAAGTTGGGTCTAAGCCTTGAACTGGGTAGCTTTGCTGCTGGAGTGATGATATCAACAACTGATCTTGCTCATCATACTCTTGAACAAGTAATATTAACTCATCAATTTTGGTCTAACAGTTATCATATTCATTATCTTCTTACTATGTCCAGTATCCTTCTTATCAAGATCCAGATTTGTAAAAAAATAATGTGGCAAGCAGGTGACAATTGGCGTGACCTGTTAAAGCATTATCGTTTGATAAAGGTGGCAAAATAGCGGGTTGGATAATGATTCAAAATGAATACTATTTTTTTTTGCGGGTAGGGGCAGCTAATAGGTTGACCCAAAACACTTTTTATCCTATAAAGTTGTAAAGCTTTCCTATAGTAACTAGCGCGACCTTATATTATTAATTTTTTCTTTTGAGTTTTTCGTATAATTTATTTCATATAGTGCACTGAATTTTTCTTAGGTTGAAATGTTCTGCGTATTTTCTTCTAAAAGTATTTGAATAGACATTTTATTTCTAATTTGCATGCTTTACAAGGAGATTTCCCTTTAGTCAAGAGCGTACACAATTTACTTGTTTATGCAGTTTGCTTAATATGGAGTTCATTTTGTTTTAGGTTGAACCAATTCGCAATTTATTTGCTGCACTTTTCCTTGCAAGCATTGGGATGCTTATTCATGTTCAATTTCTATGGAACCACATTGATATCTTACTAGCAGCAGTCATACTAGTGGTCGTAACAAAGACATTTGTAGTTGCTACTGTTGTCAAAGGATTTAGATACAATAACAAGACCGCTCTTCTTGTAAGGGTTTCTGCTACTTTTCTCATGTTACTTCCTTAAGAGGTGGTGAAACTGCCGGGTTGGCGGGGGTTGGTTAACTGATAATATTGAGTTTTTTCTTTATGGATGGAAAAGGTCTTTGGTTGGGTTGATCATGATGGCGGGACATATTTTCTCCAGTTTTTAGGTTCATTCAGTGAACAATCATTGTGTCAAATACGCATTACAATTAATGATACAGTTTCAGTAATAATCTAATTTTGGAATAAAATGATTTTGGAGATTGTACGCATTAGAAATTCACTTTGACATTTAACCTGTTCAACCTTTCCTTTTAACTAAATTTTTTTATTTGACCCATTTAACCTGGACACTTTTCCCAAATTTATGAAATTTCCTTTGTCATGATAATCAAAATTTTTGGAATTAAAGTAATTCAGGTTTTGCAATACATGCTTAAAAATCTCTGGCTGGTAGACTTTTGACCGACTGTTTTCTTTTTAGCTTCATTTTGGTTTGACATGTAGGGATAAAAACACAACCTGAATCAAATTGGGTCGAAATTGCCACCTCTACTTCATCTTATTTCTGTTCTTGCATGTTTGTATATGTGTGCGTATCTATTACATATAATATTTATTTGCATTGACAGAGTCTTGGTTAATGTTTTGATGTAGGTTGGAATGTCCCTTGCGCAAATTGGGGAATTTGCTTTTGTTCTTTTAAGCCGTGCCTCCAATCTTCATCTTATTGAGGTACTGGGAAGAGATTCATAAAACATTCATTTTCAGTTCTTCCTCTCATAGTTTCAAAATGCTAACATTAAGTTCGGTTGATTGTCTGTTTTGCAGGGTAAGTTGTACTTACTGCTTCTCGGCACAACAGCTCTCAGCCTGGTATGTAAATCTTATCAGTTTCTTATGAGTTTGACCTTTACAGACTTTTCAGTTTCTATATCCAAAATGAGAAATTCTACAATACGTTGTTAATTTTATATAGTTAAGTCTGCTTACAGCGTTTGTGAATGTCAATTTGGGGAATCAAAAGAACAAAACCGGCCAGGTGATATTATGAGTTTCTTTGTGCAGGTGACGACACCGTTCCTTTTTAAACTGATTCCAGCTGTTGTACATCTTGGAGTATTATTGCGTTGGTTCACACCCGATATCCCCACAGAGGTGATGGTTTTTTCTCAAAGAAGTTTTACCAGAAAAATTGTATAGGTTGTACACCATACCATCAATGCATCATTATAAATTCATAATACACGTTTTCTTGTACCACGTAGTACAGGTTGGCAATTTCGACCCATGGGTTGATTCAGGATATGTTTTATTCTAGCGGTCAACGTTAGATAAAGATGAAACGGTCAAATAGGTCGAACTGGTTGGACATGTCACCCAAATTGTATTTTTTGTGCATAAAACATGCTACTTTTTTTTTTCTTTTTTTCAAAAAGTATTTTTTTGAAGGCATTTGTGGAATAAACTCTACAGGCTTTCGTTGAATTTGCACATAAGTCCGTGGATCTTGTTTTTGTGTGATTATATCTTTGGAGTTTTAAAAGTTAATAAAAATGTTTATCTATTTGACACTGATTAAGTAATTACACTTTAAGTCATCCTGACCGACCTGTTTCTGCCACATTCGTTACAAGTCCACCTGACCCGCCCATTTAGCATACTATATACCATAACATTATTCATTTACAGAAGTTATTCATATATATTCTAATCGCTCACTAAATTAGACTTCTTTTCAATTTCGTTATTCCAGATTCTATATAAAGGAGAACTGATGCGTTCAGATACTGCCAAGCGTATTAGTTTAGTGATAGACACTTCTCATGATTCTTAACATCTAGCTAAACGTGAAATACAAAAAAAAGGACGTTACTCAACGGAGTGGGTTTAAACGCAGATAGAGTTGACCCAATCTTAAAGTCAAACTCGAGGTCACCCTCCAACCCACCATTTTTTCTACAGCAAAAAAACATAGCCATACACCTCACATAACTGAGCCTGCATTACTATGTACATATGTAGGTAGATATACCTCTTAGATAATTCGGATTTCAGTTTACTTTTGTAGGAATTGTCGGTTTTGTAATGTAGTTTGAATGTATTTGTTTTCTATTCAACGGGATTTGTATGCTACGAACAATGTTCTAACGAGTCTAATTCCATTAAGTAGTTTTTGAATCGATTTGTTTTTCTTGTGGTTGGTAAATGAATGTCTTCATGCGTATATTAGCTTGTTTTATTTCACTTTTGTTTAGTATACGATTATCTGTATCAAATGCATGAATAACTCCTAATACAAGTTAAATTCGATTCGTTGGGCATAAGTTGGTTCCAAGTTCCATACCATAAATCGCCAAAACTTTATCTTATTTCAAACAGTTCAAACCGGCAAACTTGGTTAATTCTGATGGTTCGTTAACACCCATTCAAACCAGTTCAAACGTTTTGATTTGACCGATATGAGATAAATCACTTTACAAATTAACTCTTGGGTCAATATTACTACATTATCAAGAAAGTGAACACAAACAAAGGAAAATATCTTAAAAGCATGAGCCTCTTCGAGATGTTTAGGCCCTTAGGTGGGAGCTTCATGTACGGGAGACGTAGACATTTCACTATGCGCGACCATTTGAGTTTTATACAGCCAAAAGCTGCATATATTACAACTCTTTTACATATTAACCATCTTTAACACGTGAACTGTTTACAACCTCTTCATTCTTTTTGGTCAATATTATCAGCCTCTTCCATGTTGATATTTCTAAATTTCCAGAGCAACGGGCTAATTATGACCGACATGTATGAAGGGCCGCCTCAAAAAGACCCCGATTGTGAAGATATCATAAAACCAATAAGTTATATTGATCTCAATGATCATGGCAATTAGTCAGAATTTCAAATTCAAGAAAGCACAACTTTAATGAACACCAAACATGCATGTCAAAGTTTTGCGATCAAATTTCCGAAGACAGTAATTACAAGTCAACGAAAGTCAACAACAACGACGCCCAAGTCATATGTAGGTCATGTAATCAAATAATGAAGAGAAAGTCATGCTCCATTGGATCTCAAATGAAATACTTGACCATCTGAATTTCTTTCTGTTTAAATCCACATTTCTCATAAAAAGCTCTGTTATCATCACTGCAATCAAGAATTACCTTATAACAGCCCACTAAACGCGCATGATCCGACAGAAAATCAGCAACTTTTTTACCTAATTGCATCCCTCGAGCACCTGAATCAACCACAACGTCTTCAATGTGTCCAACTTTCCCACAATTCCTTATAAACTTCTTCTCGATAAACACACTTCCGGTTGCAACAATCTTTGATAAATTCAGGTCTTCAATAACGCATATGACATGATCATCACCATACGACTGAAGTTCTTCGAATCGTTTTTGGAAATTTTCGTCTGTGACAGAATCACAAACGGTAAGTTGTTGCAGTAGTTGTATGAATCCCTTGTTCTTGTCTGTTATTTCCAATCTTCTAACTTGATATCTTTGTTCATTGTCGGAGGCTGTGTTGCGTTCCATCTTTCTTGATTATGGTTGATAGTTGATACAGAACTCTGTAAGAAACAAAAAGAAATGAAATTATCGCACATTTTAGCAGAAAGTTTGTCAACTTTCAAGCCGTTTACCCTACAAATGGTTCACTATGATCATGAAATTGGTTTTAAAAAGCTCCCGTAGAGCGCGACACACGCGAGGAAATTAGGAAGATGCCGCATTGCCTCAAGGTCCACCTCATGCACATATGGGTTAGAATAGGAGTCAGAAAGACGGTGAAATGTAAAAAAAAAAAGAAGATATTATGAATGTTTTAGTAAGCAGTTAATGCGGTAAAATATCGGTTATCGGTCAAGGACCGATATTTAGGATATCGTTTATTGCGGTGAGATATCGGTGGGATATCGGTAATTACGGAATATATATATATTATAATAATAGTAAGATCAATATATAAAATTTAATACATTTTGTAACAAACTAAAAAATCTTTAGGGTCAAATCTGACAAAAACCGTAATATTAAGGATTAAAATATTATTTAGATAAAAAGAATTAAAGGAAATAATATGGTATATGTAGATAAACCCTAAAAACAAAGCAACCGTCACTTTGTCTTCTCTTTTTCTCCATTGCAGGTTTCTTCCTCCCATTTCTAGCATAGGTTCATCTCCATCTCTTTTTATTTTACAAACTTTCATAGTCATGTTCATCCCTTTTACATCTCTTCAGCCCTATTACATCTCTGTTGTAACCTAAATGGTATCAAAATGGGCAAAAAAAACACCAAACCGATATTCTCACCGATATAACCGATATTCTCACCGATACAACCGATATTTTGAAAGCAATATCGGCCGATATATCACCGATATCGGCCGAGATTATCGGAACCGAGATAGGGACCGATATTTGTGACCAAGATAGACCCTTATGGCCGATAACCGAGATATCACTGATATATCACCGAGATATCACCAAGATATTGACTGCTTAGTGTTTTACTTGATAAATTAGCTGATATGTAAAAGAGACAAGACACATGCAAATGCAGCTCTTTGTACATCAAGCTTATTTGGCTGTACTGAGGGTGTAAACGAGCCGAGCCGAGCCCGAGCCTGACAAGGCTTGAGCTCGGATTGCATAACCTACAAGAGCTCGAGCTTGAGCCCAACTTATTTCTAGCTCTATTTCCAAAGCTCGAGCCCGTTTAAGCACGGCTAGATTTGAGCTTTTAGTGACCAGTTCACGAGTGACTTGACTTGTTCTTGGTTTAAAAAAGCGTGAAGCGCTCCTAGGCGTTTAGGTCTTAAAAAACCAAGGCGTGAGGCGAGAGCCTCACAATCTCACATATGTGAGTTGCTGCTCTATGTACAACCAAAAAAGCCTCGAGTATAGTCAAAAGCTAAATATGTCTCATTCCTTTTACATCTCGGCCTTTTTTTATCATGTAAAACATTAATTATCTCTTCATCCCTTTGGTTGTTTGATGTTTCTATGCATTACCCTTCTACGAACCCAATCTTGACCCAGAAGTCCCGAAGCGCAGCCTAAAAGCCCTGAAGCTTTTTCCTGATCGCCTCAAGTGGTGAGGCATTATTTTTTAAACCAAGGACTCGTTAACACCCCTAGACTTGTACATAGAACATCGAGTTGCGTACTTGAAGCTCTCGCCTCATCTTTCTGGGCCTACATGCCTCTGTACAACATCGCGCTTTGTAAACCAAGATCATGAGGTCATATAACCCTGGAACTATTTTCCAACTACAGTTTGGTCACTAAGAGCATATGAACAGTGGGACTTCCATCTACTGATTGGGTGTTAACTAATTATTATAACAATCAGTTATGACTTTTGAGTAACAGTTTGTTATATTATTTAGGGTCAAACAAAATTCTCATACACATACCATAATAATAATAATATTCTCTTGCATTTCCCAAGAACAGGAAACACAATTTCTCTCTCTTTCTCTCTCTAAAAAAAGACAATCTCTCTTCACAGCTAAAGCTGCTGGAATTCTTATTTTCTTCTATGTAATTCTTATTTCATAATTCGGATTTCTTATTAGCTACATCTCTGAACAAGGAAAAAGATTAAAAAAAAAAAAAAAAAAAACACAACATACCTGTATGGCGGCGGCGGCGAGGGAGGGAGGAGGAGGCTGGCGGCGGCGAGGAGGAGGAATCTGGCGGCGGCCAAAAAACAAACATCACCTTAAATTTTGCCACATATTGGGACGACGCTAAGCTTTTTGTCAAGCTCTTGGAAGACAAATCATCGGAAGTTGCAATTGGGGAGAAACGATAGAGTTGGAGCATCTACGAATCGTCCTCAAGAGACATTGGACGAATGCGGGTTAAACTTGTAAAAAGATTTTAATATAAAAGTTTAATAAGACTAAAAGATATTAAGATTATTTGAATTAATAGTAATTATATATAATGATGCATCACTATACTTTGTTAACATGCACAACCTCTTTTTATTTGGTATCAGATAGACAGATACTATTTTTTTTCTTTTTTGGGATTAGTGTTTTCTACCAGGTGTTCGTATCGAGCCGGTACTTTTGGTGCCGGTATACTAGCATTTCTCTTTATCTTTGATATTTTTTTTGGATGAGCATTTGATACCATGTACGCGTACTGAATCGATACTTTCGGTATCATTATAATGATATTTTTCTTTATCGTGGAGAACCGAACCAATACAGTATTGATATCAGCACCCACACCATATTTGTTTGTATAACTTTCTCAGCGTGACAATATAAAGTCCATTGAAAATAAAGTTATATTAGCAACAAATCATTTATTCATTTACGTTAGCCTTGAAAATAGGTATGGAAATGGGTCTCATACCCAATTGTCAAACCATATCCTCTATGGCTTTACCTGATAATAAAGCACTCGTGTATCTTTCTTTTTGTAAGCATAATAAGTTGTTCGATTTGCGAAAGATTGCACTTCCACTATGGTCCTTATGAATTGTAAAAAGTCTTGGGTCAAAGGCATAACATAGAACATATCTAACGCATGAGAGTCAAAAGATTACTCTGACATAATAATAGAAGTAGGTTTTATGAGTTGCTCAGAGACTTTACTCGAGCAAAAGGTACACACACAGAATTATAATTAGGTTTTATGAGTTGGTACACACATTTTGTTAACTCATATTAGATTTCTTTATCCCAAAAAATACCCGAAAAATAAACTAGTCTATTATATATAACACCATGTGTTTATAGTGTCCTCTTACTGTTATCTAACAACCATTGTTAGAAAACTAAATGATACTATGAATTAAGAATTAAAACATCATGTGTTTATAGTGTCCTCTTAGTGTTATCTAACAACCATTGTTAGAAAACTAAATGATACTATGAATTAAGAAATAAAAAACCGTTGTTAAAGGTAATTAAAAATTCTAATTATAAAAAAATTATGTGTTTAGAGAGGTTGTACACTTGTCTCCCATGCTTAAGGGGTTGTTAAAAAAAATTGATGTTACACTTTTAACCCAAATATTTTTCATTTTTACTTTTAACATAACTATTTTCATCTTTTACAATTTAACACTAACAAATTTGATTTTCCACTTCTAACTCAAAACTTCTCATTTTTTTACTTTTAACCCAAAGATTTTCATCATTTACAATTTAACCCTAACACTTTTTTCTTTCAACTTTGGTCCCACATAATTTTCATATTTCGCAATTTTTTCGTTTTAAGTTTCGTTCTAAATTTTGCGAATTATAACAAGTTCGTCGCAACGCACGGGTCCTAGACAGACTTAGTTATTTCACATTAACCGTAGTTGTTAAAAGTCATCGATTTTACACCTTTGGCATTAACACGTCGTAACGAGCATGCGTGGTTCTACGATTTTACGTCTTCTTTTCATTCAGTGTTATTTTTCCTTTTTTATTTATTTATTTATTTTACTTTTATGACCTTGTTGGTGGTCGCTGACAATGGCGTGACATTGATGCTATTTGGTACGGTTTACGCCCCCACCACAACACGCGGGGCTTAATACTAGTTGTACATAAAATTATTAAGAAAATAATAGAAAATATTAAACTTTATATAGCCGGCCAACTGGCCAAGACATTTCTTGTTCTACATTATACTTTTGAAAATAATGCCAAATTAATTAAGACAACAGAAGAATTGATAACTAATAGCAAAAGAAACTGCAAAACTAGATACGACTAAAATCACATTGATTACTTATCACTAGGAATTGCATAACAAGATATTATAAGTCAAGAGTAACAACATAGCCGTTTAAAATGCATCTATTACTTATGTTTAACACAAAGATAATCATGAATCAACGCCTTTAACTAAGATCATTAATCCATATACATGGTGCATTTACGATAATTAGTAAGGGCGTTGGCCCTCATAGTTTCCTGGAGGATCATAACTACATATAACAAACCACCAACCGTTGCGACACTTAACTTTAGCACAACCAAGATAAAGCGAATCACGCCAAACCACTTGTGTGTAGTGATGACACTCATCACCGACACAGGAATTTGACTCATAGTCGTAGTATTGTTTCTCTCCAACCCACATGTTGGCAGCATCTGTTGCGGTAAATTGGTCACCATAACCTTCTGCTAGGTTTTCACCAAAAGGGCCGTCCGAGTGCTCCATGTCACAATCGCCTAGCCTATGGTATGCATACCCACGAGCATAGGCCGCTACGGTTGTGTTCCATGTGAGAGGTTGCACCCCAACTTGGGCTCGCGCTTTGTTGTGGGGAACAAGGAAGTCTAAGCCTAAATCTTGGTTGTTAGGAAGAGCTAGGGCCAAGGAGAAGCATGTGATTATTAGAAGAATAATGACTAGTGACTTGGTGATATTCACCTCCATTTTGTAATGGTGTATTGGTGGAAATGAGGCATGACACAAAGGGCAATGCTAGTTTCTATTTATATTCAACTGATTGTATTTAAATTTGTTATTGCATCGACTTTTTTTTTTCTTTCAAAACAATTACCCACTTGTACACAAAAGGAATACAATCCGTTAAATTATAAACATACAACTACTCAGGCGAAGCTTAAGAAGGGCCCGGGGGTGCCCGGTCCTCACCGTTTTTTTGGTTCAATAGTGTAAATTTTCCTGTTTTTGTTCGAAAATTTTGTATATATTGAGTCCGACCCCCATCAATTTGATACAATATTACGTAAATTTAGGTTTCGTGACTTTCGATCCCCATCATTTTAAAATTAAAGCTGTAGGAAATAGGGTTAACTTTTTATTAAAATAATAATAAAAATAATACTAATAACGATACACTTGTTATTCGTAAGAAATATAAAGTACAATACCGTTTACAAGTTATATAAATAAAACTAGTTGTATAAAATCACGAGCGTTGCGCGTTTTACAATCGAGACTTAGATGAGGTGTTGATCAATAAATGAACTATACAACCGAGATTCCATTTTGGTTGTAAACGTTAAAAAAAATAAAGAAATCTACACATAAGGTAACATATGAAATTTGTTACGAAATTACATAATATTATGTTATTTATATTAATAGTATATAATATAATAAAGTTTTTAAATAAAATAATATGAATAAAATAATAATGAAATTACATAATATTGATAATGAAACTTAATAATGAAATTACATAATATTAATAGTAATTAATATATGAATATAATAATATTATAGTTACTATTCATTATGTTTAACTATTAATAGTATATAATATAATAAGATACAAGTAAAATGTATTGAATTTGATTCAAGCCAATGTCTTTAGAGAATTCCAACCGAACCATCTTGTACGAAGCTCCACTACAAGAATAAAGAAAGTAGTCGTTGATGGTTTTTGGTTGAGGCACGCGTTTGACACGCTTCCTTTAAAACATATTTCGTGCTTCCTCTCAGACGGTCTGTTTCTCAGGTTACAACAACCGAAACAGTATGTGTACTATCAGAGATGACACACAACCCCAATTGTATCTTAAATAAAAACAAGAAAATGATTGATCAAAGAATTGTTAGAAATTCTTTAGAGAGAAAATGAAGAACTTTAGATAATTGATGTTCTTTTGTGCATACTTCAACCAATGCTCACCTTAGTATTTATACATGAAAAAAAGTTGAAACACCCATTTCTCCATAAACCTATGAGTTGAAACATCCCATTAAAACCTTTAAGAATTTTTTATCCAACTTAATGGTATTCTTATTGTTTTTAGGTTTCAAGTTTGGAGTTTCAATTAGTATTATTACTAAAATCCTTCAATAAAAACAATTCTGAGTTTATATCTTCTTTATTTTCACAAATTTTTCAACAATCCCCCACATGTGAAAACAAAACTAGTTTCCAACAACTCCCTACATGAATGGAGATCAATCCTTGCGTACAAGTTTCTTAGATACAATTTAGCAGTCGAGTATTGCAGGATAGGTAGGTGTAACCTTTGAACCTTCATTTGTTAAGCATACTTAGCTTACTAGGGTTTTGTAGACGTGGCGTCCTTGAACAACTCCCCGTATATGTAAATGACAATATACAGTCACACAATACTTTCCCTAGCCGGGCCATCCCCTCATTATCGTGTCCAATAATGGTCATGGAACACTCTCTTGATTCTGCGGGAGCTCTAGAAACTGTGTCCACAATTTCATTCGAAGCGACCACATTTCTCTCCAAGATAGGTGATTTTCCTTTAAATCATTAAAAGCATTATGATTTACTATGATTTACACAGATCATTTAACCACATATTATGTTTAGCCTTACCACAATGTCACTGAATATTATAGGAATGGACTAGGACGTATTTAACCACCCTTTACATTTTAGGGGATATGTATATAACCATATATACCAACTTATATATAAACAAATATCTTAGTTATGCCCCCACAGTGACCACCCTTCAGTTCATGATTAAGTTTGCCTATTGAACCTAGATCTTGGGATCTCCAGTCAAATAGGTTAGGTTTCCCTCATGTCTCTTTTTCCATGGGATTTAATCTCATTTCACAACCTGATCTCGTATCAACCACCGGGTTGTTGGATCCACAATTATTACTGACTGTGCTAAGTCAACAACGATAATTTGCATATTGAGATAAGTGACCCGCTGGTCAGTTTGCCATTTGTCAATTCATAAGACTCATAACTTGTGATCTCAACTAAGATCTAGTTACAGTTTCAGGATAGGTAGGTGTCACCCTTTGAACCTTCCTTTTAGTCTTTTAGAATGACATGAAACACAATTCATGGCTAAACACGTTTTCATGCCTTTGGTGATATATTTCAAAGTCTAACTAGACTTCCAATCTTACCAATTGGCATTTGAGTCCAGTCAACTTGATTGACTCCTGAAACCATATTCTACTCCTCATGGTCATGTGTTTGCAATAATTATTAGATTACGAACATCCTTATTGCGAAACTTTCCACTTTCAAATGCAAGCTACCTCCACATTTAAGTATTATTGGATAACATCCAAATGAGATGATGAAAGGTTCTCCCTTTCGTATGAAGTTGAGAAAACTTCTCAAATAACATTTTTACATCCCCTATGGGTTGTTTCTTAAATGGTTCTTCCCCCCACATTACTTGCACTTTGAGAAAGTTTGAGTAACACCATTTGTTATGACTCTAATACACTCATGATAAGATAGAAAATATCGATCACTACTAGAAAAATAACCTATCTTGACACACGCCTATTCATGACACTCAAAACGTGTGTCGTTAAAAAGTTGTCGTTTTTTAAAAAAAATGGTTAAATAATGACACGCTTTTTTGCGTGTCAACAATCTAATCTCAATAATTCAAAAAACATGACGGTATAACAATTGTGTGCCATGTTTAGCGTCAAGAGGTTTAAACTGAAATGGGTCAACACCAAGGTAAGAACTTAATTATCCTAACTATTTAAACACAAATGGAACTATACAATGATTTATTTAGGCTGCTTTTAAAACATGAATTCTGATGTGTACGTGATACACAAAATGTGGTTATTATGTAATGAAATTCATGAAAGAGATCATTACGGAAGGACTTGGAATATTGGACAATGTAAGTTGATCGAGTCAAATTCTAGTCACTCTTGTTTTCTTGAAACTAAAACCATCGCGAACCTTAACCTTTAATCTTATTAATTTAATTGTGTCTTAGGTTGGGGGAGGAGTGGATATTTACATGGATGCGGATATTGATTTTATCCGTGAAGAATGATCAAGTTATGCCGCGACCTTCATTTTCAAGTGATCCGTATGTTTAGGTCTAGATCGACTAACGTAATGTAATGTCACAATGTTTTGTAACCGTTAATACTTGTGGTAGGATTCAACAAATGATTGTAATGGGTTTTTTGTTGGTATACATAATATATGCAGTTTTATTATCAAATTTATTGATTTTGTAATTATAAATATAAATTCAGGGATATTAGTCAGTTTGCAAAAAAAAATAGGTAAAAAAAACCATGACACGCAAAATGAGTGTCATAAATGCATGTAAAAAAAGTGTCAAGATTGTATGTCATTAAAGAGTGTCATGAAAGCGTGTCATAAATGTGTGTCAAAAAAGCGTGTCGAATCCCACTCAGAGTAGGGTTATTCTGAAATGAGGGGTTGGACCTTAGGGGGGCTCGGGGACCGGACCTGAGGGGTGCGGGGCTTCGTTATGGGTGTGTACTGTCGACCGTTTAAAAAAAAGAGTATCATAAAAGGGTGTCATTAACGCGTGTCATTAAAAGATAACACACGCTTGCATGTCATAAAAATTTAATGACATGTTTTTTCTTGACACTTTTTTGTGTGTCATAAACACCCTTTTATGATGAGCAATGCGCGTCAAAAAGGGTTTTTTCCTAGCAGTGGATCTATATATTTGTGTTATGTAAGTCATCTATTTGTATTGCTCTACTCAAATTTTAATAGCTCACAGGAGCATCTGAGTAATATGAGTAGTCCTCATATTAAACCGAATGGTATCATGAAATTCATATACTTTAACGATTTATAATCGTTTATTTTTTAACGAACGGGTTAAAATCAGGTTAACTATGATAAACTAATTAAGATGATTTATAATCATTTTATTTCTAACGAGCGCTTCACCGATGCAACTACTCATATTGTTTTGATGATCACATTATTCCATAACTTTTGGTCCAGATTGTGATTATCCTACCCCACATCAAGAAAACTGTTGTTTAATAAAGTACCATTTTAGCTATCAACTTCTTCTGTAATGATTTCTCTACGACCCCACCCAAGATATTTTTACCAGCGTTATAGAAAAATGTCTAGTTAGTAACCCAGATCAAGTGTCGGATTCATATACGATATGTATTAAATGATTATCACATACTATATAACAAAAAATCGTTTATTTAAGGATGTCACGTTTGATGTAGGGCCGATAACTCGAATGACCGACTCCTATGTGATCAATTAATAGGAATGTGAAAGATAGGTGAAAAAAAATGAACCATTACTCACCAATCAACCATCATAAAACTTTTTAAATAATTATTTTTGTTTTATATTATTAGTTTTTATTGTTTATTTAAGACTACATGGCGAATAGAGGGCTTTGAGCCCCCTGCACTCTAATATTAAGTTTAGAGTGTAGGTTATGTTGATCAAAATTAATATTTCAGTTATGTTTTCTATTAAGAATTTAGTCAATCTTACAGTTACTTTGACCGAACTTAATTAGCAGTTACTATAATTAGCATAAATAAAGGCTAATTGTTTTTTTTTTTGGAACGGCTAATTGGAATCACTCACGGACCACACTGGAGTATCATCGTGCCACCAGTGTTAACACGCGATCATATTCCACCACCAAGTTACCAATTCAGAAGGAAACTCATAACTATAAGAAAACCCCCTTTATAGTGCTTGAAACAACTTTTGACATTTTAATAAACTTTATCCTATTCGGGTTTTCTCTAAACCTTTGCTAGAAAGTATCTAGCACTTTTATCGCTACGGTTCTGCTTCAGCGTGATGCTGCCCTTAATATTATTCGCAATATCAACCAATTTCTATTGAGACAGTAGATACTCGTTGAAGCAATACCCAACCAACAAGAATAGGTTTGTATTGAACTTTGATATATTTTTTTTGTTTCCAAAATAGAGAACTGAAACTTTACATACACATAAAGCGCAAAAACTTCATAATAATAATATTATTCAATGGTTTAGAATGTATTTAAATATTTCAGGTCATGAAGTCACAGGTTCAAATATATGTGCATGCATGTGACAATGTATTTGTCATTAAACTTATATTCAATAGTTTTTGTTTGTTGTTAATTTTAAGTAGATTAATGATTGATAATTTAGAGTAGAAAACACCAAAAAGTTCACATGTCTAATGCTTCCATCCAGCTCCAAACACGGATTTCAACATCATCTCTTCGCTAAAAGATAAGAATTTAAAGGTTAAAAATGAAGACACTTCATTTTTTTTTAAATCAAGTTTACCACTAAAGATCACACACACACATGGCTTTCGTAATAATAAGAATAACAATAATAAATCTCATATTTTATGAATTATGATTACTAAAATTGGTAAGCCTCGGTTTTTGTACATTAGTATTCACTTTGCAAAAAGAATTCACGCAGAAACATTCATAAAAATATAAGTAAAAATTAAAAATCTTAAACTTTATAAAATGTCATTTTAGACTTTTATAAAAGTAAAACAACATATGTATAGAAAAAGGAACCTTGAAATAACTTTGACCATTTGTATCTTCATATTTCGATTACTTATACATTATTACGAAACTCTGGTTTGATTGAAATTACATCGAAACATAGATAAAAATAAGCATGCTGCAACAATATTAATCAAAATTTTATAAAAACGTAATATTTAAAAAAGTTATAAAAGAAAACCAAAATACCTATGAGTGTGCCAATCGTCATAAGCAAAAAAATCAATAGAAAATAATATAGGGTTTAAACGGTAAGTTTAACTAAAGTTAAAATCGTCATATGGTAACTACCAACTACTATAGGAAATCTTAATTTGAAAGACCATCGATGTTTTCTTTTATAATGTGTGTTATTTTATATACTAAGTAGTTAATTGTAATTCTTTCTCTTATTTTATAAATTCTATGATATAGTAGTAAAAATCATTTTTTTCACTTATATTTTTAGTAACTGAATAAATAAAGTTATTATTCACCCTAAAATTACGAAACGAAGCTTTTTGAAAATTTTAAAGGCAATGCTGGCCAGCAAGTAATTCTCTTCGAAACCCATGTTTCATGGCGTTAATTATTACATGCCCATGTTACATGTAGTGGAATTAGTATTTACCTTCAAGTCAAACCAAACCAAATACAATATACTTTTTATCCTATAATAATCCCGTGAATGACGTTAACTCGTAACCTCCCACATTTATTTACCATCAGTATTTTAAAAATATACACTTGGCAAAACTAGCTAGTGCTGTTAGCTGAAAGCTAGCAACTGAAAGCTTTTTAAATATATTTTGGTGTTTAGCATAGTAGTTGGAGCTTTTAATAAAATGTATAAAATGGCCAAAATAAACATAATTAAAAGCTTGTAAAGAAAGTTTTTTTTTTTTTAAATAAAATGTGTATTTGTGTCATTTACTAATTAAAAGCTTGTAGTTAGTAAAATTTTTTCTTAAACGCTAGTACTAGTAGCTTTTCACTATAGAGGTTTTTCTCCTAACTAAAAGATTCTTATTGAGTATGAGTTTTTCCTTAAAAGCTTAAAGCTTCTAAAAGCTTCTTGCCAAACATACCCTTTATAAGTTAACTCAAAACCTCCACAACATTTATTTACCAACGTTATGATTTAAAATAACGGTAACACTACAAGACACAAAGGACTTTATCGATTGATAACTATGACAATAAAGAAAAATCCTAAGGGTTTGTTTGGTATGAGGTAATGAAATGGAATGGACAAGGTAATGGAATAGATCATTACCATTCCATGTCTTGTTTGGTTGTCATGTGGAAATAAAACAAAACATTACTTTATGTTGTTGGATAGGCAGAAAAGAAGAAGGAATAAAATCGGCGGTGAGTGGCTGTGGTGGGCGGCGGTAGTGGTGGTGGCGACGGTGGAGGTGGATGGCTGTGATGGTGGGTGGGCAACAATGGTGAGTAGTGGCGGTGGTGGTGTGTGGTGGTAGCGTGGTGGTGGGTGGCGATGGCGGTGGTGGTGGGTGATGGCAAAGGTGGCAATGGGTGGAGGTGGATGGCGGTGATGGTAGGTGGGTGACGATGGTGAGTAGTGGCGGTGGTGGGTGGCGGCGGTAGTGGCAGGTAAAGGAAATTGTGGTGAGTGACGGTGGTGGGCAACGTTAGGTGGTGTTGGATGACGACAGTGGTGGGTAAGTGAAGGTAGTGGGTGGTGGTGGTGGCGCCGGTGGTGAGTGGTGACAGTGATGGTAGTGGGTGGTGGTTGCAACGGTGGTGATGGGTTATGGTGTTGTTAGTAAATGGTCAATGAAGGATAGAATGAAAAAAAAACATTGGGGTGGATGGAATAATTTTGAGGGAATGGAATGCCTTGTGGAATGGGTGATTTCATCCTTTTAACCAACCAAGCACACTATTTTTCATTATCTCATAATGGTTCATTCTATTCTCCCTTCCATTCCTTCATACCAAACGCTACCTAATACTTTTTTTTCATATGGATCATGGACAAATATTTTGTGAGGATTAAAAATTGCCCTTTTAGTTTCTAGGGTTTAGGGTTACCCGTCGGTAAAATAAATGAGACTGTGTATAACTAACGGGTATGGATTGGGTATGAGATTAGTTAAATTTTCACAGGTATGGGACAAATATGGGATAAGGTGATACTCAACCCGATTACCCGAAACCACAAACCCATTTGCCCAAACTATATACCCATTTTTTTGTATTTAAATTTACATTTTCCTCTAACAAGTGTTTTAAGTAACACACAGGACGTCGAACTAGTTTCCTTACCAATTCACTGGTCCGACCGGTCGGATTCGATGTAAGAACCGGATGGTATCGTAAAATTAATATGGTAATATTTGAAGAAATATAACAAAAACCGGTTCAACCGGCCGGTTTCCCGGTTCGACCATTGGTTCGTTGTTCCAATTCCCGGTTCGTTGCACACCCGGTCGAAATACAATGACCCGGACCGGCTTAGGTCCCGTGTTGTGGTCCTACCGGTCAGCCCCGTCCGAGTTTCAAAACACTAGCCTTAATCAATGTTTATTAGTGATTTATTTTCATAGATTCATTATGTAAAAAAAATAATAAATCTTCTTCTGGATTATGTAACTAGTAATACAACTAGGTATAAAGATTACTAATACCGTGCCTGAACCCGATCTATTGTCATCCTTAATCCTACATAGCATTTATTTATGTTGTTTTGTAAATATGTTGAAATTGCTTATAAGTGCGAACATGAATTAAAAAATTACAAAATATTTTCTTTTAAAATTGCGTAAATTTAATATATATATATATATGATCAAGATCGCGTACAAAGTGTTTTTTTTGTGAGAAGTGTGAGAAGTATTAAAAATTGATACTTAGGCATCATTTTTTGAACTTAGTCGTGATGTTTTGGATTGTTTTGCCTATAAAAACACCAAACATAACAATTAAAAACCGAAAACAATGTATTTTAGGCTTAAAACTTAAAACACCATGCTAAGAACATTGGCAGTGTGTTTTAAGCGTTAAGTAGTGTGTTTTAGCTGTTTTTTAAATTTAATGACTATAATACATTGTATTGTGTTTTAGATTGTTGTGTTTGGTATGGGAAGGACTAAGAATTGACATGTAGACATCATGTTTTGGATTTAGCTGTTTTTTAAATTTAATGACTATAATACATTGTATTGTGTTTTAGATTGTTGTGTTTGGTGTTTTTCAAGTTAAAACAACCTAAAACATCATTGCAGAGAGCTCCCAAGGGGACAAAGACATGCTGGTTCTTTGCACAAGCTTTAGCGTGCTTATCCACTTTCTTCGATTATGCTTTTCTCAATGCTTGTCCAGCTATAAACTCGTTTTCCCTTAAACCAACTAAAGGAGATACCCCCGTGAGGTCCACACGTCCATGTTTTCCCCCAACCCAACCAAAGACGAGCAGATCCGCAGGTCGTAGAGTAGATCTTCTCTCCGTATGGTCCGTGAGAAAATTCACAGGGACCTCCTTCTTGGCAGAAATCCCAGCTCTTCTCAAGATGTCCCACAAAACATCTCTCACACAGTCAAAGACGGTATTTGAACCCTGAGAGCTCTTTGCAATGAACTATGTGCTCTCCATATTTATCCATACAAGCTTTACGGCAGATCGAACAAGTTTCATCTTCCAGATACATAGGGATCATCAACCGGCATTTGAGAATATCCATATATTCTACTGCGGACATGCATTGACTCAAATCCTCAATCGGGATAATGGTAAAAAAAATCCTAAGCATGGAGGCACTTCAGGCATTCAATCACCGCCTTCTAGGGGTGTTCAGAATTCGATTCGAATTCGAAAAATTCGAAATTCGATTTAGTTCGATTCGATTACCAAGAATTCGATTCGATTATTAAGAATTCGAATTCGATTCGATTCGAATTCGAGTCCAGTAAATCGAATACGAATCGAATACGAATTTATGATTTTAAATTCGATTCGATTCGAAATTCGAATAAAAAATTGTAATATTTTTTTAAATATATATACACATATACACATTATTATATACACAAGTATACACATTGGAAAAAAAAACTTCTAAATTTTGGTCAAACTCTAAGAACCCATAGTGTCTATAACTTTTAGCATAACCATGTTTTATATATTTACCTTATAAATATATATACACTCTATAAAACTACACTCTCTACTATTTTTACTATTCTCGTATTTGACATATTGTTGTTTATCAATTTTGTAGATTTGTATTTTATATGTTAAAAATAATGAGTTTGTATTAGTTTTAAAACTAAAAGTAAAACAATTTGTTATTTAAGGTGAATTTGAACTAAATCGAATTTATTCGAATTCGAGTTTCTTATTCGAATCGAATACGAATCGAATAAATTGAATTTTAAACGAATACGAATCGAATACGAATTCAGGTAAAAAATATTAAAAATTCGAATAATTCGATTCGAATAATTCGAAAATTCGTTATTCGATTCGTTGAACACCCCTACCGCCTTCTGGCGGAGGGACAACTCGAAAACTTCTCCCAGGCTATGAGCGATTTTGCTAAATAGAGCATTCGCCAAATTTAGGTGATGGCAAAATTTTTCACAGTAAAACGTAGTAATTGCTCCCACACCAAAAACCTTTATATTATATGGTCACAAAATTTCAACTTTTGTCATTGCTCCGTTACAAACCAAATACAGCCAAAATACAGCCAAATGGGTCAAAACAAACGGATCAAAATACACCAAAATACAGCCAAATGGGTCAAAACAAACCAAATACACCCAAACAGGTCAAAATACACACAAAAAAACGCCTAAACGGGTCAATATACACCAAATTACGCCTAACCAGGTCAAAATCACCCAGTCTACCTTCTTGTGGGTCAGACGTCCTGAGCCAACTTTTTATTTTTCTATCTTTTGGTCTCACCTTTATTGGTTACGAGTCTTTTTTCTCGTCTGTGCTAGACCTGATATTATGTTCACTTCCTTGGCAGTTTTAACAAGTCGTTTTTCTTCCAATTGCATCCTCTTTGTTCTTCTCTTTCTTTAAAGGGTCTCTTTTCCTTTTTACTGATGGTCTATCAAACCTTTTGTCTTTCTTTTGAGGTAGGATCTGATATCATTTGATTTAGGCCAATGCATACTTCCCTTCAACTGTTTGATACAATGTTTATATCCTTCAACATTTAAATTGTCCGGTTTTATTTAACAGGAACTTATGTTCTCAACCCCATATTGACCAAAGCCTCTTTTGACCCATGGCCTAGCCCACTCAGTTTGCTAGGCTTACTAAGTTGCTTAATCCGCTTTCAAGTAGGAGACTCGGCGACATGCTTAATTTCACCAGCTAAACCGAAAGCCAATAAACCAGACGGTTTTTGGTTAAATCGAGAAACTGTTGTATTGCGCATTTTACAACACATAAAGGCATAACTTTTATAAAGTTTACATATTCGATCATTAAACTACCGAGTGCAGTTTGTGCAATCTTGCACAAAAATCATTCCGATTTTTATCAGTCGAAACAATATTTCTACCAATCTGTGGTTTCAACTTTTGGTGAACCAAGATCAATAAGCCGAATCAAAGTCTTGCTGAGTTCTTCTCCATCGCTCCATTCATGAACCTTCGGTTTAATAGGTGTTGAAGATTTCAAGATTAAACGATGTAAAGGGAAATCTTTTCTGGGCATAACATGATCTTCTCCTCCAAGTTTCAGGGTTGGGCAGAAATCACCTCCGCCGTCTCCAATGTAGATTATGACCCGTTTCTTGAAATCCGGAGAAGTTGGATCTTGGATTTTATTTAGCACAAACCCCTGTTTAGAATGTGAAGATACAAGTTAGTTGCAGTCGTGAGAAAAATGGGTCAAACGGGTTGAAAGTAATCCAAAATGTATTCAAACGCCTACAACCTCTAAAATCAGTTCATTAAAGAAAATGATCTATTGACGGATCAACTCAACCCGATTTGGATGTAAATGAAATGAAGAAAAACACACTATTGACGGTTCAAGTGGTCAACTTAACCTGTTTTGACAAGCACTGCAATAATAACTGTTTTGACTTCTGGGTCAAAGCACTGCAAAATTACCAGTTTTGACCTCAACCCAGATTTCCAACTCGCTAATATTACACCTTTACTTTAAAACTCATACGAATCAGGCGCAAGAAAGTGTCTATATTGAGAATAATAACCAACAATTCAACGTCTAAAATTGTCAGGATGACTACAGAAACTCTATTTTAACTTTGACACTAACCAGAAAAGAAACTATTGTAATTAATGATGACGGTCAATGGTTGTCCGTTTGAGGTTCAATTTCTGGGCCTTGCCCTAAAGGCTTCAGCCCAGCACGAGGCGCAACGGCTAGGGCTTTTTCGCTCAGCGCAACAGCTGGGGCTTTTTCGCTCAGCGCTTAGAGGAAATACATGAGGCGCCAAAGAGGCAAAGATTTTGGGGTTTTTTGGCCTGAGGCGCGCCTCATTTAACTAGGGTGTTTTTTTTTTTTGCGGACCTTAGGTTTTTTTTGGCTTGTACATGTAGGTGAAGTCATATAAAAACCTGATTTAGAGCTATATTTTGAGTAAATGAAGCTAGAAACCTATGGGATATATATAAAAAATTACATAATCACTTTGCGCCTCAGGTACGAAAAGCCCGCAGCTTTTGCGCTTTGCGCCTCGGATTTAGACCTCGTCAATTTTGTGCGCCTCGCGCTTTTTAAAACCAAGAATCAACTATTCAACATCTAAGATAGTCATTAGTCAAGAATATTGGATGGACATTCTAGTTTCGCTTAAACATTCACTAGAAAATGTAATTAATCGGTGAAAACTTTAAATCAACTCCTTAAAATTTAATTCAACTATGGTGAACCATAATCAATATCAATATATCATACATGCCACCTACATAAGCACACTAAATTTTAGCTTGAAAGTGGGTCGTTAAGAACTTAAGATTGCTATTTTAAACAACGTATGCTAGGCATATAACCGGCTTATTTCATCATGAGGGTAAACATGGAATTCTGACTCCACAAAGAATAACGGGTTTGGTATACGCAATCTCAAAACTACTTATCGAAAACACCTTAATTCATTGTGTCACCTTGTTTCATTAGTTAATATCGTCTCATCAAGATGGGATCAACCATTAGATGTGTCTTCACACATTATATAGATATCACACATTAAACGAAAATACTAATAAAACGTACGCTTTACGTTGGTATGCTTATACACAATGGACTCAGTATATAGAGTAATTCTGGTACCTTGCACAAATTGGGCGGGCAGAGATCACACCCATGAGGTGGCACGGCCGAACCATGATACGGAAATATCCTAAGCCTGCCTTCATCATCAACAGAAGTCGGGTTTGTGATAATACTTGAAAAACAATCATAAATCCCATGGTTTTTAAGGATTGCTTCAATGAAGAACTGATTAGCATCACTAAGTACCTTCAAATCACATCTGAAATAGTCACAGTTTCATCATCACTATTCACTCGTTATAACAATACAAACTGCTTATGAGCTACTCGAGATCGGCTTGCTAAATGCTCAAATTGAGCTGAACTTAAACAAGGCTCGCGCCTAAAAATAAACTTGTTTTGATAGAAAAGCCCGAGCTTCACTTGTTTTGCTTGAGCCGGCTTGTGAGCCTAAACGACCTAATTCTTCATATAAATTATTATATATAAAATTTTGACAAAAATAAGTAAATAATATATAATATGTTACTTACATAAACTATAATATAATATATAAAAAATAAATCACATAAATGTAGATAGATTAATTAATAAATAAATAATAAACGAGGCCAACTCGAGGTTGAAAAACTACTAACGACTCATCATACTCAAGTTTTAGAAGCCGAGCTCAAGCTCTTGTAAGTTAAACTACAGATGGGCCTGGTCAATAACACAAATGCAAAATATAAAGTTTATTAAACAAGATGGTGATATCTTCAATTGTTTTCCCTTGAGAATATAGCTCGAACTACTCATGATTGGCTCACTAAATGCTTAAATTGAGCTGACCTTAAACGAGGCTCAAGCCTAAATATAACCTTGTTTAATAAACAAGCCTGAGCCTTAGCTTCACTTATCGGGCTCGAGCTGGCTCATGAGCTAATTATTTATACAATAGTTATTATTATTACATATAAAATGTTTTTTTTATATATATAATTTTTTTATTAAAATCATGACAAAATAACTAAATATATATAATTTTGTTGTCTAATATATTCATTAATTAAACTTGCCAAGTTATGTATAAAAACTATAACAATATATTTAAAAAATATATAAATAAATTAATAAACGAACCAAACTCAAGCTTCCGAACTCAAGCTTTCTATCTCGTGTAAGTTAAACGAGCAGCTCGGCTCGGCTCAACAACACAAATGCAAAAGACAAAATTTATAAAACAAGATTATAAAGTGAGTAAAAATAAGTAAATACCGATGAGCATGAGCAGCTTTAATGGCAGAAACAATACGGGGATTCAATACAACACGATTCAAACAATTTGTAATATCTTCAATTGTTTTCCCTTGAGAATGTAACTCTTCCATCATTCTATCCTAATACCCAAATCAATTTAAACATTAATTAATTAATTAATTAATTAATTAAAGAAGAGGGTAATTTATTTATTTAGTTAGTGTTAGAAAGAAACCATGAGAGAGTTCCAAGGGAGTGTTTGACGAAGCTGATTGAATAAATGAGTCAGACCCATTTCAACCACTACCCACCGATCGCTGTCGTCGTCCATGATCGTCCGATCGAAATCCCATATTATCAACGGTTCTCCGACGACTCCGGATACTTCACTCGCCGGAGCCATTAATAATATAGATTCAAGCTTCGGCGCCTGTGATTGTACCCAATTAATAACTGTATTTAAGAGGTGGGCAAATACTAAAAGGTACATAGGGTGTAAACGAGGCAAAACAGGATCGGATCGGATCGGTAAAAAACTCAAATGAGCTGAGCCTGAGCCTGAGCCTGAAATATGGCTTGTGTAGTTATTAATAGGGATGAGCATACAAGGCCGAATACCGATCCCGATACCGTACCGAACCGATACCGGACCGAGGGGTTTCGGGATCGGTATCGGTACCCATATTTATGGATTTTCGGTTTCGGTATTATCGGTATCGGTATGGGATCGGTATTTTAAGGTAAAATACTGATATCATATCGGTACCGAACCGATACCGTACCGTATGTGTTCGGTATTGGTTTTTTTGGACTTTTCGATATCGGTATTGTCGGGATCAGTATCGGTTCGGTACCGATACCTTCCCGAGGTCATCCCTAGTTATTAAGCCTGAGCTCGAGTCTTACATACAAAGCTCGCCTAAACAAATGTTATGTTATTTTTTTATGTATGCGGTTTTGTCTTTTGAGCATGTTTAATTTTAACTAATAACATTGGTGAGTCAAGCTTGATCCAAGCTTTTGCCTGTTTTAGTAATCGAAGCGAACTTGAGCAGAGTTTTTAGCTCGTTTAAAATCGTTTTCAAATTACCTCAAGCCGAACTCAAGCTCTTAAATTTTACTTTCAAGCCAAGCTCGAGCTCAAAATAGTATGCTCGAACTGAGCTGAGCTCGAGATCGAGCCTCGTAAAAGCATGACAAGCCGAGCTTGAGCCTGGTTGGGCTCGGGCTCGGGTCATTTACACAGGTACATAACGTCATGTTAGCCACATTACTATGCAGACAATGGTCTTTAACTGACCCATTTTTTTAACTATTATGGTTTAACTGGAAATTAAAATAATGAAAAGGTGACTGTTTGGAATGTGGCGGACTCCACACATCCTCCCTTTTAACGCCTCCTTTAAGTAGTTTGGCGCGATATTTAGGGCTTTAACATGGTAATGTGGCATGAGGCGCTATACACGTCTTATCAAGAGTATGCTTTACGCGTTGGTAGCCACTAGATCTAGCATGTTATTTTCTTCAAAATATGTGGCCTAAACTTTGATATAAAACTAGATGACCCCAAATACCAATATGAGGTTGATTGACCTCTGATATGACTCAAATCCAATTGTAAACATTGTGTGATCTTAATACACAAATTAAGGGTTTTCTGGCAACTTCTAAATTGGTAAGTGTTGAATCAGTAAGAAGTCTGAACCATTTAGACTGAGTATAATATTTACCTATTTAGAGGCAAATGTCTGACCGATTCAGATACCTGCTCACGAAATAAACAGACTGAATAAACTATGTCTGACCGATTCAGACATCTGTCCCATTAAGAGCTCATTAAAAGCCGAAACAAACAACCCCTTAAACTACCTATTAGACAAATAAGTTTCTATACCATACCACATCACAACACGAGCATGTCTTGCTAACCTTTTAATAACTAGAATGCTTTATCATCAAAATAATTAAGAACATTTGACTTAAACTAGAAAGTCAAAGAAAGGAAATATAACTTTTACCATCAAACTTTTTTAACAAACTAAGCTCTTTTTTCCATGCTTATTTCAAATTTTGTATTACTTTTAGTTTGTTTTGACGTTTAGTATGTTAAATTCTTGATTCAATGTTTTTTTTAAAGTATACTTCATTAAAACCGCTAACTCGAAGACCGAGCAGCCAAACAACAACTACAAAAATACAAGCATTTGGTTCAATGTTTATGTTCACCTTTTTTTAGCGTCCACTTTATAAGTGTATGCCAATACGGGTTTTTTTTGTATTTTCATTTTACTTTTTTATTTGCAACTTGACCATCCATATGACTGATCCGTATTTTGCCCATGTACCTAAATTAAATTTTTGGATTCGTCACTATTCACCCTCACTTGCTGCGTATATCTAAGCTCATCTACTTGGAGTTTTTAGCAATATTATACTTGAGAAAATAATAGTATACGAGTACACGTATTATGGTTTGTAGGAAATTAATTAACACAAAATATTATTGTCCAGTTAGCATTAGTTTGATTTTGTCTAATAAAGGGATATAATATATCGTCCATTTCATTAAGAATTTATTGGCCAGGTCGTTGTATAAATGATGTTGACATGTTAAAACAACTAATTATTATATAAGATCAAACCAAATCCAGATCATGCATGATCACCATTTAGACGTCCACCTCCATGCAGTTGACTGGTTAAAAACATCACAAACCAAATCCAGATCATGCATGATCACCAAGACGTCGACCTCCATGGAGTTGACCGGTTAAAAACATCATATCGATCTACCAGTCTCAAAGGGGATAGCTTGGTGGTAAAGTGGTTGTGGGTTCAAATACTGCAAAGAGCGGGTGTGGTGATTTTAGCGGTTCAAAAAAATATATATATCGATCTACCATCATATATTTTATATTTTCATTAAATTACCCATTCAAAACATATCGTTGATGGGATGGATTGTGTCAATTCCTAAAACGAAACTGACCGATTCAAATCCTTTTGGGTTCATAGTTTATTGTTTATTAAAGAAACTAAACATGATGTATAAAAGCATGTGCAAAAAATAAGTGTATTAATTTTTTTTTGAAAGTTAAACTTCATTAAAAACCACACGAGGAAGGCATCTCCAAGGCGGAGAAACCCACTCGCAATCTTACACTACATCAAAATTAAACATATTCCATCCTTTCCAATCTACCTTTACACCATTGAATCTATTCCTATACCACAAATAACCCAACGATTTTACATCAGTAACAATCTTCGTCACATTGATGTCCACACTATTAAAACGTTTTTCGTTTCTAGCTTTCCAAATACTCCAGCACGTCAAAACAATCACGCCGTATACCACTTTTTTCCGGTCACGAGAACCATCAACCATTTTAGCCATCTCTATAATGTCTTGAAAAGAGAACAAGAAACCTTTCGGAATGTTACACCACGTACAAATCGCATCCCACACTCCATTAGCAAAAATGCAAGCCGTAAATATATGATCCGTGCTTTCTTCCGTGTCTCCACACATCGAACAAACATTATCCCCAAACAAAATATTCCTCCTAGCTAGTGCTACCAAAGTTGGAATTCTATCTAAATTCGCCCTCCACATGAATAAATTCACTTTGTTTGGGAGCCACTTACACCATTTAAAGACATTATCATTCGAAACGTGCGTATGTTGAAGCAACCATCTACGCGTCTCTTTCACCGAGAATACTTTAACCTCCCTATTATTCCAAACCCATTCATCCGATCTATCACATAGCCGAACATCACAAAGAATCCGATGACATTCCAACAACTCTTGACATTCCACTTGCGACTCCGGGTATGTATTCCAATTCCAACTGATCAATCCTCCATCAACATTAGCGATCCTATCACATACACTACACCATTTGTCTTTATCAAGACGAAAAAGATTAGGAAACAACTCCTTTAACGGCACATCTTTCACCCAAGGATCAATCCAAAACTTAACTTCCGTACCCCTCCCGATAGCCCCCCGAATCATACTCGTAAAATGAATACCATGAACCTTAGTTCGAAAACCAAGATTCACAATTTTAGACCATGTACCTCGTATGTTACTACAAACCGGAAAACCATCCCACTTCCTTCTAGTCAAATGAATAGCATCAACTAACCTTCTCCACAGAGCATGACGTTCAACTTTATACCTCCATAACCATTTCAAAATCATAGCGTCATTAATCACATCCAACTTACTTAAACCCAAACCCCCTTCCTCCTTTGATTTTGTCACCTCTACCCAAGCCACCCAATGTGTTTTCCTAACTTCATCGCTACCACCCCATAGAAATCTTTTGACTAAACCTTCAAGTTTATTGATGACCGCCACCGGAGCCTTATATAGAGAAAAATAGTAGGTCGGAAGACTTTCTAAAACCGATTTAATCAACACCACCCTACCCCCCATCGACAGAGCATTAGCCTTCCACTTGGAAAGCCGTTTTTTGAATACATTAATCACCGGCTCCCAGTTATTAACACGTCCCATATTAACGCCCACGAGGATACCCAAATACTTAAAAGGAGTGATACCCGGTCTACAACCCAACACCTCTGCTTCGGCTTTAACATGGTCATCACTAACACCCACACCAAAAAGAGTAGACTTGTTGATGTTAATACGTAAGCCCGAACACATATGAAAGATGCGAAGCATTCTTCTTAAAGCGGTAAAATTAAAACTCGACCAATCGCCCATAACCATGGCGTCATCCGCATATAGCAGATGAGACATAATCGGCCCTCCATCTTTAATATTCACACCATGAAACGCTCCCAAATCACAAGCTTTTCTAAACATACCAGAGAGAGCTTCCATAACAACAATGAATAAATACGGAGAAATGGGATCACCTTGACGAAGACCTTTACCACATCCAAATTCAAAAGTGGGAGAACCGTTAACCAGGACCGAGGATCTAGCCGAAGAAATAATACCATGAATCCACTTACACCACCTGTCCGGGAACCGCATCTGGCGCAAGACTGAAATTAAAAAATCCCAATTAACGTTATCATAGGCTTTTTCAAAATCAATCTTGAACATGAATAAATCTTTTCCTTTCCGCTTTGCCCAAGACATAATTTCACTAATCATCAGTGGACCATCTAAAATATATCTTCCAGTTAGAAATGCTGATTGCGTTTCATGCGTGACTTCTCCCATGACCAATCTCATCCTGTTCGCTAACACCTTAGAGATAACTTTACTGATCATCCCAATGAGATTAATCGGCCTGTACTCACCAAGAGAGACTGGATCTGCAACTTTAGGAATAAGAGTAATAAAAGACGACCCTGCACCTCGACTAATATTTGCCGATTCTGCAAATGACTGAAAAATCTGCACAAAATCGTTAGAAAATAGGGACCAATATTTTTTAACAAATCGGAAATTAAATCCGTCCGGTCCAGGTGCTTTATCACTACCACAATCGAATACCGCTTCCTTGATCTCACTCTCCAAAAAAGGGGCTATCAACGTCTCTGCCATCTCGTCAGAAATTTCCCGTAACCCATAACAATCCAAAGACGGGCGCACATCCATCTCCTCTTCGAACTTTCTTTTAAAAAAGCCAAAAACTTCTTTTTTAACGAGGGAAGGCTTGGTAACCCATTCACCATTGATCAATAATCCCGGAATAGAATTCGCCACTCTACGTTTATTAATAACACCATGGAAATAACGTGTATTCTCGTCCCCTTCCTTTGCCCATCTCACCCTTGCTTTTTGACGAAGATCTTTCTGTTTAAAATCTTCCAACTCTTTACTTCTAGCTTTAGACTCTTCATAAATCCACTGTTCCGTCTCCGTAAAATCTCGCTGTTCTATAGTCACGTCCAAGTCATGCAAGTCCTGCACTAAAGCCGCATACTCAGCAGTTTCTTCCTTCAACACTTTGTCTTTCCATTCCGTAATAGCTTTCCTCAAGACTTTTAACTTTTTCATTAAATTCACATCCGGAGGACCTTGGTCAATGAAACCCGCGCACGTAGTCGTCACCAGCTCGTCAAAATCTTTACGTTGCAACCAAGAATTGAAAAACTTGAAAGGTTTTGGACCAAAATTACGATCCTCAACCTTTAAAACAAGCGGACTATGATCCGAACAATCTCTAGATAAAGCCCGGTACTCCGCATTCGGCCATTCAGACATCACACACCATGAGACAAAAATCCGATCAATTCTGCTACATTTATTCCCAACAACATATGTGAACTTACGGCCTCTCAGGTTGTACTCATGCAATCCCGCCTCTTCCAAAAATCATTGAAATCATTAGTCATAGGTAGATTAAATTTAGAATTCCGTCTTTCATCTTTATCACGAACACAATTGAAGTCACCACCAAGGATCACCATACCATTCACGCTACCAAGAAACTGAATCAAATCACCCCATAACGTCTTCTTATCCGATTGTTTTTGTGGCGCATACACATTAATCACCCATAATTCTTTTCCGGTATCTTTAACCACCCCATGAATAGAAAGAAAATGTCGTTGTTTGACAACCGAAGTAACATCAAATTTTTTATTATCCCATAGAGACACCAACCCGCCCGATCTCCCAGACGCTTCAACCCAATCCACACCAAAATAATTATTACCCCAATATCTACTCAAATCCACCCCATCCATATTAGCAAATTGAGTCTCTTGTAAGAGAACAACCGCTGCACTATTTTGAACTCTAATTTTACGAATCCACTCACCTTTCCGATCATTCCCCAGTCCTCTAATATTAATAGAAATCACATTCATTGATTAACCAATTGAACACCTTCTCTCGATACCTCCTGGACAATAGAATCTTCAAACTTATCCATGTTCTCTGCTCCTAAAACCTTTGCCAAAGCAATGGTTTCCCGCACCTCTCTAGTCTGAACAAAACTAGAATGAGCACCACTATCTTCAACATTATTCGGCACCCTCTGTTTTTCAGTATGATTCTCAAGAGCACCTACTTCATCAAACGTATGTATTACATTGTTAAGATCCGGCGTAACAAACTCCCCACCTTGAACGAAATCCTCCACATTATGCGCGGGAGTGCTCAAATCTGGAAATATAAATCTATCGATGTCAAACGGGTCAGTCCCATCCCGTAAACGCTTCTTCGGCCTATCCGGATTCGAAATGGGGCTAACTCTACCCAAAGACGATTTCTTTTTAGAGCCCAATCGTCTCTTTCTTCTAGAATAAGTACCACGAGAACCTTCACATTGAATACTGTTGGGCTCCTGACTTGGCTGCATATGATGAATATCCTGATCTTTCTCATTCACCCCCATGTCAGTATCATGTACGTGATTTTCCTTGACTACCTCCCCCTCCTCCGTTTCATTACCCTGTTCCTTATTAACCATAGGAGATTCCGTAACCACATCACATACAACCTCCTCCTCTAAATCCACAATACAATCCGGAATCCAACCCGCCTCCTCCTCCTCAATTAAAACATTACAAGTAACTTCATGCCACTTAATAAGACAGCACTGTCTTATCCGTTCCAGCCTACTAACTAAAACCCCAACCAAAGCGTAAGAAAGATCCTTACCTTCCTCTTCAAACTGAGCCGAATGTATAACTTTGCCGAAGTTAGAAGCTACAACATCAAACACTTGTGGTTTCGATAACGTAAGCGGCACCCCATAAATTTTTAACCATGCTATTCTTTCTGCTTCCAGAATCTGTCCATTCCATCCCACGCAGGATTCCAAGAAAATCTCCCAACCCGTTTTATGTTCAAGGAAAGTATCCTTCTCCGACTTATCCCGAAACACCAACAGAACATGAAAACCACCCACATAATGAATCTGAAAGCTATACTGCCCCATCTCTCTCAATAAACTCCTCAAACTCATCAATTGCGTATACCCCTTAGCCTTAACCAATAAACCACAATCATAGAATTCACGAAAGGCTCCGATTTTACCATCTATAACTATTTCTGGCACCCCAACCCCAGCCTCCTTGTTGAGTAAAGTATCCAAAAACGAACGCGAACCACTTACCACATTAACATGTTGCTCTACACCTTCGCCTTTATCCTTCTCCATCACCGGATCTGCAACTACCTCCTCTTGAACCTTCGTAACTGGCTGCCACTCTTTATCAACCGCCTTTCTCTCCATAGGATCATGCACGAATTTTGCCGGTGATAAGAAAAGCTTATAACTTCCAATCCATACATCTTTAAGTCGATGCTCCAAGTCAGACAAGTTTCTATCAACCTTGAACGTGACAAAACCAAACCTTTTCCGAGACGATCCCGTTTCCTTGCAATATACGTTCCTATCACTTCTGTGTAACCCTTCAAAACTTCAACCAAATCTGCCGATGAACACCCTTCTGGCAGATTTGATACGAAAAATTTCACTTCCCCGGAAGAAACATTAGATCGATGATTATTATTGTTATCCCTACCCTTCTTAGAAGGAACATCGTACCACTTGTTGACTTTGTAACGCTCCCTTGCTGCCATGCAGGATCTTGAAACCCTAATCGCCTCCCTAATCGCCTCCTATTTAGCACAACTTATCTATTTAAATAAGTGTATTAATAGTTGTCACTTTCTTATAGTTTAGCCACTTAAATTTTCTCCTATTGAATTATTAAAGCGAATGTTAATTTAATGTTTTTAATGTCATCCATGACCAATTGAAAAGTTTCGGTTTCACGATTTGTGAGGCCTGGTAAACGAATTGAGCGTTCAGTGAATAGTTCGTGAACCGTTCGATAAGAAGTTCGTCTATAGTTTATAAACGAACGAACATAAACACAAGTCTTCTGGTTCATTTATGTTTGTTTGCTTAGTTTTTATATTTAATTAATTTTTTAGGCTATTACAACTTAGTCTAGTATTTTTTTTTTTCATTTTTTAATTAAAATATCATCCAATACAATTTAGTTTTTTTTTATTTATTGGCCCAACAGAATGATGTTCACGCTTACTTTTCGTTGAGTTTTATATTTGTTCATCTATGTTGAATTATGTTCGTTCGTTTCCGTTTGTGTTCATTATCTTCGTGAACGGTTCGTTTATATATCATCATCATCATCATACTCGTTTATATATATATATATATATTATAAATGAACGAACATAAACAAATAAGAACACGTTCATTTTCTTAACAAGCGAACAATAAAAAGAAAACCTCATTCGTTTAGTTATTCATTTCCGATCGTTTGTTCAATTATAGTTAAACAAATGAACAAGAATATCGTCTACTTGTCTTCGTTTGGTTCATTTACCAAGCCAGTTAAAATAGAGCTTTTGTTGTATAAAAATTCAATGAACAAATCACCATTATTTCATTTAATATTAACAAACTTTGAAACGGTATTTAATTTGTCTGCTTAATTATAAAATAACCAGACAAACAGAAAAATTTGAGCTACTAAACCATTTTTTTTTGTGCCTATGTAAAATGACTATTTCAATGATTTACAAGACGGCCAATGCGACTATTTCTTTCTTGTATAATTATATATAAGTAACCTTGCATGCTCAAGTCTCGACCAATTTCATCCACAACGTACAATTAACCATCAATGGCACATTTTCGCGGCTCATGCTTGCTTCTCGTTCTTGTTCTTGTTTCGTCAGTGGCCATGGCAACGGAACCTAGTCCGCTTCAAGATTTCTGTGTTGCAGACAGGAATGCTCAAGGTATTGTAGTTTTATTAGTATTTTCGATTTGTTTGCTTAGAGATAGCGGCTTTTACACATTAAATGAGAAGTGTAAACAAGTCAAATCGTTTGTGAGATATTACTCGAACCTAATTTGGAGCTTATTTGATTGAGCTCGAGCACAAGCTGAAACAATTGCAAGCTTACTACGCTAAACGAGCTAACTATTTATATATAAAGAGTTACTAGCTGATTACCCCGGGATGTTCCCGGGGTTGAAAATTTTAATATGATTTAATAAAAAATGATAAAAGAAGAAAACTCAAATCACCAAAAGAGTAAATAACTTAAATATAATCAATCTTAGTTAAAAAAACATTTATTTAAAAAAGTTAAAAAAATAAAAAGCATAAACCATATTAAACATAATACAGTATTAAAAGGATAACCTTCAACATATAATCATCTTTGCGTAATTTAAAATATGTTACAATTTGACTTTGACTTATATAGATATAGAATTCATGATGGGGGTTGAAAAATATAACCATTATAATAATACTAATACTAATAGTAATAATTATTACTCTTGTAATTAAATAAATAAAAAAATAACCTTGTTATAAGGTGACACTATGTGTTGTAGTGTTGCGCGATTCTTTCTCCTCGCTTCTCTTGATGAAGTATACCTATCATCTTTAAAAGAGTAAAATTCCAATGATAGCATGGCGATTAGGCTAAATTTCAACATCGTAGATAAGAACCTGGTTTAAAAGAAAAAACATGATTAATGAATAACCTGAACACTCTGTGTGTTTTTTTTCTGTATGAACATAACCTCACAAAAAATAGTCGTTTTTTTTCTCCGTTTTTTATATGGCACTATGGTACTCGTTGGAAAGATAATAAAACGCTCGTTAATTTGGTGTAATTTTTTTATTTAAAAAATCTCGAATATAAAAGATATTAACGTTTAAAAATTATGGGAGAAACATAAGGGAAAAATTTTTAAATTTGTTTTTAATTTTTTTTCCCTAAAATAACTCAATTTAATTTTAGTAATTGAGAATTGAGAGATAAATTTAGGGTTTTATGTTTATCTTTTTTTTTAATTAAAAAAAAGAAATAATTCAAAAACACTAAAATCTTTCAATTAAGATGCCACGTGGCAGTTTCATGGAGAGGTTGAAGGCACCATTGCACGCCACGTCAGCAATGTTCAATTCTTTTATATATATTAATAGATTATATAATGACTAAATAATATATATTTTGTTATATAAATGAGAAGTGGCGGTGCAGCTTGTTACCTGCCTGCCCGCTATCTTGATGTAATTTCTTAGTCACTACTAATATATGAAATAAAAATTTGTAATTGTAAATAAGGCGAACTTGAGCTTACATACCTCGTGCTTGGTTCGAGTCGTTTAGGTTGTTTTTGGGCCATGGAAAATGTTTTGATATTGATTGTTAACTTAAGGCGAGTTTTTTTTTTTTTTTTCTCCTTAAAGCAATTTCGCCTCCCATTCCTTATGTGCATCAAGTTAGTGGTAAATTGTTGCATTATATACAATGAAACAACTTAGCTCTTGCACGTTAAAGTTGAAAACCCAATTCAATTAGCGAGCCAATGGAGATTTCTAGATACAAATCCTTTAATGTTGTATCAACAAAGTGTTTATATTTATGGCCATTTCTGTGTTGGGTCTTCTAATATAAATAGGTACCCATGATCTATTGGTATGGTGTTTCCCCTTACAAATACAAGGTAAGGAGAAATAAAGGTGTAATAAAAATTTGCCATTAAAAAAATAAAAAAAAATATATAAATAGGTTGATTGTTTCTTTCTTGTATCAGAAACTGAGTTGGAGATATTTTTTTAGTAATTCGTATAACTTTAAAATAATATAGTTTCCATAATTAGAATCAACGTATTAAAAATTAGTTTGCTAACTATTTGCATCTAAAGAAATATATAGCAACTTTTCCAATAATTTACTTTCATATGTAACTTTCATAGCAAATTTTACTTTTTAGCAAATTTTACTATTTTTAATACGTTGAAATTAAATTATCTTTTTTAACAACCATCCTATATAAATTTTATTAAAAATGGAGTTATGTTCAAAATAAACTATCTTTTTATATCATAAACTATACAAGTATTGCTACCGTAATGAACCGATACCAACGGAGCATCGGTGCTGTATGGCGGTATTATCAGACCTGATATCATGTATCATTATGGTGGTATTATCAGACCTGATATCAATGTATCATTATTCATTCATATGGTTTTTGATCGATGTAAAACATGTATCAATGATCTTTAAGGCATATCACAACTTTATCTTTTATTACAAAAGACAACATCTGTGTAACTAAGCAATTGTAAATAAACTTTTTTTATTAACACATAATTTTTTAACAAGCCGTTACTTCTCGAACAACATCGCAACGATATTGATATTCATTTTTATGGTTTTTTGTTTCTACGAGTTGGTTTTCGGTATTTTCTTGGTATTAGTTCCTATCAATACCGAAGTGGTACCATGTCCCAACTAACTTTGTAACTCACAACTTTATATTTGTAACTCTTATTTAATTAGGTATCATACTATAGTAAACATTATTTAATATTTTGTGCAAATAACAAATTCTCATTTGGACCGTACCATACCCTTGAAACCAAACTCCCACATTAATACTTAAAACCATTTTGTGGAGTTACCTAATTAGCCTATTATGCACTTCCAGTTACAATGTTATTAATCATCATTTTATGACAGTTATGGTGAACGGCTTCGTTTGCAAAAACCCGAGTGTGGTTCAAGCTGATGACTTCTACTTTGATGGGTTACGCATGAGGGAAACACCTCGAATGCGGTTGGGTCCAAGGTGAGCTTGGTAACCGTTGAACAAATACCAGGACTCAACACTTTAGGAATCTCAATGGCTCGTGTGGACTACGAAATAGGGGGACTCAACCCGCCTCATGTACATTCTCGAGCCACTGAGCTCTTCACCGTCTTGGAAGGCACAATTGAAGTCGGTTTTGTCACATCAAACCCTGAAAACCGATTTATCACCAAAGTGTTGCAAAAGGGTGACGTTTTTGTTTTTCCATTTCGACTCGTACATTTTCAAAGAAACATTGGAAACACGAATGCACTTGCCATTTCGACATTGAGCAGCCAGAACCCGGGTATTGTCACAATTGCGAATGCGGTTTTTGGTTCGAAACCGGATATATCTACTGATATTCTTGCCAAGGCCTTTCAAACTAGTAATGAAGTAATCGAAAATCTACAATCAAAGTTTTAGACCGTTGGAAACCCGAAAGAGCTACAAACACAAAATCAAATAAATGCTACCAAATAACACTAGCCAAGGATCAATAGTTTCGTTTTTTTGTATTTTTATTACATCATTATTGCATTTAGTTTAATTTAATAAATATTGTTTAGAACTTTATAATCTCATGTGTATCATTCTAATATCATCTTTACTATTTTAAACAAAAAGAACTATTCAAATATAGTTTTGAGAGATATTTGATACATAACCAATTTTAAGTAGAAAATTGTAAAAACCGTATAAACACTTACACGTATTAGTTTAAATGTGGACGGTTTTTAACAACCCCTACGGGTTTTTAACAACCCCTCTTTCTGTCTCACTACACGTGATTATCTTCCAATGTAGAAAAGTTTATCTAATTCTAACAGTTTCTCACTTAAAATTGGTTTTGCATAAAAACATGCCCCTGAACATTGGCGCGGCTTCATAGGGGCGTCCCCTCGAAATTTTCGCTCTAAAGTTCCGATTATATAGTATCCGTATAGATTTTTTTTTGGCATATACGCTTTCGACCCCCATAACCGTGACTCCCCCCCCCCCCCCCCCCCCCCCCGAGATTTTCGCTCAAGCTTCACCACTACCCCTGAATCATAGCAAAGTCGATATCATCAAGATTTTGTAGTAAACGCATATAGGAAGGCTTGATTTTTTACTTTTACAAAATACAAAGAAAAAGATTCACAAAAGAGACTACAAATGAATGAATTGTAATCATTCAAAGAATATATTTCTTTTTCCTGTGCATGTATGTGTATGATATATCTACCCTTCCATAGAAAGAAAGTGTTAGCTCTTGATGGCACACGGTTGGAGAGGAGATACCCGTGTTTTTATCGGTCTAAGCTTCAATCCCATTTGTTCGGGGTAAAGAAGCTTAGGATCGACACAACACGAGTCAAGTGGGCTCTTTGGGCTATCGCTAAACTGGCATGGTCTATACAATCCAAACCCCTTAAAAAAATATTCAAGCGGGATCAGCATTGCATGAGGTTGTTCTACTGTCACCATTGATCCGCACGGGTGTACCTGTATCGCCATATCTTAGTTATATATATGTTAGTTATATAAGAGTGTGTTTCACTAGATAAACATACCTCAACCAAAGTAGAATAATCTTTACCCAACTTTGAACTCATATGGAGAGCTTCATCATGAAATGGAGACTTGTCCCCAACAAAAATAATAGTTTTGCATTCTAAAGTCTCCAAATCTTTAGTGATGTCATGTCTCCTACTCCCCCATAAATAAATAAACAAAATATAAAGGAGAGAATTTTAGCCATTTAACAACAAAGACTCTGGGATAATCGTCAATACAACCACCTTACCCAGTAAATCCCATAATTAACAAAGCTAAGAGTAGGGTCTGGGGAGGGTGGGATGTAGGCAGACCTTACCCCTATCCTTGCGGATAGAGAGGCTGCTTCCAGAGAGACCTCCGGCTCGACAACACACAATCGACAAGCAAACAACACCAATAAAACTAATCGTCAATAAAGGTGACAAAATGGGTCAGTCAAACGGGTCGTACAGTCACAAAATTTTTGTATGGGTTGGGATAACCCAACTTGGTACTCATATGGAGGGCTTCATCAATCATCATGAAATGGAGACTTGTCCCCAACAAAAATAATAGTTTTGGATATATTAAGGATATAGTTTGGAGGACTTCCGACCCATTTGACGAGTTTCAAATAAAGTCATAAAGCATAATCTAAATTGATATATTCGTAAGTAAATGGGTACGGCCCGCTTGCGGTGTGCGCATATAATGTATATATATATGTGTGGGCACTCGGGGGCAAAAGTAAAATTGCACTAATTTTAACGTTATTTTACTAATTTCGTGAAAATAACATTAAAACGACGGACGGTTAATCATGCATCATGTGGTGGCGTTGATAGCCAAAAGACAAGGGGGTACATGCACCAATCGGGCTTGGCCCGGTTACTAAGCGTTATGTGCCTTATGTCCAAGGCTTGATGCATGCCCACTATCAAGCTGGGACTCTCACTAGAAGCAGCATCTCTATTCCCACGGGGTAGAGGTAAGGCTGTCTACATCTTACCCTCCTCAGACCCTACCTTAGCTTTGCTATTGGTGGGACTAACTGAGTATGATGATGATAAGTAAATGGGTCATAACCGCCACCTGTAGCTATATATAAGTATCGGTGAATCTAGTGTATCTCTACCTATCAAGTGCTTGAAGATACCGCCGCACGTTAATGCTATCTCTCTCGTCCAATAACTATAAAAAGGAAAACAAAGCAGATTGTTTAACCAATCTAAAACATTTCTTATTTTGAAAATTATCTATGTATCAATTCCTGTGATTACCACTCATCGAAGCTAAACTAGATATCTGAAGGAGATTAAGGCAATTTCGCAACTAACCTTCCTGCATGCTCGAACCATTTCTGATTCTGGACGTCGAAATTACCAGAGACTCCCTGGTTTAATCCATATGCATTTTGTGATCAAAATTATATAGTGATGACACATGTCTAGATTGAGCTCAGTAATTGGTAAGAAGTTGGAATATATACCTTACTGAAGTATCTGCGAATCAGTAACTCCTTCAATATGTCACACATGCCGCAGTAATAAAGCAGCGTCGACATCAACTATGAACAAAAAGTTTTGTTAGTTCATTGTGACCATTCTTTAACCAAATCAAGAATATGTTTACAAATTTCACAAATCATAGATTTGTTCCAACATTTCTAAATGCTTATAGAAGTGACTTGTAACATATGAAGCTCAAAGTAACTTACTAATCCAAGTCGAAAGGGTATTTTCGTAATCATTTAGTAAATTTCATTAAAATAATGTGTTACATATGATTATGAAATTCAAATTATTACACTAAAAAAGTGCTCTGTTAAATAAAAGAGATTTAGGAAGTTGTATGCATTAAAAAGTTCACTTTCGGCTTTCGATTGGTTTAACCCATATCGACCCATTTCCTTTTTTGTTTATCTTTTTTTACTATACTCATCAACCCATTCATAAGTAAAAAGGTTAACTTTCCACCTATGCTTACATTCAAACACCCAATTTTAACCAGTTATTAACGACATATAAATCACTCATAAACCGATGTACCAGTAAATCAAGGTATGTATCCACAACAACTATTAAATAACATACAAAATATAAGGTTAATTTATACTATCATGTACATATTGTGGTGATTAGAGATGTGAGTTGTGTAATGTTTGATAACTATGCTGGAAACAAAAAGCTGAAAGAACTAACCTTATTGTAAAACCATTCATTCCAAGAAGCTGCTCTGCATATAGGGGAAATGAGTATCAAACCATTCACTCTTTCACTATATTTTATCTGCAAAAAAAAAAAAAAAAAAAATATTAAAAAAATTAATAATAGGTCAAACATGATGAAGCAAATCAGTCAAAAGTTTATAATGACTAGAGGAAACTTTTATACGCATTGAGCCAGTGCGAAGCTTGGTTTGCAAAACGGTGGGGGCCGGACTCAAATTTTTTTCAATCGATAGTGACAAATCGGTGGGGGCCGGACTCAACCCGGACTCAATTTACCTATGAAAATCGCAAATTTCTACCACTGCGTCAGAAAACAGGAGGGCCAGGGCCACCACTGGCCCTTCTTAACCTCCGCCCTGCATTGAGCCGAGCCGGGCCGGATTAGGTTGACCAAAACACTTCTTGTCCAAAGTTGTCATATTTATTGTGGATAATTACTTTGATATATATGATTAGAGAAACTATAGCAATTCAATAAAAGTTTAATTTTTCAAATAAAATTATTTTGAAGGTTTTAGGCTCTAAAAATACATTCCTGGTAACTTTCAGCCCATTTCCTTTGAAACAGTTTCTTTTTTTATTTTGCATGTTTAATGAATTAGAGATAACAAAAATATCTAAATTGACCCGTTCAAAAATTCGTAGGTCAATGTTATCACCTCTAATGATGAAACTTAAGTAAGAAATAATACCGAAAATAGTGTAAGGATATAGGCACCCGCCATTGCTCCCATACACATTACTGAACCAAGTCTGAAAAAAGCAAAATACACACCATCACATAGGTTTCGCTAACTCTCAGCAACAAGTAACCAAGATTATATGTTTTTATTACCTAAAATAATTGAGGATCACAAGAATTTGATCACAAAGATCAACCACAGAAAGCACAGGTTCATCAATAGAAATCGTTGCAGCTCCTAACTGCAACAGTCGTGTGAATCCCACAAGAAAGTTTTATATCGATAATATAGACAAGCATCATGATTCATGTCAAACCTATGAAGCACACAAGCAGTGCAACATTTATTGTCTACACTGGGTTTGGCCCGTTTACTTATGTTTTATATCCAACAGGCTAAATGGGAGAAATCAAATATGGGTTAAATGGGTCAAAAGTTGTCGGTATCGTATTTTTAATGCGTACAGCCTCCTAAATCGTGATATGCACAAATTGACCTCTTAGTACTATAGTAATATGATATTTGAGATCATATTTAACATGCAAATAACTAATCATGAAAATAAAATAGGCAAGAAAACGGCCCGTCCCTACCCCTTACCCAGCCCATCCATTTTCTCATGAGCCACACTCACGCCCAACCCATTTTGACCCGTATCAGAAAGTATGTGGTGCTTCATAGTCTGACACAAAAATAGAGAAACTAACAGACCTCGTGACCAGGTGGAGTAATGTGGTAAATGCAGAAGTTGTGGAGTAGCAAGGAAGCTGATTCGGGAGAGATAAAGAGTCCTTGGAAACAACACATGTCTGCATAATATTAGCAAGCACAAAAAGAAAATTAAATTACTATAAAACCAACATTAAAACAACAAAATGTTCAAAAAGAAAAATATTTAGAGTTGGTTACGGTTAAGGCCCAAATCAGGATAAGTAATCAATGGTGGCTTTTCTTGATCTCCATACACAGTTACAGACACAGAACCGCAGCCAGTCTGAATGATATGTTCCTGCATTAAGATTCTACAATATATAAAATATTCCAAGAACACAAAATGGATTTTAAAATGGGCAAAGTGTGTGCGAGTATGAAATTTATGCATAACTTGTATAATTCATAAAGGCATACAAAAATTCCATCACACTAGGCAAAAGGCGCACACATGACGCAACAAAATGTTCTAAGAACACAAAATGAAGTCAGTTTGGATAATCGGATACGCTTCAAAAGTGATTACTGAGATTTGAAGTCAGAGAAATTGGTTGTCTGAGTTGAGATATGTTGTCCCACTTTGCATGCCACATTTGTCCCACGTACAATGTATGGCTGTCACGTACAACATCATAATCAACGTGGGACAAAGGTTATTTAGATAATTTGACATACGCTTTGCAAGTGACCATTGAGATTTGAAGTCCCGTAACTAGTCTTCTGCATCAAGACATTTTATCCCAAATTGTATGTCACCTTTGTCCCACCTAAGTTGTCACTTACAGCATAACAATATAGGCGGAACAAAAGCAAGGCATCATATCCGCGTTCAAGTTTCCTAGACTTGGGCTCATTATAGTTGCATTCCCTAACTATTTGTTGCCACATATTAACATGTTTGTTGAGGATAAAATTATAAATGTAGAATTACATAACCATCTTTAACTTCAATTAAATGATTATTAGATTTTTTTTGAACGACGGCACATTGCTCAATGCATGCCTCTTCATAGCCCAAGTATATATTGTTGAAAATTCCGAACATTGAATCCAACTCCAAACGTGCAAAGGTTTAGTAGGGGATTTTGAGAGTGGATAATTAAAAGCGTATTGTTTTAAATAATTAGGCATAATTATCATGTCGTAGTTATCAAATTAGCAGCTTATACGCGTTAGGTTAAGATGTCTATAGTTATAGTTTGATATGTGTATTAGCTATATAAATACCATGTATTGGGTATCAATGATTGTAAATTCAAGTTTTTGTTAGTTTTCTTAAATCTAATAATATTATAAGAGTTAGCCATAACATTCGGTCCGTTTGATTATCAATTGGAACTTAATATATCCATACTTCGGACGAATTACAACCGTCCATTGTTAGTTTGACGCTCGAGCATAGCGCCAAACGTAAAACCCCCTACTTGGTTACACAGAGAAATTCGCTGGCAACAAGAGTTGAACCCGGGTCCAATTACACAATGCATGGATCATTCAAATAGATATAGATAAAATATAATAAAGTATATATAAAAATTAAGTAATTAATAAATGCATTAGAAATTAAAAAAGTAAAAGTGAAATTAGGAAAGAAAACCTTGCCGCGAAGATGAATAGGTGGCAAATGGGCGGCAATAGAATGATCGGAATGTGCCATGGCCGGCGACTTCTGTGTCGGAAGATAGCCCTACCTCTTCTCTCTCTACAATCAATCGGCGGTGTAATCTTCTCTCTCTAGAATCTTATTATTATTATTATTATTATTATTATTATTATTATTATTATTATAAACAATTTGTGGCCTTTGACGCAGCGGTTTTTCCTCCGGTTTCCATTTTTTTTCCCTCCATAAATTTGTCACCAACATAAATAGGCAGTAGCTACATGTTTTCATATTTTTTAAACGTTAATACTTTTTGAATAACTATCACATTAAAAAATTAATTAAATATATATTGAAATCCAATGATCTCCGGCCAGCTGGTTTGAGATAGGGTGAGTTTTCCCTTAACGGTTCCCATCTTAAAGGTAGATCGCAGGTTCGATCCCTGCACACCACAAAAAAATTCCCCGATTTCCATTGAATTAAGTCTTTCAAATATATATATTAAAAGGTTTTTTCTTTTTTTGGAACGAATATATATACTAAAAGGTAACTTTCGGTTGTGAGGGAAAGTTATGGCAAAGTTTTTTTTTTTCTTTTTTTAGACGGCTAATTACTTTACCTCTATTTTATCTTTCTGCATCCTTTTTCCACCTTATGTAGACTTAAACCCTAAAGTTATGGTAAAGTTACAATAAGTTTTATAGATTAGTGGTATTTCAAGGGTGGGTGGGAGAGGGTTTAGGGACCATTGGATTTTGGGTACGATTCTCACGACGGATTTTTCCTTAGATTTACTGGGTTTTCTTTTGAATTGGTGTATAGACATTATTGTCCCCGCTGATAACACGATGATACTTCAGTACTCCGTTAACGATCCAAAATTGTCGTTCAAGTTCATTAGACTCCAGTAGTGATTCAGGCGTAACTCCTGAACATTTTATTTTTAGTTATGGTACAAATGACTAACAACGTTAGTCTTTTTATGTTAAAAAAATATCAAACAACTCTTTTACCCATTGATTGCTGAATCCATCTCACACCCTTACACCCTTATCCATTCTAAGGTTACATTCAGTGGCAGATTCAAAGGGGTTACATGGGTTTTCTCAATTTGGAAAAAATGAAAATTTTAGTGGAAAAAGTTAAAAAAAATTAGTGAAAATCAATGAAAATCTACAAAAGTAACCCCTAGAAATCATTCTTGGATTCGCCACTTACATTGGGTATCGATCGTTTGAATAGTTGGGCTCATAGAAAGTGGGAGCACCGATCAAAGCAATAAGGGGAGGCAGAGAGGATGTGCTTCAAATGAGGTGAAACACCAAGTGATGATGAATTACTGGATAGGATATCTATATGGCTTGAGCTTGGTATGAGCTTTAGAAGGTTGCCAAGCCATTGTAGGCGGTGGCCGAAACTCAGAACTCATATAAAAAAGAAAACAAAGAAAAATCCAACCTAAGCTTGAGCTCGGCTCAAAACACCTTTAGCTCTAACTCAAGCATGTACTCGTCTCACATACAACGCTTAAATGATCATCTAAAACAAACGAAATGTCATAAATGATGAATTAAAATTACCAATTTAGGATACAAAAATTAGTGATAAACCAGGAAGTTGCAGTCAACTTGCAAACGACCACAACTCCCTTCGATTCCCCAATACAAAACTATCGGGCTCATGACCAACTCATCTTCTGTTTCAGCGCATCTTGTATTCTTGGGTTCTCGAGACATTGCAACGACGACCATTTAATGAGTATTTGAGAGTGATGTCAATGTCTCGGGGATTTTCTTGTTTTGTGTCACTGTCATGGTTCCAACCACAAACTCTCCTTGGCATATAGTTAACACATCTTCAAGATATAGCACTGTTTGTTTCCAATGTGTATTCTTTGACCTTGGAACCTAGATTATGAGTAACAATGCAACAAGATCAAATTTTGAGTCAACCCAACCTGACCCGTCCTGTCTTTTTTTGAAAGCTGTTCAACATGTACTTCTACTGCATACAACCTTCTAATTGTTTTATTTCAAAGTTCTATATTAATATTCTAAGAAATAAACCAATACTATTTTTTAGTCAACCCAACCCGACCCGACCCGTTCTTTTTTTTAACGCCAGATAAAACTACCCATTTGGATGTGTAACCAACCTGCCCATTTAGAAAATACGAAAAATATAACCAACCTGTAGAGAACCCTGTCATTTTGTGACAAACGCTGAAAGAGACATCAAAGTAAGCTACAAGAGCATGAATGTAATCATCTCGCTCGGCCACAAGCTTGAATGGGGCTGTAAATGATGCATCCCCAGACGTCATCTTGGAGATATTCATGTTCTGCACGATTTCAAATGTGACAAATTAGAACCATTCACTTATAAACAGCTCAATTTGACTTATGTTTATTTCCAACTTGTATAATATGCAAAGTTAAATAATGGATCAAATGGGTTAAAGTGTTCAGTGTTGAACATGGATCAAAATGACATCTTAACTCATAAAGGGCGTACACCATCTTATTTAAATAAACTATATTATTATTAAAAAGGTTAATGTTAAAAACGACTTTTGCTGAGTTCACACATTAGTCACTGGACTTCATAACTCAATATGGTTGGTCCCTAGAGTTGAAGAAAAAATCAACGCAACGGTCCTTCATATGAAGTTTAGCTGTTTAGGGACTTAATTATTAAAAAAAAAAAGACATAATCAAAAAGTATTTATAAACTTAGGAACTTAATCGTCTAAGGAAGACCTAATCCCAGAGTTCTTATAAACATAGGTACTTAATAAAACTAAAGGTAAACTGTTGAAACCAAAACCTTAAATGACTTTTTGAAAAAAATTGCAAGTTAAGAGAGTTAACCATGTAAAAGTAAACTCCGTCTATTTTACCACATCTCTTTTCAACAGAAGCAGCAACGTAATGGGTATATACATGATATATATCTGAGACTCTCACCTTCAGTAACTGACAATTTGTAACAATCTGCTTCTGGTCGACTGTGTCAACAAGAGGTTCCATCATAGACTGCTTCCTGATGCAGCTCATGTCAAAGCCATATACATTTTTCCAAACTGTGACGATAGCAAACAAAATTCAATGAAGTTGAAAAACCTTTTTATATTTGTTCAAACAAAATAGGATTACGTCAGAGGCAGTTGCTTACATTCAATCTTGTCCTCCTTGTATTCAGAATCCTCTATTGCTGTCAGATGAAGTGATGCAATATCAGGTAGCACAATTCCATTGCTAACCTATTGGGAACAAACAAGGATTGTGAAGAAGAGCAAAAAGCCAAAAACAGAAGGCGGACCACAAACTAAAAAATGTGTTTTGCCAAGAAACAGGTTATGCATCATGCCAGGATTTGGTTGAATTGTATTCACATATCAAGTTACATATGTAAGAGAAACTTACCAGCCACTTATCACGAGCATACAAAACTGTATTCAACATATTCTCGTATAACAGAAAAATAACCCATCCACTCTGAAATAATAATATCCACTTGTGGAACGGAAGGTCGATTTCTTCAACTTTTCCCTTCAAAACAGTTATAACTGCGACAACAAGCCAGAAAGATGCCGAATCAGTCAACTTGTAAATCCATATTTAAAAAAAAAAAAATGTAAAGACCTTGAACTTAAAAGATGCTAATTACCATTTGAAAAACCGTTCGCCTTAACAATCTCTTGTGCCATGTCAGCCATCTTTGAGCACTCAATCTGCAAACAAGTAGTGTGATATACTAAAACTTTAATTGCTTGTCAACTTAAGCAAATATGTTTATTGCAAGTAATAAAAAGTATCACATCCTAAAACATGTTTGACAAACTTTATGAAAGAGACAGCATACATAGAACACTTACTTTACTATGACATAAGAAATTAACTTCAGTAACACAAAGTTATTACATTGTAACACGGTCAAAACATACCACTACTTATCATATCAATCAAATTAGCAACAAAAAAAGATACATTTAAGTATTAATATGAATAACATGACAGGAAAAAAAAATATACATACAGCATAAACATGTTTTGCGCCGGCTTTTGCACAGAAGAGAGATAATATTCCTGTCCCAGCACCAACATCAAGAACAATCTTGTCTTTGAATAAAAATTTGTTCTTGTAGATAACATTTTGATAAGTCTTGGTTCTCACCACATCCTTCAGCATTTCCTGCACACGACAACAGTATTTAAATTGATAAATATATTTTTAAAAAAAGTCATTTTATATTTAATATGTTTTAGATTATAGTGTGAGTTATCGGTAGAATGGTAAGGTTGGGTGGGGCAGCTAGTGGTAATGTAACTCTGTCGGATGCTAAAGACACCAAGCTTACCTCATGAATACCTGCAGCCATAAAAACCGATAAAATAAAAAATGTCAGAAAATATTACAGAATCAAAGAAACAAACCAATTGTTGATGCAATCAAGCCACTCATCCAAGGTGTTAAAAAACATATTCGAGCCTCGAGGCGTAAGCCCGAGGCGGAACTAAAAAATAAATATAAAAATTATATACCTTATAAAAAATAAAATAATTGACACATAAAGTCTAAAAAAACACAACGAAAATAAAAATAACTGACACAAAAAATCTAAAACATCAAAAACACACATATCCCCGTGAGGCGCCATTTTCTTACCGCCTCGGCCCTTTGAGGCGCACGTATAAAATAACCCCAAGAGACGTTTTCTTAGTGCCTCGGCCGTTTTTTAAAACTATGCACAATTATCATAAGAATGACAAGCAACTCCAATACATTAGCTACAAACGGTCAAAAACCATGGCATCATATCCACCATAACTTAACATCAATCATAAAACTACAATAAAACCGATAAAAATAATAGATATATAAAACAACTATACAACTAAAGCTAATAGCAAAATAAGATGTCAAATCCTACGTTTTACATTGCTAGCTATATCAATTTTATTCAAAACAATATCACTGCAATGTGTTAATTTAAAAATATATATATTATTTAATTACCGAAATGAGAGTAGGAATCAAAGTAATAATCAGCACTGGTCTGGTCACCGCCGATTACGACGGAATCCTCTTCCATGTTGGTGGCTTCAGCTGCTTCTTTGATGGTTTCATCGGCGTCTTCGAACTTTGATGGCGGCATAGCGTCACTCATCGTCCTCAAGTTTTGACTCTGTGTGTTGAGTTAGGGTTTTAGAAGGATGAAGAGGATGAGATGAAATAATAATATCTTAGGTTTTAGGGTTTATGGTGCTAGCAGCTGGCTCCACTTGCAAGAAAATAAAGTTCAAGGTTTGTTAATAGGGATATCTCGGGATGGTATCGGTACTAATTAACTGATATTGATCCCGAAAATACCGATCCCAAAAACTTCGAAAACTCAATATCGATACTGAAAACATATGGTACGGTACGGTATCGGTACAGATATCAGTATGATATCGGTATTTTACCTTAAAATACCGATACCGATACCATACCGATCTCGTACCCATACTGATACCGAACACCTTCAGTTAGGTACAGGATCGGTTCGGTATTCGGTGCAATATGTTCATCCCTATTTATTATTATACCACTAGTGTTACGCTACTACACTGTGGCGAAGCGTAAACATTATCAAGTAACACTAACGCTATGTTCCCGAGTTAAACAAATGAGGGAAAATAAAAGAAAGTGAATTAAGGAGAGAAAATAAAAAGAGTGGAAAGAAAATATTTAATATTTAAAAATTATTTCCTTCTAAATTTTTTATTTTCTTCTGTTAAATGAAACTCAGGAATACAACGTAAGACTATCCGTTGTGGAGACATTATCACCGGACATGACCAAAGCCCTTTGCCACTTGGCTCGCAAGCACCGCAATCAGGTGTTTTTCACCGGGCGTGAGCAAGCACGAGTGACCAGGGTCACGGCTCTATGTCTTGGATTTGGGAGAGGGGGGAAGCGAGCAAGGGGCTTTATTCACAACAGGGTCAAGTGAGCAGCAGGGGCTTTATCAGGTGCTCAGTTAGCGTCCAGGTTGCACAACATTATTAGATGAATCCGGATGATAACCCCGACCACAAACACACAGTCTAATGTCTTAACGCCTCGTGTCTTGTGACTTTACCTTTTTTGTCTCTCTCGTCGTTGTTTTCACGTACACCATTAGCTTTAGGCTTGTTGTCATTTTTGGTCCCTCAACCACTTATAATATCAATAAATAACGTGATGCTTTGTTGATGTGTGATACATGTTTGTGCTTTTGACGTTTCACCTCTCTCCCTCCCTCTCTCTCTCTCTCTCTCTCTCTCTCTCTCTCTCTCTCTCGCGCGCGCGGTTGTTTTATTCTCTAGCGAAATTTAGTACAGTTGAGGACTTGAGGTGTTGGTTAGTCTTTGGTTACCTTCGACCTACGAGTTTTTATCTGTGTTTTTTTTATCGATTATGACTGCAATGTTTTATAGTTTGAAGGTGTTTTTTACTATCCTTTTTTTATTGTGCCCTTTATTTGGCAGTGGCATAAGCAGTGACGGTCTTCTAGTCTTCCATCGGCGTGTATCTATTTTTGGGTTGTGTTTAACATTGTCATACATATTTTTTCGCTATGTTTGTACTTAACCTAAAGATGTTATTTCTTAGGTCTGTACTGTTCATGTTTGATGGATTCGCTTCGGTAGCTTTGCAGTAAACTAAAGAGGTAACTATGTTTCTTACTTTTTTTTACGTTAAAAGTCCAAACGTGTCTTTTCCCATTTGTCTGCATATTTATGATGTTTGCAGGGGTTTGATAGTTTGTAGTATGCTGCGTAACACATATTTTTTTTTTTGCATATATATGTGTGGCCCTTGGGGAGCAAAAGTAAAGTTGCACTAGGTTTAACGTTATTTTACTAATTTCGTGAAAATAACGTTAAAAATGACGGACGGTTAATCATGCATCATGTGGTGGCGTGGATAGCCAAAAGACAAAGGGGTACATGCACCGATCGGGTTTGTCCCGATTGCTAAGTGTTGTGTGACTTATGGCCAAGGCTTGATACCAAACCACATCGAGCCGGGGGTCTCACTGGAAGCAGCCTCTCTATTCTTAGGGGTAGAGGTAAGGCTGTCTACATCTTACCCTCCTCAGACCCTACCTTAGCTTTGCTATAGGTGAGATTAACTGAGTATGATGATTAAATCTTCATATCGCGGTTGGTAAAGTGTGTAAAAAGATTAAAGTGCAAACATTTTTGGGGTTTATACTCAGAGGTGTTTTGCATGCATATTTTTTTTATACATATGATTGATATAAGAAGAAAATTGGGTTGTTTTGACTTAAATGGGATTTACGTTATCTTTCTTAGGGTCGTTAAACCTAGGGCTGCAAACAAACTGAACTTTTAGCGAACAGTTCATGAACCGTTCAGCGGGAAGTTCGTTTATGTTCGTGAACGTAAGAACATTGTGGATGATGATAATAATAACTTATCTCCAGATTCTGATTGCACCGAATCTAGTCTTCATGTAAGTCCACATGGTTAATCATCTATACATTCCATGGGTTTGTGTCTAATGCAAGGATCTTCGAATGCGGTATGCGCATTAAATTTCATTAAATAAAAGTTTCTTTCTTATTTTATTACTTGCAGCCGAGATTGATTGATTGTTACTCTTGATAGTTATTGTAAGGTTGAGAAACTTGATTTTAGGTAAGAACATTGTGGATAATGATGATGATAACTTTTCTTCAGATTCTGATTGCACCGAATATAGTCTTCATATTATGAACAACGGTGGAATTGGATTTGGAATTGAAATTAATGTTAGGAATTGGAGTGGACAAACCGAGGCCTAAGGTGAATCCGTTTGGTGATGCTAAACCTAGAGAGGTTTTGCTTCAGGAGAAAGGTGTGGATTATCGGAAGATTTATTTTAGGATTTTGTTTGAGAATATATTTTCTGATCAAAGGATCCATAACTGAACAATTATTTGGAATGTTCCTGATCATTACAGGAGTGGAACGATCATCCATTGATATAGAATAAATAATAATATTAATGTCGGAGAAGAAAAAATTACATGCTTGAAATCAATGGGAGGGTAAACAAAATCGTCTAATTTTCATCCGTTTGCTAGCGCCAATCGAACTGTTGATTCTTTCCGCAACCAGTACAACGATATTTGTATGGGTTGCTTGTTAGCGTCGCTCCGACTGTTGATTTCTTTCCGCAACCAGTACAATGAACTCTGTATGGGTTGCTTGTTAGCGCGGATCCGACAGTTGATTTTTTTCCGCAACCAGTACAACGAACTCTGTATGGGTTGCTTGTTCGCACCGGTCCGACTGTTGATTTATTTCCGCAGCCAGTACAACGAACTTTGTATGTGTTGCTTGTTAGCGCGATTCGACTGTTGATTTCTTTCCGCAGCCAGTACAACGAACTTTGTATGTGTTGCTTGTTAGCGCCGATTCGACTGTTGATTTCTTTCCGCAGCCAGTACAACGAACTTTGTATGGGTTGCTTGTTTGATTTAAAGGCTGAACATGAGTACGGGGAAGTTGTTGTTGGAGAGATATTTGTGTCAACGATGTGTTAAAAGAAAATACTTGAAATCAATGGTAAGGTAAACAAAAATCGTCTAATTTCCATCCGTTTGTTAGTGCCGATCGCTAAGGTTAGTGAATACCATGGATCAGAGAAATTTAAAGTTAATAAAACTCATATCTCAAGTCGATGCAAGTTGGTGGTTATTATTTTGTTTTTTATTTTTTTTTTACAATAATTATATTAAAAAAAAAACAATTCAAAACACAAAAAAAAAATATCCAAAATAAATCTTTGATTCGAAGCGCCTCGCTTTAGCCAAAGCAAGACGCTTCAGGTCAAAAATTCATCTTTTTCTGATTTCATACCGAGATTGTTAAAAAGTAAACCTAAACGCGAGGCGCTTTAATTTATTGATGATTAAATACATTATAGAAGTTTTACCCTAGTATGTTTTATGGAAAAAAAAAAAGAAAAAGAAAAATAAAGATTAAAGCAATAGAAAATTTGACATCCACAACACACACACACACACTCCAATAGGCAATAGTCTTCTGATATCAATCAAGAGCGTCTAAAGCTTCTATCTTTGCAACTGTAAATTCCGATCGGCAATAGAAGCAGACGACCCTTCCTTTCATATTTTCTGGTAATTTCTTTATCTTTCTTTATCTTTTCTATTTATGTTTTCTTTTGTGTAGTTTTTCTTTTAATTTGCTCAGATCTTTTTCTTATCACATCTTAGATCTTCATTTTATGCAATACCCAGATTCTTTTATGCATGAATCTTTCCCCATTTTTTTTATTTTTTATTTTTTTATTTATTTTTTTAATTTTTGGGCTGGCGGCTCTTGTTTCTGAATTAGGGTTTTGGTTCTGTTCATTTTTTTATTGCAAGTTCTAAACCCCTGTTATTATTTTGGGTTTTATTGAATGTTATTAACATTATGTGTGAAGGGTTTTGCTAAATTTGGATTTTTTTTAATAAAAAAACAAGATTTTTAGCTTCAAGTTTGTTTAAGGTATTGTTGTTATAATTGATGTGTTCACATTCAATAAACTTTTTTTAATCAACGGATTGATCTACTTGTGGTTTTAATCTGATTTTTATATTTATTTTATTTATTTCTTGGTTTATTGATCAAGATTTTTTAGCTTCGAGATTGTTAGTTCATGATTAATGTATTGTTGACTTGTTGTTATAATTAAAGTTTAAAAGAACGGAATCAAGTCTCGAGGCTTAAGGCGTAAGGTGTAAGCCGAGGCGGAAATAAAAAATAAATATAAAAAAATTATATTTCTTATAGAAAATAAATTAATTGATACATAAAGTCTAAAACATCAAAAAACACACATCAAAAATAAAATAATTGACACAGAAAGTCTGAAACATAAAAAATGCATATAAAAAACACACATAACCCCATGAGGCGAACATTTTCTTACTGCCTCGGCCCTTCGAGGCGGACATACAACCACATGAGGCGCCGCCTCAAAAACGTATTCTTAGCGCCTTGGCCGTTTTTTCAAGCTATGGTTTTGATCCATATCCTCACACTCGGTTAACTGGTGGTTTCAATTTCATCTCTATGTTTACTTGTTTCCTCGTAAATTGATGGTTACAAATTTTATTTGAATGATTGTTATTTGTGTTTGGATACTAAAGTAAGTGTTATTTGCAGACAGAATGGCATCGAAACTAAAACAATTGCAATCAAAGGCAACTCTCGCTTCAGAGTTCTTGTCCAAACATGGAACCACTTACTACAAGCAATTGTTGGAGCAAAACAAACAATATATTCAGGAACCAGCCACTGTTGAGAAGTGCAACGAGTTGTCCAAACAGTTGTTCTACACTCGTCTTGCCAGGTTAATTATTTAGCTTTATCACTTTATGATAACTGTGAGTTTACCTTTTGGTTTTATGACAATTGGATTAATCAAATCGGAAACTGCTTCGTTAGCAAATTGCAAGCATGGCTTTTTTACTTTTAGGTTTGGTTTTAAGAAGCGTGAAGCAAGGGCTTTATGTACGTGAGAATGTGAGATGTTGTTCTATGTACAATCAAATAAGCTTTATGTAAAACTAAAAGTTGCATCTCTCTCGTCACTATACATATCAACCATAATTGTTAATAGCGCTCGCTATAGCGAATAGTGTAGTGAAGCGTGAGCATCCCTCCATAAGATCAAATATGTTGTTTTTAATAAATACAAGTATATACCGAAAAACACGCATTTTAGGGTTTTTTGTTAAAAGATTGAAATAAGAAGCGCATATTCTTCCATTTTACCGGATTTTTTTTTATAAAATATACATATATAATATTTTTAAAATTTTCTTCTAGTGTATCGCTATTTATAAAATAGCGCCCGCTACTCGCTATTAACAACTATGATATCAATCTTTTAAACGAGTAAACTATTCATAAGCTTTTGGTTATTTTTACACGCTAACTTCCTCCCAACCCTATATTCAACAATTTTGATCCACATGTACTTAAAGTGTTGCCTCAAGTCTCCAAGGCGTTTTTTCGATCTCCTCGTTACCTTGGTTTTAAAATGCGCGCATGATGCGTGATGCGACCATTGCGATGAATATTGCGCATCAGGTGGAGCGATGCGAGCAGATCACGTAATGCGTTGGTGATGCGCAATATGCGTTCTGATGCGCGCAACACGAAAAATGAAGGGATTTTTTTATTTTCATGCTGCCGTAAAGCATAAAAAAGATATATTAACTAAAAAGTTGCCTTGAAACATGAAGCTTTTTAATTTTATACAACTGTAAAGTGTAAAAAATATATGTTATCTAAAAAGTTGCCTTGAAACTTAGAGTTTTTTTAGTTATGTTTGGAGTAAAGGTACACCTTTTTTTATTAGTATTTTTTTTATTGTTCTATGTGTCGTAGAGAGAGAACTTTGCAGATACAAAACTTTTTTCAGAGTTTTTTTTACTTAATCTTACCTTTTAACTGGTTTTTATTTCTTTTTATTTTCATTTTTAGGTTTCTTTATTTGTTTTCTTTGATTATTATAGACTTATAGAGCTTAATTGGTTAAGCATTAAGTTTTTTTTTTGTATTCTTCTAATATGTTTTATGTTTTAAATATGATTTATAAGTATGTTTTGTGTTTGAGTAATAAAAATACAAGAATTATTATGTATAATTATTTTTTTAGTATTTTTAATAACCGCATTAAATACATGATGCGCGCGCATCACGCATCGCGCATCGGGTTTTTGGACCAAAACGCATCGGAGCGCATCACGCATTTTAAAACCAAGCTCGCTACTCATGCGCGCTTTTTAAAACCAAGCAATGTTAGATTTCATGATAATTGGAATTTCTTGATTGTTATATCACCAGGTTTACAAAGATTTCTATCATTTAAATTCCATGTTGACATTTGTTAGTGAAATGGGTCAATAGGTAGGTCTAGGTTGGACCTTTTAGGACGGGTTTAAACAAGTCGGCAGTTTGGCACTTGGCCAGGTCAATTTAACCCACTAATCTGGTCATTTTTTTAGGTTTATATGTAACTGACAAATTTAGTATGACACAAGTACTTAAGTTGCATAATTTGGCCTGTTTTTCACAGAAATGTTTTAAAGTTGTCCCGTGAACCTGTGTCTCTTTCTGTTTCTATACATACATATCCTTACGGCGTAAAAGATGTGAAAGAATAAATGTGTGTATAAACTATACAGTTAATTACAGGTCGTATGTGAGTGCACAATCATGTAGCCTCAAAGTATTTTTATTATGCTTTTAAATTGAATCGGATATCCATATTATATGGTGTTAGTGAGTCCAAACATATACTTTTCCGGGCTGGGTCTAAACAGGTTGGGTTGGATTCTTTGTCAGTTTTTTAGATTGTCAATTGTCATGTATAGTTTGTTTATATATCAAACTATGCACTAAAATAATCATTTATACATTTTACATCATTTAGATTGTCATTTTGCCATTTTCCTTCATGTTTTCACGCTGCATTTGTTGTAAACGATGTTTGATAAAAACTTGGGTGGCCGATAAAACAGTTTCAGTTTTCAATATATCGGTGATCTTAACGGAAAAGTTGTATATGTGGGTGGCCCCGTATACGTTATTCTTGAATGACAAAAGGACTTTTTGTTGTTGTAAAGAAAGACATTTTATACTTTTGTTAAATGTGAGGAAAAGTGTCTCATATTAGGTTTAGAGAAAGGGTAAATTGGCGGCTCGTATGGAACATATCATTTGTTCACTAAATAAAAACACTTAAGACTGATTTGGTCATGGTTTTTGCAGTCTTCCTACCCGTAACGAGGCATTTTGGAAGGAAGTCAATCACGTGAAGGAATTATGGAAAAACAAGAAAGATCTGCACGTTGAACAAGTCGGGATTGCAACTTTATTTGGGCTCGAATGCTTTGCGTGGTTTTGTGCTGGTGAAATCGTCGGAAGGGGTTTCACATTCACCGGTTACTATGTTTGAATTGCAACCATTTCGGTTCATAAAAGCTTCTCAGAAGCGAAAATTGTAAGGTTTTTTTTCCTTTCTTGAAAGTGATTCCGTTTTATTACGGTAATGGATCTATATAATGTTTGACATTATTTTTCAAAATTTTGAAGCTGAGAAGCAGTTGAAAGTTGGATCAATAATTTGCGTATTTGGAACGATATATCTGTAATGACTTGGTTTCGAAAACTGATTGTTTACTGCTTGCCCATTGATTTCAATGTTTGCGACTATATGCAAATCGACCAAATATTAAATAGGAACGTCTTATGAGGGTCGTTCTAAACGAATCTTAAAGTTGGATATAACGATTGTTTGTTGCGTTCTGGTTGAACCTCATAGGCCTATGATAGTAGTTGATTGAACTGTAATGAGCGACTAGCATTCGAGTGGTTTACAAGATCATCGCCTTGTAAACCATGAAACGTGTTCGCTTGATTTGGTTACAACACATGACTATGAGCCCCAGTTAACTTCCGATTCCATTTAAGTACTCGATTGTATTTTAAAAGCAAGATCATGATTGTTGCCTGTTGGAGCATATCAGTCGGGAGTTGATAATTTACTCGAATCTATCATCATCAGAGCGTCTTAAGCGTTTTGCGCGATCATGTATCATTTCGCAGTTGATTATTTTGTATGCATACTGCATATTCTTATAACTAGGGATGAGCATGCAAGGCCGAATACCGATCCCGTCCCGATCCCGTCCTGATACCGTACCGAACCGATACCGAACCGAGGGGTTTCGGGATCGGGATCGGTATCGGTACCCATATTTATGGATTTTTGGTTTCGGTATTATCGGTATCGGTATGAGATCGGTATGGTATCTGTATTTTAAGGTAAAATACCGTACCGTACCGTATGTGCTCGGTATCGGTATTGGTTTTTTGGACTTTTCGGTATCGGTATTGTCGGGATCGGTATCGGTTCGGTACCGATACCGTCCCGAGCTCATCCCTACTTATAACACTAGTGTTAGATACTTTTAAATGTTAATTTATTCATACAACATATAATAAAAAAAATAGTTATTTTTGTTTTGCAACATATATCATTTTGTGGTGAAAGTAACATAACATATGATTAAAGTTTGGATGACAGGACTAATCAGAGCTTAAAGGGATCACAAAGTTTGTTTTTTTTATTGAACTTTGTTTGTGACCATGCACATAGATATTCCACTACACACAAAAAAAATTATGGTAAATTTGAGCTTTTGAAACATTACAAGGCTCCTACTAGTATTTAACATACAAGGCTCCTACACTGGCCCGTGTAATGGGGCTACATAAATCGGCTTGAAAATGGGGCTTGCTATGGATCACTCGGCTTCTCCCTCTACAATTTGACCGTTAAGCATTAAGTAAATAAATAAAAAACTTTTTAAACTTATTTTAAACATTATATAACACACCAAATTTCACACCATATTCTCATACACAAAATATCACACCATTCTTTCATACCAAATTTCCCACTTTCATAAATTATCTTTTCAAACGGCAAATAAATTACTATGATTATTCCACCAATGGAGTCGGATGACGATATTTCAAACGATAGCATATTCTTTTTTTTTTAATTGATGTGATCGAGCAAGTTGACGAGGAAGACACAGGATCATAAAAAATCGTTAAACGTGATCGCGAAAAAGGTAACCAAATCCTTATGAACGCCTATTTTGTTGCCGAACCCAAAATATAATGATGATGTTTTCCGCTATCAGTTTCGTATGTCGAAAGAATTGTTTTTAAAAATTGTTGATGACATCAAAACCAAATATCCATGGTTTCAAGAGGGTTACGAAGGAAGGATGAATAAAAGTTTTACACCTATTCAAAAAATCACTTCTGCCATTAAACAACTTGCATATGGTAACACACATGACAAATATGACGAGTATTTGTGCATGTCTGAAAGGACTTCACGTGAGTCCCTTTATTTTTTATTTTTGCAACGCCGTAATTCAAACTTACGGCGATGAGTTTATGCGTCGACCCACAAGCCACGATGTTGCAAATTTATACCAAAACCACAAAGAAAAACATCATATTCCCTGAATGTTGGGTAGCATTGATTGTACACATCTAGAATGGAGGAATTGTCCAATAGAGTTGAAAGGAACATTTACAAAACGGTACCTACAATCACCCAACGGTTGTACTCGAGGCGATTGCGTCACATGATTTGTTGTTTTGGCATGGTTATTGTGGTGCGCCCGGTTCACTCAACGACATCAATGTCCTCCAAACTTCTTCTATTTTTCTAAATGAATGGAATGGAACGGCGCCTAAATGTCCATTTATTGTCAATGGGCACACATACAAACGCGGATATTATCTAACCGATGGGATATACCCTACTTGGGCGTTGTTTGTGAAAACATTTCCACATCCAACGGATCCAAAGGAAAAGAAGTGGAAGAGATTGCAAGAAGGCACAAGAAAGGATGTTGAACGCGCTTTTGGAGCTCTGAAGGGAAAATGGGGCATTTTAAGGCGACACATGCGTGCTACCAAGGTGGACAAGATTAGAGCCGTGGCGTATACATGCATGATATTGCATAACATGATCCTTAAAGACAAGGGACATGCATTCTCGCCGGTTCACATTAGGGATCCAGTTGTTCAACCCTATTTTTACGAGGACGCCCTTTGTGAAATTTTTTATATACGCGATTTTTTAAAGAAAAAAATTGCACCAAATTAACTAGTGTTTTATTATCTTTCCAACGAGTACCACAGTGCTATATGAAAAACGGAGAAAAAAAGCGACTATTTTTTGTGGGGTTTTGTTCATGTACAGACAAGTCATTAATTATGTTCAAACCAGTAAATATGAATTCTATTTACAACATTTGTTAGCATTGGAGTTGTACATTGTTTTAGGTTAGGTTTTAATATTAGAGTTATATATTGTTTAAGGTTAGGCGTTAACATTGGAGATACATTGTTAATTGTTTTAGGTTAGGTGCTACCAGAAGCCTTCCTGCATGTAACTGTAAAACGCATAAGTCTATTTCATATGTAAAATTGATATGTCATATTAGATTTCTCAACCCTGGAACACTCCCGATGTATAAATCTAATTTAGAATATAGATGACCGTGATGTCTTGATTCAGTGGTTTAAGACGGAGGTGGGAGGGTTTACCCATAGTAATAGGATTCCCGTCGAGGTGATCACGGTTTCAATCTACGTGGTATGCAAAATATGCGAAGCCTTCGAGCTAGCTACGGCTTGAAAATCCCGTATGCATGGGGTGCGAACCGGGGTGGGTAGGGCTCTGTTGGCATGCGAGCTACTCGGGTACACTAGGCCGTCCCAAAAATAAAAATAAAAATAAATAATTAAATAAATAATTAAATAAATAAAAATAAAAATAAAAGAAAAGAAGAGTCATAATTGAATACGCGGGTCCATTAACCGAAAAACCAGATGCCCACATGTCTTGTGTTCTCAACCAACGGGCCCACAAGTGGATGGTCAACTCAAGCGAGCGACCTACCATGAATTTACATACAAGTTGAATAGAAAAATATTATTTACAATATAAATTAAAAATTAGTATTTTATGATGTATCTATTAATCTATTAATATACTAGCTGATTACCCTGGGAAGATCCCGGGGTTGAAAAATTTAATATGATTTAATAAAAAATGATAAAAGAAGAAAACTCAAATCATGAAAAAAGTAAATAACTTAAACATAATCAATCTTAGTTAAAAAAAACATTTAATTAAAAAGTTAAAAAAATAAAAAGCATAAACCATATTAAACATAATACAGTATTAAAAAGATAACCTTCAAAATATAATCATCTTCACGTAATTTAAAATATGTTACAATTTGACTTTGACTTATATAGATGTAGAATTCATGATGGGGGTTGAAAAATATAACCATTCTAATAATACTAATACTAATAGTAATAATTATTACTCTTGTAATTAAATAAATAAAAAAATAACCTTGCTATAAGGTGACACCATGTGTTGCAGTGTTGCGCGATTCTTTCTTCTAGCTTCTCTTGATGAAGTATACCTATCAATCTTTAGAAGAGTAAAATTCCAATGATAGCATGACGATCTGTAACACCCCAACCGATGGCGGAATCATCGAGGTGCCACGTAGTGACGATTGTTCAAAAGCACATGGTACTAAAATGTAAATATTATTGAATAATCAAAATTGTCTTACATGGAAATGGAAAATTACATTGTCTAAATGAAATGTAAATATTGAAATAACTGAATTGAAATAGAACACTAAATGTCTCTTGCTAAAGCACTAGATCAAACTGCACCTGAAACATGTACAAAAATAGGTTTGGTCAACATATGAAATGTTGGTGAGCATTCCTAGATTTGATATATATAGTAGGTTAAAAAGTTATACAATTCAAGTGCAAAGCTATAGTGCAGTTATGTAAACTATGTAACATACAAATGAGCGAAATCAATCCTGTGACTGTATAATGTACTAGATGAACGGCGGTGTACTTATCCAATAAATGGATAATAACTTAACAATGACCACGGATTCTCCGATGAAAAGGGGGAGAATCAACCTAGGCGGGTTGTCAATCCAATAGCGCTATCCAGTGTTAAGGTCGGCTTGTACATGGTTAATGATTTCACTAAGTACAAATGTATTCTACATGTAATGTCTAAGCATAAAGCACGTATGTAAGCAAATGCACAATGTACTAGAATTGTATTGTAAAAATGTGAACTTGTATATGTATTTTGTATAAGTGTAGATGTAACACCCCAAAAATGAATAAAGACAAAAAGGGGATAGGAAATACTCACTGTTCACGTAGTAACTTGAAATTGGACTTGGACAACGAAATATGAATTTGAGATTACCCCCAAATGATCAACCTAAAGATTCGATAATGTGTAAGGGAAATAACTCTAGGATATATGTATTTCTAGGGCTTCGAATTTGGGGATAAATGTTTATTTGATTAATTAATGAATTGTTTATTAAATATATGAAATTTAATAAATAAATAAATAAAAGTCTCTTTGTAAAATCTTAAGTTGAATATAATCATAACATAAGGTTTTGAGTATGAAAATAATTTTTATAAAATTATTTTCTTGAAAATAGAATAATTAATCTAATTATTTCAAATTGTCAAAATACGACTTTAATATCTAAAAATATTAAAATCAAAGAATTCTTGAATTAAAAATTGTATTTCTGTTTCAAATGAATAGAAATAATTTATGTAAAATTTTGGTACAAAAATATTGTAAAATGAATTTATTATGAATTATTTATGATTAAAACTAACAAAAATTAATTAAAAATATAAAATAAATGGTTTTTCTGAAATAAAAATATTTTCTGGAATGTTTAAGAATATATAAGTTTAGAAAAATTTTTGTGAGATTTAATAAAATCGTTTAGATATTTTTATTGAATTTAATAAATATAAATGAATAAACTTGTATTTTTAATAATATATATTAAATAAATGATTTTTGAAAAACTAAAAATTGGATGATGAACTTTATCAGTGGAATAGCATAGAATAAATTTTGTAGAAATATAAAGGTGTTTTAGTATTTTAAAACTAATTTTAAAATAATAATGAATAATAAAGAAAAGGGGGTTTTTGAAAAAAAAAAGTTTGTTATGGGTGGGGGTCGAACCCGTCACCTGCTGGTTGAAAGGTTGTGACCAGACCAGTTGGTCTGGTAGCTGGTTTGTTAAGCATTTAGGATTTAGATTTTATTTAAACCATACTTGAAACATAAATCCCCAATCCTTATAAACCCTAATTGCAATCTATCTAATTGTTCAAGAATTCGACACAGTTAATGAACAAAACCATAGGGCTTTTAATCCCCTATGAAAACAGATTCAAAATTATATAAAATCAGAGGTTAGTGTGTACCAAAAGATGGTGAAACTCGAGCACAAAGGCGCGATAAAGAAGCTCCAATTCAGCGATTATCAGAGGTTGTGAGGTGGTTTTGATAAAGGGGTTATCATCATCGGCCCTTTAGGTGTATGTGTGTGAATTTGATTGAGTTGATAACGTGTATATATACGGATTAGGTTTGGGTCAAAACTCGGTCAAAACCGAGTCAATAGACTTAACTAGATGCTGAAATCACGCGAAATGTATCATTCTTTAAATGCGTTTGATGATTTCCGGTCAAACATAAGCATTAATTCGTGATAATTGACCCTAGATTTCAGCTGGGTTGTTTCCTTTTGTTGCAGCGATCGGCCAAAGGAGAAGGAGAAAAGAATCAGCATTTAAAGAGGGTATTAATATAATTTAGGTGGAGATTTAATCAAAAACAAAGTGTAGCTCAGATGGTGAGACGCGTTGGTGTTACTCGGCTCCTGCCCGGGTTCGAGTCCGGCAGGAGGCGGTTTTTTCTTTTTTTTTTTTTTTTTTAAACTGATAAGGGCAAAGGGTAATGGGCCTGTTTGTTGGGCTTCTGCATTGTCTGGGCTGAACATCAGTTAATGGGCTGGAAGCCTACAAAGGGTTTTGGGTGTGGGCTATGGATTGGTTATGGTTTGGTTTGGTTATGGGTTATGGTGTGGGTTTAATTAGTCTAAAAAAAATGATCATTATTATTATTATTATTATTATTATTATTATTATTATTATATAAAAATAAAATAAAAAGTGACGGATGTCACAGCATCCCCCACTTTTAGAAACTTCGTCCCGAAGTTAATAGTAACATAGGGTTATGGATGCTAGGGTAAAATTTAAGATAACTGTGGTTTGGAAAATTCGAATGATTTGGACATGAGGTTTGATGGGTGTGAGTTAAGGATTGGATTAAGTTCGTCTCGAATAGTAAGGAGAATAAGAATCTAGTAAACACTAAACTTCAAGTTTTAGGAATCCTAAAATGAACGTACAAGTTGATTGACTATAGAAATTGAACTACCAAGTAGACAGAGTTTGTTCCTGGTCCGACTTCCAGTCTCACTTTCAATGCATCATTAGTGTTTGTATACAGGGTGTACCGCAGCTAACCCACCACACCTTTGATACCTTGAAAACGTACTGGTCGCCTACCAAAAACTCTAATAGAATTTCACACTACCCTAATGTACCTGTAAATTCATGATTACGTTCCGGACCGGAATCATCAATTTACCTTACATTAGGGTTTTATGTCCTTCTATGATCCCACCGATTGTTGAGCAGGTTCGATAGCCTCCACCAGCCGTGGAGTAGGTTGTAGGGCCTCTCCCGACTGTTTGAAAAGGCATAGTGACCTCTACCAATCGTTGAGTATGTTCGATAGCCTCCACCAGTCGTGGAGCAGGTTGTAGGGCCTCTCCCGACTGTTGAAAAAGACATGATGACCTCTATTAAGTGCAACAATTATTATTCACATAGATTGCAAATTGATAGCAAGTTTATGCAAGCAAGTTTGTAAGTACTACAACCATTAAGTGTAAGTGTTATCATGAATAATTAAATGTTGTACGAGTATCATGAATAATTAGATGTTCAATGAATAGTCAAGTTAAAGGAATAATCAAGTTTCATATAATAAGCAATGATGTTTTCTTAAAAAAGCTCTGTAAAATCAAGTATCAAGTCTAAATAAATGTAAGTGTACGATAACGTAACCAATATGATAGATTACCAATTTGTGTTCGTACCTAATAGTATGCAAGGAAATCTCTAGATGTTATATGCCTATGAGTATGTCATAATTGGGTACAAAATGATAATAAGATCAAGAAAATGAAAACACGAGTATCATGAATAATTAAATGTACAGTGAATAGTCAAATTAAAGGAAAATCAAGTTTCATAAACAATGATGTTTTGGAAAAATCCTGTAGAATCAAGTATCAGGTTTTTAGTAGTTTGATTAGCATGGGTAACTAGCTCATGTGTGAGAAGGTGAAGGACATGAATTTAGTTCTTGAGAGGATGATGAAAAATTTTTGAAGCAGAATCAAGGTTGTGAGAGATGGTGAATGTGAAGGTAGTTGATAAAGAGTTTATTTTATAGTAAGGAGATTATATAGCAGTGTAAATTTTGGGGTTTGGATCAAAGATTATAATCAAGTGTATAAGAAAACATGATTGTGGTATATGCAAAATATTGTAAAAATTTGGACAAGTTGAAAATGGGTGAGTGTTGATGGAAAATCTAAAGATTAGATATTATTCCAAATAAATATTTTCAAAATTTGGTTTTGTACATAAGGCAAAAGTTGTTAAGCTAAGTAGGCTTTGTAATAGTTTAAAACATTATATACAAAATCGTTTGTTACGTCAATAAATAATCAATTGAATTTAAGTTCAAGGAAAATATGTACTTTGTAAAGTTGCTAGGTAATACAACTAGTTTTAAAAATCTTTAGTTTGTGCTAAAGTATGAGGTTATAGTTTTTAAAATAAATAATATGTGGAGAAAAAGAAATAATATGATTTGGGTAGGGTGTTGAATATTTAAAAAGTGGCTAAGAGGGTAAGGTGAAGTGTGATTGTGAAATCCATAGATGGTTATGAAAGTATGAACTTGTAAGCAATATATGAAAATCATGAAATACAAAATATTGTATATGAACCGAGAGAGTATTATTGAAAAAGTTTGCATAAAATGCTTGGAGTGCCCTTGTCTAGCTGTAAAGCCCAACAAGAACGTTGACTTTTCAAAGGAATTGAACCCAATGGTGATCAAAGAAGACGTGCTTTAGCCTATAAGTGGACACTCACTCCAGGAATCCCCAGGTAAGCATAACAGGTCCGTAAATGGATTTATGCGCTATGCTTGCCTATGCCAGAAAACCCAGTGTACAGGCGTCCACCCTTCCAGATTGCACGTGTCCTTATCACACTCATTAAAGTTCAACAACTTTGAAGGAGCAAAAGTAAAAGTAGGCATTATTCCTAAGAGTATCTTCATGAAATGTACTGTCCCTGTTCCATGATGATGTAGACTTTCCACTCCCTGTAGGACACCATCTCTATGCACCATGATGAAGGATGAGAAGAATGGAGAGAGAGAAGAAGGGAAAGATAGAAGAAGGAAAGTAGGGAGAAATGAGGGGTAGGGTAATTCAGGAAATATTATGCATGCAAGTTAAGGTTCGGTTATAGTCTAGGCCATTTTATCTAATAACCTAGTTCCCTATAACCATGGCTCTGATACCAATCTGTAACACCCCAACCGATGGCGGAATCATCGAGGTGCCACGTAGTGACGATTGTTCAAAAGCACATGGTACTAAAATGTAAATATTATTGAATAATCAAAATTGTCTTACATGGAAATGGAAAATTACATTGTCTAAATGAAATGTAAATATTGAAATAACTGAATTGAAATAGAACACTAAATGTCTCTTGCTAAAGCACTAGATCAAACTGCACCTGAAACATGTACAAAAATAGGTTTGGTCAACATATGAAATGTTGGTGAGCATTCCTAGATTTGATATATATAGTAGGTTAAAAAGTTATACAATTCAAGTGCAAAGCTATAGTGCAGTTATGTAAACTATGTAACATACAAATGAGCGAAATCAATCCTGTGACTGTATAATGTACTAGATGAACGGCGGTGTACTTATCCAATAAATGGATAATAACTTAACAATGACCACGGATTCTCCGATGAAAAGGGGGAGAATCAACCTAGGCGGGTTGTCAATCCAATAGCGCTATCCAGTGTTAAGGTCGGCTTGTACATGGTTAATGATTTCACTAAGTACAAATGTATTCTACATGTAATGTCTAAGCATAAAGCACGTATGTAAGCAAATGCACAATGTACTAGAATTGTATTGTAAAAATGTGAACTTGTATATGTATTTTGTATAAGTGTAGATGTAACACCCCAAAAATGAATAAAGACAAAAAGGGGATAGGAAATACTCACTGTTCACGTAGTAACTTGAAATTGGACTTGGACAACGAAATATGAATTTGAGATTACCCCCAAATGATCAACCTAAAGATTCGATAATGTGTAAGGGAAATAACTCTAGGATATATGTATTTCTAGGGCTTCGAATTTGGGGATAAATGTTTATTTGATTAATTAATGAATTGTTTATTAAATATATGAAATTTAATAAATAAATAAATAAAAGTCTCTTTGTAAAATCTTAAGTTGAATATAATCATAACATAAGGTTTTGAGTATGAAAATAATTTTTATAAAATTATTTTCTTGAAAATAGAATAATTAATCTAATTATTTCAAATTGTCAAAATACGACTTTAATATCTAAAAATATTAAAATCAAAGAATTCTTGAATTAAAAATTGTATTTCTGTTTCAAATGAATAGAAATAATTTATGTAAAATTTTGGTACAAAAATATTGTAAAATGAATTTATTATGAATTATTTATGATTAAAACTAACAAAAATTAATTAAAAATATAAAATAAATGGTTTTTCTGAAATAAAAATATTTTCTGGAATGTTTAAGAATATATAAGTTTAGAAAAATTTTTGTGAGATTTAATAAAATCGTTTAGATATTTTTATTGAATTTAATAAATATAAATGAATAAACTTGTATTTTTAATAATATATATTAAATAAATGATTTTTGAAAAACTAAAAATTGGATGATGAACTTTATCAGTGGAATAGCATAGAATAAATTTTGTAGAATTTATAAAGGTGTTTTAGTATTTTAAAACTAATTTTAAAATAATAATGAATAATAAAGAAAAGGGGGTTTTTGAAAAAAAAAAGTTTGTTATGGGTGGGGGTCGAACCCGTCACCTGCTGGTTGAAAGGTTGTGACCAGACCAGTTGGTCTGGTAGCTGGTTTGTTAAGCATTTAGGATTTAGATTTTATTTAAACCATACTTGAAACATAAATCCCCAATCCTTATAAACCCTAATTGCAATCTATCTAATTGTTCAAGAATTCGACACAGTTAATGAACAAAACCATAGGGCTTTTAATCCCTATGAAAACAGATTCAAAATTATATAAAATCAGAGGTTAGTGTGTACCAAAAGATGGTGAAACTCGAGCACAAAGGCGCGATAAAGAAGCTCCAATTCAGCGATTATCAGAGGTTGTGAGGTGGTTTTGATAAAGGGGTTATCATCATCGGCCCTTTAGGTGTATGTGTGTGAATTTGATTGAGTTGATAACGTGTATATATACGGATTAGGTTTGGGTCAAAACTCGGTCAAAACCGAGTCAATAGACTTAACTAGATGCTGAAATCACGCGAAATGTATCATTCTTTAAATGCGTTTGATGATTTCCGGTCAAACATAAGCATTAATTCGTGATAATTGACCCTAGATTTCAGCTGGGTTGTTTCCTTTTGTTGCAGCGATCGGCCAAAGGAGAAGGAGAAAAGAATCAGCATTTAAAGAGGGTATTAATATAATTTAGGTGGAGATTTAATCAAAAACAAAGTGTAGCTCAGATGGTGAGACGCGTTGGTGTTACTCGGCTCCTGCCCGGGTTCGAGTCCGGCAGGAGGCGGTTTTTCTTTTTTTTTTTTTTTTTAAACTGATAAGGGCAAAGGGTAATGGGCCTGTTTGTTGGGCTTCTGCATTGTCTGGGCTGAACATCAGTTAATGGGCTGGAAGCCTACAAAGGGTTTTGGGTGTGGGCTATGGATTGGTTATGGTTTGGTTTGGTTATGGGTTATGGTGTGGGTTTAATTAGTCTAAAAAAAATGATCATTATTATTATTATTATTATTATTATTATTATTATTATATAAAAATAAAATAAAAAGTGACGGATGTCACACGATTGGGCTGAATTTCAACATCGTAGATAAGAACCTGGTTTAAAAGAAAAAACATGATTAATGAATAACCTGAACACTTTGTGTTTTTTTTCTGTATGAACATAACCCCACAAAATATAGTCGTTTTTTTCTCCGTTTTTTATATAGCACTATGGTACTCGTTGAAAAGATAATAAAACGCTCGTTATTTTGGTGTAACTTTTTTATTTAAAAAATCTCGAATATAAAAAATATTAACGTTTAAAAATTATGGGAGGAACATAAGAGAGAAAAATTTAAATTTGTTTTTAAATTGTTTTTTCCTAAAATAACTCAATTTAATTTTAGTAATTGAGAATTGAGGAATAGAGAGATAAATTTAGGGTTTTATGCTTATCTTTATTTTAATTAAAAAAGGAAATAATTCAAAAACACTAAAATCTTTCAATTATAATGCCACGTGGCACTTTCATGGAGGGGTTGAAGGCACCATTGCACGCCACGTCAGCAATGTTCAATTCTTTTATATATATTAATAGATAATAGATAATAGATATAAAAGAAAATGGGTTTGCTGACGTGGCGTCCAATGGAGGCCTCAACCCTCCATTGAATATGCCATGTGGCTTCATGTGGTGCATTTTTTTTATTTTTTATTTTTTTTAAATAAAATTATATTACATAAAACCCTACCTATCATCATATAAAATCTCATCTTCTCACCCCAAACCCTAATTTCTTTGTAATTCATTCGTTTACACAATCGAATATATCTACTTCGTTCTTCATTCGATCGCATCAGGTACCATCAATTTTCAATGCTTATTTATTATATATATATATATATATATATATATATATTTCTGTTTAAAACTGGTATCCTCTCCCCATCACGTCACCTCTCTCTCCCCCTCCTCAACATCACTTTAACCCTCAACCAATTCACCATCATAACCTCTGGCCACAACAAGACAGTAACCCCTCCGTCAACAACAAGACCGGCAACAACATCACCGTCGTACACCGGCAACAACAACGACCGATTCATCTATAAAAAAGCCCTAAATGGCTCAATCTTTGTAACACCGATTCATCTCTGTAACACGGATTCATCACCGATGCGTCGCCGTCAAGCATCTCTGTAACCGATTCGAATTAGGTAATCAATGTTTAATCTTTATGTTTCTTACATAAATCTTTTTTTTTATCGAACTTGATTCCGTTGTTGTCGATCGGCTTGGATTATTATTGAGTATGCTGCCTAAAGGGAACCAGTGTCTCCTTCTGCTCCTTCAAAGAGACACAAGTCAGTGACACGTTCTACACCTCACATTTGAATAATTAATATGTGGTATTCTTAATTTAATTAACTTTGTTCGGTTTCATGTTTATTTTTGGTTTGTAATTTTGTTGAGATTTGGTGAGGAAGGGTTTAAGCTAAAAGGATATAAAATAAATAAAAAAGAGGTTAGATTTAATTTTATTTTTTCTTTTCTTTTCTTTACACAACAACGATCTATAGATTTTTATATCTAAACTGAGATATGGATTTAGTGTCACGAACATTGGAACAACAGAAAATGTCTTATTAATTTTTTTAACATAATTTAAGTAATACTTTATTGATAAAGATTTCCTTGGTCAACATAGAAAGGGAACAATTATCTTGTGTACATTATTTGCATGTTAGCTTGATATATAACCCAGCGGGTATCTACGTGCAGGAAATTATAAAAGTGTTTCTTAAACGAATGCATTTTAGAATGTGAATTTACTGTTCATTGTAGTATTATGGTTATGTGATGACATGTGTCTTCTATGAGACCGCCTGTTATAACAGCTCAAGACCAAGAGATGACGATATATTGTTATATCAGCTTTTGTACTTTTTTATTTGGTGGCGTCTTTCCGTTCTGTAATATTTTTTAGTTTATGATATTAGTGTAGTAACTAACTGCATTTTGTCATTGTGGTGCTCAAGTTATCTGTGAGGGAACAAAATGGGAATACGGTGCATGCAACGGTTAGATTGTGTGGCCCAAATACATAATATATATGTCATCAATCGAGAAAGGAAACTACAGTCTACAGGTTAGTATCTCACTATTTATGGTTCGTTATGTTAAGTTACATATGGTGTATGTTACGACTAGAGTGATGAGGCGTGAATGTATAAGCGTTTTGGTTTTGTAGCTGTACGGTACTACTTTACAATCTATTTCAGTGTTAAGCTGGTGGAACAAGAATTTTGGCAAAAGGGAGGAGAAAAGTATGATTGGCCTTTTGCCGGTTCGAGATGCTGAAGCCAAACCTAGCACATGCACTATTATTGCTTTAAAAAAATTACACCAACATGGTCTTCATGGTCACTGGCAATGGTTGGTAAGTGTCACTCTTTGACTACAGTTTGATTATGAAACATGTTGAGTTGTTTATCACTTCATCTGTCAGTTAGCGTTTAAAGACGATGGAGAATAAGGTTGTGATTAAGGTTTCATTTTTTAATATTGCAAAAGAAAGTTTTAGTGATATAGTTTGCACCACAGGTTCTGCGTAGAGCATATAGCTTGAGACCTGACATATGGAGTATCAGTGTTAATTCATAAATTCAATTATGCGGGAGCAGACCAAATTAGGAAACAACAAAAGCATGAGTATTTCATAAAGAAAAACAATAGCATAATATCGCCGGAGGTTGTCCGAAGAGCTCCTACGTGCTCCTCTATCTCTCCGTTTCTGTGTCTGAACGGGTCATTGCAGTAGGTGGTAACCAGTGATCAATCTCAACGTTCAAAGATCTACAACCTTCTGAACTTCTCATCTTCCATAAAGAAAAAGGTACCTTTTCACAAGAAACCCTCCCCGAACATGCGCACATCATCTTCCTCTAAACTATTAAAGTACTATTTTTTTTTCTTTGACTGATTATCATATTTTTAGTAGGAAACAAGGGAAACGACGATGGAGGAGTTGTGACGTTGATTGCCGACGATTGGAGAGGAGACGGTGGAGAGGTTTCCGGAGGCGGTGACGACGACATCGGCGGCTAAAACTAAATCTAAAGATAAACTGGTGATTTATTGTTTCTTTTCTTGCTTTGAAGTTTGTGCCCACTACAGATTCATGCTTCTTCTTTTTTTCCAATCGCAGACTCGCAGTATTATTTCGCAGTATTATTGTTTATATCTGTCTGTTGTAAAAGATTTAGTTTCAGATGAGTTGAGATCTGAAGGATTAGTTTAGTAAGTGTAATGATGATTTAAAGTAGACTCAGATCGCTATTTGATCATTTTAATTGTTTGGAAGATAATCAGGCTGATTTAATTGGATGTTGTATGATTGATATGCACATATTAGGTTATTAAGAAGGTGAAGTAAAATATTAGGGAGCGGTTAATAAATTTTGGATATTTGAAGGTTAAGGTTAATATCAAGGATAGTAATTAGAGTAGAATTTGATCATAGTTAGTGACTCACATAAGTACAGATGATTTGAGATCTAGAGGATTAGTTCACTAAATGTAATGATCTGAAAACTTTATGTGATTGTTTTTATGGTTTGGAAGATAATCAGGTTGATTTAATTTCATGTTATATACTTTTATGATTGATTTGAACATATTAGGTTATTATGAGGGTGATGCAATATATTCAGGATTGTTTAAGAATACTTGGATTTGTGAAGGTTTAGGTTAATATGAGGGATGAATGGATCATAATTGTAGTAGAATAGAATTAGATGCGATTTTGTCCTTTGAACATGTTTAATTATAATTAATAATATTGGTGAGCCGAGCTCATGCCGAGCTTTTACTCATTTAAGCTATTGAAGCGAGCTCCATAAGAGCTTTTAGGGCATTTAAAATTATTTTTGAATTACCTCAAGTCAAGCCGAGCTCGAGCTCATAATAGTAGGCTCGAACCGAAGCGATGCCTTCATTTTCATCATCTTATTGGGTTTATATTCACGTAGATATGTGGTTATTTTGCCTAAAAAACTACTATTAACACTTATCTTACATTAGGAAACATTCTATGATGGTTTGATAGAAGAGCACTAAAACATTCAACCCCGGGACCTTCCCGGGGTAATCAGCTAGTAAATTATAAATCAAAAGATTAATTATAAAATACGAAAACTATTCCACTTTGAATGCATGTTTTTTGAGATACAACTACATACAAAAATATAAATATACTGATTTTGAGAATATAATTCCTAACTTATCTTTGTTACATAAATGACATGGTCAAAATAATAAAATTTATTTATTATTTTTATGTCTAAATCGCCTCCAGTCTAAAGACCTTAACTCTCCATAGTGCAGGAGAATACAAAATTGATTTTGACATAACTTTTGAAGTCAAATTAAAATTATGTTGGATATTTTAAAAATAATTAGGAGAATAGCTTAATGGTATTGGTGAGTTTTGATTAAGACCACTCACATCCCATTCATTATATTTTGTGAGTAAGTTCTTCGTATTTTAAAAAGTGAGTTTAAGGGGTTGTGAGTAGAGCAGAGAAAAAATATTACTGTTCATCTGTATATTTGAGAAGCTACTGTTCACCTATAAAAAATTTTTAATATATTTTTTTGAACGGCCAACAGATCAAACCTGAGCACTTTCGGGGCACCATTTCGACAGATTCAAGTACTCCGAGAGTACCCGAGTTGTCAAACACCAATTCCGGAGAAAACCTGGTAACCCACCGCACGTAGGCACGACGATGAATTTACCGGTAAAACCCGTCTGGCTCAAGAATCGAACCCATAGATTCCTAGGTCTTCTATCATTGTCCACTAATGTCTCTACCACTACTCTGGTTTTGAGTGAAAAAGAGAGAAAATGCAATGATAAAAGTATAAAAATATTATTTAATTAAAATAAGTTATTTTTAGTGTAATTTAATGGGTCGAGATGAAGAATGAGATGTAAATATAAAGTGCAAGTTTAGCTGTTAAAAGAATAAAAATTGATTTTAGATTTAAGACCTTTTAAATATATTTTTATCAAAAGGTTATTTTACATATATGTCAATTAGCAAAATAGTCCGATCAACCATACATACAATACATAAAATAACCTATCATGACATCCATCCCTAAAGTACAATTTGTAATTTTGTAGTTTGTCATAGCATGCTAGTAGCACATACTATACCATACGATAAAAGTTTTCATACAAATATATAATAAACAAAATATTAAATTATAGTATTTAACAATATTTTAAACTTCTTGACTGATCTAAGATGAAAATATTTTCTTTGAACATTTCACTAATACAAAACGAGCATTTGCGATGAGTTTTGATGGTCGCTTAAAACCATTGTCGTAACTAAGTTTTTACAATTTTTTCGAGCAAATTCAGAAAGGGTTGGCGGCGCAGCTTGTTGCCCGCCTACCCGTTATCTTGATGTAATTTTCTTTGTCCTGGATTGAATGAGAAACCCTTAAATTGAAACAAAATTCAACGACCTAATTAACAATCGAACTTGTTTAGGACCTACCTATTAGCCATCGATTTTACGATCAAACCTATTTGCAATCGACGCTAATACGGTTGCTGTGTTTTTGATCTTATCTACCATTCCTAAATTTTGATCCTTATCATTTTTTTTTTTAAGTTATGATAACATGTTGATCCATAAAGTTTTATTATTTTCAGGATAAATATTTATTTTTTATCAATAACTTCAAAAGTTTTCACTATACATCAAATTAAATATTATATTCTTAAAAATAAAGTCACATTTATTTCATTTCGATCCAAAAAATATATATCTAAGACTAAGTCAATACGTCGCCATTGTGGTAGAAATTTTAAAGCAAACCACCCCAGACGTGCACGTCAATCACGTAGTCGGCCCCTCAAAATTTTCTTTTTTAAGAGTTTGGTATGATAAAAAAATAAAATACAATACAAATAGAAGACACGACAAGGTTTCGATAGGATCAACCTCTCACCCGAAAAACAAAACGTGACCCCATCTACAAAACATCCCCTGTCTCAACCTAGAGAAAATTGCTAAGGATTATACTCAAACTCATGATCTCTAGTAAGGGTGAAGGTGTGGAATAAAGTCCTTCAATGATGCCTGTCTTTAACATGCATGAGAAATTTAGCGTCCCCTTAAAAAAATATGAGTGGATTGTATCGTGCTGTCTCCGAAAACCATTAAAAAAATTTGGTCCCGAGCAACATTAAAGTGGGCACAAAATTTTGATAAAGAAAATGATTAAAAAAGAAATAGATCTTGTTACAAAAGTTAAGACATGAACCGGAGATCTCTACATTAAATTATGGTAGTTTTTCCAACTCCACTAGTAAAATTTTAAATTATAGGAAACAATATATATTTTAAATACAAATTTTAACATATATGTAAATTCAAGCCCAGAGACGTCGCTCACCCTGCCTTCTTGTGAGCTGGGCCTGAGATGCTACAAAGTGGCCGCACTCTATCCCTCTCTAACGCTTGTTATTGAGCTGTCGAGAGAAACCATAATCCCCCATTTTAACAAGGGAGGGGTAGTGTTGAAGATGCCACCCAACTGAGATGGGTAGCGACATTACCCACACCCCATGGTCTAAATTATAAAGAAAAAGCCATGTGGCTAGTAGGGGAAATTAGGGGTGTAAATGATGCGCAACGGCTTGAGAGCTACTCGGGATCGTATCGGTAAAAAGCTCGAACGAGCTGAGTCTTAACGAGCCCGAGCTTGAAACATGACTCGTTTAGTTATCGAGCCTGAGCCCGAGCTCGAGCTTTTCATACAGAGACCGTTTAGGCTCGCGAGCCTAAACGAGCCCAAACAAATTTTATATTATTATTATTATTTTATATATAGTATACCCACTATTCAATGGTGAGTCGAGCTCGAGCCGAGCTTTGACTCATTTAAGCTATCAAAGCGAGCTCAAGCCGAGTTTTTAGCTCATTTTAAATTGTTCTATAATTATCTCGAGCTGAGCTCGAGCCCTTGGGTTTTACATTCGGGCCCAGTTTGAGCTCAAAGTATAAGGCTTGAACCGAGCCAAAATCAAGCTTCATAAAAGCACGATGTGCCAAGCTCAAGTCCAGCAGACTCAGGTTCGGCTCGTTTACACCCCTGGAGGAAATGCCTTAAAAAAATCGAGGTACTATAATTGAGGTATAATAATTTGACTTTTGGGTTTACAATGTTCCACCAAAATTCTGTCTGTCAGATTCAAAATCGAAACTTCCAATTGATGATTTCAACATTTATATTTACGATTCTTCAACTTTCCTATTATTATTATTATTATTATTATTATTATTTTCCTCTCATTTAATATCCCTCCCATCCATTTCCTTACATATTGCCTCAACACATAAACCTTCACTTTGTCGATTACACTTTCACATCATCAATCAAACAGTGTTTTTGTTACATAACAATAATATTAACAATGCTCAAAAAGAGTTTCAAGATCGCTAAGTGGTAATAACATCATTCTAACCTTCTTCTTCTTCTTCTTCTTCTTTTTTTTTTTTATAAAAATTCACATACCTTTGCGATTATGTTATCGTTGACTTTTTTGATTTATTGATGCAGTAAGACGTCGTTGAAATTAGCGACTTCAAGGATTAAGTTAATGAGGAATAAGAAAGCTGTACAGATTAATCAGATGAAGCAAGAATTAGCTCAATTGTTAGAATCTGGACAAGATCGAACCGCTAGAATTCGAGTACGTATTAATATTAATAATATTAATAATAATAATAATAATAATAATAATAATAATAATAATAATAATAATAATAATACAAAGTTATGTTATGTTTTGTGATTTTTAAGATTAATATGAAATGGATCATCATTTTATGTTGTACATATAAAAAATATAAATACAGTAATTGAAATTATTTACTTGTTATTAATGTATTAATATTGTATTAGGTTGAGCATGTGATCAGAGAAGAAAAGATGGTGGCTGCCTATGATTTGATTGAAATATACTGTGAACTTATTGTAGCGCGATTGCCTATTATCGAATCGCAAAAGTAAGCTAGCCTGCTTACCTGATTTTGTTAATGATTATGTTTAAGAAGTTGATAATGATTATTAATAATAATAATTTGGTGATATTTTGTGATAGGACTTGTCCCATTGACCTTAAGGAAGCAATCACAAGTGTGATATTTGCAGCTCCTAGATGTTCAGACATACAGGAGCTTGCAGATGTTAAGAAAAACTTTACGGCGAAATATGGGAAAGAGTTTGTTTCCGCTGCTACTGAGCTTCGTCCTGACTGTGGTGTTAGCCGCATGGTATGTGTTTTGAAATTCGACGTGGCAAAATGGGGACTGGGTTGGGTTGGGTTGGGTCGGGTTGACCCAGTCCCCAGGCCACTTTGTAATCCAAAGTTTTGACAAAATATTTATGTCAAATAAACTTTGGGTGAGTTTTGACCCGCTTCCTTTAGTTGTTTTTTATTCCGTTAGAGTTTAATTATTTTTTTTTAACTTGAATTGACCCATTTATAAGAAAGTTGGCTGAACTTGCACCATGGGTGGCGTTTATTGACACGAATCGTAACCCAACAAAAAATCAATTAGAATTTGGGTTGTCATGTCATGTCATGTCTAACCTGTTTAATAAACATGTTATGTTTGGTTGACCTGTTTAATAAAACTGGTCGTGTGTGAGTTGACCTGTTTTGCGCATCTAATTATACAAGTCGACCCATCAACCTGATTAAAGATAGAATAAAACAAACATATATGTTTTATAATGTCAACTTTCCAACTCGTTTTTGACCCGTATAAACCCCTTTGACAACTTGATTCCCACCAACTAGTTTAACTTGTTTAAATAAATAGGTTATACAGGTCGTGTTACATGATTTTTAGTGTGTCCGGGTTAGGGTTGAATGGTTGATGTCTTTGATAGTTTGGCACGGTTAAATGTATCGGTCATGTTCGGATTACTCAATTCAACCCACTAGCCTAAAATGCGTCAACTGGCATGATTGCCACCCCACTCGCAAGCTTATGTTAACCACATCTCCCATTTAAACAGAATTAGTTTGTCGCCTTAATGTAATTCATTTAAATTTTCAGTTGGTCGAGAAGTTATCTGCACTTCCACCAGACGTGCAGACAAAAGTAAAAGTTTTAAGTGCTGTAGCGAAAGAACACAACATCAACTGGGAACCAACTTCATTTGAACAGAAAGAATCCAAGCCTCCTGATGACTTGTTGGTGAGTTGAAATTGCTTTTGTAACTTTGTTTCCTTTACTGTAGAATCATATATATTCTTCTAAATTTTGTAGTATTGTATCTATCGTTCGAGACACCAAAATTATTTTTTTTTGTTCTTATTATGTGATAAATAAAATTCGTAGTTTTTTTTCACATATAAAACCTTTATTCTTTAGACTAACTAAAGTAATTTGAGCAGAATGTGCCCACATACTTTGAGAAGGCGAGTACGATAAGTGTTGACTCTCCTAAAATGCAAACTTCATATGTCCAAAATGTGCACAGTCATGAAGGAAATCCAAATGGACATTTTGATTTCGCTCAGCAGAATAGAAGATTCACAATAGATGCTCAGAATGTAACCACTGCAGATACTCATGATAATGTGGGACCTTCAGGTATATGAATATTTCATGAACTAATTTCAATAGACCACTTTTTTGAATTATGACTTGTGGCGCTCACTGGGTAGCTATTGCAAAAGTTGTTTTATAGGCACCTCGGCTGTAAAAAAACGTTCAAAAGAGGTCACAAAATCAACTATACAATCGGATTCATTTACACCAAATGTTGTCAAAATAGCCAAAAAATGACGAAAATATTACTCATATGTTTGGTTAAAATGTTAACATCCTACTTAACATAAAAAAATTGGTTGCCTAATTCTTAAAGCCAAAACTTTTTATACAAAACACAAACCTATGGTAGGGGCTGTACAATTACACTTCTTCAATCCTTGAATATAAGGCCCTTGAAGTCTATATCAGTATATCATTGTCTTATATCATCTGCATGACCAGTAACATAAAGCACTATATCACTTTTTAATTAGGACTGGGCTCTGGGATGATGAACACGAGACATTCATTCAATAGCAACAGCAACAATTCTTCTTTCGGTAAGGAGACGTGGAATATGGAATTCAAGGATGCCACTTCTGCAGCACAGGCTGCAGCTGAGTCAGCAGAACGGGCTAGCATTGCTGCTAGAGCGGCTGCACAGTTATCAAGCCAGGATAAGATTAGGCGGCAGTATTCAACCGAATCATATAGTAGTGAACAAAGTCCCCGAGTTTCTTCAGAATATACAGGCCAGCATAACTTCCATGATTCATATAACAATAGCTCCTTTAATAATAGAAAGTCAAAGATACAGAATCAGCAAATGGACACAACTGAAATTTATACTTCCCCAAAAGCTACCAAGAAATCAAGCAGTTTGAGATCCAGAAATGATTCAATTAAGGAGAATTCGGTAAATGACTTTGAAACACACGAAACTAGTTCAATGAAAGAATCTCGAGCTCAGTTTACAAATGGGGGTGACGAAGGTTCTTCTAAGTATGCAAATGTTGATTATTATGGGGAAGGGATTACTAAAAAGAAACCAAGTGTTATTCCATCTCGGACGCATTCTACCACCATTGGTAACAAACATGATGACTTGACTTTTGACCAACGAAAGGACGGTCAAAGAAGAGTCGTTGACCAAGAAAACGTTTTAAGCGATGCAAAATATGACGATGTTCATTCAGATGATGAAAGCGATTCTGATGCTGGTCCTAGGTTCGATACGGGATTTGAGTATGATGAAGGGGAGGCCAAGGCATTTTTTCCATCTCCAGACAGGGAATCATTATCTCCACTGGAGAGCCCAAAAAAGGACATGAGCAGCACTGTCGGCCGGGTTGGTTCTGCAAAATCTGCTGATCACTCGGTAAAGTATGACCTTTCAGTTGGTTCAGGTTCTGATACTGAAATCGAGACAACAAAGTCAAGTTTTAGTGATACAAAAAAATCAACTTCGCGAGTTGACCCAGGATATGTAGAACCGCCAGCAAATAAGGTTAATCCCACTAAATCTCGAATTGAACTGAATGATTTGGTCGAAGCGGGTTCATCCTTCCATAACGAATATGATGATATTGATACAGGGAAAGATTTAAAATTTGGAACATTGACAGGCGGCCTTCGACACAAAAGTAGTCTTAAGTACCCACCCTACTTAAAGACTGAAGTAAAAGTTGACCCGGCATCCAAACAGAGTTCTTTCAATTCGAGAGTAAGCAGACCGGAAAACAAAAAGCCAAGTGTTTCTGTGTCAAAATCTGAATCGGATTCTGATTCGGACGATGATAACAATGAAACATTCCGGGTACAAAACTCTTATAAAACTAGATCACAATTTGCACCCCCTGATAGATTCTTCAATAATGATGAAACTGACACTAAAGAAGAAGTTTCATCCGTTTCCAAACGAACGTCCACTGGTAAAGTTCATTTGGGTCCAGGCTTGTCTCGCAGGACTAAAGGTCAGGTTGAGCCAGTGAGCAAACCCGTTATATCCAATTCATCTCCATCTGATAGTTTAAAGAAGAATCGCGAAGCCTTGGAAACTAGTAGTACTTCAGCAGAACAAAAGTCGAACACACGTTTTAACATCACCAAATCTCCACCTGAGCCTAGGCCTGACCCGCCTCGTTTTAGACAAGAACCTTCCCACACAAAACCTGATTCTAAGATTTCTGAACCACCGCCGGATCCAAGAAAAAAGATTGTGGAATCAGTGAAAGCAGAACCGCAAGAAACAGTGAATCCGAGTTATGAAACTAAACCTGAAGCAAATAATGTCAAGAAACCAAGTCATGTTCATCCAAAGCTTCCTGACTATGACTCGCTGGCTGCTCGTATCCAGGCTTTAAGTAAGATGCATCGTTAATGAGTAATTACAGTTTTACACACTCATAATCGGGTAAGCTTTTATACATAGCGTTTTACGATACACATACGATGTCTCGTGCATATTTTGTTTGTTTTTGTTTTCGAGAAGCATATCCATATATACATTTTTGTGATTCAATGCGTCTTTTGTTGTTTGGTCGACACAAACTTTTCAAGAATCGGTTGTTTGGAAGACGGGTCAACCCAAGCTTATCGTGAGCCTGAGCCCAGAGCTCGGACCTGTTCAAATCTTTTGAGTGATTAAACTGAGCCTGAGCTTGAGCTTAATGTGGTTCAAGCTCTATAGCTAACAGCTTGATGTTCTAAACAATGTTATAGTCTTGTATTGGGCTGAGTTTGACTGGTGTTTTTATTATACAAATGTTTTAAACAATGAGAGCATATGTTATGCAACTTTTGCAAGGCAAAATGAGTAAAATTAACAGTAGTACTGGATTTTACTTTAGGCTGTGCAATGTAAACAAAGTAATTATATCAAACTTAAACAAATTGCTGTTGGATACGGTAAAAACAGTTGACATCACAAACTTACATGCATTGGATTAGGGCTGTTCATTATACTCTCTTTTTCTTCGTGATTGTAGAGTCGATTACTCTTTTACCCGCAAAGGCACGAGCCGAACCGAACAGACCTTTGCTCATGCTTGGCTCATTTTCAAACCGAACCGAGCTGAGCGGCTCGTTTACAACCGAGCTGAAAGCGAACAAGCATTTTTCGAGCGAATTTTTTTTCGAGCGAGCGTCGAGCGAGAAACGAGCGGATATTAATTTAGACAACCATGAAATTGGGATGTTATCTTCAATGTTTCGTTGTCGAGTGACAACTAAGGTGGAGTTGCCGATGAGGACACTAATATTGAGGTCCGAGTGTTCAAGAATGAGGCAATGAGCATATTACAGAGAACAATTGTCGCATTGTGGTGTAGGGTGATATCAAGCGACGACTAGGGACGGACGACTAATAACATAAAGAAGTTGAGGCTGTCACGTTATGGCAAACTGTTTTACTACTAAATCTTGTGTTAAATATTTATTTGATAAAGCGGGCTAGTCGTATTTTATTTGCTTATATTGGGCCAAATGTTATGTATAAAGCTATAAATATTACTATAATTTGTGCGCATATATATAATAAATAAATAATAATTTATTCGAGCCGAACCGAGCCGAGCGGACCTTTGCTCATGCTTGGCTCGTTTACAAACCGAACCGAGCCGATCGGCTCACTTACAACCGAGCGGACGATCGAGCGAGCATTTTTCGAGCATTTTCCCAACGAGCGGTGAACGATCCACGAGCGACGAGCGATTTGAACAACCCTACATTGGATAAGTTTAAAATGTTAAAAGCCTATATCAGTAAAAACGATTACAAATGATTTACCACACCACAAGCGTGATAGAGAATTTGTGGCGTTTAGTTAGACAATAGATATATCATCGGTTATCCAAAAATCTTCCATATCCTCACTCCATGTTCCCCATCTCCACTTCAACCCAGACCAACGAGCCATGCACCTAGACATGAATTTTTTCGATACGACATTGCTCGCTTTGAGTAGATGCTTCTTAGGTAGCACATCTTTGTGCACTTATCCTGCTTGGTTTATAGAATTCGGTATCGATTGTGTCCTTAAGATTGTTATTAGTGGCGTTTCTACCTTATGAGCAAGGCAGCCCGCGCTACCCGTCAACTTTCTGACAAAGTGGATTTTTTTTTTCTGTGTTTTATTTATTACTTTACCCCTCAATTTTTTTTTGAAAGTCCAACACCTTACTCTCTCAAAGTTTTATTAAAGGCTCAAAGCTAAAAGCTCAAATTAAAGTAATTGAGGATACCATGTGGGCCGTGGTGGTTTTGAACATAAAAAGGACTAGATAAAAAACGACTAACATCTCGCCTGCACACTGACCAGACAACCATCACTCGACCAGCCTAATCATCATCTACACTTTCAAAATTTAATGTTCAATTCAGGCTAGGCCACACTTTCAAAATTTATCTGTTAATTATTTTTTTCCTTTCCTTACTTTTATATATTTATCATCAATGTAGTGAATTCATATCTGAACATCCCGAAGATGATCTTAAAACCCAATTTCCGAATTGGTTTCTTAAGAAGGTAATAAACATATAACAAGCATTACACTATATTTGTTAGGTAATACATATATAACAAACATTATTACTCCATATCTGTTAGGTCTATTTGATGAAAACACAAGAGTCTCCACAGCTTCACCCAGAGTTGTATGCCCCCTTTTGTTGGGTGCGCAAATACTAGCCCATAGTTACACTGCTTGCATAGTCAACGGTGTTAGGTTTATGGTACTTTCCCGTGATGCACAAAAAACAACGCAAAACTCTGGGGTTCTAGTGGAGGGAGAGAACGGCGAGAAGTATTATGGCGTATTAGAAGAGATTATCGAGATGCGTTATATCAATGGGTATTCAACTGTCCTATTTCGGTGCAAGTGGTTTGATACTCGAAGGGATGTTAGATATGAAAATAATATCACAAGTATCAGCACAAAACACGAATGGGACAAAGAAGATCAACTCATATTCGCTTCGCAAGCCAAACAAGTGTTCTACATCAAAGAACCTTCCAGAGTAAACCAAAGCAATAACCATAGGTGGGTCGTCGAGAATGTTAATCATCGTAATATTTGGGATCGACCGTTGAATGATGGTCGCGTCGAGAATGTTCAAAATGCGGACAAAGACCTGGTCGAAGATCTTGACGTCGTTCACAACAACTCTTCAACAAATAGTCCACTTGTCATTGACTTCAGCCAATATTTTCAAAACATTCATTCTCATGTTACTGTTGGTGCAACTGCAATTGAAGTCGACCCGCCAATGGTTAGTGACAATGAAGAGTCTGATTGGGAGACTGATTATGATGAGAACGATCCTGATTATGACACGGACCCGTCCGAGAGGCAAACTGGAGTATCTGATGGGGAGTCTGATTAAAAGAAAAAGTATTGTAATATTTATTAATCTGTATTTGAGAGACATTGTTCTAATTATTATTTGTATTTGTAACTTTACAGGACATGTTTTCTTTATGGGTTGTGCTTGTTTATCAATGAGATACATGTGTTATTTATATTAATTTGTAACTTTTCAGGACATGTTTTCTTTATGGTTTGTAGTTGTTTATGTTATGGCCGACATGATGGGCATGGGACATGGAGGGGCTGGGGCTGGGGATGAACCACCTGGTGGCCGGGGGTGGTTTCAATTGGAATGGGAACCATCGGCAAGATTGTAAGTTTTATTAAAATCAGATTTTTACTATTATGTTTTCATTTATTATAAAATATTGTGACTAACAATTTTTAAATATAATTGCAGTTGTTCCTCGGAAGAAGACTAGGGGAAAGGCTAAAAACTATCAACTCGATAGAGAGTTGAAGAGAAGAAAGGGGAAGCCTTTGACCATTGACTTTGACAAAGAGGTTACATTTCATCCAGTTGGAAAAAAATGCGACTTATTTATCCGTGAGGCGGGTATTTATATGTGGCGAAACATACCGTTTGATAGAGAAGGTTGGAGAAATGTTGACAAGGCTTATAAGAATGGCTTGGAGGAAAACTTGAAGGTAAATTATATATATTTATAAGTATATTTTATATGTTTTTTCTTGATTCACTTTTTGTTAACTACAATTGTATTATTTATTTGTGTATATATGTAGGATAAGTTCGATTTTGCACAAGTTGAAAAGGATGCTCACGCTGAGGATAGGGGTGTTCAAAATCGGATAATCCGAAATTTCGGATAATCAATATTGAGATCCGAATCCGAAATTTCGGATTCGGATTCGGATCATCCAACGGATAATCCGAAACTTAAAAAAAAATAAAAAAATAATAAAAAATAATAAAAAAAAACTATAAAAAACGTTCTCCTTTATGCCTAATACGTGAACCTATTAAAAAACAAAAATCGAAGTTAGATAAACGGAATTTGAACAAAAAATATATAAAAAAAAACTTATTATTTTGATGGAAGGGGGCTGTGGAGGTCGGATACGAGGTGGACGGGGGCTGTTATAGAGGAGAGAAGAGGGAGCAACAGCTATGGATTAGAGGAGTATGGACTTAGAGTTAGAAGGATTAAGGATTTAGGATTGTGTATTGTGTTATGTAGTGTATATAATATTATATATATATATATATATATATATTTTTAATATTCGGATTCGGATAATCCGATTATCCGAAAATTTTCAAAATCAGGATCCGAATCCGAATCCGAAATTTCGGATAATCCGATTTTCGGATATCCGAAAATCGGATTATCCAAAATTTCGGATAATTCGGATTCGGATTTTCGGATTTTTCGGATTCGAATTTTGGATTATCCGATTTTGAACAGCCCTAGCTGAGGATATTAAGGGTGGAATACAACAGCTGCTACAAAGGCGTTTCAGCGATCGTAAGAACAAAGCTAAGACCATGTGTGACACCCGGCATGTTCGGCTTAAACATATTAGTAACATCTAAGTCTACCTTAGCGAGAAACGTTTATAAACAAACTTAACCGGGTTAGTTGAGTTGGGTCAAGTTAGGATTGTCCAGGGTACAATGATCTGGAGGATCATTGGGAGTCGTTTTGGTAATACACTAGTACCGGGTTCCGTTGTTGGTGACATTACATGAACTAATTAAGTATATGTGTGGATTATGGGTTGTGTGGTGGTTTATATACATAGACGTGTTTAAATGACGTGTAAATGATTATCTGTGCTTTAATGTATTAAATATAGACTAAGGATGCATGCTTATGTGTCAAGATGTGTTAGAATGCGTTAAACACGACAAACTGGAAAACTAGTTAAGAAGGGGCTCTGGTTCGACCACTTCGAGTGGTCGAAGGAGAGGAAAATTGTCTGGTTCGACCCATGCAAGTGGGCGAACCAGGGAAGTGGAGTTGAAGAATTCCCTTCGACCTGGACAAGTCTCATTCGACCCTGTGAAAGGGGCGAAGGAGACCACCTTCGACCAATCAATTGGTGCGAAGGAGGATCAGTATAAATACCAACCTTAGTCATTTTTCATCATTTCACAAACCCTAACCGCCCCAAAACGCTCTCAAACGATCTTAAACACTAAGGAAGGAGTTTTTGCTCTTCTTTTTCATAATCTAACCTATCTACAACATCTAAACAAGAATCCAAGGTGTGTTCATAATCCTAAATCTTTTAGAAGCATTTTAATTCGTTTTCATCTAACCTTAATTGTCCAGATCTGTTCTAAGGGTGTTTTTATGATTAAAAACCTTTTAAACATCTTTCTAAAACAAAACCCTATCATTTAACATGAGTTTTCATAATAAATAACATGTGTTAGTTGAGTATTATGTGGTGTAATGTGTTATTCAATACCTTGCTGCTTTATCTATGTTAGAAACATGATGTAGGATTGCTTTTAATGCTGATTGATTGTTGTTTAGGGTTAGAATCGATTGGATAATGATATTATGTGTAAATTGGGGATTTTGACGAATCTAGACGTAACATGTGGTGTTTATAATCAATAGAACCCATAGGGATGGTCGGATGATCGATAAACTGAGTATTTTAAATCAAACATGAGTCGATTTCAAAAGTTTCCAAATTGGGTAAAGATTTCATGCATGAAAGTGACGTTTCCATAATTTTTGCCATTTTGGGAAAGGGCTGAAACGGATATGGTTTGGGGCAAAATCAGTGGGGTTTTGTTAGGATAACATAATCATGTTTGACTGCTGTGATTGGTGATGTTTCGAGTCGTTTTGAATGTGTTTTAAGCGTTTTTAGGCAAAATAGAACAACAGGGGCGAACTTGGCCTCCTTCGACCAGTCGAAGGTGCGAAGGAGGAATCCCAGGGTCGAACCAGGCTTTTCAGTGGGCGAACGTGGCAAAACGTGCGAAGGAAACATCAAACGGTCGAACGAGAGGTAAAACGGGCGAAGGAGAGTAAAAAGGTGCGAAGGAGGCCTTAAACTGACTGGTTCGACCGTTCTGATGCAGGAATGAGATTTTTGATACAAACTAAGTGTTTTATGCTTGAACCTTGCGTGTAATCTATGTGTACTTGGTTAGTTAGGGTAATGGGTCACCAACGGGATGGCGGGTCGGTCTAGTGTGTCGGTTGAACATTTAAACACGTTTTAAAAACATACTCGGTTATGATCTGGACAATCGGGGGCTAGATAACCTTATGGTTATTAGTCGGAACACTTATGTGAACATTTTGATAGATCTCCGGTAGAGGGATTATCAAGGGCTAAACATCTTTACTTATATTTGAAGAACGCAATCTAAGGTGAGTTCACGGCCCCACTTTTACTGCTTTAACTTTTGGGGGAGAAAACATGCGCTAAACAGTTTTGGTAACATATGTCATACTATGGTTTTAACTTTATATTGCTATACGATCTTTTGGAAAGTCCCGGGGGAAACCATGAAATGTGGATAGATCTATTGGGCGTGACCTGCCCCACTCGTCGGCTTGGAGGGCCGGGCGGGTGCATATTGTCTCGAACAGGAACATTATCGTGCTGAACATTACGGGCTGCTAAACATGCTAAACATTGCTAAACGTGTCCAGTAATGGTTTCCAATCGTAGTAGTAATAAAACATACGCCTAGCTAGCGTACTTGGTAACATTGATATAGTATGGACATGGTAACATTCGGATAACATTTTTGAACAAACCTGTGAACTCACCAGCATTATATGTTGACGTCTTTTGGCATGTTTTTCTCAGGTCGCTGAGGTAGCAACAACTGGAACTAGGCGCACGAGTCAGCACGGGCGTCTAGGGTTTAGAGCATGGTCTTCATTAAACATTTGAACTATGTCTTTTGGGTTGTAAACATTTAAAGCTTCCGCTACAGTTTATGCTTTTATAATTATATCTTTTGGGTTTTGTGTTATGCATATAGTGTTGTTTATTGTGACCGTTGACTTGAATCCTGGTTTGTCATGCGCCTCGCGGTAAAACCCCGCAAGTGGAAATTTGAGGGTGTGACAGATTGGTATCAGAGCCAATAGCCTCCCAAGGCTATTGCTATGCCTTGGGCGGAGTTTGTGCAGCTTTTGAGAGGTGAGTACTGTCCGAGGGAGGAGATACAGAAGTTGGAGCATGAGGTCTGGAGTTACAAGATGGTTGGGTCGGAGATTGAGGAGTATACTGTGAGGAGGAACGAGCTGGCGGTGTTGTGTCCTGACTTACACACACCCGAGTACAGGAGGATCGAGCACTATGTGTCTGGACTAGTGCCCGAGATTGCTGGGTTGGTAGCTGCTGGGAATCTTCCCACTATTGCTGAAGTTGTCCGATCAGCTCATCGGATGACTAACCTGAAGGTGGCGGAAGGCGTTTTGCCACCCAAGGGTACTACTGTGAAGACTACTGAGGGGAACAAGAGGAAGTGGGAGAGTGTGGGGAAGAGTGTGGTGCCAGCTCAGCCGGCAAAGAAGTTTGATACGTCTGGGTCTTCTTCTGGGGCGAAGACGGGTGGGTATGTCGGGAAGCATCCCAAGTGCAACAAGTGTGGTTTCCATCATTCGGGGAGTTGTGACAGGGCTCGTTGTCATCGGTGCCATCAGTTGGGGCACCATGCTAAGGATTGCAAGGTGGCGCTCACCCCAACTCAGACTCCTGCGGCTACTCCTGCTCCTGCTGCTCAGGGGACTCAGGGGAGGCAGGGGTGTTACAACTGTGGTGACACGGGACACTTCAAGCGTGATTGTCCCAAGCTGAAGCAGGGCGATAATGGGAGGGGCGGAAACGGTAGCGGTAACGGGAATGGCGGCGGAGGCAGGACTGCACGTGCTTTCGTCATTGGGTCTGCGGAGGCTAGGCAGGATCCAGACACAGTTACCGGTACGTTCCTTCTCAACAATCGCTATGTTTCTGTTTTATTTGATTCTGGCGCCGATAAGAGCTTCGTATCTGTGGATGTTAGTCAGTTGCTAGATATAGTACCCACACCTTTAGAGGCTAAGTACTTGATAGAATTGGCTAATGGTAAGAACATCGAGGCGACTCATATCCTTAGAGAGTGTCACTTGGAACTGTCGGGTCTGTCATTCCCCATTGACCTTATGCCTGTACCTTTGGGTAGTTTCGATGTCGTTGTGGGCATGGATTGGTTAACGTTGTATCGTGCAGAGATTGTTTGCTTTGACAAGGTTATTCGGATCCCTCTCCCTGATGGAGAGATTCTTTCGGTTCATGGCGAGAAAAGCGGTGCCCCGCTGAGTATCATTTCCAGCATGAAAGCCCGTAAGTATCTTCGGAAGGGCTGTTCGGCCATTCTGGCACTTGTTAACGTTTCTTCTGACGATGAGAAGAAGATCGAGGATATTCCGGTGGTTCGTGACTTTTCTGATGTGTTTCCTGATGATTTACCTGGTCTTCCTCCCCATCGTCAGGTTGAGTTTGGTATTGATCTCACTCCGGGCGCAGCTCCTATCGCCCGAGCCCCGTATCGTCTTGCACCTCCCGAGATGCAAGAGTTGTCCAGCCAGTTACAGGAACTCTTGGAAAAGGGTTTCATTCGACCGAGTTCTTCCCCGTGGGGAGCTCCTATTTTGTTTGTGAAGAAGAAGGACGGGAGCCTTCGTATGTGTATTGATTACCGTGAGCTGAACAAAGTGACTATCAAGAATCGTTACCCTCTTCCTCGCATTGATGATCTCTTTGACCAGCTTCAGGGCTCCAGCTATTATTCGAAGATTGATTTGCGGTCCGGTTATCACCAGTTGCGCGTCAGGGAAGCTGACATTCAGAAGACTGCCTTTCGCACTCGTTATGGCCATTTTGAGTTCTCGGTCATGCCTTTCGGTCTCACTAACGCACCGGCGGTGTTCATGGATTTGATGAACCGCGTATGTAAGCCTTACCTTGATAAGTTCGTCATCGTGTTTATTGACGACATTCTGATCTATTCCAAGAACAAGGCGGATCACGAGGAACATCTGCGGTTGGTCTTGGAACTTTTGAGACAAGAGCAGTTGTATGCTAAGTTCTCAAAGTGTGATTTTTGGTTGCGTGAAGTTCAATTCCTAGGACATGTGGTGAATGAACTGGGAATTCATGTCGATCCGGCTAAGATCGAAGCTATTAAAGACTGGGAAGCACCAAAGACGCCATCTGAGGTGCGGCAATTCCTGGGTCTTGCAGGTTACTATCGTCGTTTCATTGAGGGATTTTCAAAGATCGCTCAACCCCTCACTGCTCTCACCAAGAAGGACCGAAAGTTCGACTGGGACGAACCACAGGAATCAGCATTTCAGATGCTGAAGCTTAAACTTTGTTCTGCACCTATCTTATCCCTTCCTGAGGGTACGGATGACTTTGTTGTGTACTGTGATGCTTCTATTCGGGGTCTTGGTTGCGTGTTGATGCAGCGCGGGAAGGTTATTGCTTATGCTTCTCGTCAACTCAAAGTTCATGAGAAGAACTACACTACTCATGACTTGGAACTGGGTGCAGTGGTCTTTGCGTTGAAAATCTGGAGACATTACTTGTACGGTACCAAGTGTGAAGTATATACCGATCACAAGAGTCTTCAGCATATTTTCGACCAGAAGGTGTTGAACATGCGGCAGCGTCGCTGGGTTGAACTCCTGAACGATTATGATTGTGCCATTAAGTATCATCCTGGCAAGGCAAACGTTGTGGCGGACGCCTTGAGCAGGAAGGAGTCTGTTAACCCTCGCCGTGTTCGAGCCTTACAGCTTACCATTCATTCCTCCTTACCTGACCGGATCCGTTCGGCTCAGGTGGATGCCTTGAAGGAGGAAAACCTTAAGGCCGAAACGATGCACAGCGCGGACAAACACCTTGAGCTTAGGTCTGACGGCCTACACTACTTCGCTGGGCGTGTTTGGGTTCCTTTACTCGGGGGATTACGGGAGCTTGTCTTGGACGAGGCTCACAAATCCCGGTATTCTATTCATCCAGGCTCCGATAAGATGTATCAGGATCTGAAGATACTTTATTGGTGGCCGAACATGAAGGCTGATATAGCCTCCTATGTGAGCAAATGCTTGACCTGTGCTAAGGTCAAGGTGGAGTATCAGAAGCCGTCTGGTCTCCTACAGCAACCTGAGATTCCAGAATGGAAGTGGGAGCGGATCACGATGGATTTCGTCACCAAACTACCGAGATCACCAAGTGGCTGCGACATGATTTGGGTGATCGTCGACCGGTTGACGAAATCGGCACACTTCATACCTATTAAGGAAACGGATGGGCTCGAGCGGTTGGCTCGGCTCTACCTTAAGGAGGTGGTTTCTCGGCACGGGGTGCCTGTTTCTATCATTTCTGATCGTGATTCCCGCTTTGCTTCGCGTTTCTGGAAGGCTCTTCATAAGGCCTTGGGTACTCAGCTGGATATGAGTACGGCTTATCATCCGCAAACTGACGGGCAGAGTGAGCGGACGATACAAACACTGGAGGACATGCTGCGGGCATGTGTCATCGATTTTGGCAAAAGTTGGGAGATTCACCTGCCGTTGGTGGAATTCTCCTACAACAACAGCTATCACTCTAGCATCAAGGCAGCTCCGTTCGAGGCTCTTTACGGACGGAAATGCCGATCACCACTTTGTTGGGCCGAGGTGGGCGAGAGCCAGCTCACTGGTCCGGAACTGGTGTACGAAACTTCGGAGAAAATCGTACAGATCCGTCAACGTTTGGCTGCGGCACGAGATCGTCAGAAGAGTTATGCCGATCGCCGTCGAAAACCTTTAGAGTTCCAGGTTGGGGACAAGGTACTTTTGAAAGTTTCACCATGGAAGGGCGTCATACGCTTTGGGAAGCGTGGCAAGCTTAACCCTCGTTATGTCGGACCGTTCGCGATCCTGGATCGGATTGGACCGGTGGCATATAGACTTGACTTACCGGCGGAGCTCGGTAGTGTGCACAACGTCTTCCATGTGTCTAACTTGAAGAAGTGTTTGGCTGATGAATATCTCATTGTACCACTGGAAGAGATCAAGGTGGATGATCGTCTTCGCATTGTGGAGGAACCTGTCGAGATTCTGGATTACAAGATTCGTAGCCTTCGGCGGAGTAAAATCCGCATCGTTAAAGTTCGTTGGAACTCGGATCGTGGACCGGAGTTCACGTGGGAACGAGAGGACCAGATGAAGGCTAAGTACCCTCATCTCTTTCCGAAACGCGCATTTGAATCAAGGCATGTTACTACTGAAGCGGAATGAATCTCGGGTCGAGATTCCTTTCAACGTGGGGATGATGTGACATCCGGTAAGTTTCTTTTTGTTCGGTTCTTTTCGTTTCTTTCTTTTTGGGCTTTGCGCAATTTTCGGGACGAAAATTCTTTCAACGTGGGGATGATGTGACACCCGGCATGTTCGGCTTAAACATATTAGTAACATCTAAGTCTACCTTAGCGAGAAACGTTTATAAACAAACTTAACCGGGTTAGTTGAGTTGGGTCAAGTTAGGATTGTCCAGGGTACAATGATCTGGAGGATCATTGGGAGTCGTTTTGGTAATACACTAGTACCGGGTTCCGTTGTTGGTGACATTACATGAACTAATTAAGTATATGTGTGGATTATGGGTTGTGTGGTGGTTTATATACATAGACGTGTTTAAATGACGTGTAAATGATTATCTGTGCTTTAATGTATTAAATATAGACTAAGGATGCATGCTTATGTGTCAAGATGTGTTAGAATGCGTTAAACACGACAAACTGGAAAACTAGTTAAGAAGGGGCTCTGGTTCGACCACTTCGAGTGGTCGAAGGAGAGGAAAATTGTCTGGTTCGACCCATGCAAGTGGGCGAACCAGGGAAGTGGAGTTGAAGAATTCCCTTCGACCTGGACAAGTCTCATTCGACCCTGTGAAAGGGGCGAAGGAGACCACCTTCGACCAATCAATTGGTGCGAAGGAGGATCAGTATAAATACCAACCTTAGTCATTTTTCATCATTTCACAAACCCTAACCGCCCCAAAACGCTCTCAAACGATCTTAAACACTAAGGAAGGAGTTTTTGCTCTTCTTTTTCATAATCTAACCTATCTACAACATCTAAACAAGAATCCAAGGTGTGTTCATAATCCTAAATCTTTTAGAAGCATTTTAATTCGTTTTCATCTAACCTTAATTGTCCAGATCTGTTCTAAGGGTGTTTTTATGATTAAAAACCTTTTAAACATCTTTCTAAAACAAAACCCTATCATTTAACATGAGTTTTCATAATAAATAACATGTGTTAGTTGAGTATTATGTGGTGTAATGTGTTATTCAATACCTTGCTGCTTTATCTATGTTAGAAACATGATGTAGGATTGCTTTTAATGCTGATTGATTGTTGTTTAGGGTTAGAATCGATTGGATAATGATATTATGTGTAAATTGGGGATTTTGACGAATCTAGACGTAACATGTGGTGTTTATAATCAATAGAACCCATAGGGATGGTCGGATGATCGATAAACTGAGTATTTTAAATCAAACATGAGTCGATTTCAAAAGTTTCCAAATTGGGTAAAGATTTCATGCATGAAAGTGACGTTTCCATAATTTTTGCCATTTTGGGAAAGGGCTGAAACGGATATGGTTTGGGGCAAAATCAGTGGGGTTTTGTTAGGATAACATAATCATGTTTGACTGCTGTGATTGGTGATGTTTCGAGTCGTTTTGAATGTGTTTTAAGCGTTTTTAGGCAAAATAGAACAACAGGGGCGAACTTGGCCTCCTTCGACCAGTCGAAGGTGCGAAGGAGGAATCCCAGGGTCGAACCAGGCTTTTCAGTGGGCGAACGTGGCAAAACGTGCGAAGGAAACATCAAACGGTCGAACGAGAGGTAAAACGGGCGAAGGAGAGTAAAAAGGTGCGAAGGAGGCCTTAAACTGACTGGTTCGACCGTTCTGATGCAGGAATGAGATTTTTGATACAAACTAAGTGTTTTATGCTTGAACCTTGCGTGTAATCTATGTGTACTTGGTTAGTTAGGGTAATGGGTCACCAACGGGATGGCGGGTCGGTCTAGTGTGTCGGTTGAACATTTAAACACGTTTTAAAAACATACTCGGTTATGATCTGGACAATCGGGGGCTAGATAACCTTATGGTTATTAGTCGGAACACTTATGTGAACATTTTGATAGATCTCCGGTAGAGGGATTATCAAGGGCTAAACATCTTTACTTATATTTGAAGAACGCAATCTAAGGTGAGTTCACGGCCCCACTTTTACTGCTTTAACTTTTGGGGGAGAAAACATGCGCTAAACAGTTTTGGTAACATATGTCATACTATGGTTTTAACTTTATATTGCTATACGATCTTTTGGAAAGTCCCGGGGGAAACCATGAATGTGCGGGTTTGCACAACGGGGGAAATGTGGATAGATCTATTGGGCGTGACCTGCCCCACTCGTCGGCTTGGAGGGCCGGGCGGGTGCATATTGTCTCGAACAGGAACATTATCGTGCTGAACATTACGGGCTGCTAAACATGCTAAACATTGCTAAACGTGTCCAGTAATGGTTTCCAATCGTAGTAGTAATAAAACATACGCCTAGCTAGCGTACTTGGTAACATTGATATAGTATGGACATGGTAACATTCGGATAACATTTTTGAACAAACCTGTGAACTCACCAGCATTATATGTTGACGTCTTTTGGCATGTTTTTCTCAGGTCGCTGAGGTAGCAACAACTGGAACTAGGCGCACGAGTCAGCACGGGCGTCTAGGGTTTAGAGCATGGTCTTCATTAAACATTTGAACTATGTCTTTTGGGTTGTAAACATTTAAAGCTTCCGCTACAGTTTATGCTTTTATAATTATATCTTTTGGGTTTTGTGTTATGCATATAGTGTTGTTTATTGTGACCGTTGACTTGAATCCTGGTTTGTCATGCGCCTCGCGGTAAAACCCCGCAAGTGGAAATTTGAGGGTGTGACACCATGTTTAAAAAAACGGGAGGATACAAAGATGTTGATAGGGCAAGGGCCACCGTCCCAGCTGACATGCCTGATGAGAACTGGCAGAAAATTGTAAGCCATTTCTTGAGTCCGGGACATATCAAACGGTCCTTAACCAACGCAAAATGTCGTGAGAAACTGAAATACAATTACCGAGGTGGAACGAGCTCCTACGCTAGCCGAGCTTTCAAAGAGGTTATGTTTTATATATCGATATATATATATATATATATATATATATATATATATAGTGGTGTTCATTTAGTGTCTAATTTAAGTTTTAATGTTTTCAGGATATGACCCGACTAGAAACTTTTTATAAAACCCACACCGATAAAGCTGGAAATTTTGATAGCCCGCAAGCCGAAAAAGAATATGTAAGTATTTGTTTAATGTGTAGTTACCAAATATATATATATATATATATATATATATATATATATATAAATCTAATAAATAATCTTTATAAATACAGAATGCATTGGTGGCAGAGTATGCGGCTTCAATTGAAGACTTTGATGAAGAAGGTTTTGGTGAAGAAGGTAGTAGTAGTTCCTCACGGCCGAATGATGTTGCGATCTTCGAGAATGTGATGGGAAAAAGACGCGGACACATTAATGGTCTTGGGCCAAAACCTTCTTCTAGTAAAGCGCCATGTGTCTTTGGTGAGGAGTCGCAAACTCGACAATATCCGAAGGTAAAGTAGCTTAGGGTTATTTTAATGTTGATTCTTTGGTAGTTTGGTAAATGTTGGTTGTATATGGTTTGCCATATAAATGTTATAAATTTAGTTTTATTATGTTGATAGTTTGCCGTTGGGTTAATGTTGGTATTATGTTAATTTGGTTTTTTGATATTTTAATAGGGTTATTTTAAAAGTTTCTTTGAAAATGCGGAGTTTCGCGAGGAACTTGCTAGGTATTTGGCTTCGAACCCAAGTTTAGACTCAAGGTTCCAAATGAAGATGCCGATGATGAAGACGCCAATGATGAAAGCGGCGATGATGCGGAGTTGATGTAAAACAAAAATTTGTGGTTGAAACGATAGGATTATGACTTATTAGGATGTTAACTATTTATGTTTATGTTCGTTTGGATTGTGACGTAAAATATTTAAGTTTATGTTTGTTTCGTTGTGTCGTGAAACTAGAAATGAGCAGGTTTAAAACAGGAATGCGCAGGTGCGAAACTGCAAAAAACTGGGCAGAAAAAAGCGGATAAAACCGGAAAAAAATAGATCAAGGCTTTAGCGACGACATGTCGTCGCTAAAGGTGACTTACACAAATACGAAAAGGTGGTGAATAGCGACAGAAAACATCGTCGCTAATAGTATTAGCGACGATATTGCTTTAGCGACGAAAAACGCATTGGCGACGAAAAAGTGGGCAATAGCGACTAACTAATAGCGACGATTTTTTACGTTATTAGCGACGAAAAATGTCGTCGCTAATGCTTCGAATTCTTGTAGTGGGCCGGTCAAAACCAGTATAGAAAACACTTTGGCAACAACTAGTAAGGAACCAACCCAAAGCGTATATTTGAAATCGGATTGTAATACTATACTTTGAAATCATTAAACCCAATCTGGGCCGGTCAAAACCTGGTTCAAACCAGCCTAACCCGATCCTTTGACTTTCTTCAACTATATTTAACCACCAAATTGACCATTGACTAAGACAAATCACCAAAATGGCCACCTCAACCGTCTTTAGAGAGTCGATTCTCAGATCCTAAGACGTCTCCATGAGACTTTAATGATGGACCACTAAAAGAGAGAGAGAGTGGGAAAGAGTTGGGAAGTGTGTAGGGAATTTTTTATTATAATTTTGACACGTGGCAATTGGCTAGTGGTCTATCATTAAAGTCTTACGGAGACGTCTCAGGATCTGAGAATCGACTCTCTAAAGACGGTTAAGGTGGCCATTTTGATGATTTGTCTTGGTCAATGGCCAATTTGGTGATTTTCAGGGACGAAGGATTTTGAGGGCCAGGGGGTGCCCTGCCCACTGTTTTTGGCGCAGTGGTAGAAATTTACGATTTTCGTAGGTAAACTGAGTTCAGGTTGAGTCCGGTCCCCGCCAATTTGATCTTTTAGCCACTACCGATCGAAAAACAATAAGTCCGGCCTCCTCTGATTAAAGAACCAAGCTTCGCCATTGGTGATTTTCCCTCTAACAAAACCTGGTTTTGACTTTTGTTTCCATTTTTTTAACACAAAGGAAATATCTTATCTAGGGGTGCAAACGAGCCGAGCTGAGCCCGAGCTCGACCAGGCTCGAGTTCGAGCTCGATTAACTTATAAGAGCCCGGGCTCGAGCTCGGCTCGATTCGAGCTTTGTTTTCAAAGCTCGAGCTCGGTTCGTTAGTAATTTATCAAGCTCGAGCTCGGCTCGGGCTCGGCTCGTTTGTTATCTATTAGTTAATTTATTAAATAAAAATAATATAAATAATAATTCGTTTAGGCTCGTGAGCTCGATAAGTGAAGCTCGAGCTCAGGCTCGTTAACTTAACTACTTTAAACGAAGGGTAAATATGATTAAATATTAAAAAAACTAATATTATAATAGGCTCGATAAGGCTCGACGAGCCTAACGAGTTTCATACGTCAGGCTCGAGCTCGAGCTCGATAAATAAACGAGTTTTGTTTTAGGCTCAAGCTCGGCTCGTTTCGAGCTTTTTACCGAGCCGAGTTCGAGTAGCTCGCGAGCGGCTCGACTCGTTTGCACCCCTAATCTTATCTAATAAAATCTAAATTTTTATTTTTTTTTACTTTTGTTTGAAATAAAATCTAAAACAATAAAGGGTTTCGATTGGGTTGGAGGCCCACAGAAATATAAAACACCACGTAACAAGAATGCATGCCATGGCATCTTATCTTATATATATATATATAACCTTAATAGATCTAGCTTTTTGGTCTGCTTAATTAAGCTTTCAAAACCCTAATCGGTCTTGGCATCCATGGACAAACTTCCTGACTGTCTGCTTCTTCAAATACTAAGTCGACTCAACGACTCAGCAGACGTTGCTCGGTGCCGAGTCGCTTGGAAGGCTTTCGATGCTGTATTTCCAGGCCTTCGATCAATCAATCTCCGTTGCACACATTCTTCAGATTCTTTCCATACGGTTTTTCTCGATCTTATTATGAAACAGGAAACCGTTGAATCGGTGAGTATTAGCCTCCTTGATTTCTTCCTGATCACCGACGTGGATCATGCTAAGAAGTGGTTGCCTAGTGTTTCCGAATCATTGAAATCACTTTCATTGTGTGGCTTTCAATGCTGCTACGGGCGATATGAATCCATTGGTTTTCCTCTAATTACTTTGTATTGTAAGTTCATGTTTATATTAAGTTTCTAGTTAATTTTTTAAAATTGTATTATTATTATTATTATTATTATTATTATTATTATTATTATTACGGGCACGGTTATCGTAGAAAGTCTCCAAAACGTGCGAAGTACATCATAATTACGTAATGATAATTATGTAATGTTTTTGTATGTTCATGAAAACATTACATAATTATGTGTTTTTCATTACGTAATTAGAAAGAACAGATTACATAATTTATGTTATTCAAAATATATGTCTTTATCATTCATTACGTAATAAATTTTTTTTTACTTCTCATTAAAACAAAATACGAAAGTTACATCATAGTAGCAGGTAGACGGGCAATAAGCTGCGCCGCCACCCCTTTTTGAATTGCATTCACCATCAGATTACGTAATTAGTTTATATATAATTGTATCATACATTTACATTACGTAGTTATCATTACGTAATTATGATGTACTTCGCACACTTCGCATGTTTTGGAGACTTATTATTATTATTATTATTATTATTATTATTATTATTATTATTATTATTATTATTATTATTATTATTATTATTATTATTATTATTGGCTGTTTTACCTTCCTTTGATGCAGGTCATAATCTTGTTAACTTAAAGCTCAAGTATGCATGGTTGCCTACGCGTAATTTGAATCCATTGCCAATGCTAACAACTTTGACACTCGAATATACAACATTAGAAGACCAACACCTAAACCAGTTCAACATGTGTTTCCCTAATCTTCAAGTTCTTAACTTGCTTAATGTTCATGGACTTAACGCTCCTAAGATCCACCTTCTCAACCTCGTCACACTCAAAATTGAATGTGACAGTCTCGATGCAATTCATGTTGAAGCTCCCATGTTATCTCACTTTCATCTTAGTCTTTATACCTGTATGTATGCATGTGAATTCACCATCAAAAGGTTTAAGAATTTGAAAACACTTTCGCTCGACTCTTTATATACTGACTCCTTACTTTCACAATTTCCGATCACAAAAACCGTAGAAGATGTGACACTAGATTCAAAATATGAGGCTGCAGGAGGAGCCCCCAAAGATTCAAAATTGATCCTAAGGAAGGTGTTCATGATATTCCCGAACGTGAGTTCTCTATGTATCAAATCAAGTGTTTGGTCGGAATTAGAAGCTTGTTTGAATCCACAAGGTTGGGAGATTTTGGATGGGAGGAAAGGATTGAAAACACTTTGTGCATATCTTATGTTAGTTGACTTGTCGTTGACCTTCTCATTTGTTGCTTTTGTGTTGGACCAATGCGAAGGCTTGACAGAGGTCTCTTTGCTCATCCATGCTAGTGTCGTTGATGGTACTAAATCAAACAGTTTCATGTTTAAGTGCATGGCTCGTTGGCCTGGGTTGAAGTGGCAATGGGGAGTGTGGCGTAGAGGAATGAAAGATAAGTGGATAACCGATGCTATATCTAATGAACACCGCAAATTATCTATGAGGCTCCGCTCCTAATGAAGTAATATCGATCCTATGTCATTTGTAATCGTTGTGCTTAAGCCATCGATCAATTTTTGTTGGTTTTTATAAATATTTAATGTTTCGAATACATCATAAATACTATCTTTATTAAGGTAATTATCAATTTTTTATATATATTATCCTATCGAACGGTCAGGGACCAAGGTTATAGGTATGTTACAACCCATTGTGTTGTGATATCTTTGATGGGAAGAAAAGGTTTCATATTTATGCAAATTTGTTGTTAGTTTGATCTGTCGTTGATTTTTCCATTTGTTGCTTGTGCGTGGGTTGCGTTTTTGAAAGATTAACTTCATATCCTGTGAGACAAGTTGATTGTCCACTTGATGATCATCGAATCACAGATAATATTGATAGTGAATTGAAGAGTATCATGTCTAAGGGTAAGGGTAAGGGTATCATGTTGATATAGTTGCTACTTGCTAGTTGCATGTTGGGGTTATAACAGGTGATGGTGAAATCGCGAGGAGTTTATGGTAAAATACACCGGGTCCCACGAAGAAACTGCGCTGGAGCGACCTGCTTATGGCCCAATTACAGAGTTTGGTCTGGCCCTCTAGTTTACAAATTTCATAATTTTCAGTCTCGTTGAGCAAATCCGAAGAAAACAGAGAAGCCTGGCACTAAACGAGCTGGTCAAAAGGTGTCAAAATAACTTTTTCCATGGCCAAAAGCCGAATATTGGGGGCGGTTGGCTAATAATTTATCAAACATATATTGTTAGCTAGACTACTGGTTTTACAATACAGTGAGTCTTGAGTCAGTCCCCATAGGTTAAAATCATTTATCAAACATTTTTTTTACTGATAAGATTAATCGTTCCTTTATTTATCTAGCATTTTTTTCAGCAATATTACAACATGTACTACTCCAAGGCTTAACAATACATCTGAGTCATTTTTGTCTGTGTTTTAACCGGTCGAAAGATAACTTGTCTACCTTCTGCACGCTTTTGAAAGCAACTGGGGCTGTACCATTAAAAACATTGGCATTTCGTGCTTGCCAAAGTACCCTACAGGTATGGAGAAGCACTGCATGCACGATCTTTTTTCCACTGGGTCGTTACTCCTAGACCATGTATCAAGTGCAGCAGCTGAGTATCCGACTCTACCTGGGAATGTGTAGGAATCTTCAACCATGACAGTACCTGGAACCATACCATATGACTATATGAGCGGCTGGACATTGTACAAGAATGTGTTCGATCTGCTGTTATGTCTGCACCTCCACACAACGGGCAGGGCAGGAATAGGAATGGAGATTTATACCTCTCCCTCCAAGTGAAACCATAGTAGGTATCTTCCCCTTTACTGCCCCCCAGACAAAGAAGATCAGTTTCGAAGATGCCACTTTGTTCCAGGTGAAACATATGCAGGTTGATATAAATCAATCCACTTTGTTCCCTCCACAGCCCTTTGACTTAGCCGTAATCATTGGCTCATAATTAGCTTATTCCTTTTATTAGCTTATTGTTTTCTTCATATATTTGTCCTCTGAAGTATCCTTTGTAAAATCATATATTAGAGAAACACATCAAGCTTTTAAACCATCAACTTTTAGATGGTATCAGAGCAGCTCTCGATCCAAAACCCAAACAAACAACTCTGATCCATTTTTATCCTTCCTTACGAATATGGGAGACACTCCGAAAAGCAACCGTGCCCAGAAGAACAACATCACACCCGAGTCCAACTCGCCATTCTACATGTTAACCAAAACCCGTTTTTATAACCGATGGAAACCGGTTTAGATTAACTCGTATGTTAATACCGAGTATAGATTCAGTACAATAAAAAAAAAAGACCGATTAAAGCATTAACCATTTAAAAAAATAAAAAAACGGTTGGTCCGGTTAACCAGTTGGGTTAAAAAACCCGAAATGTGCACATTATATAGGCTTTGGATTGGGAGCCCCATAGAAATACAAAACACTACCGCTGTGTTCGAGTTAACTTAAAGAGGGAAAATAAAGGAAAAGAATAGTAGGAAAGGAAGGGAAACGGAAAGAAAGGATAACTATCCTTTCCTTCCGTTTCCTTTCAAATCGGAAGGAAAACTAAACTAAAGGATTTTGCCTAGTTTTCCTTTCATTTCCTTTCATTTCCTTCCTTTAATGAAACTCGGGAACACACCATATTTTGTTTTCCTTTCTTTTCCTTCCTTTAATAAAACTCGGGAACACAATCAAATTTTTTCTTCCTTTCTTTTCCGTTCTTTTCTCTTGTTTAGTCAACTCGGGAACACATCGTACATAATTAAGTAACCCGAATGAATGAAATCTTTATTTAGGGTTTTTATATATTTTACAGGAATCATTTGCACTAGTAAGCGACTTATTTTTTTGAGAGCGCAATTAGTAGCCATATCATAAAAATAAAAGTTTTTCATTAAACTAAAAAAAATATTACAATACCTTACTAAAAAAACATTGTTAAAATAAAAAATAAGGAAATATTAAACATTAACACTAAACGTTAAAATAATTAAACAATAAAATGACGGATCATTTGCAATGATCGAACATTGGTGATGGCGAAGTCGGTTACGTGCTGCTCTTGATAACTGTCATTCGTGAGTTGAATTCTCATTTGTTGGGTAATGTCACAGTGCGCCTCCATCGTGGCTTCATAGAGGGTGTTCCATCTCCTACGGTTATTTCGTACGAGAGACCACTTATTGGCGATCTCATCAATGTTGCGGTTGTTTGTTTGGCTAATTCGATTATATTCCTCCAACACATTGCGCCAAAAAGCCGACTTATTGCTTGACGGATTCGCGTTAACATTGATCCAGGCCGTCACCAACTGCATCTGCTCATTGTTAGTCCACTGTGCCATTAATCCAACCTAGTGTTTTTTATTGATGGTTTAAAAAAATTAGTGAAATTTTATAAAGAGGGGAGATAATAAAAAAATTGGTGGATGTTGGAAGGATGATTTTTGATTGGTCCAAACAAATATAAAAAACGCAGTGGAATTTTTGGCCTTGCCCAAAAAACGCCTTCAATAACCCGAGGGGGGGGGGGGTGTTTCAAAAACGGCGGGTCGTTTTAGCCCACGCCCAAATATTGAGTCGACTACGCATGGTCTTATAAGGAATTGAACTGATTTGGGCCCTATCATATTTAACAAATCACGTAACTGGGGTGCATGGCATTAGGGTTTTAAATTTTATATACAGTTATACACCCTTCATCTTCTTCTTCTTCGATCCTCTCATAGGAGATTTTCATGGACAAACTCCCTTACTCTCTACTTGTTGAAATACTGAGTCGACTCGACAACTCAGCTGACGTTGCTCGCTGCCGAGTCGCTTCAAAGGCTTTGGATGATGTATCTCCATGCCTTGGATCAATTAATCTTCGATGTTCGAGTAAATGGTTTTCGAATTCTTCAAGCGGCCGTTTCAAGAAGATTTTTCTTGATCTAATTTTGAAACTGGAAACGGTTGAATCGGTGAGTATACGTGGCTATGATTCCTACCTGACCGACGTGGATTTTTCTAAGGAGTGGATGCCTAGGGTTTCCAAATCCTTGAAATCGCTTTCATTGTCTGGCTATAATTTTATTTCGAGGATAGATATACCCAACGTTGTGCCGCTGATATCTTCGTATTGTAAGTACTTGTATGTTTATATTTTCTAGGGGTGTAAACGAGCCGAGCCCGAGCCTGACTGGGCTCGAGCTCGGCTCGTTATGGTTTTATAAAGCTCGGGCTTGAGCTCGGCTCGGTTCGAGCCTACAATCTTGAGCTCGAGCTCGGCTCGCTAGCAAAATCAAAAGCTCAAACGAGCTCAAAGCTCGGCTCGAGATCGCAAAAGCTCGGCTCGCGAGTGTTATTAAATGGGCCTATGAAATAAGGACTTGGGCTTTGGAGATATGGGCTATAAATTATGAAAGATATATAAATAACTTAGAATTATGTTTGGGCTCGTTTAGGCTCGCGAGCCCAATCAAGCTTTGTATCTAGGGCTCGAGCTCGGGCTCGATTACTAAACGAGCCATATTTCAGGATCGAGCTCGAGCTCAGGCTTGTTAAGGCTCAGCTCGTTCAGGCTTTTTACCGAGCCGATCCCGGGTAGCTCTCGAGTCGTTACGTGTCATTTACACCCCTAATATTTTCTAGCTAGTTGATTCTTTTAGAAAAAGCATTATATATTAATTATGATTAGCTGTTTTGATATATGCAGGTCATAATCTTGTTAACTTAAAGCTCATGTTTGCATGGTTTTCTACTCACAATTTGATTCCATTGCCAATGTTAACAACTTTGACACTTGAATATACAAAATTACAAGACCAACACATAAACAGGTTTAACAAGTGTTTCCCTAATCTTCAACATCTTAACTTGACCTTAATTAGTGGATTTGTAAATCCAATGATTCACCATCTAAACCTCAAAACCTGCCATTTGAGTTTATGTGATTATCTATGCTCTTTGACCTTAATCACCCCTAACCTCATATCACTCAAAATTGATTGTTCATGTTCCAACACAATTCATATTGAAGCTCCCATGTTATCTCACTTCCATCTTAAGCTTGGTCCCATGTTTGCATTAACCGCCGAAAAGTTTGAGAATTTGGAAACAGTTTGTCTTGACTGTTTCTATATTGGCTCCTTACTTTCAAAATTCTTAATCACAAAAACAGTTCAGAATCTGACTCTCGATTCGGGAAAAAAGTTAACAAGACAAGGCAAAGATGCAAAATTGACCCTAGGGACGGTGTTCACAGTTTTCCCGAACGTGACTTCTCTATGTATCAAATCAAGTGTTTGGTCGGAATTAGAAGCTTGTTCGAATCCAGAAGGTTGGGAGATTTTGGATGGGAGGAAAGGATTGAAAACAATTTGTGCATATCTGATGTTAGTTAACCCGTCGTTGACTTTCTCATTTGTTGCTTGTGTTTTGGACCAATGCGAAGGCTTGTTAGACGTCTCGTTGCTCATACATGGTGATTGTGTGACTTCTAAATCTAAAAGCTTCATGTCTAAGTGCGTGGCTCGTTGGCCTGGGTTGAAGTGGCGATGGGGAATATGGAGTAAAGGCAAGAAAGATACTTGGATAACTAATGCTCCACTTTTGATAAGGTAATAAGATCGTTCCGATGTCATTTATAATCAGTTATATTTTATGAATTATAACCAATTGGTGAAGAGAATAGCTCTATATATTAGGCTGCTTTTGAGTTATTGCATTATTATTATTATCATTATGTTTAAACAATCTAGTATCAACATTTCAGAACTAGATCATGTTGGGTCAAGTACTCCTATAAAGACTATTTATTAAAATAATTACCCAAGTTTTATATATTTCATATTATTGGCCAGGGACCAAGGTTATTTGGTATGTTACAATCCTTTAAGTTAGGTTTATGTGTGATGGGAAGAAAAGGATTTAGAATTATATATGTGGGTTGTGACTTGTGAGACGATTTTGTTATCTGCCTGGATGATCACCATATGAATATGTCTACAAATATGGGTGAAACCGAAGAAAAGAGAGAAGAAACCAACCTGACCGAATAAGATAAATTTGGTGAAATGACATACTATGCTATCAGTTACAACTTTGTGCATATAAGGGTCCAAAATTTTTGTTCAGTGGGGCAGAAAACTAGCCAGGTCAAAAGGGGTCAAAGTAACTTCTTTTTCAGCGCCTAAAGCTAATATTGGGGTGGCTCGGCTAATAATTTATCAAACATATATTGTCGGCCTGATGGTTTTCCAATCCAGTGAATCTTGAGTTGGTCTCCATAGGTTAAAATCGTTTATCAAACATATATAGTGAGCTACGACCGAAAGAGGAAACCAACCCCATTTCAGGCCTTCAATATTAACCAGCAAGCCAATAACAGATTTATGTACACTGCATTAAAATTTTATAGGTTTATATTTCTTATGCTGCAGCAGCAGCGGATGCTTATATTTTTATAGTGCTTATGTGTTCCTCCTTTTAATTACCTATGTCAAATGATAAATTTTGGTTATGCTTTGACTTTAATCCTGTTGACTATGAGACTATGTTATAGCTCTAAATATTAGACTTATGAGTTGTATTGCTTTATTATTATTATCATCGTCATGTTTAAACTTTAAAGTTTCAACACTTTAGAATTAACTTGCGGCTAGGCGAGCATTTTTAAAATTCATGCCTGCATATGCTTGGTTGGGTTCATTGATCATTGTTTGTCTGCTTTTCATAATATTGAATGTGTCAAATGTCTAGTTTATTAACATAATCGGCCAGGGTATCAGGACCAGTGTTATAGATATGCACCATCACCACTAGCTGTCATAAGAACGGCCTAGCGGGTGAGCCTATTTTGACACTTTTTTCTTTCTTTAAAACACACCTATTTTAACCAAAGTCCATTTTGGTCTAAACCGGTTTTAATCTGACTAAATTCATATTCTGTCTTTCTAAAAAGAACCTATTTTAACCATGCTCATTTTACACTAAACCTGTTTTTAACCCATTCCAAGGGTCACTCGTCATTCAAACCTGTAACACCTCGAATTTCAATATGACTAACGGACTTTTTTTTAAAGGCAACATTTCATTAACCAACACAAAAACTAGCAAGGAGCTGGAACAACCAAACACACGAAAACAAAGACAATCAGAAGACAAAAGATTGTAGCCCTTAAACTAGCCAAAGTCAAACATATTCCACTTGTGCTCATCAAAGGTAGTAAGGTTTGCCCAATTCTTGATCCAAAGAAACCCCAACGATTTAATCTCAGAATGATGCAAGTAACTCCCGCCTTTTTATTATTAAAGATTAGATTATTCCTCACCCTCCATGTGGATCAGCAGGCCCCTAACTTGACCGAATGCACCATTCTTCTAGTAATCTTTGACCCGTTTGTCAACTCATGTAAACTCAAAATATCCTTAACTGATAACGCGTAAATGGGGGGGGGGGGGGTGGGTAAGTGACGCCATTTAGCAATTGCCTCCCACACCTCGGCAGATTGCTTGCATGGAGAGAAAAGATGGTCCACAAACACATACAATTCTTCACATAACATACACAAAACCGAACCCCACATGAACGTTCCTAGGTTGAAGAGCCTCCTTGGAAGGAAGTTGGCCTAAAGCAGCCCTCTAGTCGAAAAATATTGATTTTACCCGGGAGCCACCAATACCAAGGAAAGATGAAACCATCATTGAAGACTCTCGGCTGCATGAATAAATTCCAAACCAAACGAACAGTAAAACCCTTGTTGGGTCTATTTTTCAACTCCATGAGTCCAACCTATTCTGGATCTCAACATGATGTTTTGGTGTTTGTACGAGTGCTTGGGTGTGTTTTCGAGTGATTATGAGTTATTTGGTGTAACAGACGACTAAGACTGAAAAGGGGCGACTAGCCTTGCTAGTCGCCCCTCGTAGTCGCCTGTTAAGTTCCTAGTTGCCCCTTGGGCCCTGGACGACTAGGGGAAGTATAAATACTTCCAATCATTGCCCTAATCATTTTAGCTGTCACATCACACATTCCCAAGCACCCTGCCCTAGGTTATTTAGGTCTGTGATTGTTTTGTAACACCCGAGCTCTGTTTTCAATGCAATACAACCTTTTAACCGTATTCATGTATGTTTGATATCTCGTTTATCAATGTTTCTTGTTGTTTTTGTTATCCGAACATTGTTTAGTGGATTCCGCACTCTAAACAATCAAGCTCGTGATTGTCGGGTTGTTCGAAATCGATCCTACAGGTTGATTACTAAACCCTCTATGGTTGTTTATCTTATTTATTTGTTTATACGTGTTTAACCTTGATCCTGATTAGGAATATTTCATTAATCGAATTAATAAAATCAAATACATATTATGTATATATAAATCGGCCATGGGTATATATGTGTATATAATCGGCTTGTGTTAAATATATAAACCACTTTCGCTACGTATATGATACAATGATACCCAACATTAAAAATGTAATTACTACCGGAAGATAGTGTTAAGATGATGAATAGATGCATATTATTCTAAGCTTTAAGATAATGAGGAAATTAGCACATTTTACCAAACAAGTCAGGAGTAATAGCGTACTTGCCATTTAAAGGAAAATAGATCAAGAAATTAACCAACTTGCACTTCAACCAATTTTAATCCAGTTAAACAACAATACACAAAATAAGCAATTATTGACACATAATATGAAACACATAAAAAGTAAAATACACATAAATATTAGCTCTAGTCGGTTTTATTGAACCGATTTTTGGTATAAACCGCAAACCAAACTATACATCACAGTAAGAACATTTTAAACTAATCAACCGAAAGTAAAAGGAAAAAGTGAAAAACCGACCGTAAAACCAAACAGATAACCAGTTTGAACAGTTTCAAGGTTTTCGACTTAATCATGAACACCCATGCTCCCTTAAAATTTGGTTCTAACCTATGACCCTTGTACCATTAAGTAGGTTTAAAGCTATTCAAACCCAACCCGAGCCTTTGACTTTCTTCACCCGTATTCAGACCATATGTAGTGCAAGGTGAAAGGGCATTAAAGGGCATTTTTAAGCCCCATTCGCGCCCTACACACTGCCCCCTTCCTTGTGAATGGGCGCTAAATGTAGTCAGGAGGTAGGAGGCGTGAAAATTTTCAAGGGGCAAGGTTTCAACCAATCAGATCCCTCCTTCACCATCTCAACCAATTACCAATAGCCACTTCTTTTTTTAATTGAAATTTATTATCTTTATACACACTCTCACACAACACCAGACTACTACACCCCTTGTGAAATTTAAGCCCTTTCAAGCCCCTAGTGCGACCCACATGTCACTTGTCAAAAAATCCGCAAGTGAGCGGCTCCAAATTTCACCTCACTATACATGGTCTCAATAAAAATTGGCTTTGAATTTGTTGACCCAAATTAACCGGAATTGAACTGATTTGGACACAAAAAACCGGGTTTTATAAAACAATCTAAGCTATAGTTATATAGGCTTTTGATTAGGTTGGGCCCTATCATCATCATCTATAATATGACAAACCACGTAATTGGAAAGCATGGCATCTTAGGGTTTTAAATTTTATATATAGCCTTCATCTTCTTCTATCCTCTCATAGAAGATTTTCATGGACAAACTCCCTGACTCTCTACTTCTTGAAATACTGAGTCGACTAGACGACTCAGCTGACGTTGCTTGCTGCCGAGTCGCTTCAAAGGCTTTCAATGATGTATCTCCATGCCTTGGATCAATTAATCTTCCATACTCAACTAAATGGTCTTCGATGTCTTCAAACCCTTTGAAGAGGATTTTTCTTGATCTTATTTCGAAACAGGAAGCGGTTGAATCGGTGAGTATCAGCCTCCTCGATGATTTCTACCTGAGCGACGTGGATTTTGCTAAGGAGTGGATGCCTAGGGTTTCCAAATCCTTGAAATCGCTTTCATTGTCTGGGCGCTTTATTTATCATTGGAGATTAGATAAGCCAAACGTGGTGCCACTGATATTTTCGTATTGTAAGTTGTATGTTTATATTTCAATCTAGTTAAATTATTTTTTCATATTAACAATAATAATTGACTAATATATCATTAAAACAAAATACAAGTTACATCAGGTAGACGGGCAACAAGCTGCGCCGCCACCCCTTTTTGAATTGCAAACCCTAGTCTACTAAAGACAAAACCTTGCCCCCTGGGGATGAAACATTGTTGTGGACAACCCATTGGACCCTGGTCAAGAAACGAATAGCTTCTGGCGCCAGGGAGCCAAAGGTGTCGAAAGCCAGAGGGATAAAGACATGTTGGTTATCTGCACAAGCTTTAGCATGTTTATCTACTTTCTTTGATTAGCTTCTAATTGATTCTTTTTGAAAAGTATTATATATCTAGCATGATTAGCTGCTTTGATGCAGGTCATAATCTTGTTAACTTAAAGTTGAAGTTTGAGTCGTCGCTGCTGTTCGTGAAGTTTGTGTCGTCAGTGTTGGTGACCAACTTGAATCCAATGCCAATGTTAACAAGCTTGACGCTTTCATCCACAATATTAGAAGATGAAGAACTAAACGGGTTTAATAAGTGTTTCCCTAATCTTCAACATCTTTACTTGATAGATGTTAGCGGACTTAAAGATCCTAAGATCCACCTTCTCAACCTCCAAACCTGCCATTTGGATTTCTATCATAATAGTCAACATATATAAAATAGGAAATGATTTGTATAGTCATTGTAGTCAATGTAGTCAATGTATATCTCGGTCAATTAGCCAATTATTCAGCTGACTCAATTATTGTACCCTCTATATATTTCAATTATGATAATGAGAAAAGGCAATGGATTATAATCACTATCATGGTATCACCCTTCCTCTAAAGATCCTGCCCTACCTTACCCTCTGCCGCCTTCTTTCCACTGCTGCAGAACCATCATCCTGCTCGCAGAACCTTACCCTCTGCCGCCGCCTTTCCACTGCTGCAGAACCATCATCCTGCTTGCAGAACCATCCCCTTTTCACCTTATCTTCTGCACACTCTACCTGTTTCTCCTCTGCTTGACCATGGACCCCAACCTCCATCCCGCTCTAACGGTCTCAAACATCAAGACCCATATCCCCATCACCCTCGAGAAAGACTCGACATATTATTCTACCTGGTCGACCCTTTTCAAAGTTCATTGTCAAGCCTTTGAAGTAATCAATCACCTTTCACCCAAACCTTCTGCTGCTGCCTCTTCCTCATCCCCTGATTCTGCACAGACTGACACGGCATCTGCTGCTGAGGCTCTATGGAATCGCCTCGATGCCATAGTTCTTCAGTGGATTTATGCCACCATCAGTCCAGCCCTTCTCAACATTATTATTGAACCCGGACAGTCGGCTTATCATGCCTGGTCGGCTGTCCTTCACGAGTTTAATGATAACAAAACAACCCGTGCGATATTCCTCGGACAGGAATTCGCCGATCTCAGTTGTACCCGTACCCAAAAACCCTCAGGTTGCCTTGGCCACTCCAGAGTGGTATAATGCCATGACTAACGAATTTAGTGCACTTATTAAAAACAAGACCTGGGAACTTGTACCTAGGCACCCTAACATGAACATTATTCGTAGCATGTGGCTTTTCAAACATAAGTACAGGTCCGATGGCAGTCTGGAACGATACAAAGCACGGTTGGTATGTGATGGTCGAAATCAACAAACAGGTATTGATTGTGGTGAGACTTTCAGCCCGGTTGTCAAACCGGCTACTATTCGGTTGGTTCTCTCTCTTGCTCTAGCAAAGACATGGCAAATTAATCAACTTGATGTAACCAACGCCTTTTTGCACGGGAATCTAGAGGAAACTGTCTACATGTACCAACCTATGGGTTTTCGTCATAAAGATTATCCCGACCACGTTTGTCGCCTAAAGAAATCGCTATACGGCCTCAAACAAGCTCCTAGGGCCTGGTACCAACGGTTTACTGATTTTGTCATCTTGCAGGGATTTCAGCAAAGCAGATCCGACAACTCTCTGTTTGTCTACAAACATGGAACTGACGTAGCTTATCTTCTTATCTACGTTGATGACATTATTCTCACCACTTCCTCGGACTCGCTTCACCAGCGTCTAATGTCTACTCTTTCCGGGGAATTTGCTATGAAGGACTTGGGTCCTCTCTCGTATTTTCTGGGCATACAGGTTACACGCAACGGCAACACCATGTTCCTCTCCCAGCAGGCATATGTTCGTGACATTATACATCGTGCCTCCATGGATTCTTGTAAGCCAGTTGCCACCCCTGTTGACACTCAACAAAAACTTTCTGCGGACTCGAGCCCGTTACATGATGATCCCACTACTTACAGGAGCTTGGCCGGGGCCTTACAGTACTTAACCTTTACTCGCCCCGACATATCATATGCAGTTCAACAAGTTTGCATGCACATGCACTCCCCTAGAATTAATCACTGGAATGCTTTGAAACGTATAATCCGGTACATCCAGGGGACTTCGGATTACGGTTTACATCTCGGCCCTGCTCAGAATCTATCTCTTGTTGCCTACACAGATGCCGATTGGGCTGGATGCCCAGACACTCGCCGTTCCACCTCAGGTTATTGCGTGTACTTAGGGGATAATCTTATTTCTTGGTCCTCCAAACGCCAATCCACTATCTCTCGGTCAAGCGCCGAAGCTGAGTATCGGGGCGTTGCCAATGTAGTCGCTGATATTTGCTGGCTACGCAACATTCTTCTCGAACTACATCACCCATTGACTCGTGCAACTATTGTTTACTGTGACAATGTGAGTGCGATCTATCTCTCAGGTAATCCAGTGCAACACCAGCGCACTAAACACATCGAGTTAGACATCCACTTCGTCCGTGAACAAGTACAACGCGGACACATTCGAGTCCTTCACGTGCCGTCTCGTCACCAGATCGCCGACATCTTCACCAAAGGTCTCCCTCGCGTCCTCTTTGACGACTTCAGATCCAGTCTAAGCATTCGGCCTCCCAACGCTTCGACTGCGGGGGTGTAATAGTCAACATATATAAAATAGGAAATGATTTGTATAGTCATTGTAGTCAATGTAGTCAATGTATATCTCGGTCAATTAGCCAATTATTCAGCTGACTCAATTATTGTACCCTCTATATATTTCAATTATGATAATGAGAAAAGGCAATGGATTATAATCACTATCATATCATAATCCAACGTCTTTAACTCTAATCACCCACAACCTCAACACACTTAGAATTCACTTTAGTAATAAACTTAAACATGTTGGCGCATTCTCCGCCGAAAAGTTTGAGAAACTGAAAACACTTTGGCTGTACTCTTTATATATTGGCTCTTTACTTTCACAATTCCCGATTACAAAAGCAGTTCAAAATTTGACATTGGATGCAAGAAAGAATAGACCAACAGATGCCATGGGTTCAGAATTGACCCTAAGGAAGGTGTTCATGGTTTTCCCCAATGTGACTTCTCTATGTATCAAATCAAGTGTTTGGTCGGAATTAGAAGCTTGTTTGAATCCACAAGGTTGGGAGATTTTGGATGGGAGGAAAGGATTGAAAACAATTCGTGCATATCTTATGTTAGTTAACCCGTCGTTGACTTTCTCATTTGTTGCTTGTGTTTTGGACCAATGCGAAGGCTTGTTAGACGTCTCGTTGCTCATACATGGTGATTGTATGACTTCTAAATCTAAAAGCTTCATGTCTAAGTGTGTGGCTCGTTGGCCTAGGTTGAAGTGGCGATGGGGAAGATGGAGTGAAGGCAAGAAAGATACTTGGATAACTAATGCTATATCTAACTGAATGCCACAAATCATCTAAGAAGCTCCACTTTTGATGAGGTAATAAGATCGTTCCAATGTCATTTGTAATCAGTTATATTTATCAATTTTAACCAATTGGTGAAGAGAATAGCTCTATATATTAGGCTGCTTTTGAGTTATTGCATTATTATTATTATCATTATGTTTAAACAATCTAGTATCAACATTTTAGAACTAGATCATGTTGGGTCAAGTACTCCTTTAAAGACTATTTATTAAAATAATTTTTTTTTTATTGAATAAATCCGGATATAGATAAAACAAAATACGAAAGTTACATCATAATAGCAGGTAGACGGGCAACAAGCTGCGCCGCCACCCCTTTTTGAATTGCAAACCCTAGTCTACTAAAGACAAAACCTTGCCCCCTGGGGATGAAACATTGTTGTGGACGACCCGTTGGACCCTGGTCAAGAAACGAATAGCTTCTGGCGCCAGGGAGCCAAAGGTGTCGAAGGCCAGAGGGATAATTACCCAAGTTTTATATATTTCATATTATCGGCCAGGGACCAAGGTTATTGGTATGTTACAATCCTTTAATTTAGGTTTATGTGTGATGGGAAGAAAAGAATTTAGAATTATATGTGTGGGTTGTGACTTGTGAGACGATTTTGTTATCTGCCTGGATGATCACCATACGAATATGTCTTTCAAATATATATTGTCGGCCTGATGGTTTTCCAATCCAGTGAATCTTGAGTCGGTCTCCATAGGTTAAAATCGTTTATCAAACATATATAGTGAGCATACGATCGAAAGTGGAAACCAACCCCCTTTCAGGTCTTCAATAGGCTCCGGATATTCACACAAGGTTGCATTTTAGTTACACAACCCTATACGGCCCGTAGACAAACATGAAAACGAGGTACGAGGTTTCAGTTCTGACTACACTGCATTAAAATTTTAAAGGTTTATATTTCTTATGCAGCAGCAGCGGATGTTTATATTTTTTATAGTGGGTTATGTGTTCATCCTTTTTTAATTACCTATGTCAAATGATAAATTTTGGTCATAGACTTTAATCCTGTTATCTATGTGACTTATGTTATCAACTCGTGTTGTTTTATGGCTTAAAATGGGTAGATGGCGAGAATTTTATATGTGTTTGATATGTCTAGATGGCTGCACGATGCACAAAACATACTGAACCGTAGCCATATACGTTGAATCCAGCCATATGGTCTGAACCAAACCATATGGAGTATAATTTCCATCAATCTTCAAGTGCCTGTTAAGCCAAATTTTCTTAAATTGAGAAGCCGTTGTGAGACATTCCTTATGATGACGTCGGGAAATAGGATAAAGATTTGTACCTCATTAATAGGTCTTATATAAATGAGCGGTTGCCTAGGGGTGTTGTAGCGTTGAAATCACTTTAAAGTATCCAAACTTTGGGTTTAGTCTTGGCAGCTACAACGACCATAAAACGTGTTTACATCGGTATTCAATGGACAACCGACTGATCTGTTATTTGATAAAATTGAATGAACTGGATAAACGAAACCGTGACATGATGTCTTGTAAGGCTATGAGAGTATGAGGTGTGGAGATATGAAAAAGTTCATGTCTCCATGCCACCTAGGATGCCATCTCATTTGGGTCTATTTTTCTCTTACTTGAGACATGAGTGAGGTGTAGTGACACCAAATGTATATGTCTCATGCATTTATTACTTAATTTTTTTTAATATTAATTTTAATTAGTTTTATAAAAGTAACATATAAACAAAATAATGTTCAAATAAATACTAAATTTTATAAAAAAAATTACATACCATCCTAAAATTTAAAAAAAAAATACAAACCATCCTAAAATTACATAAACGTTTAAAAATTACATAAATGATGTATGTGCTCGTTACATAACGAGAATTCGTTTAACTCTTGTTGCTCTGGGCCAACCGGAATAGTATTCTCCTATACCGCGTTTTCATCGTACTCACAAATAGCTCGACCTTCATCTTCGATGATCATGTTATGCAGCAAGATACAAGCATACATATAATAACGTAGTTTTTTTGGTGTGAAAGCACTTGTTGGATTTGCGATGATGTGTCATCTTGCTTGTAGAACCCCAAATGTTTGTTTAATGTCCTTTCGCGCCACTTCTTGAAACCTAGAAAATTTCTTTCTTTTTTTCGTCGGGAGGGTGCTTAATAGTTTCAACGAGTGTAGAGTAGGTTGGGTATATTAAATCAGCAAGATAATACCCGCGCCTGTACTCAACCCCAGAAACTGTAAATCTTGTATTCGGACCGGTTCCTTTTACAACATCTTCAAAAACCAATGATTGATTAATGACATTAATGTCGTTATTCGATCCGGGAACACAAAAAAAAAAAGCATGCCAAATCCATAAATCTTGTGACACATCAGCCTTTATTGTTGGATGGCCATGATCGCCTCGATAAAACTGGTCACGCCATGCATTAGGGTAATTCGCCCACGGCCAATGCATGCAATCGATGCTTCCGAGCATCCCTGGAAAACCATGCTTTTCGTGGTGGAACTCATACAACTTCTGGACTTCATTGTAGTTTGGTTTTCACAAATATTTTTTGCTGTAGATCTTGACAACACGTTTGCAAAACTTAAACAAGGAGTCACGTGCCATTCTTTCAGACATCCGTAAATACTCATCCCACGAATCGGTTGTTGTCCCGTAAGCTAGTTGACGCAATGTTGCTGTGCATTTTTGTAAAGTTGTGAACCCCCGTTTTCCTCTAGCATCGTATCGTAACGTAAAAAACGGGTCAGAACTGGACAAGTCATCGGCAATACGTACGAACAGTCGACGGCTCATTCGGAACAGGCGCCTAAACATCTCATCCGTGTACACCGGTTGATCGGCAAAGTAATCTACTACTAATCGCTCGTGGGCACATACACGTTTGTTGTAAATAAATATAACTATTGTGGCGATAAAATTATAAACATAAAATATTTGCGATATAAATTCTAAAAAAAATAGTTGTTATATATATTCTAACAAAAAAAAAATACACTTACCCTCCCGGTCTTTGTTTATGCCAGCTTGCCAAGTTCGTGGTTGCGAGCTCACTTCGTCTTCCTCCACCACAATTATTTGTGCCGATTCCCAAACCGCGTTTATAAAAATCTGGTTTTTTTCCCTCGACGAACTAGACGAATCAACCAATGGTAGATAAGACATTGTTTGGTTTTTTTTAAAAGAAAATATGAGTGTTTTTATAAGAAAGTAGAGAGGATTTTGGTAAGGAATGAGATAATTTTGGTTGATTTTTGGTTTATATATATAAAAAGCTTTTTTTTTTTCTAAATGATCGTTGCATTGCATTTGACCGTTGGTAACGTTCGAAAAAGAAAGGAAAATTCTAATTGGTCCGTCTCGGGCATCCGGGGAGTAACGGGAGAGACAGGGATGGGGATGTAGGGACGAGGACGGGGGCTCAAAAGGTGGGACGGGGGTTGGGGGCGTCTACACACCGGAGAGCCTAAAGTAGCTCCGTATTCACCTTGAAACATGACATGATGCATGTAATAAGCGTCTCTTTGACCCATGACTATTCATTTCCAAAAGTTGTTGAATGATAGTTAGTGCCCGCAATAAAACGTTTGAGAATTAAAAAGATTTATAAAATCATAAATTCTGTTATGCCCGCAATAAAGTGTTTGTGTCCCACTTCGCATCGAGCAAACTCTTTGCTAGTGCATAACAGGCAACACGAACATGTTAAGACACGGACATGAAACCTGTAAACACGAACACGACACGAAATCAAATCGTGTCATTTTTTCAAACATGAACACAAACCCGTGTATAACAGGTTAATACGATAAGACATGATAAGGAACGCCTAGTAAAACAGGTTAACATGACAAGACACGACAAGACATGATAAAAAACACGGTAAGACACGATAAGACCTATTAGGACACGAACACGATAAGACATGAACACGAACACAACACAAAAATAAACAAGTCTTAGTATTTTCACCTGTTATAAACACAAAACCTGTTAAAATCGTGTAGGTTCGTATCAAATTATCGTGTTCATGACTAAATTGTCGGCCTGTGTTTGGGACTTCATAGTTCATACATTTCTCTTTCCTTTTCCTCACCACCATTACCCAATACCCATGGACAAGCTCCATGACTCGCTCCTTCTCCAAATACTGAGTCAACTCGACGACTCAGCCGACGTAGCTCGGTGCCGAGTCGCTTACAAACCTTTCAACACTGTGTTTCCAGACCTCCGATCAATTAACCTTCAATGCTCGGAGAAATGGTACGCCGATTCAATGTCTAGGGTTTCAAAATCTAAATCTTTCATGTCAGTTTTTCTTGATATTATTTCGAAATTGGATACTGTCGAATCGGTGTCGATCATCCATGAGGATCCATACTCTGTGATGTTACCTGGTCTTGAAGGCGATGATTTAACCCTCCAAAATAGGTTTGTGCAGGAGTGGGTGCCTATGGTTTCCAAATCCTTGAAATCGCTTTGCTTATCTGGTTTTCCCTATTCATGTATTGTGCCGCTCATTTCTAAGCATTGTAAGTTCTAGATATTCTAGTAATGTAAATTGGGTACACGGACACGTACCGGTACCGAATTTGAACAAAAGTGGGTACCAAATATATTGTTACGAATTACGATAGTAAGATACGGGTATTGGTATCGGTATTTGGGTATGATTAATGATATCTGTTTTGGTACCACTTTGTTAGATTTATTTTTTGATCACTTCTACGGGTACCAAGTAGGTAAAATCGGTTCGAGTATTAATACTATACGGGTTCTAAGTTGGTAAAATCTTTTACATGTACCAATATGATACGGGTACCAAAGAGGTAAAATTGATACGGATACCATAAATAGTTAAATACCATAATGCGAAGTAAAGCATGATAATATCAAAGGCATTAGTAATTTGGTACAGCATGTTGGTTCAAATGATAGAGGTAATCTGTGATTATGAGAATTTGAACCCTAGAAAACAGTAATAAAATTTATAGATTCGAATTTGATTTTTGTTTTAGGTAAAGTAGAAACTAAGAGATTTTATTACATGCTAATATAAACTAAACTAAATCCAAATCTTTAATATCACAAAAGTTTGAATAACCTGAAGTTTGTTGCATGCATAGTGTGGCCAATTGGATGTTATTTGTTATTCTTGAGAGTTTGATTGTTTTGTGTTTGGGATTGAGTTTCAAAACAACTTATTGACTTATTGGCTTCTCAAAGAAGCCAATAAGTCAATAAGTTGTTTGTATAACCCAAAAACACTTTCTGTTTTGACTTTTGGCTTTTCGCTTTTGGGAAAAAATTACAAATCTACCACCCATACAACCAATATTCACAATAAGTTAAGCGAAACACTTAAAAAAACACAATCTATTGACTTTTTTGACGTTTCTTATCCCAAAAGCTAATCCAAACACTTTTTTTAAAACTCCTTTTCAAAAAGTCATAAGCCAATAAACACTTTTGACCAAAAGCACTTTTGCATTTCCAAACTCAAACCCAAACACCCTCTTAGTTGGGCTTAAAGCATTCATTCTGCTTCCTTTGATGTTGCAGGTCATAATCTTGTTAACTTACACCTCACGTATGCGTGGTTGTCGGTGGTCACTATGAATCCAATGCCAATGTTAAAAAGTTTGACACTTGAATACACAGATTTAGAAGACATACACCTAAATGAGTTAAATAAGGGTTTCCCTAATCTTCAAGTTCTTAACTTGATAGGTGTTAGAGGACTTCAGGATCCTAAGATCCACCTTCTCAACCTCCAAACCTGCCATTGGGCTGAACATAATCATCGGCAATCTTCGTTGACTCTAATCACCCCAAACCTCACCACACTTGTAATTGAATGTGTCTATCCTGCTGAAATTCATGTTGAAGCTCCCATGTTATCTGAGTTTGAACTTAGCATTAATACCATTAAACGTCCAGGCGCATTGACATTCAAAAAGTTTGAGAATTTGAAAACAGTTTGGCTTGACTCTTTATGTATTGGTTCCTTACTTTCAGAAATGCCAGTCACAAAAACAGTAGAAACTTTGTCATTGGTTTCAGAAAACGAGGAACCAACAGACCCAACAGACGCCACAGATTCAAAGTTTACCATAGGGAAGGTGCTCATGGTTTTTCCCAACCTGAGTTCTCTGTGTATTTATGCCGGTGCTTGGTCGGAATTAGAAGCTTGTTTGAACCCAGAAGGTGGGGAGTCTTCGGATGGGAGGAAAGGATTGAAAACGATCTGTGCATATTTGAAGTTAGTTGACCCTTCGTTAACTTTCTCATCTGTTTCATGTGTGTTGGACCAATGCCTTGGCCTGTCAGAAGTCTCACTGCTCATCCATGGTGATGTTGTTGATACAGAATCTAAAAGTTTCATGTCTAAGTGCATGGCTCGTTGGCCCGGGCTGAAGTGGAGATGGGGAAGATGGAGTGACGATATGGAAGATTCTTGGATAACTGATGTCTGATGGTATGTCTACTTAAACTCAACAATGCATCTAAGAAACGCGTTTGTGATGAGGGAATCTCGATCATATTATATTGATACAAACGTTTAACATTTTTTAATTTACGCTATAGGCTCATGTATTTTAATGAATTGATGGATGAAGAAAATAGGTCTAAATATTGGACTTGTGAGTCGTACAATATTATTACTAATATCATGTTTAAACTGTCTAGTTTGAACATTTCAATTACTGTTATCGTGTTTTAACTTTCAAGTTTCAAACTTTCAAAGTTAGATTGTCAAATGGGTACTTCTGGATTGTCATGATGTATGAAACCAAGTGTTGTTCACCCACTGAAAGCTTCCCAATTAGCTCATAGCCATAGAATCATAGATCAAAGTTTTTTGTTGGCGTAATGCGTGGGTCGGGTTGGGCAATGGTTTGGGTCAACTAGGTTCAGGTCAAAACTGGCTGTGAACAAAATGAATTCGGGTCAAAACGGGCCGTTTATCCTTTTGGGTCCGGGTCAAAACGGGTCCAACCAAAATGAGCTTGAGTTGAAGTAAGTTGTTTCAGAGAAAAAGTATTAAAACAAACATGCACTTCGGTCTTCGACCTTCTCAACTAATTTGGCTACCTTTGAATCAATCTGTTCGAGTTATTACAATGTGTTCATGCATGAATGACATCTACTATTATATGTACTCATTAGTTGAATGCCTTAAAGAGGCCCATGCTCAAGATTTCCTCACTACACTCCCAATTGACGGACTCGGGCAACATATGTCGGCTATCGAATATCGGGCGGTCCTCAAATACCGACTGATGATTCCCATGTTCCCCGTTGACGAACCGTGTCCGATCTGTAAAAAAACACGCTTAGACAAGTTTGGAGAACACGCCCTACATTGTAAGGAGTTGCCAGGCTTTAAATACAGACATGACCTGGTTAGAGATGTTCTATGGGATGTGTTACGAAGGGCGGGGATTTCAGCCAAAAAAGAGGCTCCCGTGAATTTCTTGACAGACCCACTTGACGGGCGGTCCACCTTGAGGCCAGCGGACGTTCTTGTGTTCGGATGGGCGCAAGGCAAGCATGCGTGCGTTGACCTTACTGGGGTATCCCCATTGGTGGGACTCCGGGATTCGGGTTTTGTGGCTGGGCAGGCAGTTTTGAAAGCTGAGAGCAAAAAAGTGGATAAACATGAAGCGGCTTGTCTAGAGAACCAGCATGTGTTTGTGCCCTTCGCTTTTGATACTTTTGGAGCGCTGGCCCCGCAGGCAATCAAGCTCCTCGATCGCGTGAAGAAAGTTGTGCAAAGTAATTCTCCAGCTACTAAGGGCCAATGTTTTATTTTCAACAGAGTAGGTTTTGCAATACAAAAGGGGGTAGCGGCGCAACTTGTGGCCCGTTTACCTACGTATCACTTGTAATTGGCTGTCTTTGGTTTAATATAATGTTATTTCACATCAATTAGTTCAGAGATGAAATTTATATAACTTCATGATATATAACCCTGTCCAAAATCTAGTGTTATGTTTTGTACCAGCATATGTTGGAGGGGCATTGTAATGCTATAATAAAGTAACTAAAGTGGCGGCAAAGGGTGTTGTTGGGCGATGTTGGAGGGGCGGTTGTGGTCCTGTTGTGGAGGTGGGTGGCGGTGGCAGGGTTGTGGTGAACGCAACGACAAGAAGGTGGTGAAGACAACAATGGTTGTGGGTTATGCTTAACCCATCAGTTAATTATTACAGTTTGTTGAGGTATTACAGACCCATGTACAGGTCCCAGTCTCCCCTGTGCTGATGTTTAATCAGCTGCAAGCGCAACTATGCATCCAGGTGGGTTGAAACTCATCCAAGTGTATCAAATGGATAAGAGCTAAACATGTTTGGGACACTTCGGAGGGTGTCACTATATTTATGGTAGGAACAGATGTGTTTTTTCTTGAAATGCACGTGTCGACACTGAATCATATGTTGTATATATGAGCTGAGCCCGAGTCATCATAAGCTCGGTTTGTAAACGAGCTAAGCTTGAACTTGAATTGTTTGCTTGTGTTTTTCGATCCGAGCCAAGCCAAGCCGAGGGTAGTGTTTAACTTTGAGCCCGAGCTCAAGCTCACTCTTTTTCGGCTAGCTTGATAAACAACCCTAGTTGGTAGGTATTGTAGTATGCATAGTTATCAAAAGCGCTAGGCGCACTCAAGAGACATGGGCCTTGCCTAGGGCCTAGGCGTGAGGCGCCAAAAAAAACGAGGGCCTGAGATAAAAAAAAAAGCGAACAAAGAAAATAAAGTAAAAATATATTAAAATAGTACTATTTTTCATCTAGTTACAATCAAAAGTTATAAAATATTGATGTATTAGTGTATAGAAGTAGATTTCCTTAGATTAAAGTAGAAATTTAGCTGGAATCTAGCCATAATTTAACGAATTTGGTTGGAAACTCTCTTGAATTTGGAAATCTAGTTGCAATATACGCCTAAACCTTCACCTAGAGAATTAAAGTCCAATTTCCTCGACTCAAGGTGCAAATGCATTACCCGGCCTAAAAAAATGGGTCTAGGCGCACGAGACGATGACTTTTAACCAGTGTTGTAAAAGGCGAGCTAGGCGGCCGCCTAGGCGCCGCCTAGTCGCTAGTCGGTACCCAATGTCGGAATAAGGTCCTAGGCTGGATCCTAGGCCTTTTGGCCATTAGGCGGGGATTTGGCGGATTTAGGCGGTCCTAGGCGGTCTTAGGCCAACCTAGGCGCTGGTTATTATTATTATTTTTTGATTCCACAAATTTCTAAGGTAGAAAAGTGATGGAGAAGTACCTGGTTTGCAGCAATTGGAGTCGATGATGAAGAGGAAGGAGTTACAGGAATGGTGTATGATGATGGAGAAGAAAAAAAAATTAGGGTTAGACTTCACCATGAAAGGAGATGCAGGAAGAAGAAGAAGAAGTGGAAGCATGAAGAAGAAGAAGATAGCGGCTATTTGGTTTAGGGTTTTTTTTTATGTTTAGTTATTTAATATTTACCCCCTTAACTTTCATTATTTTACATTTAGTTCTTCTAACTTACAATGTTTTACATAAAAGCTAAAAATAAGTTTATGTATTTAAACATTTAACCCTTCTATCTCTAACATATTTTCAAAAAACACCTAAATTTGTGTATATATATATAAAATATGTATAAAAATACCAAAACGCCTAATTTCGCCTAGTCCCGACTAGTCCCTAGGCTGGACCTCACCGCCTGCCTAGCGCCTAGCGCCTTCTGCAACACTGCTTTTAACAACTGTGGTAGTATGTTGTTTCCCAATTGTGTGTTTTGATGCAGGTCATAGTCTTGTTATAAAGCCAAAACGAGCATGGTTGTCTGTTAACAATTTGAATCAAATGACACTGCTAACAACTAACAAGTTTCACTTGAATCAATAGAATTAGAAGACGGACACCTAATCGAGTTTAAACGTGTTTCCCTAGTCTTCATGTTCTTGACTTAGTAGGCGTTAGAGGACTTATTTGGCGTCTTTGAACCTAATCAACCCCAACCTCATCACACTCAGAATTGAATGCATCATGCCTGCTGCATTTCATGTTGAAGCTCCCAAGCTATCTCACTTTCATCTTGGCCTTTACCCTTTGACAACACTTCAAAATACTTTTGTTGACTTCATGAATTCGCAATGTCCATGCATCCAAACATGGAAATAGTAGCGGATTGGCTTATGCAAACAGTTGGTACAATGTGGACAAGTTAATTGAACATGAGTAAGTAGTAATATTATTAATGTAAAGAAACACTGCAGGCTAAGTAGTTTATAAGAAGTTTGCCTAATTTGTTTTAAGTTTTGATTATCATTTGGGCTATTATACTCTAGTGTCCGAGAACTTGGAATCGAAGCTTTTTTTAGACTTGAATCGAAACCATTTTCGAAACCGGAATTATTGAAATGACCCGTAAGGTAAAAATTAGTTTGAGCACTCCTCCATTGAAAGCGGTTAAAAACGAAACCAGTTTGAACCAAAAGCCAATGTTGACTAGGTTTAACCGAACCCGAACTCAGCCCCAGAAACTGATTTGTGCACCTCATTCTAATTCTAAGACTATGTGGTGTGAGGAGCGGCTTAGGCCCGCCCAGCCTGTCTAAGGGCGGCCAACACCGTCCAACTTTGGCCTTTCAAGACGGTGATGTTGATTGGTGGGTTTTAAATGTTGAGCTAATGTTGTCATCTTAAAATAAAATGGTGGTCCAATTTAAAATTTAAAAAAATAAAACAAATATGAACCAATAGGAGTGGAGGACTACCCAAGAAAGACTACTCCTACACCCTTAGGTAGTCCTCAAGTTGTCTAAAACCAAGGTTGGCCCACTTTTTCTTGACGTGACGGCAAGGCTTCCCAAGCCTTGCCTCAACCACACCACACAGTCTAAGTTTATTAATTGAGGCCAACAAAATGAATTTTATTTTATTTTATGAAATCACAAGAAAAAAGAGAAAAAACATAATAAATCAATTGGGTTGGACTCTATCGGGTCAAGGCCCAGTAAAACATAAGTAATAAAAACACATAATAAATTAGGGTTTATTATATAGCCTTCATCTACCTTTACTATACACTTTTAGCGCCTCCGTCTTCGTCCTCATCCAGATTCCAAACCCTAGGTTCCTCTCTCTCTCTCTCTCTCTCTCTCTCTCTCTCTCTCTCTCTCTCTCTTACGTCAATTGATCAATGTGTTAATCAAGTGTTTAATTATCATTATTTGTGTGTGTGTGTGTGTGTGTGCACTGTGCAGGTAAGGTGTAGTTGAAAGAGGTAAAATAATGGTGGAGAAGACTAAAGGAAGGAAGGAAGAGGTGGTGACCCGAGAGTACACCATTAATCTTCACAAGCGTCTTCATGGATGGTATTTTTCTACTGCTTTATTTTTATTTATTTAATTACTGTGTTGGATTATTTGATGTTAATATTGTTTAATGTAGTTGTATGTATGTATGTTTAGCTAAACATACACAGTTGATAGTGTTTAATTTGTTTACTTGTTAATTGTTATTTTATTTTTTAAGATAGACTCTTAGAACAGCACTAGGAATTTGTGATGGAACACAAGTGTTTGGTGATTGTTTTGGTATTGAGTTATCTTATGAAATCTATATGCTTTTCAATCTGGCCTAAGACTTAACATTACAAATAAAACTTTACTGTTTGTTTGCCTCGTGTCTCGCAAGCTTACTATTTTGGCTATCATAGTTGAGTCGGGCCGTTCAAAAAAGCGAATATGATGCGGCGGCTTAGGTAGTTCTTTTGTATGTGCGCCTCATAGGGCTGAGACGCCAATGAAACCTGCGCCTTAGGGAAGTTTTGATGTTTTGGACTTTTTGTGTCAATTTTAGACATTCAGTCTTCTTTTAATGTGTGTTTTGATGTTGAAATTACTCATTAGTTAGTATTTTCTATTTTATAATATATATAATTTTTCAGTACGCCTCGGAAGGTGAAGGGAAAAGCCTTGAGGCTCGATTCCGTACTGGTGAACCTTCGTTGCTATAGGTCGCGAGATTTTACCTGGACGTTGCTTTTTAAGTCCACTTTGAAATTTGAAATATCTATAGTAATTAGTATATTTTTTTTATCATTATAATATTTATTTTTAAGGTAATGGTTTGATGCAATATTAATAAATTGACTCAAGTAACTTATTCTCATGTATGCGGCTTTTTTCTGCTTTGAATTTGGTAGTTGTATATTTATCCTTCTATCCAGTTTGTGTTTTAGAAAATACTACATAGATGCTTCGCTTCCAGCAACCGCGAACTATTGTTCTGTGGACTATCGTAGATTATACGTCTAGATTTTTGGACAGCTTGTGGGTTGCGAATCTTTTTTCCAATTTCCCTTTTTGTTTGAGCAATTAATATAACTCAGACGACCCAGTAGTAAGAACATGTATATCAATTGTATTTAGATAACTACATTGTGTTTTGCTGTTTTCTTCAACAGCACCTTCAAAAAGAAGGCCCCAAAAGCTATCAAGGAGATTAGGAAATTTGCGCAGAAAGCCATGGGAACCACAGACGTGAGAGTCGATGTCAAACTAAACAAATACGTCTGGAGCCGAGGAATCAGAAGTGTTCCAAGAAGAGTCAGAGTTCGAATTGCCCGCAAGAGAAATGATGATGAAGATGCAACGGAAGAACTTTACTCGCTTGTTACTGTTGCTGAAATCCCAACAGAAGGGTTGAAGGGTCTTGGCACCAAAATCATTGATGATGAAGATTGATTTGGTAAAATCTGTCCTTTTCTTGAGTTTCGCAAGTTTGGATTTTGATATTTGGAACTTTTTATTATCAAAATTGTAGCGTTTACATTTTACTTCCGAGTCAATTTTTTACCTTTTGGTATGCTTCATGTGATGGATGATTTTGATACCAGTTTACCATCTTTGGAAAGACGATTATAGTATTTTTTTTCTATATTATGGTCATAGTCGGGTCATATTACCTTTCAACTAAGTGACTTAAAAGAAACAGTCAAAATTTTATTCGTGTTCATCTAATGTACATTTTTCGTTTTGTTTCATATAAACTTGATGCAAATGTTTGACACATTTGCGTGAAACTGTACAAATCTAGCGCAGATGCCTTGCAATCGTGCAAACTGCGAATCGTATCATTTGCAAATCATAATACAGGTCATCGAGCCTTATAAGCGTACATATAGCTTTGAAGTTTTTTAACCTCCTCAGATGATTCATCAAATAGTGTATCTACATAAAGACACAACACTGCTGCACTGCAAAAGAAAACAAAATGAAGCTTTAATTTTCATAGAGAGAAAAACATGTTTTCTTACATGCATGACTAAAGGGTAATAGCATGTTAGCATGCTACACTGTTGGTGTAATTAACCTAAGATGAGAAGAGAAAAGAAACGAACGAAAAATAGTACCTCAAGGGACCGAAAGGAAGCCAGATAACATCCCACCGGAACTTGGGCAGCCTATAAGACAGGAGAGCTATTACGAGATTCAAATGTATAAAAAGCGTTAAGCTTGTAGTGTAGAGGTGATGATATTGACCCATTTATTAGTAAATGGGTCGATTTGGGTTGTCTTTACTCTCAAACGAGTCAAATGTGTCCAAGGCTCCTAGTGTTTGATATTGACCCATTTATTAGTAAATGGGTTGATTTGGGTTGTGTTTACTCTAAAACGAGTCAAATGTGTCCAAGGCTCCTAGTGTTTGAATGTGTTAAAACTCAAAACTTCAAAAGTATAACGAATTTTGTCCAATATGCATAAAACATCTAAATCAGTCTTAAAAGAATTAGTCTATAATTGTATGCAATAGTTTTCGTATATAGTCTTAATTGTTGTCTTTTAAGTCGAATAAAATTCGATGGCGTTAAAAGATTGAACAGATGCAGGAGTTGACTCGACCAGACCACTTTCGAGTTTGGACTACACTAAATATTACCCGTTTTGATCAATAACCGACCCACTCGTTTTACTGCCTCTAGTAAAGTATTTTTTGCAATTCTTAATGTTATAAAGATAACAAGTAAAGGTGTAGTGGAACATTCATACCTGAGCATATTATATAACCAGAAAACCGCTAACAGAACACCAGAGAAGCAAGAGAAGCAAAGAAATCGTCTACGAGACCGTGACCTATGAAGCAATCCAGCAATGGCCATGGAACACACTAAAACAGCAGCCCAATCTGTCATAGAGTGTTAAATCTCTAAATTGGCCTCCAACAAAAAGAAAAGAAATCAATCATGCAGAAACATCAATCTATCTGTTTGTATATGATGATAACAGGCAAATTGGTCATTCCAAGTTGGAGACTTATCGAAATAAAATATTGTAATTTGAGGGGATATGATCATAGTCACAGGATTCGCTAATCTACCTGCGTACCGCGAATCCAATCGTGCGTACCGGAATCGGGTACATTCGCGTACCGTTCGCATAGGATTTGCGATCCGATTCGTAAAATTGAGCGTACCGGATTGTCGAATTCGCTGTCTAGATTCAATGCGATTCGCGAATCGGAATTAAATGCTTCGAAATCTGCAGCAATTATGGTGACTATTCGCTTACCATAGCTAGATGAAGAGTCTATTGTTTCCTTATAATTATGAACTTGGTTAGTTAGTTTTATGTTTTTGAACTTATAATTATGAACTTTGTTTTGGATTATGATTATGAAATGTTTATTGGAATTATTTGAAAAAAAAAAATATATTGTATAATGTTTAGATACGATACGGCGTACCAACTTATAGGGTACACCGTACCGCGTACCGAATGAACCTACCCCTCTCGTACCGAATTTTAGAAATGCGCGAACCGCGTACCCGATTTCGTACCACGAACCGGAGCGTACCGCGATTCATGTGACTATGGTCCAGAATATAGAATATTGAGTATGCAGATCTGATCTGCCAAATGTAATGTAATTTAAAGTTAAAAAGCTAACCTGCAGCAATCACAATCCATGATTCAACCTCTCCCATGAAGTAGGCATGGTAATGCTGTCACAACAACACATTATTATTGTTCCACAATCATAAGATAAACAAAGACATGGTAATCAACCAAACAATCTTAATCTCTATAGACTTGACGAAACGGCTAAAACAGACAGACAGACAAACATATATTAATCGATTATAGATGTCTCGTCATGTAGCATACCAGTTCCCATGGCATTGTTGTTTGTCTATGAATGGAGAAAATAAGAAATGCGACGAAGCAACAAAGCAATCCTGCAAACACTCGCTGCAATAACAGCATAAAACCACATAAACATATTAAAACAGGCAAACAAAATTTCAATACAGATTTAAATTTTGAATTGGAATTGTTCAAAATTCAATATAAAAAAAAAAAAAAAAAAAAAAAAAAAAAAAAAAAAAACTGAGTATTTCTAAATTGTGCATTACCTTCCAAAATCGAGATTGTTGCGCTTGAGACGTTACAAGTGATCTAACCAGCTCCTCCTGCTCTGTAGCGCGTTTATCAATCAATCAGTCATTCCAAAACATTAATGAAATCATTCTATGCAATCATAAAACCTAATTAAAAAAGCAAAGAGAGAAACACACCAGCGGTGTCAATCGGTTGGAAACCAGAGATCGTAGGAAGGGATAAGACATCGTCTGAAATGTCATCTACGCTGTCGTCTGAGTGAACATTCTTCCACCTCCTCGCCAGCCCATTCATCCTTCACGATCAAATCAAATCAATTCATATCCTGCATGCATCTTTGAGCACACGTACATAACATCATGTTTGTAAATATTTGCACTGTAGGTCCTCACACTATATTTTATTCGATTTAGACCCCTAAACTTCATAATTGTTTTCTAAATAGTTGTAAATAATAATTCTTATGCTCATAATAATATTATCACTTGTTTATCCTCTAAAATGTCCTCGGGTATAAGTTTTATACCCGAATATCTTCTAAATGTCTTATATTTGGACAATAGATTATAAGATGTGAATCGGTTTCGAGTAACTAAATTTCATACGCATGCATGTATAAACGTTTTTTTTGTTTGCCTCGTACATATACAACAACCATACCCAGCATCACAAATTGACTTTTTAGTGTACACTATGTGAGACCTTGGTTTTAAAAAGCGCTAGGCGCACAAAAGCGACGAGTTCTAAGCGCATCGCGCAAAGCAAAAAGCGTGGGATTTTCGTACCCGAAGCGCACACTAATTATATAATTTTTTTTATATATCTCATATATATTCCATGAGTTTTTAGCTTCATTTACCCAAAATATAGCTATAAATAAGGTTTTTATGTGATTTTACCTATATGTACAAGTCAAAAACACCAAGGTACAACATTTTTATGCATAAAAATACTCAGGTTACGTGAGGCGCGCGCCTCAGGGAGAAGAGCGCCTGAAATTTGACAAAAAAAGCGTCTGAGGCACACGCCTTTGGGAAAAAAGATAGGCACAAAGCCGTGAGGCGCCCTAGGTTGCGCCTAGGCGCGCTTTTTAAAATCCAGTGTGAGACATGCCACCACATTTTCTCTTTTTTAAGTTGGTTTTAAGTAATTACTAAAAAACATGGTCTTTGGTGAGCTAAGGATGGACGCCGAGCACCATTTTGGCTTGTTTACATCCCTCGGATAGAATGATAGATTAGAATGTTATAGACAGAAAAACATGTAAATTGCGATACTATGCCCAAATGCGGGAAAGCGAAATTCACCACAAAAGAAACAGAAAACAAATCCATCCAAATTCATAACCAGATAATAAGCATTGTATAGTCAAACATAATAAAGGTCTAAAAATTCCATCAAAATAAGCTACAAGACTATGCTGCTTGCTCTGCACCAACCAGCTTACTTCTCAGATGAATTCGGCCCCCTCTTCTTACCAAAACCAACAACTGCAAAAACAAACGAAAATGTATGTTAAAACCCAGCCAAAGATTCGTACAATCGCATAGTATTCATCTTCTGGCCACAGCATCATATTCACATAATAGAAGTAAAACTTCTTTTTATAAATGAAAGTCCAAATTTATCTACTAAAAGTGGTACAAAATCCTTAGAATTTAAATATGATAATTGCATCCAAGTTTGTAAACAGATTTGTTTTCGGATTGAACCAAACAGTCGGAATTTTCCCTTTCCCAAGATTTTTCATAAAAAAAATAACCAGCTTTTTAGAAAAAAAAAAAGAATAATTGTAAGATCGTTTTTTATATAGGTTACTATATCGGTTGATACACTTATATACGCAAATACTACATCAATAAAGCAATGTGTACAAATGTATCGTTTGATTCTCACGGTTCTTGACATAATATTGGTTTAGAAGCATTCATTTCAAAACCAAGCACCTGTTAAGAGCTGCAACAGCTGCATAACGCACTTGTACATAGTGATTTGATCATGATACATGATAAAACGGTTACTTTTTTTATTATTATCTTCTATGCAGTATCAGTGTATCACACTACATACAAGTGCATTTTGCAATTGTCGCGATTCTCAACACATTATTAGTTCTAAAATGAAGTTGCCCCTAAGACCAGCTGAGTATGCAGGCATTGATCAAACAATAACCCTGTGTTTGGACACAAGGATAAGCTGTTTTGAGGTTGTTTCTGGTTGCTTAAATGGTTATTCAACAAGTAATCCCAACCACCCACAAAAATATATTGTAAACTAAAAAGACAACAATTTCCTTGTACAAATTTGAGATTGTCTGTTGTAGGGCGCGAGCGAGCAAGCGCGATAGTGCAGCCGAGCCACGTGGCTCACTAAAACCACAACAACCACATGTGAACGTGGCCGCGAGCGAACACCAGCGAGCTGGCTCGCGTGGGCTAGCGTGAAAAATCGACTGTTGGCGACATTTAATATTTGACCGTTTGCTGAAAACAGTCAAAACTTAAAAAAAAAAAAGTTCTCTATATATATTTTATCTTCACCCACTTCATTCTTTAAACCAAACCACTCCACATACATTCATATTATCATTCTTTTTATTATATTAATCACCTAATGGCATACGAAAACCCGAATCCAAACCCAATCCGAGTATGACGTTGGACCATGGAGCAATGGCGAATCTTCTCTCGGGCTGGACAAGGCCCCGGTCCGCCCAACTTTTTCTCTTCATAGTGTAAATTTTACCGAAAAATTTCAAAAATTTTTATATGTCCTGAGTTCGGCCCTACCAAAATGAGTCCGGCCCTACCAGGAAGATCGACATGACTCATGAGAGTACTAAAACTTTTTGAAGCACGGTTGTGACTAGATTCCGTCAACAAACGGGTGACAACTATCGTTCTATAGGGAAGTCTTAACAAGAAAATTTATGGCTTTACGGACAAAGTGCACATTACTTAAAGATCAGATGCTGTATGCTAAAATACGCAGCCAAAGAAACATATATAGAGTAAACGGTTGGATTACCTGCAGTAACAAAACGACGGTTGTATTGAATACGCTTGTGAGCACGGCCACGTGGCTGCTTCTTCTTATCTTGCTTAGCTACCTTTGGGGTTTGACCTCTCACCTTACCAGCACGAGCCAATGATCCGTGAACCTTTCCTGCAAATATCAAATCAAATAATAATATTAATAATAATAATTCAAGATTCAAACTTTAGCAAAGATTACAAAAATATGAAGAAATTGGAGCTTACCCATCTTTAATTTGACGCTTGAATGGCTGTAAGGCGACTGGATTGGAAGATGATGGAAAATCTAGGGTTTGGGATTTTGGGGAAAATAATAGGTATATAATAGGGGTTGGTTAATAGGTTGTTTGGGCCTTACCTAAGGGTTTTAATATTGGGTTTGCTTATGGGCTTTTCCAATTGTGTTCTTTGTAACAACATATTCGAAAACCTAAAAGCTGAGGTGTACAAAACCCGATTCGGTTTATAAACTGGCCCGTTTTCTTTTTTTAGTTTGGTTAGGTAGCATAACCAGGTATTATGAGCCCTTATCTATAGGATTTCTAAACCTATTTGATTCATGTGTCTATTTATCCTGTTTTCTTAAGTAATGTGAAACTTACATGTGCTTGTCGTCTCGTTTACATGTTTCTTTGATGTTCAATGTATTATATTTTTATGCACTATCTTACTAGCTTATTCCTGCACTTGGTCCGTTAGCCGATAGCGAAATATCCCTGTGGTGCTTGTCTCTTTACTTGTATGCTTGCCTGTCTTCTGTTCTCTCTTTTTGAGCCGGAGGTCTCTCTGGAAGCAGCCTCTCTATCCTTATGGGTAGAGGTAAGGTGTGCCTACATCTCACCCTCCCCAGACCCTACCAATAGTTTCTACTATTCGTGGGATATACTGGGTATGATTGATTGATAGTTTGGTCTCAAACTGGTTCGAGTTAAGAACCAAATTTAGGGTTGAAACCCACAACCCACCTATTAGGATTGGTTTCAAACCTGTACCAAACATTTGGGAATGGGATGGACCCAAACCGGTTTTTTGCCAAGTCGGTTTGCAGGTCGCTGGGCCCAAACTAGTTTTTTTCACACCTCAACATAGAAGGTTAAAACTGTAAAATGGAGGAATCATACGTGGCTGATATTTAAAACTAGTACAATTCCTAAGCACATTCGGTATAATAACCAAAAGAAAAAATAAAGAAAAAGAAAAAGTCGCGATACACATAAAAGAATTTTATAAAAAACTATTTAATTAACAAACTCATAAAAACTTTTCTTTTATTACAATTTTAAGGGATTATCACTAATTTGTCAATCTTTCTACTAATCAACCTTTATAAGTATTTGTAAAGTGAGAATTCTAGTTAAGCTAACTTGCTAGTCTCTTGTTTTACTTTTCGTTATTGAGTTCTTGATTTGATATTTTTACAAATGATAATGCAAGATAAGATTTAATATTCTATCTGTATTTTTATTTACAAATAGACGAGTAAGGGGTTTTTTCTATTAAATAGATGCAAAAGACAGATCTCCAAAAAGTTGTTTGGTATTTACCACCCTTTACTCTTGAAATCCGTTTGTCAATCGTGAATTGTGTTTCAGTTTATCTCATTGGTTAATAAGGTTATTAGTTTGGTATTTACCATCTTTACCTCATGAATTCCGTTCCTTAATCGTGAACAACGTTTTACTTTATCTCATTGGTTAATAAGATTATTTGTTTGGGACCCGTTAATCTCCTAGTAATTTTGAGAAGACTAGAAGATAATATTTAATGGTTAGTACATTCATACCAAAAACAAACTTGCAGTGTAAAGGAAACCAATTACACCATCAACCCACTAACTTTTTTTTTAACGGCCAAACAAACTTTATTAAAATGCTAGCAAGTGACTAACAAAAAAAACCGGGACATAAACCCAAAAAACAACAATCCGCCCAAACAACAACTAACCCAACATACAACAACAAACACTAACCCATCTGAAACGTATCAAATCTACCCAAGAGTCCCACGACATATTCGACAATCGACCCCTATTGGTAATCCACAAAAACGACATAACTTTAATTTCCTCAAAAACCTTCCGCGTCCATAGTTCCAGTCACTCAAAAGAAAGTAACTAAATTAACCCATGTTCACCGTAAACTTGCCATATAATAATAGTATTAGTGAACAGCTTTTATTTATTAGTTTAAGTTTTTTATTTACTCACATGAATTCCATTGTCGTCCAGCGGTTAGGATATCTGGCTTTCACCCAGGAGACCCGGGTTCGATTCCCGGCAATGGAACTTTTTTTTGTTTTGATTTCTTATTAAAATAATTGAATTTTAATAAAGTTGGTGAGGGTCAACTTCTTTGAGTTGAATTTTCTGCACTAATTCACACATATAACTTAATCAAACATTACTTACAATAATAATAATAATAATATAATCCACAACATGCACACATTTATTCCAAGGAAACTTATGAAAGAAACCAAAGTTGTAGTCAACTTTTTTAACAAGTTGTTAATATATATATATATAGCTCACATAATTAGTGTATGCAATGAGTAAAAACTCCATAGACCCCACTTTAGCGATCATGTGAACAGCTACAATGTTTAACATTTAATTATTTAAAACTGCTCCAGACCACTGTTTATGCATAATCAAACCATGTTTATTATCTTTAAGTTTCTTTATTTGACCCATTGTTGTTCTCTTGTTGGTACATTTACATTCATTGTACAAACTTAAAGTCATAAATCTGTCAAAGAAAGAACAAAAAATGGTACTCTTCTTTCATCTGTTTCTTTTCTGTGTTTCTGCAGCCTTCATTCATGTTCATGCACAGATTCAAACAGGTTATCTTTAATAAGCATTATCCAACTTATGTTTTCTGTTATGACTTCTTATCTTTAATGTAACCTAAACAAAATGTTATCTTATGTTGGTTTGTATTTGGTATTTTCTTGACAGGTTATATAAGCATCGACTGCGGGTCACAGGAAAATTTTAACTATGTGGATCTTGATACGGGTATAAGTTACACATCCGATGGATCGTTTGTCAACACTGGAATCAATAGAAACATTTCATCAGAATATGCATATCCAAACAACTTATATCTTCCTCAACCGCTTTCTGATCTTAGAACCTTTCCTAAAGGCGATAAAAACTGTTACACTTTACGGCCCAATGGTGGGAAAGCGAGTTTAAATCTTATTCGCGCTACTTTCATGTATGGAAATTATGATGGTGAAAATAAATTACCCGAATTTGATCTTTATCTTGGTGTAAATCTTTGGTTATCAGTTAAATTCAAAAACTTTTCGGATGTTGTTACTACTGAGATCATTAGTGTCGCTTTAGAAGATACGTTTAGCGTTTGTCTTGTGAATGTAGGACTTGGTATTCCATTCATATCCGGGTTAGAGTTAAGGCCACTAGATGGGTCAGTTTACAAAACTGACCCTGAGAATTTCGTCCCGTTAGTTTTGTTTCAAAGATTAGATATTGGATATACTAATGGGTCGGGTCGGTATACAAGTGATGTTTATGATAGAATTTGGTCTCCTTACAACTCTCCATCATGGGATTCTTTACATACATCTAGAGATATAGACACAAGTGGAGATGGTTATCGCGCGCCAAATGAAGTTATGCAAACGGGTTCCACGCCCAAAAATGGAACTGAATCTTTGGAGTTTAGTTGGAATGTTTCTGACCCGAAAGCGCAGTTTTACATTTACTTATACTTTGCGGATTTAGTTGTGTTGGGGAGGAATGACACAAGAGAGTTTAATGTTTCTTGGAATGAAATTCAGCTTTTTGGTAATGTGAGACCTCGAGCTTACTATGCGTCTACATTTTATAATTTGCGAGCGTTGGTTGGAAACGAGCATAAGATTTCTATTAAAAGAAGTGGCGGTGCGAATGTTTCGCCCATTTTGAATGCCATTGAGATTTATAAGGTTCAAGAGTCCAGCGAATTGGCGACATTCAGTAAAGACGGTATGTTTTTCTTGTTTTGTTTGCTTATTTTTTTTTTTAAGATATTTTTTTTCATTAAAAATAAAGGATAAATTACATAAGGACAGTAGGTAGGCAGGCAACAAGCTGCGCAATTACTTATAAATTTTAATTCGACAGTACTCTGGTTTATAGAAAGATTTAGATGCAGGATGCAACTACATAAAAAGTTATATACATGTTTTAGAGTAAACGCTTTTAATATCTTTCGGCGCATACAGATTTACGCATCTTAAACTTAGAAATATTTTCTAACAACATTTTGCTAATCTTGTGTTTCGACTTTGGTTGTGCTGCTAAAACAGTTGATGCAGTACAGAACATTAGAACAACATATAAAATAAACCGAAATTGGGTAGGAGATCCTTGCGGCCCAAAGAACCACTCGTGGGAAGGTATAGTATGCAACTACACCAATTCAAACCCCCCTCGGATCGTATTCCTGTAAGTTATTTCTTCTGTTATGACAGATTATTCACCACTTGTTTAAAGATTGGATAAAACATTTAATACCATTTTAAAACCGATACAGAAATCTTTCTGCAAGTGACTTAACCGGGCAGATAGCTGCTTCCATAGCTAATCTTTCGTCACTCGAAACATTGTAAGTATTTATAAATATATTCATACATGTCATGATTAATTGCAGTTATACTTCCAAGTGTTTTTGTGATATGTAGTGATAGTTTTGTGTTGTGTTATCAGGGATCTATCTAACAATAGTCTAACTGGGCCAATACCTGATTTTCTGGATAAGCTTACACTCTTGAAGTTATTGTAAGTTTCATAACCTGATATTTTTCAAAGATTTGCATTTGGTGCAGCAGACACTCCGTTTTCAATTTTATTCAACGTACGTATTTTTGGTAGAGGTGAAAAAATGGGCGCGTCGGACCTGTATGACCCTTATGAGAAAAAAGATAACCAAAACCGAATCATGAGTCATGCATAAGTAAATGAGTCGAAGTTACCACCTCGGATGTGAGTCCAAGTCAAATCTTGATTGTGGTCAAGGTTTAAAAGTACGGAATCGTGCCTCGAGGCATTTTCCCTTTGCCTCACGAGGCGTACGCCTCGAGGCGAACCGAGGCGTAAGCCCGAGACGGAATTAAAAAATAAATATAAATTTCATGTATCTTATAAAAAATGAAATCCTAACTAATTTCATCATCAGATTTATCAAACACACACATTAAAAAGACATGGAATGCTAAATTGACACAAAAAGTTCAAAACATCAAAATAAACATCAAAAACCCACAAGGCGCACCTGAGGCGCAGTGTTTGTTGTCGCCTCAGGTCTATGAGGCACACGTACAAAATAACACCCTGAGGGGCCGCCTTAAATTCATTTTCTTACAAAATGGCCTTGAGGCGCGCCTCGAGGCGCACGCCTCACCTGTTTTTTAAAACCATGATTGTGGTCCACATTACTTAATTCACAAGGATATACAAACGGAACCCGCCGAGAATAGTATACACAAATGAAACCTGAATTTATGTAAGCTTTTTTTTTTCAATGATTTCAGGGATTTAAGGGGAAACCAATTATCTGGCTATATACCAAAGTCTCTATTGGAGAGATCAAGAACTGGATTACTCAAACTAAGGTTTGGTTCTTTTAATATTTTGTCGTTTGCAGCGCAAACTTTGCGCATACAAACATTTTGTTATAATCTTTGGTAGGACAATATATTTTGTCGAAAACTAACAACTATGGCCTGCTTTTGAAAGACAACCATGATCTTATGTTAAGTTTATTATGTTAAGTTTATTATGTTAAGTTTATTTAGCTTAACTTGTGAGTAGGGCTGCAAACGAACTGAACTTTCAGCGAACAGTTCATGAACCGTTCGGCGGGAAGTTCGTTCGTGTTCGTTCGTTTAATAAATGAACGAACACGAACAAAAAATTCCGTTCGTTTAGTTAAACGAACGAACATGAACAGAGGTTGCGTTCGTTCGTTTATGTTCGTGAACGTTCGGTAACGTGTTCGTTTATGTTCGTTTGTGTTCTATAGTTTAGTAAGGCTTTTAATTTTTATACTTTTTTATATTCTTTTATTCTATTATTTTTATTTATCTTAATATATGTAAATTCGATGTTATTCAAAAGTTAATATATGTCCGTTTGTGTTTGGTTCTGTTCATGAACACAATTGTGTTCATTAATGTATGTTTTATGTTTGTGTGCGTTCATGAACAAAATTAACAAACGAACACAAACGAACACGAACATGAGTGTTTTCTTAACAAACGAACACGAACAGAAAATCTCATTCGGTAAGTGTTCATGAACTATTCGTGAACACATAATTTTCTTAACAAACGAACACGAACAAGGCCTTGTTCGTGTTCGTTCGGTTCATTTGCAGCCCTACTTGTGAGTCTAACTACATGATCTTTTTCCAATGCAATTTTATGACAGTGTGGATGGCCAAAACCTTTGTGAGTCGGGATCATGCAAAAATAATAATAAGAAGATTTTGATTCCAATAATCGCTTCACTGCTATCGTTTTTGGTGGTTTTACTTGTATTGATCATCATTTGGAGAATTAAAAAGAAACAAAAAGCCTGTAATGTTCTCTCCTTTTCTTCCACATATGAATTACATATATGCGCATTATAGTCGTTGCGAGTATAGTGAATGTTGTGTACGTATATAGCGAAAGAAAGCCCAAATGAAGAAGGAAGGACTATAGAATCCAATAACAAGCAGTTTACCTATGCTGAGGTGGCAAACATGACTAATAATTTCCAAACGCCGATTGGAAAAGGAGGATTCGGAACTGTTTATCTTGGGACTTTGAAAAATGGCAAACAAGTTGCAGTCAAGTTACTCTCTGCATCATCATCTCAAGGATATAATGAATTCCAAAATGAGGTAACACTAATTGGATAACTCGAAATATCTTTCTTGGAAATTATGTCTTTGCTCCAATTAACTGTGGACCGACGTTTTTTTAACTTAGAGTATACACTATTAATATCTTTGGTCTGACTGCAGGCTGAGCTCTTGATGAGGGTTCATCACAGAAATTTGGCCTCTTTTGTTGGATATTCTCATGATAATAACAGAATGGCGCTTGTGTACGAGTACATGGCTAACGGGAACCTCAAAAGTTATATATCAGGTATTGCATAGCATAACATTGCATTTTGATATTTAACGGTAGAAGTTGTAAAGTGGTTGGGTCATGTGGGTTGGGTATAGTGTCAAACGGGTCGGGTTGAGACAACTAATCATCAAGTGCTAAAAATAGGTGCCAGATTGGTTGACCCGTAAACACTTTATGTTCGCCTTTTTTACATAACTAATGTACTAAATATAATTACAAAAAAAAAAAAAAAAGTATACTGCTCAAATAATAATCTGACTGAATTACAAGTTTTGTCCTTTATGTTTCTGCCCGTTTAATTAAAAGTTTTTATATGACCCCGTTTATTGCAGACAGAAATATCCATCCATTGAGCTGGGAAATGAGACTGAAAATTGCAATAGACGCTGCACAAGGTGCATACTTGTTCAACTTAATCCTAAACTGTTGTAAACCTCCATATCCTAAGTGTAGGCGAATCTTTTGGATTTTAGGATTGGAATATTTACACCATGGTTGCAGACCGGCTATAATTCATAGAGACGTAAAATCAGCCAACATCCTTCTTGGTGAAAATTTGGATGCTAAAATCGCAGATTTTGGTCTTTCTAAAGGCCTTCCTGATGATCAAACTACGCATATATTGACAGACGTTATTGGTACAACCGGTTATCTTGATCCAGAGTAAGTACATATAACTTTATCTACAGTTTGTTTACATTTTATGTTTGTGTGTGGGATGATTGGGGGGAGGGGGGGGGGGGGGGGGGTTATTTTGACCCATTATGAACTTATGATCAATTTGAATCCACAAAGGTACCGAAGATCTCACAATTTGAACGAAAAGAGTGATGTATACAGTTTTGGGATCGTTCTACTAGAGCTGGTCACGGGCCAACCCGCGATAATAAAAAGCATGGATCATATCCACATCATGCAATATGTGGGACATTATCTAAAAAAAAGGAGAGGTCACAAGTGTAATAGATGAACAAATGGGAGGTGATTTCAGCTTAGAATCTGTGTGGAAAGCTATTGAAATATCAGTTGCATGCACACGGGCCATGTCAACCGAAAGGGTGACAATGAGTGAGGTTTTAACGGGCCTAAAAGCGTGTTTGGCGATGGAAATGACCCGCGGGCCAAGAAACCGGGCTGACTATGTGGTTGAGAAGATGGTTGGGCTGCAAATGGACCATTCACCTGATGTTTGTTCTATGGATTTTGAACTCATGACTGAACCATCAGGAAGATAGTGTGATATTGATAAAGAGTGTATAAAAAAAACTTAAGAAGATGTTTTGTGTTAAGTATGAAAAAAGAAAGTGAATATATGGACATTGTTACTATTGGTTTTGAATTCATATGAACACAATAATAATAATTGGATTGTTAATCACCTTAACATTCATGTTTTTTTGTAGGGGTGGGCTAAACATACCCCTCTTGTTACTTGTCATACTCCCCCTTAAAAAAATCACATTAAAAGTTGTCAAATTGCCCCTTATAAGATACTTTTTTTAAAATATCTTTTTTAAGTAATTGTATTTACACAAAATTGTGAATTAACCGACTATTGTCAACTTATCCTCCTCATGGCCTCCTACAACATTGGTCTTATAAAAGAAACAAATCGAATTATGGGACAAACGTTGTAAATGCATTCAATCACTCAACCGTTCATGTACCAGACTTTCTATTAAATCAAAATATTATCTTAATACTTTTCTGGTAAGCAAGATATTTACTCTAAGTCTATAAATGTGTTGCATTCAAATACTAATCACTCCTCACAAGAGGGGTTAAATTCTATATAACGATTAATAGTGTATTATAAAATAATAATCAAATACATAAACAAATAACAGAATGTAAATCCTCAAACACGTCTGATGATAAATTCAAATTTAAAAGAAAAAAATTGTAAATTGATAACTGATATGAATTTATGCATTCAATCGTTCACAAATTTGGACAAATGCATTTGGTTATATAATTTAATTAATTTTGTTTGAATTGTTTAAAAACTTAAAGCATATGGAAATTTTGAAAGAAAAAAAAAACAAAGAAGAAAAAAAAAAGAAAAGAAAAGAAAATTAAAGGTTTGATTGTATTTTGTTTAGAACTTAAGGAAGAGGGTACGTTTAGTAAAAATTATGAAAAAATGGGTACGATTAGCAACCCCCTTTTTGAATTCTTTTTTGTAAAAATTTATGCGGAAGCGATTGTTTTGGGATGGGTTTGGTTTCAGCCCCGCCGCCAAGGGCGGCTCGGTTTCAAGTAACGGACTCTCAAACCGGCAAGGTGGTATTTGTAGAAAAAGTATAGAGATCAAATGGTTGTTTTTGATATTGATAGTAGTGTTTTGTACATTGTCAAAGAGAAAACAATCTCCTATAAATACATGAAAGAAAGAAACATAAAATAAGAAAATAGTAACTCTTGGGCACAAATCATGGAGGCACAAATCTTGGGCATAATGCAAGGATGAAGATATAGAGGAACATGGTCTTGGTCAATGATCAATAATGTTGGTCATTAGTCAAGGTCAATGATATTATCCTTTAATTTTAGCTATAAAAAATTCGCTACCTTAGTTGTACGATTCTTTGCTTAGTCTTCAAAGATATCTTGAAACACGTCTTCTTGTATGATCATTTGTATGGTCTTCAACGAGATCTTGAATTCTATATTCTTGTACGATCCTTTGCTACAAGAATGAACAAATTAATGTTGACGGTTGTGGTTGAGGATTCGTGTACAACGCATGTCTATTAAAACAGGATTCACACCTCTACTTAGACAACGTGCCTGTCTCCAAAGGTACAACAGGCGAAGCAGTCTGTACTGTCGGAAATGGCTCATACACCCGAGATTACACCATATAACTTAGTGTGGGTATATTAGTTGTGCAAATAAAAATAAGATTGATGGTGACATCAAGTATAAAGTACTCATCTGTGTTTAGTTCTCAAATATATTGTCTCTAATCTTTTTCATGAATTCTTCATGCGTATACTTATGTATTTTTCATGTATATTTATTTTAGTTTTAAAGATCGGTGAAGAGTCATTAATCTAAGTGTTGTAAAAAAGTCTCTACTTAAAAGTTTCTTAGTTAAATTTCCATTTATAGTATTTCAATATTCCAACAGGATGTCGAAACCTAACGCACGTTTTACTTCTTTTATTCACGTGACACACCTGCTACATTTTTTTTACATATATACTTTGTCAAGTATACTTTTTCTTGAAGAGTGAGTGAACTTTATATATTTTAAGCCTTGGTACTCGAATATAAAACTTACACACAAAACTTTATACAACTTACAAACCGGTATTTAACAAATAATAATTCTCGTGAGTTTTCTTTTAGTTTGGTTAGGGGTGTTCACGATTCGATTTTCACTGTTTTTAGGTTAGACCACGAACCAACCATTAGTAACGGCTTTTGGTTTTATAAACCACAACCAAACCATGAACCTCTTAAACTGAACCAAACCAAACCGTTACAAAACGGTTTTGTTTGGTTCGGTTTTACTGTTTGTGCTTGGTTAGGCTTTTATACAAAATGTCGTAATATATATTATGTATAAGCAAAGCTATTCAAAATTTGCAAAACTTAACAAGTCTTAAAACACAAGCCGTGATATATGATTGGCGGAGAATGGTGGCGACTAAGCTTGATGTATTTTGTTTTTTTACGTCTAATTAGTTTTTATCAAGTTGGAAGCTTGGAATTTGTAAGGCTCCAACTATTCACACCCCTCACCTTCTATTCCAACCCCCGGTCGCTTCGGGTCATTTATAAAACCCACAGAAGGAAGCGGCTTACGCCGTACGGTGTTAAATATGCAAATAGCCCACTGTTGTTGACTTACATTAACTCCCCCTTTAAAAAATCAAGCAAATATAATTTTGGATTTTTTTTATGTTTTATTTAGAAAAATCAAAGAGGTTACTTGCTTCCTAGATATTGGCATTACTGTACTTGTTTTCCCTTTGTCCGTTTGCAAATTAGACGTTGAATATATTTTCTCAATAGCTCACTTGCCTTCGGTTTGTCCTTTCCTCAAAAAAAAAAAATAAATAAATAAATAAATAAATAAAATAAAAAAATCACATTACTTCCTAGATGTCATTCCCTTACTTGTTCTCCCTTTGTCCTTTGCAAATTGGACGTTTAATATATTTTTTTCATAACTCACTTACCTTCAGTTTGTCTTTTTTCCAGAAAAAATAAATTGACATTAAGATATCAATAAAGCGTCCAACACTTGTAGCATAGTTGGTTGAGAGCCTAAAGTTTCCTATAGGAGGCTAGGTTCAATTCCCACTAGCTACATTTGGAGGACATTGGTGGAGGGAAATGAGGGATGACCCAAGCCATTGGCTTGGGTTCGAGTCCTGATCCCGACCGGTTTTACCGATTATTTCACTATCGTGCCTTCGGCGGGTAAGTGGTCGGGTTTTCTCGGGAATTGGTGGCAATTGGTGGCCCGGGTACTCTCGAGTACCTGATTCGCCAAAAGGGTGCCCGAGAGTGCTCGGAAATTGATTTGTTGGCCGTTCAAAAAAAAAAAAGATATCAATAAAGCAAAAACAATTGTATACGGTATAAAAATAAAGTTACTATTTTCGTTAATCTTCCATACAAATAAACCCAAGCTAAATATTTTTATGGTATATGTTAACTTACAATCCAGCAACAATGAAATATACTTTAACCTTTTGAATCAAATTCATGCATTCTTTTAATTGTAGTAAACAACCTAAACTCAGACTGAGACTTGTTTATCTTAACAAAGCTTGACTAGTTTAAATTATCGTTTAAGATTGAGATTTGTTCTATATTGATCGTTTAATTATTCTATTTATATAATTTCATAATTATTTTTGTACATATTCATAATTACGATTTTATAAGGTTAGTATTGTATAATTACAAATGAAAAGTATAAAATTTATGTAGACGGTCTACATATATGTAGCATGTGAAGGTACACATATGATGTATATATATTTAGTTCATGAATTACATATATGTAGCTTGTCGATATACATATTTATTTTTAATTTCCACTAAAATACTAAATTATATAACATATAAAATAATGGAAAAACTTTCAATGTTTCCTTACCCATATCCATGTGTCAAAAGCTAAGCTGAGATCCACTTAGAATTAACTTAAGTTGACAAACATGATAATCATAACATCAAGATCTAATCAAGAAGAAAGCAAACTATATTATCATATGTGAAGTTAAAAATAACCAAATTTGTCACAGTACACCATAATCATAAGTGACAAAATAAGCATATAACAATGAATGTTAATGTGGGAAATGATGATTTACTTGCACGAATCACAATTATAGCACTTGAGTAAAATATTGTTTCATAATATCCAAATCTAAACGGTACTCGTAAATCATGTATCAGCTTCTGACGAGAAAAAAACAAAGAAGATTAAAGTATGAAAGAGACCAGTTGTGTGGATTAATTATTGAAATGGATGACGGTATCGAACCGGTGAAGCTTTGCGGCGGAGCGAGAGAAATAGGTTTAACCTATTTATCCGGACGTGATTTGTGTGGGTTAAAACTACCCCCCCCCCCCCCCCCACACACACACAAAATGATTTAACCAAACCGCACAAAATCCTGGAAAAACCAGACCTAAAAATATCGAACCGATATTAGCGGTTCGTTTTGCATTTTATAAAAACCGAACCGAACCGAACTGAGTAACCCAAAAAATTATTTTTATAATATATCTTATACATTGATTTAGGAATTATTAGTTTTATTCTTGAAAATAATTAATTTTCAAAGTACTACAAAAGAAAATGTGTTAATAAAAACTTTAGAAAACATGGAAATCGTTTAGAATGTTCGGTTTATGTTAACAATATTAATTTAAAAGGTTAAATATATTAACATAAATATAAACATCTAAGAAAGATTCTTAAATCTTGGATTATAAGTTATATTTTTAATTTTATGAAATTATGTTTCAAAAACCGAAAAACCAAACCGAACAATTACTAAAACCGAAAAAACTCAAACCGAACAGTTTTCAGAAACCAGAAACCGAACCAGGCCATGCTTTGGGCAACTTTGTCATAAGATCCACGACAGCATGTCCCCATTTTCATATTGGGATTTCGAGTAGTAATTAGATTCCATAAGGCTTTTGATGTTTAGCTTTCACTTTAAACACATCAAACACTTTTCAATGTATTTCACAATATTTGAATTCAGGTTGGCCACAATTTGGTTGCTTTTGGATGAATACAATATTTCGATTAATAAGCTTTATCAAGAAGTACCTATTTCGAATCACTAAGTATTTGGAATCCAAATTCGACCAAGTTGGGTATTTACTCCGAACTTGTTCTTGTCAAGATCTGTTACGTGACCTACAATTCTCTCCCGTATAAACTGAAAATTATTGTCATATTTATCGGACACCTACAAACACATGTGAATACCATAACAAAAAATTTTAATTGTAATGATTTCTAATTAGCCGATGAAGCCTAGCTCAGTTGGTGAAATTCGGGGGAGCTAGAGTGGAGGCCATGTGAACATAAAGAGTTCAATTTTGGTTGGAGTCATATTTACCATATGTGAGGGTTCCACCTGAGGAGATCCTCAATCCAGGTGGGATGGGTAATCAGTACAGACTGGCCTAATGTGTTAGACGGAACTCCACCGGTTACACCACTTGCCGTTTAAAAAAAATGAATTTTAATTAAAGGATAAGTTAATTATATTAAAACATACAAAAAAAAATATTAATATCCAATAACTTTAACACTATTTAATTAACAAATTATGCATGAAAACTAGCCTTTAGGTCCAAAAACACTACCTTAAAATCTTAAATGACGTTAAAGATTAAACAAACGTAGAGTATTTATTACTCCTTTTATCATATGTCAAACAAAACTCGACCCACCAAAGGTTAGAAATGACTTAAATCATTAACTATTATTATATTATATAAAGTCATCCTCAAAGTTTGACCCACATTGCACTAACGTGAGCCAAGCAAAGAAGCCATCTCTATTGGGTATAAATTAAACCTTGTTATCAACTACCACCAATGAATATCCTCAGCTAATTCAACCTCTCTCTTATCTCCTTCTAACCTTTTCTCTGTGTGTGTGTTAGAGAGAGAGATGGGTGATGATAGCATCCATACTCCATTTTTTAAATCTGGAGAAGAACATAAAAGCAGCAAGAAGAGATGGAGAACTGCCATCTTGTTCTTCATTTCCCTCACAGCTTTGATTTGTAAGTTTCCATTTTATTTTATTATTAATAAATTGACTTGTTTCAGGGACGGAACCAAAGGAGGGTCAAGAGGGTCCGATAACCCCGATGATCACCGAAATTTATCCCTTTTTTTAATTCTAAACTTTTTTTTTTAGAAAAAACTTTTAATGACCATCTAACAAAAAAAAAAATATATTAAAAAGTTCTGTTTCGCTACTAAGTCGTTTTATAATATATGTTTGAGTTGAGTTGACTCACTTATGAGCTAACTTTTTTTTTTCTCATTTAAGTACTAACAAATGTAAAACCATTGTTTTCAGTGATCTTTGTTACAAAAGGACACAACTCAAGTCCATTGAGTTTATGGGTACAACTAGGTGATGTGACAAATAAGGTAGAACCAAGTGATTCAGTCGAGGCATATAAAGGTGTGGTCGCGGCTGATGATGCCCGATGTTCAGAGATCGTGTATCGGTTCTTAAAGCCGGTGGTCATGCAGTCGATGCAGCGGTTTCGGTTGCGTTGTGTGAAGGTGTACTGAACCCAATGGCTAGTGGCATAGGTGGTGGAGGGTTCATGGTCGTCCGATCAGCGGCTACATCGCGATCACAAGCATTTGATTTTAGGAAACCGCTCCCCGCGCCGCTTCACAGGTTAATTAACTCGCCTCTATTGCTTAGTTTTCTTGTATTGTTAATTAACTCGTTTCTAATATTTTTTATACTCGAACCGTTTATAAAATCAGCCACGCTACAAAGTTACCGGTCACATAGAAAAACCGGATGACGTTATAATTAATTTTAATACTTAAATGTTAGATAAATCTTTTAAGATTAAAAAAAAAAACATTTTCATAAAGAATATTAATTTCACTTACGTTTATAAATTTTGACAAAAGATCAAATACAAACAACTTTTTCGTACGAACTGTACGAATCAAAGGAAAAACACGGAAATAGTTAGAGTATAACTAGAGTAATTATTATATAATTACTCTAGTTATACACGACTCCGCGTGTTTTTCCTTTGATTCGTACAGTTCGTACGAAAAAACTATTTGTACGTGAACCTAACCCTATAAATTTTTAATAACATTTGTATTTCTTTTATCAAAGTTCAAACATGAGCAACTCGTTCCAATTTTATATTTAATAACAACTTTTATAAGTATTATAATTAGAATATTAATTTGTTAAAAAATAGAATATTAATATTTAATAACTTTTATTTAAATATATATATTCTTTTCAATATAATCACATGACTTTCAATTCATACAAGTGGCTTTAAAAAGCCTAACTTTCGGATAACATTTTCAATAAGACAGAAAGAAAAATAGCAGAAAATATCTCTCACCTGATTGGCAAACTATATATATATATATATATATATATATATAGGTAAAGTATATGGAGGAAACCCTCCTTATTTGGTAAACTCTGGAAACTCTGACTTCCCAACATTTTTTTTTTTTTTGAAAAAAATAGGGTATGTAATATACATTTTTTTAAGCATTTCGAGCCAAAAAAATCGAAAAAGCGCCGAACGTTTTTTTTTTAAAAATAAAAAACGTCTACTGTTTACATATAGTTAACACATTGTTAACACCTGTTATTATATATATATATATATATATTCACATATAAAATAAAATAAAATATAATATTTTGATAAGTAAAAAAAGTTGGTGGGTGAATGTGACCGGAAAGTTTGCTTGCTTACACGCATGAAAACAATAACTCCTTTTCTAAGGACTGGTCGGATCGTTGGTTAGACAACTTAAACTATTAATCATATATCGTTCCAAATCTTATTTACTATTTCATACTACATTTTTCGTTATTTATCTACAAAAAAAAAAAAAAAGATAAAATAGATTCATAATTTATTTTAAATTCTGTATACGTACATAATTTTTTTTTATATCAGAATAATATGTACAGTCATATTATCAAACCGTATTATTATTATTAGGCTGGTGAGTGTGGAGGAGGTCCATCACTTGAGATGAGCCTCCACATAAGCTACCACTTCATCGGAGGGCTAGCTCATCACCTAAGTGACGGCTGAGGGTGTGGGTGACGGGCCTCCAAGGGGGAAGAAGAAGGAAGAGGGTGGGGAAGAAAAAAGGAAGAGGTGGGCCGTCACTTTCCTCCATGGACTGACGATTCCGACACACCAGCCCTTAAGGGGCGGTGTTGCCGATCTCAACGTCCCAGAGACGTTCCCCGCACCAAGCAGCCTTTGTTGACTCTTGAAACACATAACGTGTAATAAAACAATCTCCACAACGAATATATTATAATATTATATTAATCTTTATAAAAAGCATGTTCTTTCCAATAACATTTTCAAAAACCAAAAAAAATATATATAAATAAATAAATAAATAAACCTGTTAGCTAACTATATATTATAGTTACTAAATAGAGTGGCGTACCCACACTATAGCCAAGGTCTTATGTTTGTAAAAAAACAATAACTTAGTTGAACTTCTTATTAATATGTTAAGTGTTGTTAACGCAGAACATGTATCAAAACAATCTTAATGACAAGTACACCGAGCACTCGCGGTCGGTGTTCCTGGCGAGATAGCTGGTCTCTACAAAGCATGGTTAGAACACGGCCGATTGCCATGGAAAACATTGTTCCAACCCGCCATTCGTCTAGCCAAAGACGGGTTCATAGTCTCCCCATACCTTGCTAGTTCAATATCGGGTAGCGCTGCAGCGATAAAAAAAGACCCGGGTCTACAAAAAGTGTATGCTCCAAATGGCGAAATTTTACTAGCCGGCGAAACGTGTTATAATCATCAGCTCGGTTTGAGTTTAGAAGCTATAGCGGAAGGTCCCGAGGCGTTTTATAATGGACCTATAGGGGAGGCATTGGTTAATGATGTTCGCGCGGGTGGTGGCATCTTGACAATGGATGATCTAAGGAATTATGAGGTGAAAGTCACCGAAGCGCTTGAGGTTAACGCGATGGGGTTCAATATTTTGGGATGCCATCCCCGTCAAGTGGTACACTCGGGCTAGCTTTGGTAAGCTTTTACTTTTCTCTAATGTACGGATAAGTTTTGCCATACTGGCAAAACTTATTCAGTGAGTGTGAATGCAGTACTGAATTACTAAATTCAATACTGCATTCACGCTTCTTTTGGAATATCTAAAGTGTTTTTACTTACATCTGTAAAAACACTTATTACACAGGTGTTGAATATCTTGAACGGGTATGAGAACATAGAAGAAGCGAAAGGAATGTTAGGCTTGCACCGATTCGTGAAGCGTTAAAACATATGTTTGCTCTTAGGATGAACTTGGGCGATCCTGATTTTGTCGATATAACCAAGACCGCATCAGAAATGCTGTCCCCTTCGTTCGCAAAGACAATTCAAGCCAAAATTTTCGACAACAAGACTTTCCTTCGGAATATTACATCCCCGAGTATGTTAACATTCATTCATTTCTTCGTTTAATAATCGCGCAGGGCTACTTGTCTTAAAACCGATAAATATGTTTACTAGGTGGAGTCAGGTTCAAGACCATGGGACATGTCATTTTTGCATAGTTGATGCAGACAGAAACGCCATATCGATGACAACTACCGTTAACTACCCGTTTGGCGCGGTATGGTATCTCAGGCGACCGGAATTCTACTCAACAACGAAATGGCGGACTTCGCTGTACCTACAGAAGTATCTCCAGACACCCTTCCTCCTTCACCTGCAAACTTTATTGCACCAAATAAGAGGCCATTGTCTTCTATGACTCCACTCATCATAGTCAAGGTACATTTGACTTTGATAGTCAACCAATAATTGGTTATGTTATGATGACTTTAAGAAAGTCAAAGGGTTGACTTTTGATGACATGTTTGACAGGATGGTCAATTGGCTGGGTAATTGGAGGAGTGGTGGGTTGTACATAACTCCAGCAGTTATACAGGTCTTCCTTAACCATTTCATTCTAGGAATGGAACCTTTAGATGCTGTTCTGTTTCCAAGAGTCTACCACAAGGTATCTTTAGTTTCGTTCTTTTGAAACGCACAAAACTGTCCGTTTATGAATGAGTCGATTTGGGTTCTTGTAAATTTTTTCAAATGGGTCAAATTAAAAAAGATTTAGCCAAAAGAAAAATGTATGAAACAATTTGAAAGTTTTCCTAAGTTATTTTTATGCATACAACCTCTTAAATTGTCATATTCAAAGATTTAAATTGTTATTCTAATAAGGAGTATTGGATTTAAATAATCCTTACTATTAGCAATTGGCTGCCACCAGTCCCAACTAAGAAAATGTGTGCTGGTGGTCCAAACTTTTAACATATTTGCCACCAATGGACTATGACTAAGAGAATACTTACTGATTTTCTAAATGAAACATATCTATTTTTAGTCATAGTCCGTTGGTGGCCAATATGTTAAAAAGATGGGTCCGACAACACATATTTTGCTAGTTAGGACTGATGGTGGTCAATAGCTGATCGTTGGCGATTATTTAAATCCAATATACATTCTAATAATGATATTGTTTTGTATTCATACAAAAGCATCAATTATGGAATAAAAAAAAAAGTTTTATCTGACCCGTTTTGACCCAAACTAAGTAATGACACATTTCAATCGGAACTCATTTTGACCTGTTACACAGCCTACTAGACAGTTTAAACTTTAGACTGTCTCATTGATCTTTTACTATTGGTGGGATTAACTGAGTATGATGATGACTGTCTCATTGATCTATTTTGTTGTTGTGTGTTTACGCAGTTGATGCCCAATGTTGTATACTACGAAAACTGGACAGTGATTGACGGTGATCATATCGAGCTTTCTGATGACCGAAAGGAATTCTTGAAAGAAAGGGTCATGTATTGGAGGCGAAATCAGGGGGCGCGGTTAGTCAATTTATCGTTCAAAGGCTAACAAACCCGATCGTAAACAGAAGATTGTCTTATAATCATAAGCAGGTTTTAAAAGGATGCTAACTGGTGTAAGTGATCCAAGGAAAGATGGCAAGCCTGCTGCTTATTGATTTTCCATGAGGATACCAATGTAGTAAATTTTTTGTATTTCATCATTGTAATTTAGGGGTGCTAAAAGGGTTACACAAGTGTGCCCCCATGATCATAAAAAGGCTCATTTGAAACGAACTTTACAAGTTTATATGTAAAAGAAGTTTCATCAATGTTACAAAATTTGTTATAAATATATAAGAGAGTTGCATTATTGTTTCCGGCTTTGTTTTAGAAGCTCGAGCTTAGCGCGTTTTTAACTTTATTTTTAAGTCTCAAAATCGATTTTTGATTCATTTTTCAAACTTGAGGTTAGACTACCCGTTGTGGTGCGCGAGTGAGCTCACGAGCCACGTGGCTTGTGCACACCATAACCACCAAATGCGATTGTCCCCGCGAGCAAGCACACGCTACTGTGCTCGCGTGAGATATGGCTGTTGGCTAAAAAAAGTCGTTGGCTAACGGCTATATTTAAAAAAAAATCAAAACCTATACAAATCATCATTATTTACAAAAATTTTAACTCACTCAATTTCCTTACTTTCACCTTCACTTTCAACACAAAAATATGGAATAGTAAGATTTCTTCGTCTTCTTCGAAGGAAGACGATTTGATTATGGAAGTGGGTAGGATAACAGTTAACTAGTTGTTGTGCGGTCTCAAAGGCAACCCGTGCTAACGAGACAACCATCTCTTGATCGTGATAGAGTGGGGGCAAACGAAACATTGATACGATACTATTTTAGCCCCGATCCGCTCTACAATGGAGAACATTTTAGACTATGCTTTCGAATGAGTAGACAACTCGCATATGGCTTTCGTTAGACGCAATTGATGAATATATAGCAATGGATGAATAATTTTATTTGTTTGTTTGTAGTCTTGTTAATATAGTCTAACATTTTATGTTAATATCACTTTTGTATAATATTACATTATACAAATTTAGAAATCATAAAAAAAATTTAAAAAAAAAATCGGATAACACCATTGCTCAAGATGAGCCACAACAAGATAAAGTGAGTGACCTGAAACTTTATCATAGTGTCATGTCAGCGTCCAGTTGTCACAATATTAGATGATAGAGTGTGTGTTCAAGGTGAGCTACAACACATAGTCTTAGCTCGGCTCGTCTTGATTGGTTCATTATTTAGAAAATATTTAATTACTATTTATATCCCGTAAATTTGTAAAAGATTATAATCCCGTGTATTCCATGTGTTGATAAATGTAATGTTATATAATTAATAAAAAAAATATATATTTAAGAAAACATATGCATTTCACGGTTAAAAAATCGATGTAATATACTAATAGAATAAACTATAATGTAATTTGTTAACGTATATACAGTCATCAAGATATGTATTTAAAAAAAAATAAGCATTGACGTTACAGTTTTAAATTGTGTTAACTTTTAAAACACTTTTTTTATTCAATGGGAATTAAAAAAAGTTTAGTACCAATTTTTTACTATTTAACATATTGTATTTTTACTATTATTTACCATCTAACCACATCAACTATTTAATACATTTTGGACATCACTTGTTAAAACAATATCTTCATTATTTTTCAATTTTGGTATTTTAGCTAGCATAAATTTGAATTTATTGAAGTTTTGAAGGAAAAAATATAAGTTTATTTAGCCCGGCAAGGAATTTAGCTACATTAGGACCGTTATACTTATGGTCGTCGTTCACCGGGGCTTTAGTAGACGACTTCCATGTCATCAGGTCACCAACTTCCTTCATCTTCTGACACTGGGCAAGCGTCAGCCCCCATACATGGTCTTACGACTTTGCGGAAACTTGTGTTTTTGGTAAACAGTCATTCGCACCTGGTCACTGCAACCCCCTTTGTGAGGAACCACCCCTTATCCCGAAGTTACGGGATTATTTTACCGAGTTTCTGAGAGAGGGTTGTCTCGCGCCCCTAGGTATTCTCTGCCTTAATAATTAATCTTATATTAAACTTATTTGGTTAATAGTATAATAACTATTTTTAATTAAAAAAACTAATTATTTATAATTAAGATAGAAAGAAACAATATCTTTAATTAAAAAGTACGTATCCATAATTAAGTAGGAGAAAGAGGAAGAAAAATGAAAAAATGAGATGGCTTCAGTGAGTTACGCGTGACAAAACTTATATTGGTTTATTATATATGATAAAATAATAACAATAGATAATAGATTATATATATTTATGATTAACATATAATATATATAGCTTAAGCTTACTTTACAAATGAGTTTTAACCTATAAATATGTCTTAACGTGATAAGTGAATGGGGATTTTTTTTTCCATTCTGTTAACCATGTTTTATTGATCCAAAAATATTAAAATAAAATTGTTTAATTAATCTACTTTGGTAATTATACAAATTTATTTTCTAATTATTTTCATATAAAAAACATGTTTAAATAGATAGAAAATAAAAACTTTCAAAATAAAAAATCTCATCATTCACTTCTATTTTTAGTATGTTTAGTACATATATTTAATTATCTTTTTTAGTATATTTAGATTTACTCTGCGACCAACGAATCCGGTCGTCTTTGGTTGGGTTGAGGGAAACATGCTTGTGTGGACCTCACGGGGGTATTCCCTTTGGCTGGTTTAAGGGGAAACGAGTTTGTCACTCGACATGCATCGAAAAAGGCGGAATCAAAGAAGGTGAATAAGCACGCTAAAGCTTGTGCAGAGAACCAACATGTCTTTGTCCCCCTTGCCTTCGATACATTTGGCTCCCTAGCACCCGAAGCTATTTGTTTTTTAACCAGGGTCCAATAGGTCATCCACAGCAATAGTTCATCTTTAGGGGGGCAGGGGTTTGTATTTGGTAGATTAGAGTTCGCAATTCAGAAATGAGTGGCGATGCAGCTTGTTGCCCGTTTACCTTCTATTTTGATGTAACTTCAAGTTTTTTTTTTTTTTTTTTTTGAACGATCAACAAAAGTTTTATTTCACCATGCTAGCGAGGAACTAGCATACACCCTACATAGACGCCACCATATATACAAACATTGAAACAAAAAACAAAGATCACCACCCTATTCTAGCACGGTTAAAATTACACCAAATACTCCAATCTAGAGAAGGTTGTTTCGCCCTAGTTTTTATCCAAAACAAACTTAAAGCCTTGATATCACCGAGTGCCTTATGAATATGAGCCTGTGTATGAATGAATACCGCTTCATTCCTATACTTCCAAATGCACCATATTGTCGTCAAGCAGATCGCGTTAAGAAACTTCAAGTTTTAAGAAATGAAATTATTTCAATAAAAAAAAACTCGGTATAAAGCTTAGATTTATTTATTAAATGATTTTTAAAATAAACTTGAGCTCGTTTAAGTTTGAGTTAGTTTAAAATTTTAGTCGGCCGATTTTAAGTATGTTAGAAGCATCCCCGAATGTTTACACCGTGTCAGTCTGATTCAAATTCAAATTGCCGATAAGTAACATGTGGTCAAATATGACCACCTGTGATATCACGCTCTTCAAGACGTTCATTTAAATAAGAAAAATACAAAATGGTGGAAGTTGAGGGTGCGTGAGGACAAGAACTTAAAGAAGATAGACCCACCTATCACATTAATTCTGTAAACCAACTGTTGGACCAACATCTTTGTTGGTTGAAAAGCTTAAAAAGGACTCTTTTTATATCATTTTTCTAATCCCATAGAAACTAATAGCAATTATAATTTTAGTCACCAATTCTAGTCAAACAACATTTACTTGTAGCTATGTCTTAGGCTAGTCAATTGTAATCCCTTAGATCATGCCTATGGAGGTATTATAAATAGGACAATGTACATGGTAATTATTCATTCAGTAAATTCATATACTCTTATATGGTATCAAGAGAGTTCCTGGCTCCTTGACCAATTCCGCCACCACCACAATTCCGCCACCTTCTTCTTCTTTCTTCGAATCCACCTCCTCTTCTTTCTTCATGGATATCACTCTCCACCCTGCTCAACAGGACCCGCAAGGATTCATGGACACCGGGGCTTCTGGCCACATGAAAAACCCCCAAGGTAATAACTTCCCGTCTTCTTTTAATACTTGCACTAACAAGTTTATTGTCGTGGGTAACAGTATGACTATTCCCGTGATTGGTCAAGGCAACATAACCCTTCCACCACCCTTCCCGCCTTTTAAACTAAACAATGTCCTTTATGCCCCACAACTTGTTAAAAACCTTATTTCAGTCCGAAAACTTACCACTGATAACTTATTATCCATTGAATATGATCCCTTCGGTTTTACTGTAAAGGATCTCAAGACCAAGGAGCACCTCCTTCGATGCAATAGCTCGGGTGATCTATACCCATTGACAGCACCACTTCCCACTAAATCAAACTCCACTGCTTTTGTCGCTGTCACTCAAGACCGTTGGCATCAACGCCTTGGGCACCCGAGCTCATCTACATTGCATTCTTTACCTTTATCTGTTTCTAGTACACGTAATAAACATGACAAAACTTTGTGTCAAGCGTGCGTTTTTGGCAAAAGTGTACGCATGCCATTTTTTGATTCATGTAATCGTACTCATTTACCTTTTGATATAATTCACAGTGACCTTTGGACATCCCCCGTGCCTAGCACCGGGGGTCACCGTTATTATGTATTGTTTTTGGACGACTTTACAAATTTTCTTTGGACTTTTCCCTTAACAAACAAATCCAGTGTATTTTCCATTTTCACTATTTTTAACAATTACATCACCACCCAGTTTGGTGGCAAAATAAAACAATTTCAATGTGATAACGGCAAGGAATATGACAATAAGTTGTTTCACAATTTCTGTCATCTCCAGGGAATGCATTTTCGCTTCTCCTGCCCATACACGTCTTCCCAAAATGGTAAAGCGGAGCGTAAAATTAGAACAATAAATAATATGATACGCTCTCTGCTTGCCCAATCCTCCTTGCCACCATCCTTTTGGCATCACGCCCTTGAAACCGCCACGTACCTCCTCAACATCATTCCCAACAAACACACCAAATTTCTATCTCCCACCTCCCATCTCTACAAGTGTGATCCCACATATGAACACCTTCATGTGTTCGGGTGCCTATGCTACCCTCTCATACCCTCCACCACCATTCACAAACTTGCCAATCGCTCCAAACCTTGTGTCTTCCTTGGTTACCCACCCAACCACCGTGGCTACCGATGCCTAGACCTCACCACAAATTCCACATTTGTCTCTCGACATGTTCAATTCGAAGAGACAATATTCCCTTTTTCCACTACTCTCCCCCACACAACCCACATCCTATGACTTCCTTGATAGCGGTCCTCATCCGCTACTTTGGGATCACCTACGGCCCACACCAGACTCACCACCCATGACCCAGCCAACCCAACACACTCCTTCGGCTCCCCCACAGCCCAACTCCCCACCACCTATTACCTACTCGAGACGTCCCAGGCCCACACCTGGCCCATCTACCAGCTACCCTCCTACCGTGCCTCCCCTGGCCCAATCCTCTTCTCCCATCCAGCCCACATCTCCAGCCCATACTCAATCCCATCAACCTAGCTCATCCCCTCCTTCCCAACCGTCAAACCCACAACCCACTACCACCTTTGAACCAGCAACCCAGCACACAACCAACTCTGACCCACAACCACCGGCTCGTACTATGCGCACTCGCGCCATGGACGGTATATCTAAACCAAAACACCACTTTAACCTCCACACCACTACCATTGTACCTATTCCCAAGTCCCCTCAGGTTGCCCTGACCACGCCCGAATGGCTTACTGCCATGACAAATGAATTTAGTGCACTTATTAAAAACGAGACTTGGGAGTTAGTACCAAGGCAACCAGACATGAATATTATACGGTGTATGTGGTTATTTAAACACAAGTTTCGTTCCGATGGCAGCTTGGAACGATACAAAGCTCGGTTAGTTTGTGATGGTCGCAGTCAACAGGTGGGTATTGACTGTGGAGACACCTTCAGCCCGGTTGTTAAACCGGCAACGATTCGGCTCATACTTATTTTGGCGCTCTCTCGCTCTTGGGCCATCAACCAGCTTGATGTCACAAATGCCTTCCTTCACGGAAACTTGGAGGAAACAGTCTTTATGCATCAACCCATGGGGTTTCGGGACTCCCGTTTCCCTGGTCACGTGTGCAAATTGAAGAAGTCCCTCTATGGTCTGAAACAGACTCCACGAGCCTGGTACCAACATTTTACTGACTTTGTCTTATTGCAGGGGTTCACACAAAGCAAGTCTGACACTTCATTATTTATTTATCATCATGGTCAAGACACTGCTTATCTTCTTATTTATGTGGATGACATTATTCTTACTACATCATCGGATACCCTTCGCCGTCGTATTATGACATCATTGTCCAGTGAGTTTGCTATGAAAGATTTGGGCTCGCTATCTCATTTTTTGGGCATCTCCGTCAAGCGTACAGGTGACACCATGTTCTTATCTCAGCAGGCGTATACCAATGACATCATCCACCGAGCATCCATGGATTCCTGCAAACCAGTGGCTACTCCAGTTGACACCGGTTCAAATCTTGGTGCAACCTCCTCCGCACCATTTCATGATCCCACTACTTACCGCAGTTTGGCAGGTGCATTACAGTACCTTACATTCACGCGGCCCGATATATCATATGCAGTGCAACAAATCTGCATGCATATGCACTCACCCACCGACGATCATTGGAATGCTCTCAAGAGGATCATTCGCTATTTGCAGGGCACGTCCGACCACGGGCTTCATCTTACCCCTGCCCCGAATATTTCTCTGCGTGCCTATACAGACGCCGACTGGGCCGGCTGTCCTGACACCCGTCGGTCCACCTCCGGTTACTGTGTCTACCTTGGTGATAACCTTCTTTCCTGGTCATCCAAACGACAACCGACAGTCTCACGCTCCAATGCGGAAGCCGAATACCGAGGAGTTGTCAATGTTGTCTCTGAAATATGTTGGCTTCGTAACCTGATGCTAGAATTAAATCAGCCTCTTCTCAAAGCTACCCTCGTGTACTGTGACAATGTCAGCGCCATTTATCTTTCGGGTAACCCAGTTCAACACCAGCGAACGAAACACATTGAACTGGATATTCACTTTGTCAGGGAGCAAGTACAACGGGGGTGTGTTCGAGTCCTACACGTGCCTTCTCGCTACCAGGTTGCCGATATCTTCACCAAAGGCTTACCACGCATACTGTTCGATGACTTTCGCTCCAGTCTCAACGTTCGTCAGCCTCCCGCTTCGACTGCGGGGGTGTAATAGCAATTATAATTCTAGTCAACAATTCTAGTCAAACAACATTTACTTGTAGCTATGTCTTAGGCTAGTCAATTGTAATCCCTTAGATCATGCCTATGGAGGTATTATAAATAGGACAATGTACATGGTGATTATTCATTCAGTAAATTCATATACTCTTATAGAAACTTGTAACTATGCATAGGAAGTTTTAAATTATATAGGATTTGTCGATTTACACTCTGTTCCAGAGTTTTATTAAAGGATGGAAGAGAAAGGGTTGGAAAGGAAGTGAGGAAAAAATGTGTTCCAGAGTTTTTTGTAAGAGGGAAAGAGAGGGAATGAGAGGGATAATAAAGAGGATTTTAGTGTGATTTTCAAACTTTCCGATTTGGAAGGAATTTGAGAGAAAGGAAGAGGGGGGACATCCTTTCTCTTCCATCCTTTAATGAAACTCGGGAACACAGTGTTAAGCTCCATATCCTAGAAACATGGGCAGACTAAGGAGGTGAGTTTTTTTTTTTTTTGAACGGCATCTCGCTCAAGGCTATACATGAGCATAGTCCGGCCGACGTGGGATTCAAACCAGGCACTCCAGGGTAGGAAACAGGCTAAGCCTGAAAACCTCCCACCTCACCTGCAGCAAGTGAGAATCGAACCTGACTCTCTAAGGAGAAACCAAGGAGGTGAGAGTTTAGATGAGATTTTATAAACATCAAAGATAATGTGAGAGTTGTTGCAAAAAATATGAGAGTTAAAGGTTGGTATTTATATATGTAAAATTGTTTTTTTTAATAATGTTATGGTTTTTATTTTACCATTGCACGCCCCCCCCCCCCCCCCAATAAAATCCCACGTTCAAATTTCACCCAACTGGCCCGTCCTCTCCGTCTTGTGGGAGACGGTCTCGACAGGCCGGCCTGATATATAATAAATAGTGTAGGGTCTAGTGTGTTAGTAACTCATAGTCTAGGGACTGATTCTGTAAATGTAAACAAGTCTTGAAGAAGTCTGTTAAACACGTTAGAAGAGGCTAGATATAGCAGCTATTGATTTGAGATTATTCATCTTCCTCTCTTGTGTTGTCTTCTTATTCTTCAATCTTAGCTCTTATCTCTCGATCACCATTTTTACACGTATCACGGCCCTAAAGAAGCGGTGTGGACGCGCCCTGCCGGGCCAAGGACGCGCCCCACACCGGTCGCCTGATGGTGAGGGACAATAGAATGGATTTTTGTTGTTTGGGATTTGTAAATACGAGGTAAATATTTGGATTTGTAAAACTCATAGATTGTTGGTCTAATGACCATTACCCTTCAGTCCCACCCTTTCTTCCGAGTGTTCACCCCCTTGCGGAATGGGGTGTGGTGTTTCTACTCGGCCCCAATGCTAACAAAGTAACAAGGGCCCAGTGGGTATAACACAAGGCCTAAGCGTGCACATATTTGATCAAGTTTTATGCGTGGTTTTCACAATTTTTTAGTCCATCTATATTGCTAGCAAGTACAAATTTTTATCTTCATATTTAAATAACTATTAGATATCATAAATAAATTGAGTCTATAAAACATTCACATGTTATACCATGTGTAGTGGGGCAGAAAAAATTTAAGACCTCCCTCAATAATTGGTTAACGTGGCAGCTGAGTCAGCATGGTGCTTTAATTCAAAATATGGGTGTATTGTGTGTGTGTGTGTGGAGAGGGGGGGGGGGGGGTTTGTTTATATTTTTTAAATTAAAAAAATAATAAAAAAAATAAGAAAATGAGAGAGTAGGAGAGAGAAGCTGAGGTGTCGAAAAATGATTGGTTGATATTTGTGATCTCCGGCGCTAAAACCATAACGCCTTGGCCCATTTTTAGCACATAGCGCCCCCCCTGTAGTGGTGTTGGGGGCGCTATGTTAGTTTTCACGCTCCGAATCGTGCTCTAGTACACATGGTCTTATATCAAGTTTTTGGGATGTGACAATTGTGTTGCATACTTGCATCCGATACATTTCAAAGAGAAGGTTTGGAGTTCAAGCCTCATAAGAGGCCAAAAAAAAAGTGTAAAAAATAGGAGAAGAAATTATCCGTTTTAAAAAAAAAGACCTAGACAGCAATCGAGTTGTTTAAAAACAAACCGTGTAATGTTTTCACAAGTTTTACCTAACTATCAACCCTTCCGTCTCTCACGCTTGCTAGCAACTTCACCGGGAGAGGGCTAACGCCCATTCAAAGAAGTTTGGCGCGGTGTGGTTGGCTACTGAGAAGGCAGCGATTGATGTAACAAAACGATTACCTCGCTTGATTACCTAAAAGTATATAGATTCTTGCCTGATGAATAAATAGAGGTGTTTGTCGGTGATGTATAGTGATGGGCGACTACGGCCAAAGTCGATGTACAATTGCAAACAACGAAACAAAGAGCAAGGTAGATCGAATGACGTAACCGGTGAGCGTGTAATTGATATTTAGATGACCGACGATTAGAAAGTAGTCCTAAATGGATGGCGGTTACCAATCATCGGAGTTTTCAGACCGATTCAAATTCCTTGAAAATTAAAATTAATATATTTCGCTATTATTTAAACTTTTTAAATTCCGTTTTTTCCTTACAAAAGTTGTCAAAAGTAATCTAAAAAACGGTTTATTAGACCTTTTTATGGATGTTGATTTTGGATTCAATATGCTTCAGAATTTTGATGAGCAAAATAGGGGGAAATTTTAATTGACGTGTTCTACGTTTTAAATCTTAAATAAATGGGTTAAAAATAATTAAACGTAATAAATGGTATGTAAACTTGTTTTTTTTTTTTATGGATAGATAATATATAGTTTGTGAAACGGTGCCAATAGATGGGTAAATGGTCGTGACTATTGAAGGAGATTCATGTTAAATTATGAAAAGGTGGGTATTGGACAACAGAAAAGTGGTGATGATTAGAGGTAACCCAAGATGCAAATTGTATAGTTTGTGAAACGGTGCCAATGTTGATTTTGGATTCAATATGCTTCAGAATTTTGATGAGCAAAATAGGGGGAAATTTTAATTGACGTGTTCTACGTTTTAAATCTTAAATAAATGGGTTAAAAATAATTAAACGTAATAAATGGTATGTAAACTTGTTTTTTTTTTTATGGATAGATAATATATAGTTTGTGAAACGGTGCCAATAGATGGGTAAATGGTCGTGACTATTGAAGGAGATTCATGTTAAATTGTGAAAAGGTGGGTATTGGACAACAGAAAAGTGGTGATGATTAGAGGTAACCCAAGATGCAAATTGTATAGTTTGTGAAACGGTGCCAATGGATAGGTAAATAGTCGTGACTATTGAAGAAGATTCATGTTAAATTGTGAAAATGTGGGTATTGGACAACATTAAAGTGGTGATGATTAGACGTAACCCAAGTTGCTAATTGTATATATACGAGTTATGTTTGCCCCGCGTAGCGGCGGGATCTTGATTATAAATGTTTTAGTATCACTATATGAGATGATGAAATTCATAAACTTTATTCAAACCATCTTTCCTTTTTATTTTTATCTTTTTTTTTTTATTTTGCATTATCCCTAACCTACAATAACACACCTAAATTATTTTACTTCAAAAGACAATGTGTTTTAGGAAATGATCCGAATTTTGGGGTCCTAACTTTGTATGTTATATATTTTTAAGTTTGAAATTATCTTGGTCACAACATACAAATTACATCTTTTGCATATTTTAAAATATAAATAAAGTTTTGCATTTATAGACATGATAACAAAATAAATTGTCTAACTAAAACATAATTCAACAACAAAAATCTCCAATTTTAGCGTTTTAGATAGTTTAAGAAATATGATTAAATAAACTATTTTTTTAAGTAAACTATTTCTTTTCTTTTTGTAGCTTTATTTGTTCGGTTGTTTCTTTTGAAATTAGAAGTATTAAAATTTCTATTTTAATAAAAAAAATTAAGCACTCATAACACCATGTTTTTTCCTTCGATATTTGACTATTCTTTTGACTTGTGATAAATAAAAAACACCGCTCAAACTCTTTTTCTGCAAGGCTATTTGTGATTTTCATTCCGACAAAATATTGATTTTTTATGATTGGTTCAAAAGTTTTTATTTTGATGTTTTATGATTAAACGAAATATTAACATTTTTTTTTGTTTCCACAAAACACCGATTTGGTTTTAAACAATATTATCGAATCAATGAATTTCGGTGATAAGAACAATGCGATTTTTCAATTCGAACGAACCAATCTTCATATTAATCTTCAAAATCAGACAAAGACCAAAGAGAAATCTACACCCTCAATTCTTATGTACTTATAATAATTGCAGACCAAAAAAGGAATTGAATGAGCGATCTTCTTCGGTCAGTAATTGTAATAGGGTATATATAATATGGTATATATGTTTTTATTTGGGATTGCCGGCCAATTCTACCAAAGTAAAGTCGCGGTCTCGTGGTAGAAAATTCGACTTTTTATGATTCCAATTGTGTAATTATCCGGTGATTTATGAGTGTAGCAGTTATGTGGTAATATGCGCCTCTTCGTTGGTTTTTTGAACTTGTTCGTTATTTAAAGGAACAATAAATTAGAATCCTTACATGAAAGATGAATCTGGAAAATGGTTGCAAACAATCATAAGTTGTGTTGATGAAAATGAGATGTGGAAAGGACACATGTTGGAGCGGGTTATTAAAATCAAATGGATTTGGAAATAAGAAAAAAAACCTTGCAAGACGGAATCAGTGCTTTGTGATATATATTGTTTTTTATATGTATTGTTTCCAATTTAAATATATATATATATATATATATATATATATATATATAATTTGTGAAACGATGGGGAGTGACGGGAAAGGGTGGTGACTCTTAGAAGTTGCTCAAATTGCTAATTGTAGGAAAAGTGATGACTCTTAGAGAGGATTAATTAATTAATTTGTGAAAAGGTGTCAAGTGATGGAGAAGGGTGGTGACTTTTAGAAGTGACCCAACTAACTAATTTATGAAATAGTGTCAAGTGATTGAGAATGGTGGTGACTCTTAAAGGTGACCTAACTATAACTAATTTGTGAAAAGGTGCCAATTGATGATGAAGGGTGGTGACTATTAGAGGTGACCCAAGTTGCTAATTGTATATATATATATAATTACCAGAAAGTAGATTGTAATGTCCATCTAGTGTAAGGTGTTTTTTTTTTGGTGAACTATACAAATTTAAAGGGCCCCCGACTTGTATTTTGCTTAGGGCCTCCAAAAACGTTGGATCGGCTCTGTTTCTGCCGAATAGTTCACGAACTGTTCGCTAAACGTTTGGTTTGTTTACAGCCCTAAGGGTACTACTTAATCGTGGCGTCTTTGAAAACTCATTTCCATGTAACTTACTTTTGTTTGACTTATTTAACGGATTTGAAATGAAAAAGACAACTCAAATTGACTCATTCATAGGTAAATTGGTTGGGTTGGGTAACATGTTAAACATGTAGTTCGTTGTGTTGTGGCAACAATTTGCAATGTGATTACAATGTTATGAAATGAAAACAATCTAAAGCCATTTAAAAAACTTAGTGTACAATAGTGTATCCAAATAATGGAAGAAGAGTGTAAAAATTGGTATATTGATGTTTAAACCGTATACGATAATAGCCAACACTTGACATTGACAAGTGTGATTTCAATGTGAAAAATGTGAGATATATTATTCATAATAATTAATGATATGAAATACAAACACTTGTTACATACTTACATATCTATCTATGTCTATCTATGCATGATGCAAGCCTATATCTCATCATTGTTAATGGCAAAGCAGATGTGATTAATGGCTAAAAGGGCTTAGATATATAATGGCAAAGCAGATGTGATTAATGGCTAAAAGGGCTTAGATATATAATTGATGAGAAACTATACGATATAAAGTTCTTTAACGTGAGAAGTGTAGGAAGCCTGGTATGCCACCTGTCAACTATGGTTAAGTTTATTAAACCTAAACCTGGTTGATTAAAGAGGTAAATTAGTCCTTTTATTATTCGTAAATCTCTGACATTCAATCACGATTCAATTTTTATTGAGAATTTTTCTATTCAATTCGAACGATTATGTATTTTAGATTAACCATCTAATCAATCCACGAATCAATCAAACCTAATGCTATTTTCGATTATAAACTTGCTCTGTTTTTCGATCATTCTACGTTTTTGTGTAACGTTTGTTTTTCGAGTTAATATCGTATGGTTTCTTACTTTTATATTTTAATTATATGTTTTGTTAATTAAAATCAATGATCGTGTATGTATTTACAGATAGACAGATGTGCAGGTTGTGAATTAGGGTTAACAGTTTTTGTATGATGAAGATGATGATATTAAACGTGCGTTTAGGGTTAACCAATGGTTACAACGTGCGTTTATGTAATTGATCATGTGGTTTCTCATTGTTTTTAGTAAGTGCGTTCAAAGAGTATACACGTGCGTCTATCCAAGTCATATACATGCGTCTACAATGTTTTACACGTGCGTCTGAAGATCAGTTATTGCAAACGGACAATAACAGTAATTCTCGTGAATGATATTTTGTCACCTTGTTATTATTGTTTTCTTTATATATTTATCTCTACGGAATCAATTTTACACCACACAATTCAATCACTACTTATCTTTTTTGCTTTCCAGTAATGGCTTCATCTTTATCATCAAAATCTGAAATGATCAAGAGGATTCAGGAGCAAATTTCAAAAGATTATGCTTCTGAGGGTCGTCTTACCGATAATCTAAACAAGATAAATGATGGCATGAGCAAGAGAGATGAGATTTCCAAGCTTCTTATGCGTATGCCTGACTCAAGTCTTCATGAACTTGCAGTTATGTTTATGATTGATGCAAAAATGGCGTTGTCGAACAACTTACAAAATGCATAGCCCTTTTGAGGTGTTCTATTGAATTTAAAATTCAGTTCCAAAAATCTATGTAAATTCCCAGGGAACTGATTATGTATGTTTTATTGTAGTTTGTATTAGCTGTTTCTGATGTCTGTTTTTTTTTCTTAGTTTATCTGTAACGAGCGTTTGAAATAAGTGTACATATGCACAAGTGCGTTTAAGTGAAATCATAATAACCATTTTTTTTATTTATGCAGTGCGTTTCAAAAGATCATTCATTCATACATACGTGCGTTTAAACTATCAAGATAAAAAAAAAAACCAAGTCAGTAACTAAACATTATGTTTAAATCATTAACCAACAACAAAACCTCACGACGTTCTTCATATTGCATATTTGCATCCACCTTTTTTAGTAATTTTTTTATAGGCATTCTCCATCATCTTAGTCCTTGCTTTGAGTGGCCTTTTTGCGAACTTGTGAGCATCTTCAACAATTTCATCTCTCACCAGGTTGTAAGGGGAGAGTACAATCTTTGCTACGTACTTGAAACGCAACGCTTTCAACTGAGTCCTTTGATAGTCCGATTCACCTGCAAAACCATAGTTCCAAAAAAACTTTGATTGATTATTATTGACTTTGTGATCTCCCCGAAAACCGTGTTCCACAACACTAGAAAATTCAGCAACAACAGCAACAACAAATGCACTTTACCCAATTAGTAATCATAAACGCACCTAGAATAACATACGAACAACATACTGACTCTAATTAAACAACAAATATACACATTCAAAATAACCTAAAGTGCGTTTTTCATATAACCTAAAGTGCGTTTGTTGTTTAATCAAATATGATCATCTTCTTCATACCTTTACCCTGTTTTTGTTGCAGATTTGTCATGGTTGTGTTTGCTTCTTCTTTCGCCTTCGTTACCCGTTTCATTTTGCAAATTTTGTTTTGTTATTTTACTGCTTGCGTGTAAAAAAAATGTAGTTCATAATCTTCAAATGGATACCTGGTTTTCGTTTGGACGCCATGCTATGTTTTTTGATCTTACGGTTTCTTCAAATGGTTTTTGTTTGCGTGTAATGTGTAGTTTTTTGTGTGTTTTGATTGTGTAAACCCTAACTGAATGAGACCGAGTTGATTTTGTTTCTCAATTTTAGCAACCGTCAACTGATTTATGTAAGTTTGGCGGTTTAGATTAAAAAAATTAAATGGGTTTTTGAACGTCTTTGACTAATATACCATTGGTTTGATTTAATCGTAATTTGTTAGATGATCTTGACACTCTTTGATCTAATTGTCCAGATTTCTTCCTACGCTTTTTATTTAAAAAAAATTGTACAATATCTCTTCCCTATAATTGATGTGTTGTATAAACAGTGGTCTTGTTGTGAATGATATAAGCCACACAACAAAAGTCTCGTAACATGGAAAAACTTTCAATGTTACCTTACCCATATCCATGTGTCAAAACTCAAAAGCTAAGCTGAGATTCACTTAGAATTAACTTAAGTTGACAAACATGATAATCATAACATCAAGATCTGTTGGGGATTTACAGTAATAACAAACAAAACAACCGGATAATTGAAATATCTAAAGGCACGTAATCGCTTTCAGATTGAATCAATTCGACGATTCAATCGAAATATTCAATCGGATACAATCAGAGATTGAGAATTTTCTGTACGATTACGATTGAGAGAAGAACCGAAGTGTTTTGAACAAGATTATTTAATTCGTTAATGAATTCTGGCCCATTAACTGCCTTTTAGGCAGTCATTTCCAAGGTTTTCAAATTGCCAAATTTAGTTCCTCTAATTCCGAAAATTAAAATCTCTCAGAAATTTAAATCCAAAAACTAATTTAGTCTCGCAACCGCCCAGCCAGGGGCTCTGCCCCTTGGACCCCGCCAAGGGCTGTCGCCCTTTAGACCGTGCTCCCAGGGGCGTTGCCCCCCCGAACCCCCGTCCCTTATGGGCTTCGCCCCTAAGTTCATAATAAATTCAAATAGGCGTACATTCCGCACCTCCATACCTATATGATGTTTTATTATGAAGATATTAGTCAAATAATCAATCCAATTTCACTAAAAAAATCCAACAAGATCTAATCAAGAAGAAAGCAAATTATATTATCATATGTGAAGTTAAAAATAACCAAATTTGTCAAAGTACACTATAATCATAAGTGACAAAATAAGCATATAACAATGAATGTTAATGTGGGAAATGATGATTTACTTGCACGAATCACAAATCTTAAACGGTACTCGTAAATCATGTATCAGCTTCCGTCGAGAAAAAAACAAAGAAGATTAAGTATGAAAGAGACCATTTGTGTGGATTAATTATTGAAATGGATTAATTAAAACCGAAAAAACGGACCGAACTGGGTAACCTAAAAAATCATTTTTTTAATATATCTTATACATTGATTTAGGAATTATTAGTTTTATTATTGAAAATAATTAATTTTCAAAGTACTACAAAAGAAAATGTGTTAATAAAAACCTTAAAAAACATGAAAATCGTTTAGAATGTTCGGTTTATGTGAACAATATTAATTTAAAAGATTAAATATATTAACATAAATATGAAAATCTAAGAAAGATTCTTAAATCTTGGATTATAAGTTATATTTTTTAATTTTATGAAATTATGTTCCAAAAACCGAACAATTACTAAAACCGAAAAAATCAAACCGAACGGTTTTCAAAAACCAAAAACCGAACACTTCGGTTATGGTTTTGATTTTACCAAAAAACTAAACCGAACCGTGGTTTGGGCAACTTTGTCATAAGATCCACGACAGCATGTGCCCATTTCCATATTGGGATTTCGAGTAGTAATTAGATTCCATAAAGCTTTTGATGTTTAGCTTTTTTTTTTTTTGGAAATTAACTTTCATTCAACACCAAAACCGACTAATCCCCAAGACGGGAATTAGAACGGCCACAAAACAACAACATTACATAACATCAAACGACAACCAAGAATCCCAATCCGATACAATACCCTTCCCCCTGTTTTTTAAACCATAGAAAACCCAAAGACTTGACATCCGAGATGACTTCCGAAACAACGTGTGGTTTGTTCGAGAAAATCCTCTCGTTGCGCGCTTTCCAAATACGCCAAGCCGTGATGATGATAACCCCTTTCAGCGCCTCCTTCTTTGCTCTAGAGATGTTCACTGAATCCGCAATAGACACCACATCTTCCAAAGAAAACAGGAACAGTTGGGGAATACGACACCAGGAAGTAATGCCATTCCAAACCCCCAAAGCAAAACCACAACCCGTAAACAGGTGTTGCTCTGTCTCGTCAGGATCACCGCAAAACGGACAACTCAAATCCTCAACCTGGATGTTACGTTTTCTTAGCGCAGTTTTCGTGGGCAGGCGTTCCAGGAATGCTCTCCACATAAAGACATTACACTTGTTAGGCACCCACCTGCACCATTTGAACCCGAATTCCGCTGCTGCACCAGTGCTGTTTTTCAACCATTTTTTAACTCCAGCAACCGAGAACAAAATAGACTGGCCATCATTCCATTGCCACGAGTCACAACCTGCAGCTGGAGAATACGAAAGAAGCATACCTTCGAGATCGCTCCTCTGTTGTTTCTCTGCATCCGAGGACAGCACCTCCTTCCAGTTCCAAATAATTAGCCGCTGACCACCATTAAACACCAATCTGTCCGCTGTTTTACACATCTTATATTTCTCCAAACGGAAAAGCAACGGGAATTGATCTTTCAGCGGTTCATCAGAAATCCACGGGTCAATCCAGAATCTAACGGCCGCACCATTACCAACTTTACCACGAACCATACGATTAACACTACAGCCGTTCACCTTGGTCTTATCACATAACCCCACAATACACTTCCAAACACCACCAGCAGCGTTGTTAACTGGAAGAGACCCCCACTTCCGGTCTGACCCATGTAAAGCATCGATAACATTCCTCCAAAGAGCGTCAGTTTCCGTTAAGTATCTCCAAAACCACTTCATGAGTAAGGCTTTATTATTAATCTCAAGCTTTGCTATTCCCAAACCTCCTTCTTCCTTGGGCCGCGTAACCTTCTCCCAAGCCACCCAACTCAATTTTTTCACTTCATCTGAACCCCCCCAAAGAAAACGTCTCATGAGTTGTTCCAACCTATTGATCACCGTCAGAGGAGCCTTAAAAAGGGAAAAGTAATACGTTGGAAGACTATCTAACACCGATTTAATAAGTGTTAAACGCCCCCCGATCGAAATAGAGTTCGCCTTCCACTTTGAAAGTCTCTTCCGAAAGATATCCACCACCGGCTCCCAGTTGGAGACTCTGTTCATGTTGGCACCCACCCTAATGCCCAAATACATAAACGGGAACTCTCCGGATTTACACCCCACAGAATCCGCTTGCTGGTACAATTCCTCATTGGAAATACCCACACCATAGAGAACAGATTTGTTAATATTTATTTTTAGGCCAGAGCAAAGATGAAACAACCGTAAAATTCTCCTCAAACTAAGAAAATTATGATCGGACCATTCGCCCATCACCATAGCATCGTCAGCGTACAAGAGATGAGATAGCAACGACCCATTTCTAGGTAATCGCACCCCTTCAAAGCAACCCGAATGGCAAGCCTTCTTTATCATCCCAGAAAATGCTTCCATGACGATAATAAATAAGAAAGGCGAAATAGGATCACCTTGGCGAATACCTTTCTGACAGTCGAACTCGAACGTGGGCGAACCATTAACCAGAACCGCTGACCGAGCAGAAATCAAAACACCCCGAATCCACTTGCACCAAAGAGCTGGAAACCCCATCTGATCCATAACTGAAATCAGGAAGTCCCAATTCACGTTGTCATAAGCTTTGTCAAAATCTATCTTAAATAGGAACATCTGTTTCCCTGTTCTTTTAGCCCACGAATACACCTCGTTAGTAATCAACGGACCATCTAAAATGTATCTTCCCGACAAGAAGGCAGATTGAGACTCCGAAATAACATTATCCATCACCACCCGAAGCCTATTCGCAAGCACCTTTGACACAACTTTAGAAATAGCACCAATCAAGTTGATCGGTCTATACTCCGATAGTTCTGTCGGGTCCGCTTTCTTAGGAACTAGTGTAATAAAAGAAGACCCCACCCCACGATTGAACGAACCTGTCTGGTGAAACCTGTTAAGAATCTCAACAAAGTCTTTCTCCAAACAATCCCAAAACCGCTTAATGAATTTAAAATTAAAACCATCGGGACCCGGGGCTTTATCACCCCCACAATCCCAAACGGCATCTTTGATCTCTTTCACCGTAAAGGCCGCAACTAACCCATCCGCAAGAGACGAATCGAGGCGCTTTAAATCATAACAGTTTAGCTTCGGACGGACGTTCATATCTTCCACAAACTTGGATCTAAAAAACCGAAGGACTTCTCTTTTTACAATTTTTGGTCTTGTTTCCCATACCCCCCCAACCATCAAACCAGCCAAAAAATTAGAGCTCCTCCTTTTGTTTATAACACCATGAAAGAATCTAGTGTTGTCATCTCCATCCGAGGCCCATTTCAACCGAGCTTTCTGACGCAAATCCGCTTTACCCATAAAATCCAACTCACGAAGTCTACATTTGGACTCCTCTAAAACCCACAATTCAGCCTCATCCAAATCCCTAGATTCCACAATCTCATCTAGCTGTCTGACCTCCTCTTGTAAAAGGCTTTTCTCCTCTAACTCCTTACCCATAATTACCCTTTTCCAATCGCCAATGACTAGGCGCAAAAATCTGAATTTATTCATCAAACAAACATCCGGAGGCCCATGACAATCAAAACCCTCTAAAGCTTTCCTGACGACCTCATCAAAATCTTTTCTATCCAACCAAGAATTAAAAAAACGAAACGGTTTTGGACCATAATTAAAGGAATTTACCTTCAAAATGATCGGACTGTGGTCAGACTTATCTCTGTTCAGCGCCCTGTACTCCGCATTCGGCCATTCCATCAAAAAATTCCAGTTTACAAGAATTCTATCTATACGGCTCAGTTTATTTCCAGACACAAAAGTAAACTTCCTCCCTTTCAAAGTATACTCATGTAAGGCAGAATCGTCTATAAACGCATTAAAATCCACAACAGCAGCATTATTGAACTTAGAATTCCTTCTGTCACATCTGTTACGAACCGAATTAAAGTCCCCAGCCAAAACCCAGAACCCATTACCCACACCCATTAATCTACTGATTTCCGACCACAAAAGACGTTTATTAACGTTGTTCTGAGGCGCATAAATGTTCAACATATACGAAACAACTCCACTACCTTTAACCGTACCCGCAACTAACAGCCAATTTCTAGCACTCTGAACAGAAACCGCTGAAAACACAGAAGTATCCCACATAGACACCAAACCTCCAGACCTACCCTGCGCCACCACCGTCTCCACCTGATAATTCCCCCTACCCCAAAAAGAATCCCAAACCACCGAGCTATAATCAGAAAATTGAGTTTCTTGGAGCATCACGAAACTTACCTCATTTTGCCGTCTCAAATCCCTAACCCATTGTGCTTTATCCTGAACTCCCAGCCCACGAATATTTAGAGAGAGTAGATTCATTGAGTAACATCTTGAAAGCCTTCTTTTCGGACACTCTCACTGACTTGAGGAAAAAAATTCTGCAGGTTCTCAACCCCCAGGACACTACCCATCTCCATGGTATACATAACTTCTTTGCTAGCTTCATTACCGTTCTTATTACTAACACCGATGTGCTCAGGACCGCCACCCTCTATCGCCTTCACTGAACCATCCCCAGGATCCGCAGATCCGTTTAAATCCGGTGTTAAAAAATTTGGGTCGGACTCCACTTCCTTGCAACCCACTGGGCCGACCTTCATAATGCCAATGAGCCTATCTACACCAAAAGGATCGGATGAGTCACAAATGTCCCTGGGCCTTTTCTTGGGCCGTTCTTGAAGCCCAGGAGATATGACCCTCTTGTTTTTCATTGGAGCTTTTTTCTTGAACCTCTTCCTCACTTGAACCCCTTCAACATTACCCCCTGGAGATGCTGAACCGTCCAACCCACTGGGCGAATTTTGAATCTCCCCACTTGACTTCTCAATTGCCTCCTCACAGATTGGGCTAACATCATTACCCCCCCCTCCAATTTCCCCCATTTCTAAATCTGGTCCCTCTCCTTGCATCTCCTGGCTAGGGTTTTGAAGCGACTCATCATCTTCAGATCTTGATTCACCAGCCGACTCCTCATCGAAATCTACTATACAGTCCAGTTGCCACTCCTCACAATCCTCATCCACCCACACCCTGAAAGACAAACCTTTCCAACTCAACAAAAACGAGTCTATAATACGGTTCCTTTTGTCACAAAGAATTCCCAAGTAAGCCGACGAGAAATCCACTTCCTGTTCCGATATGCCTGTAGACTGGATTACTTTGCCGAACCTACTACCAATAAGCTCATACACTTGCTCTACCGCCAACTGAACAGGAACACCATGAACCTTAATCCACGCAATTCTATCCTTCGAATAAGCATTACCTGACCAGAACTCCAACGACTCAAACCATAGCCCCCACAACTGTTTACATCGCATAAATCGGTCACAATCGTCTTTATCATCAAGAACCAGAACCACTTTGAATCCCCCCACATATTTGATCCCCACATTACCCCACTTAGCTTCCTGTAACATGACTCGTAAGCCAGTAAGGATCTTGAAATCCTTAACCTTTCCCACAAGCGCCTTCTCATGCCAATGTGGAAATGCCTCAATGTTCCCATCAACCTGAATAACATCCAGTTTATTGACTGGTTGTCTATTCAAAAGACAGTCACGAAAAGACCTCCCCGAATTATCCCCACTCCCATCTTCTTGGAAATCCATGCCATCTGGTTTTGCATGCTCCCCCTGATTAGGGTTTGCATGACTACTTCCTTCAGGTTCAGCTCCATTCGGCACCTCCCTACGAACTTCCCTGTATACCTTTTCTCCTTCATCCTTCTTATCACCTTCAACGAACTTTGCCACAGCAACGAACAATTTATAGGAGCCCATCCAGACATCAACCATATCATTCTCTAGCCTTTTGACATCTTTTACGTTACGAAAAGAGATGAACCCAAACTTCTTGCCCAGCTTGTCTCGTTTTCTTGCGATATAAGAACCCACATAATCGGCAAAACCCCTAAATACATACTTGAGATCCTCTGACGTCGCTCTTGGTGGAAGATTTGAGACAAAAAACCTAGTCCCGCCGTCCTTGTTACCTTGTGAATCGTGTCTTCTGTCGTTACCTTTCCTTCCCGGTACGTCGTACCATACGTCTGGTTTGTGCCTGCTGGCACCCTTCATCGCCGTCAAATCGCCCCCTAGTTTTGCGGAGCTAGGGTTTTTTTAGAAGAAACCATTTGGTCTTGGGTTCGATTTTCAGAAAGTTTTGATGTTTAGCTTTCACTTTAAACACATCAAACACTTTTTTAGAATTCAGGTTGGGCCACAACTTGGTTGCTTTTGGATGAATACAATATTTCGATTAATAAGCTTTATCAAGAAGTACCTATTTCGAATCACTAAGTATTTGGAATCCAAATTCGACCAAGCTGGGTATTTACTCCGAACTTGTTCTTGTCAAGATCTTTTACGTGACCTACAATTCTCTCCCGTATAAACTGAAAATTATTGTCATATTTATCGGACACCTACAAACACATGGGAATTATACCATAACAAAATTTGACCCACATTGCCACTAACGTGAGCCAAGCAAAGAAGCCATCTCTATTGGGTATAAATTAAACCTTGATATCAACTACCACCAATGAATATCTTCAACTAATTAAACCTCTCTCTTATCTCCTTCTAAAAACTTGTGTGTGTGTGTTAGAGAGAGAGAGATGGGTGATGATAGCATCCATACTCCATTTTTTAAATCTGAAGAAGAACATAAAACTAGCAAGAAGAGATGGGTGATGATAGCATCCATACTCCATTTGTTCTTCATTTCCCTCACAGCTTTGATTTGTAAGTTTCCATTTTATTATTAATAAATTTGACTTGTTTCAGGGACGGAACTAAAGGAGGGTCAAGAGGGTCCGATAACCCCGATGATCACCAAAATTTATCCCTTTTTTTTATTATAAACTTTTTTTTAGAAAAAACTTTTGATGACCTTCTAACAAAAAAAATGTTAAAAAGTTCTGGTTTCGCTACTAAGTCGTTTTATAATATATGTTGAGTTGAGTTGAGTTGACTCGCTTATGAGCTAACTTTTTTTTTTCTCATTTAAGTACTAACAATTGTAACATCATTGTTTTCAGTGATCTTTGTTACAAAAGGACACAACTCAAGTCCATTGAGTTTATGGGTACAACTAGGTGACGTGACAAATTATAAGGTAGAACCAAGTGATGCAGTCGAGGCATACAAAGGGGTGGTTGCGGCTGATGATGCCCGATGTTCCGAGATCGGTGTATCGGTTCTTAAAGCCGGTGGTCATGCAGTCGATGCAGCGGTTTCGGTTGCGTTGTGTGAAGGTGTATTGAACCCGATGGCTAGTGGCATAGGTGGTGGAGGGTTCATGGTTGTCCGATCAGCGGCTACATCGCGATCACAAGCATTTGATTTTAGGGAAACCGCTCCCGCGGCCGCTTCACAGGTTAATTAACTCGCCTCTATTGCTTAGTTTTCTTGTATTGTTAATTAACTCGTTTCTAATATTTTTTATACTCGAACCGGTTATAAAATTAGCCACGCTACAAAGTTGCTACAAAGTTACCAGTCACATAGAAAAACCGGATGACGTTATAATTAATTTTAATACTTAAATGTTAGATAAATCTTTTAAGATAAAAAAAAAACATTTTCATAAAGAATATTACTTTCACTTACGTTTATAAATTTTTAATAACATTTGTATTTCTTTTATCAAAGTTCAAACATGAGCAACTCGTTCCAATTTTATATTTAATAACAACTTTTATAAGTTTTAGAATGTTAATTTGTTAAAAAAAAATAGAATATTAATATTAATATTTAATAACAATGTTTATTTAAATATTTTTTTTTCAATATAATCACATGACTTTCAATTCATACAAGTGGCTTTAAAAAGCCTAACTTTCGGATAACATTTTCAATAAGACAGAGAGAAAAATAGCAGAAAATATCTCTCACCTGATTGGCAAACTATATATATATATATATTCACATATAAAATATAAAATATAATATTTTGATAAGTAAAAAAAGTTGGTGGGTGAATGTGACCGGAAAGTTTGCTTTGCTTGCTTACACGCATGAAAACGATAACTCCTTTTCTAAGGACTGGTCGGATCGTTGGTTAAACAACTTAGACTATTAATCATATATCGTTCCAAATCTTATTTACTATTTCATACTACATTTTTCGTTATTTATCTACACACAAAAAAAAAAAAAGATAAAATAGATTCATAATTTATTTTATTTTAAAAAAAGATAAAATAGATTCATAATTTTTTTTTTCTATTTTCATATTTTGTTTTATTATGTTTTTACTTAAAAAAAATTAAATTCTGTATACATACATATTTTTTTTATATCAGAATAATATGTACGGTCATATTATCAAACCCGTATTATTATTAGGCTGGTGGGTGTGGAGGAGGTCCATCATTTAAGGATGAGCCTCCACGTAAGCTACCACTTCATCGGAGGGCCGGCTCATCACCTAAGTGACGAGCCGAGGGTGTGGGTGACGGGTCTCCAAGGGAGGAGGAGAAAGAAGAGGGTGGGGAAGAAAAAAGGAAGAGGTGGGTCGTCCCTTTCGTGTTTCGTCCATGGACTGACGATTCCGACACACCAGCCCTTAAGGGCGGTGTTGCCGGATCTCAACGTCCCAGAGACGTTGCCCGCACCAAGCAGCCTTTGTTGACTCTTGAAACACATAACGTGTAATAAAACAATCTCCACAACGAATATATTACTACATGCAAACAAATTCTTTTCCCTGATTTCTTTATCAAACCTGCATATCTCGTTACAATTTTTTATTTAGTAGAAAGATATATAACGTATAGATGATATTTTTATTTAGTTAGGAATGATTAAAATGTTAATATAATCACATGACTTAAGGTACAACTCATACAAATTAATCTTTATAAAAAGCATGTCCTTTCCAATAACATTTTCAAAAACCAATAAAAAATCAGAAAAGAACCTCTTACCTAACTATATAATATATATTATACTATATGGTATGTATTATTATTATTATTAACATATAAAGTTATAACAAGCTGCTGAAAGAAACAATGATTTAAAAATTAAATTAACAAGATTTATAATTGTAAGAACAATATATATTCAGTTTAAATTCATCAAAAGAACCTATTTAATTTTATGTTATATTTTTTCCATTGTTTTGCTTATTAATATGTTACCAACTAATATGTTAATTGTTGTTAACACAGAACATGTATCAAAACAATCTTAACGACAAGTACACCGGAGCACTCGCGGTTGGTGTTCCTGGCGAGATCGCTGGTCTCTACAAAGCATGGTTAGAACACGGCCGATTGCCATGGAAAACATTGTTCCAACCCGCCATTCGTCTAGCCAAAGACGGGTTCATAGTCTCCCCTTACCTTGCTAGTTCAATATCGGGTAGCGCTGCAGCGATAAAAAAAGACCCGGGCCTACAAAAAGTGTATGCTCCAAATGGCGAAATTTTACTAGCCGGCGAAACGTGTTATAATCATCAGCTCGGTTTGAGTTTAGAAGCGATAGCGGAAGGTGGTCCAGAGGTGTTTTATAATGGACCTATAGGGGAGGCATTGGTTAATGATGTTCGCGCGGGTGGTGGCATCTTGACAATGGATGATCTAAGGAATTATGAGGTGAAAGTCACCGAAGCGCTTGAGGTTAACGCGATGGGGTTCAATATTTTTGGGATGCCATCCCCGTCAAGTGGTACACTCGGGCTAGCTTTGGTAAGCTTTTACTTTTCTCTAATGTACGGATAAGTTTTGCCATACTGGCAAAACTTATTCAGTGAGTGTGAATGCAGTACTGAAATTCAGTACTGCATTCACGCTTCTTTTGGAATATCTAAAGTGTTTTTACTTACAACTGTAAAAACACTTATTACACAGGTGTTGAATATCTTGAACGGGTATGAGAACATAGAAGAAGCGAAAGGAATGTTAGGCTTACACCGATTCGTGGAAGCGTTAAAACATATGTTTGCTCTTAGGATGAACTTGGGCGATCCTGATTTTGTCGATATAAGCAAGACCGCATCAGAAATGCTGTCCCCTTCGTTCGCAAAGACAATTCAAGCCAAAATTTTCGACAACATGACTTTCCCTTCGGAATATTACATCCCCGAGTATGTTAACATTCATTTGTTTCTTCGTTTAATAATCGCGCAGGGCTAGTTGCCTTAAAACCGATAAATATGTTTATTAGGTGGAGTCAGGTTCAAGACCATGGGACATGTCATTTTTGCATAGTTGATGCAGACAGAAACGCCATATCGATGACAACTACCGTTAACTACCCGTTTGGCGGCGGTATGGTATCTCAGGCGACCGGAATTCTACTCAACAACGAAATGGCGGACTTCGCTGTACCTACAGAAGTATCTCCAGACACCCTTCCTCCTTCACCTGCAAACTTTATTGCACCAAATAAGAGGCCACTGTCTTCTATGACTCCACTCATCATAGTCAAGGTACATTTGACTTTAATAGTCAACCAATAATTGGTTATGTTTTGAATTTTAAAGACTTTAAGAAAGTCAAAGGGTTGACTTTTGATGACATGTTTGACAGGATGGTCAATTGGCTGGGGTTATTGGAGGGAGTGGTGGGTTGTACATAACTCCAGCAGTTATACAGGTCTTCCTTAACCATTTCATTCTAGGAATGGAACCTTTAGATGCTGTTCTGTTTCCAAGAGTCTACCACAAGGTATCTTTAGTTTCGTTCTTTTGAAACGCACAAAACTGTCTGTTTATGAATGAGTCAATTTGGGTTCTGGTAATTTTTTTCAAACGGGTCAAATTAAAAAAGATTTAGCCAAAAGAAAAATGTATGAAACAATTTGAAAGTTTTCCCAAGTTATTTTTATGCATACAACCTCTTAAATTGTCATATTCAAAGATTTAAATTGCTATTCTAATAAGGAGTATTGGATTTAAATAATTCTTACTATTAGCAATTGGCTGCCACCAGTCCTAACTAAGAAAATGTGTGCTGGTAGTCCCATTTTTTAACATATTGGCCACCAATGGATTATGACTAAGAGAATACTAACTGATTTTCTAAATGGAACATATTTATTTTTAGTCATAGTCTGTTGGTGGCCAATATGTTAAAAAGTTGGGACCGACAACACATATTTTGCTAGTTGGGAGTGGTGGTGGCAAATAGCTGATAATTAGGATTATTTAAATCCAATACTCCTTCTAATAATGATATTGTTTTGTAATCATACAAAAGCATTAATTATGGAATAAAAAAAGTTTTATTTGACCCGTTTTGACCCAAACTAAGTAATGACACTTTTCAATCGGAACTCATTTTGACCTGTTACACAACCTACTAGACAGTTTAAACTTTAGACTCTCTCATTGATCTTTTGCTATTGGTGGGATTAACTGGGTATGATGATCAGATGATGACTGTCTCATTGATCTATTTTGTTGTTGTGTGTTACGCAGTTGATGCCCAATATTGTATACTACGAAAACTGGACAGTGATTGACGGTGATCATATCGAGCTTTCGGATGACCGAAAGGAATTCTTGAAAGAAAGGGGTCATGTATTGGAGGCGAAATCAGGGGGCGCGGTTAGTCAATTTATCGTTCAAACGCTAACAAACCCGATCGTAAACAGAAGATTGTCTTATAATCATAAGCAGGTTTTAAAAGGGATGCTAACTGGTGTAAGTGATCCAAGGAAAGATGGCAAGCCTGCTGCTTATTGATTTTCCATGAGGATACCAATGTAGTAAATTTTTGTATTTCATCATTGTAATTTAGGGGTGCTAAAAGGGTTACACAAGTGTGCCCCATGATCATAAAAAGGCTCATTTGAAACGAACATTACAAGTTTATTTGTAAAAGAAGTTTCATCAATGTTACAAAATTTGTTATAAATATATAAGAGAGTTGCATTATTGTTTCCGGCTTTGTTTTAGAAGCTCGAGCTTAGCGCGTTTTTAACTTTATTTTTAAGTCTCAAAATCGATTCTTGATTATTTTTTTTAAACTTGAGCTTAGTCTACTCGTTGTGGCGCGCGAGCAAAGCTCACGAGCCACATGGCTCTCGCACATCACAACCACCAAATGCGATCGTCCCCCGTGAGCGAGCACACGCTACTGTGCTCGCGTGAGATAGCGGGCCATATATGGTTGTTGGCTAAAAATAGTCGTTGGCTAACGCTATATTTAAAAAAAAATCAAAACCTATACAAATCATCATCATTTACAAAAATTTTAACTCACTCAATTTCCTCACTTTTACCTTCACTTTCAACACAAAAATATGGAATAGTATGATTTCTTCGTCTTCTTCGAAGGAAGACGATTTGATTATGGAAGTGGGTAGGATAACGGTTAACTAGTTGTTGTGCGGTCTCAAAGGCAACCTGCGCTAATAACTATTTTTAATTAAAAAACTAATTATTTATAATTAAGATAGAAAGAAATAATATCTTTAATTAAAAAGTATGTATCTATAATTAAGTAGGAGAAAGAGAAAGAAAAAAAAAAAAAAAAAAAAACAGATGGCTTCAGTGAGTTACGCGTGTCAAAACTTATATTGGTTTATTATATACTAGATTATACCCCGGGAGCGTCCCGGGTTGAGAAATTTCGGGTTAAGAAAATTTAATATGATACATCAATTTTGCATATGAAATAGACTGATATATAATTCTAACATTAATATCTAACCTAAAACAAATTAACAATATACAACTCCAATACTAACACCTAACCTAAAAGAATGTAGAACTTTAATGTAACTCTAATATTAACACATATCCTAAAGACTAAACAAATATACAACTCTAACATACTAATATTGATACCTAACTTAAAACAACGTATAACTTTATTAACCTATTCGGCTCTGGTTGAAAAAAAAATTCATATTTACTGATTTGAATATAATTAGTGACTTGCCTATACATGATTAATAATTTACCTAAACATTTTGTGTTTTTTTTCCTGTATGAACAAAACCCCACAAAAAAATTTCTCCGTTTTTTATATAGCACTATGGTACTCGTTGGAAAGATAATAAAACGCTCGTTAATTTGGTGTAATTTTTTTCTTTAAAAAATCTCGTATTTTAAAGATATTAACATTTAAAAATTATGGAATGAAACATGAGGGTGAAAAATCAAATTTTGTTTTTAAATTATTTTATTTCCTAAAATATCTCAATGCCACATGACACACTCAAGGAAGAGAATGCCTCTTTGAGTGTCATATCATTAAAATGGCTTTGGTTTATTATATGTATAGATAGATGATAAAATAATAATAATAATAATAATAATAATAATAATAATAGATAATAGATTATATATATTTATGATTAACATATAATATATATAGATTAAGCTTATAGTATAAATAAGTTTTAACCTATAAATGTGTCTTAACGTGATAAGTGAATGGGGATTTTTTTTTTCATTCTGTTAACCATGTTTTATTGATCCAAAACTATTAAAAAAAATTGTTTAATTAATCTACTTTGGTAATTTGGTAATTATACAAATTTATTTTCTAATTATTTTCATATTAAAAACATGTTTAAATAGATAGAAAATAAAAAAGTTTCAAAATAAAAAAGCTCATCATTCACTTCTATTTTTAGTATGTTTAAATATATTTAATTATCTTTTTTAGTATGTTAAGATTTACTCTGGACCAGCGGATCTGCCCGTTTTTGGTTGGGCTGAAGGAAACATAATTGTGTGGACCTCACGGGGGTATCCCCTTTGGCTGGTTTAAGGGGAAACGAGTTTGTCGCTGGAAATGCATTGAAAAAGGCGGAATCGAGGAAGGTGGATAAGCACGCTAAAGTTTGTGCAGAGAACCAACATGTCTTTGTCCTCTTTGTCTTTGATACATTTGGCTCCCTAGCACCAGAAGCTATTTATTTTTTAACTAGGGTCCAACGGGTTAATCATAGCAATAGTTCATCTCCATGGGGCAGATGTTTGTATTTGGTAGATTAGGGTTCGTAATTCAAAAATGAATGACGACGCAGCTTGTTGTCCGTTTACCTTCTATTTTGATGTAACATGACAAGTTTTAAGAAATGAAATTATTCCATTAAAAAAAACTTGGTATAAAGCTGGGATTTATTTATTAAATGATTTTTGAAATAAGTTTGAGCTCGTCTTAGTTTGAAATTTTAGTGGACCGATCTTAAAGTAACTCAGAAGCATCCCCGAATGCTTACACTCTGTCAGTCTGATTCAAATTCAAAATGCCGATAATTAACATGTGGTCAAATATGACCCCCTGTGATGTCACGCTCTTCAAGACGTTCATTTAACCTTGTGTTATTAAATAAGAACAATACAAAATGGTGGAAGTTGAGGGTGCGTGAGGACAAAGAACTTAAAGAAGATAGATAGACCCACCTATCACATTAATTTTGTCAATCAATTGTTGGACCGACATCTTTGTTGGTTGAAAAGCTTAAAAAGGACTGTTTTTATATCATTTTTCTAATCCCATAGAAACTTGTAACTATGCATAGGAAGTTTTAAATTATATAGGATTTGTCGATTTAAGCTCCATATCCTAGAAACGTGGGCGGACTAAGTTCAGACCGGGCTTCGACTCACATAATTTTTTCGTTTCGTATTGTAAATTTTACCAAAAATTTTATATGTCAAAGTAAGGACATTAGGGGTGTGGACTTTACTTTTTAGACAACGGGGAGTGGAGAGTTTGAAAAGGGGGTATGAGTACCATACGGTACATGTGAGCTTTACTTTTCAAGCCCTTAAAATGGTGGGGAGTGGAGACAGTGGCGAAGCTCGGTTCTCGAATCGGTGAGGGCCGAACTCAATTTTTTATCAGTAGTGGCCGGAAGAACAAATTGGTAGGAGCCAGACTCAATTTACCTACGAAAATCGCAAAATTCCACAACTGCGCAAAAAATCGGTGGGGGTCAGGCCCCTCGAGCCCCAAAGAAACTTTGCCATTGAGTAGAGAGCTTGAAAAGGGGGTATGAGTTACCATATGATATATATGAGCTTCACTTTTCAAGCTCTCAAAATAATGGGAAATGGAGGGGTTTAGAAAGGAGGCACGAGTTGCCATATGACATTTTTATATAAACTAATTTTAAGACTGTAAGGAGTGGGGGCGGGAGAGAGGGCGGGAGGGGCTGGAACACCGCCGCCACAGGGGCGGGAAGCATGGCGTGGGGCTGGGGGCGGGGAGGGCTTCACCGGCGTGGGGGGAGTAGGGGGGACACGTGGCAGGCATCTATTGGTCAGGTTTTTTTTTATTTTTTTTTAACTTTAACACAATATAATATTATTTCCTCCCCCCCCCCTCTTCCCCCCTCTTCCACTCCCCACAATTATTTTCCCCCCCACAAGGGTCCTACAAGTGCCACATGGCGCTTCATCCCCCTCTTTCCCGCCCCCCCACTCCTTATAGTCTAAACTTATATAAATTAAGTAAAAAGAAATTAAATTTATAAACATACAAATTAATAATATAAACCGGCGGCTTGTGCTTTCTCCTAATCGGTCTTATTCTTATGACTTCTTTTTGTAACCTTTTTCACCGTCGATGATCCAACAATATTTTGTAGTTGTGTTTCCGGTACGGTTTTGGGTAAAGTTAATGGCGTTTGGATGATTGTATCGGGTTGTTGAGTAGGCCGTACCATAATGGAAGAGTTGTTGTATGAAAAATTTGTAAATAAACGCCTACTAATGTAGGATGCGAAACCCGCATAATTGGGACACGGTGTGTGAACTTGGGGTGGACGGTTTGCTATCGGGCGAACCAGTGGTGGACTAGGATTCGGGTATGCAGTGTAGTTGAATGAGTTGTTTGGGTCAAAGCCTCAGTTATGTGGATTCATTTTTTTTTTTTAAAGATGAAGATTTTATTAAAATAGAGAGAAGATGTAGAGAGAATGGTTAAAAAATGGATTGGAATGGGTTGATTTTATATAGAAATTGTTGGAAGTAATTAATATTGTTAATAAACTTTTTTTAAATGACCGTTGAGAAACGGTAATATTTGATTTTAATTGTTTTTTTAAACCCTTCAATCATCAAGTGCCACCCAACTCTCCCCAAGCCCTACGCCGGTGAAACCCCCAAGCCCCTTTGGGCCACGCCCTTTTTCACGCAAAGGGGGCAGTGTTCCGAGCTTCAAACTCAATTCCACGCCACTTTTCACGCTCCACTCTCCACACTTAAAAGCACTGTTTTTATATCATTTTTCTAATGCAATAGAAACTTGTACCTACTGCAAAGGAAGTTGTAAATTATATAGCATTTATCCTAGAAAGCTTAGAGTTGTCAAAAGTAAGGACATTAAAGGGTGTGTACTTCACTTTTTAGCATGCAAAGCCATTTACAAGTTTGTCAAAAATTCCTTAGCGAATGAGGTAAAACTTATGTTGCTCATGTTGGTGTTTCACTGTTTCTGTATCATTTGTACAATAACCCTACCTTACATATATAATCATAGATAAAACTCAAACCATAATTTACAAAGCAAAAATGTGGGATAAGTTGTGACTTGTGAGCGACATGGTCCAAAAGAACTCTTTATATTGCTAAATAGAGAACATGAACTTTAACATGTAATCTATAATTGATCTCTGAGGGGGGGGGGGGGGGGGCTGTGTTGAAGCTGGAAGGGCAAACCTGTAATTTCGTCGTGTCAACAGCCACAGATGTTGACTTCGGTAACTCCGTTAGTACTGTTCCACCGACGGTTGATAATTAATATATATAACAATTTGGTCCATGTGCTACATTCCCTTTTTATCTCTGTTATGGACCAGACCGGTCAACCAGGCAAGCAGGCCCAATTCGACAGTACTTTAGATGTCTGGCCCAAGAGGAATTTGAAGAAGCCCATCAAGTTTGCAGATCACGTTTTGTTCTCTATGTTTTCCTATTTCTTTGCTTTATTTTACCAAGTCTTTAGGTAGTTTATTAATGCATGTAGGAGTAATGGTGCATGATCCCCACGTAATAAGGGACATAGGTGTATAACCTTGTGTCTAGCATGTTTAAATTTCTGTTTTTGCATTGAAAAATATATCAGAAAATTGCCCCAAATCTCTTCATTTCTTTGGAGTGTTTAACTGCTATAATAAGGTTATACCGGGTGTTGCTTTCATTCAAGTTCTTCCCTCCCGCACTGCCGTCTTAGCCAACTATTGGACATTTTGACGAAGCAATAAATGCCTTAGCCACTGCCTCCTCTTTGATTTTTGACCAAGGAACTGACGCCGACTTCGTTTTGGTACCTTGTCACATACCCGGTGTTTATTTTATATTTTTCGTTTGGAAGTTTGGGGTTGGGTTTCGGGCACAAATTCTTCAACGCCATCTTCTACCGGCTGAGACGGTCCTACCAGTTGTGTTTGTTGATTCGGTTGAAATTGCATGTTAAGCGGGCTTTGCAATAGTTGGGTGAAAGAGTGGGGTTTTGGTGTATTTGCATTTGGTTCATTTGAGTGAAAGCATTGGGGTTTTGGTGGGGTGAAAGCCTTGGGGGGTTTGTTGGCTAAATTGGTTGAAAGCGTTGGGGGTTTGTTGGAAACCCAAAAATGTTGACCAATTCGGATCGGTTGGTATCGTGTAGCCGGGTTTCGTGAGCGGGGTTTGATTCGGGATGTTTTGATATGGATCCATGATGAGTGGTGTAAAGTTATTGTGAGAGTTTAGATGAGATTTAATAAAGATTAAAGAGAATGTGAGAGTTAGTGCAAAAATATATGAGAGTTAAAGGTTGGTATTTATATATGTAAAATTGTTTTTTAATAATGTTACGGTTTTTATTTTACCGGCCCTAAAGAAGCGGTGTGGACGCGCCTTGCCGGGTCTAGCAGGGCCAAGGACGCGCCCCACACCGGTCGCCTGATGGTGAGGGACAACAGAATGGATTTTTGTTGTTTGGGATTTGTAAATACGAGGTAAATGTTTGGATTTGTAACTCATAGATTGTTGGTCTAATGACCATTACCCTTCACCCTTTCTTCGGAGTGTTCACCCCCTTGCGGAATGGGGTGTGGTGTGGTGTTTCCGCTCGGCACCAATGCTAACAAGGACCCAACAACCTTACTGCGTGGGTATAACACAAGGCCTACGCGTGCACGTATTTCATCAAGTTGTTTAAAAAAAATTAGTGTGTAATGTTTTCACAAGATTTACCTACCTATCAACCCTTCCGTCTCTCACGCTTGTTAGCAACTTCACCGGGAGAGGGGCTAACGCCCATTCACAGAAGGTTGGCGCGGTGTGGTTGGCCTTTAAATGCTGACGCATACGAGGGAGGGGGCCCATTACACATATCAACAATACTGAATGATGTATGCAGAAACATGATAAAGGGAAAAAACTAAATAATATATAGCTAACATCATACATATAACTGCTGCTATAAATATAAGAAGGAAACAATTATATATAAATGGAATAATGAAAATAAATAATCCCAACTATTGACTATTGGCCAATAACAGTCCCAACTACAAAAATTACCAATAGTAGTCTCAACTTTCGACATATTGGAATATAATGGACCCAAACTAACGGAGGTCTAACTCCGTTAGTGTGATGCTGACGTTGGGACAAAATCAGACTTGATCGTCTCATTTACAAATATGTGAAAACCATCAGCGCGGATTAAATTAAAAGAAAAAAAAGGAGAAAAGATTCATGCACCATAGCATCACTCAAAACACCATAATTAAACAATAAAAGGACGAAATTACTTAGCATAACATGACAATATGTTTAGCAAACCAAAATATACATACAGAATCGTATTCATGCCTCATGCGTGTGATCCCCATTATTGTGTGTTACCACATACCTCTTTTATAACAACCAGGAGCACCCAAACTGACTTCTTTTGCTGCTAAACCCGCGTTAATTGCTTAATTAACAGGCTCGTGCCTCAGTTAGCTTCATATTAATAGGCGTGTAACCCGAAACTTTTAAAGATGCAAAAAGGCAGGACAGTTTTGCCATCATTGGGATGGCTTTTGCTACTCGTGGGGCAAGTGCTAGTTCTTTGCCGCCCCGTGATGGACTGTTATACCCTTCTAAATCGGCCTTTGTGATTAAAACAGCATCCACTGATGGTGATGATGTGGCAGTTGAAGCTGACCGCCAGCGTTTGTATTCATGAATCACCTGTAAATAGGAAAACTGATTTTAGTCAACAAATCACTTTTACAAATATTATTCCAGCAAGTATCAGCCATATTTTATTAGTGTATACTACAGACAACAAAATGAGGGTTGGGTAACAGATTATAACGGCTTACCATTACAATTACAAATGTGCATTTCGACCCGTTTGCTTTTAAATGTGTCAGAATGGCTTATGCTCTATCTTAACTGGTCAAATACTTGAGCTAAATTAGTTTAAATAATAAGGAAAGGGTCAAATGGGTTGAAAATCATCTGACTTGTATTCAAAATTCAAATGCATCAAAACATCCAAAATCATCATTTCAGTATCACTAATTTTCTCTGATTATATAAAGCAACTTTAACTATTCATAAAATTTACAAAACTAGATCTAAAAAGTATTTACGGGTTGTTTTCACAAGTACTTATAAGTTATAAATTATTAAGATTTTACTTGTTACCTAACTAGCCTATCCCGTTACATATAAATATTTACCCTCACTCAATGCCATCATTACAAAAACAAGGAGTGTGATATTTTACTTTATTTTTATTTTTACAGTATACAAGCAGATGTATTTCATTTTTTTTTTAATTTTGTCTTTTCAGTCTAAAAGAAACTACAACCTAAGAAGCATACCTTCCATTGAGATGGAGCCAAGAGGACTCTAGGTCGTCTAGATCGCACATATTCCAATGCCGAAGCAGGGGTCATGTGCTTGTATTCCACCTGGCACAACATAACAAATCGACCCAATATAACTTCTGCAAAGATAGTTCTAATAAGTAATAAGTTAGATATCAAAGAAATGAGGTCAGGCATGCCCATGGCCCAAAGCCTGAAAAGGTCAGATCGGTTAAGTTGGGCTGACCTGAAATGCATAGTCAATGTTTTTACAAATACTGGTGTGTCAAATAATTATATTATTCAATTCTAATTTTTTATAAAATGATGTTTAGAATTTTTTTTCTTATTTCAACAGCTTATGCTTGTAACAAGCAGATTATTAGCTTATTGAAAACAGCTTACATTTCCCTTTTTATTTTACTCATTTGACCCGTCTGAGATAAAACAAAAGCCAGGCGACCCATTTATATGTAAATGGGTAGAAATTGACACCCGATTAAAATATCACTGGAGACAGCAGTTATGTTACTAAAATTATTGTACAAAATTATATCTATGTATATAAGAACTGATGTTACCAAATAGCAAAGCACAATTGTTGTACTTCTTCCCCTACCAGCTTTGCAGTGAACATATGTGGTCCTGCAGCTGGTTGCATTCCCTATAACAAGATGATCCACATATGTAGTTGGCACCAAAATATACAAAAAAATACTAATAAATAAACGAATAAATCTTTATGGGTGGAAATTCAATCCATTTTGAAAGGGTCAATTCAAGTACGTTCTCTAACGAATCAAACAAGCAAAGTGCATTTTTTATTCACAAACTCCTAAATCATTTAATTCAAAAAGTCAGATTATTTTCGAAACAATATAATGATTGTAATCATATATGATGCACCATTTGTTTATAAAACAAAAACAAACTTTAGGAAAAAAAACGTTCTTGGTCAGCCTGCCCAATCCTAACTGTTTTGACATGTACCGGAAATCCCCTTTTGATCGGCTACCTAACCAGCTCTTTTAGCAATCTTTAACGAAGATACTTGCAACACAGATATTCTTTACTTACTGTGTATAAAATTAACCGCTCGATCAATGTCAATAAACGAAGGGGCAAATAGGTAATCTCTGGTTGGAATAACAAGATGGTCTATGTCATGAGCCTGAAAAAGAAATAAAAAGATGACGCAAAAAAAAAAAAAATTAGCAAATTCAACATGCAACATGTATCTGAAAGTTCTGGAAATAAATTCATTCAAAACCATGCTCTCCCTAATCATAAGTGCAAGTTTAGAGGTAGCAAAATCAGGTTTGGTATCACTCAAACGGGTTTGCATTCAAACAGGTTGATTATAGGCGCAGGCCAAAACAGCCCTGGTCAGGTTGGATTGACACCTAACACATTTCGTCGTATCTTTTAATTATTTAATAGTCAATTATGATCACAAAAACAATATCAATACAACAATAATCTAAACCTTTGACTAATTGGGATTGTATGTATTAAAACAGACTTTGGGCAACTTTCAATTTGTTCGACCTGTTAACCTTTTAGCCAGAAAATTTATGACCTTGGTTTTAAAAAGCGCAAAGCACACAAAAGCGACGAGGTCTAAAACCGAGGCGCAAAGCGCAAAAGCGGTGGGCTTTTCGTACGCAAGGCACAAAACGATTATATAATTTTTTTTATATATGCTATAGGTATTTAGCATTATTTACTCAAAATATAGATACAAATAAGGTATATATATATATATAATTTAACTTAATTGTACAACCTTTTTAGCTACATGTATAACAATTTTAAGCACAAAAACATCATGTGTACGAAAAGCGCGCGCCTTGGGGGCTTTTTTCCTGCGCTTTTCTTGCGCTTTTTGTACACTGCTTGCCTAGTGTTACATAAGGCGCATGGGTTTGCGCCTAGATGCGCTTTGCGCTTAAGCGCGCCTCGAGCGCGCTTTTTAAAACCAAGTTTATGACACAACCCAAAGCGACCCATTCGTAACTAAATGGGTCAAGTCAATTTGCCACCTGAATGTCAAATAATCTTCTTAGAGAGCTGTACAAATGGACTGTGGCATCATTAGTCTACATAAGTATTAAAAAGATGTTGTAGTGAATTTCAATTTTGACAACTGAAGTCAGCAAACTATACATATAAATATATAATCCATCATTGCATATCGACCATTTTCTATTTAGTTTTTTTTTACGTTGGTGTAGTGTAAAAATGAAAAAAGTAAGGTCCGCCTTTGTCACATTTCCTAAAATACATAAATAGGTATGTTTGACTGTGGAAAACTGGAACTATACACCCGCTCAATCCCAACCACTGTAACCAGCAAACCTGACGGAAATCAGACTGAGAGAAGTTGTGTACAACCACTCAACCAGGTTCTATGTTCAGGTTAAAAATCATTCTGGTCTAAAACAGTTTGTGTGTGTGTGTGTGTCCGCGCGGGCATTCTAATGAAGTGACGTTCTTAATGAAGTGACAAGCCAAAAGTTTGAGTCCGGTTTATGGTCCTTTAGGAAGAGAACCAGTACTATACAGTCTGGTTTGGTACTTTGGTTGCAATATTTTCAAATTGTTGACTCCAGTTCAGTCCCGGTTTGGTTTCAGATCACCATACGTCTTTGATTATGGGACTCGTATAGTGAAGACGAGTGAAGGAACAAGACTAAAACCAAACACACAGATGACAGACCATGGCTAAGTTAAGAGACTAATCAATATCTGGAATGAAATGACACTAAGAGCACTTACCCGGTACAAAGAAGAGGGAACCAACGTTTCAAAAGGCTCGTTGAGAGTAATAACACCACCAACACCAAGTTGTTTCAGCCGAGGTACATCCTTTGGGAATGGAACAGCACCCAGCAGAAGAAACTACATATAGAAAAAGAAAACAGGATTAGAACAAGCAGTTTATCAATTTATTTAGCATCTATATAAAAATAAAATAAGCAAATCATACCCGTAAGCACAAAAATGACTAATCATCTAGCGTCTTTGTGTATTTTAACTGTTAATAGCAATACAATTTCATTTAATCACTTTAAAACTTTCAATTTTAAGTAAACTAATTATAGAATGTTCAAAACTACATGTTTGGATAATCATAATCATACACAAAATAGCTTGAAAAACACTCATTATTGACATAAACATAAAGTCACCAAACCATTCGCAAGCTTACAGAAAGAAACATCCAAACACTCCCTATAACAAACAACAACAACAAACAAAGCAAAACGACATAATGAAATTAACTTCAAATTCACAGGTTACCCACTCATCCATGAATTGACCAAAAAGTTTACTCAAACCGAATTAGAATCATATCAAAATCACATACCAAACACAGTTAACTCTCATTCTAAGCAATTAACGCAGTCTTAAATCAGACATCAGTCAAGGTCCAATATTTGAGATATAGGTTATCACGGTAAGATATCAGTAATTATAATATCATACAGAACTATATATGCATATATCTAACGTAAAACATATATAATATTAACATTAACAATAACATCAAAAGTCAAAACTCAAAAGTGCCAATATCTGAAGCATGATCTAATCGTAAGCGATGAAATCTTCCAAGGCATCCAAAATATCAGTCAAATATCGGTCATAACATCAGTAATTATAATATCATACAGAACTATATATGTATATATATAACGTAAAACATATATAATATTAACATTAACATTAACATTAACAATAACATCAAAAGTCAAAACTCAAAAGTGCCAATATCTGAAGCAAGATCTAATCGTAAGCGATGAAATCTTCCAAGGCATCCAAAATATCAGTCAAATATCTGTCATAAATCACCGATATTAACCGCTTAGCTCTCATTTTAGTTTCGATCAATAACCGACACTAGTAAACAACATCTACAACCATAACAGAATGAAAAATTGAGTAGAATAATCAAAAACATAAACCTGATCAATCTGGTCCCACCATCGGAACTCAGGTTGAACCTTATTACGAAACACATTATACAAAAGCGTAGGGTAAAACAAAACCCTAGCACCTGCTCCAACCAACGCTCTCTTGTAATCAACAATAACATCATTGTGCTTGTGTTGATCATCATCACTACTTTTCACATCCAATATTATATTATTATTATTAATATCATCCAAATCCTCGTTCTCAACAATCTTCATGTCACAGATCGTAACCAAACCTCGAACAAAACCAAAACCGTAACTCTGTCAATCAAATCGATTGGTTTAAATAAAGACGGAGACGTAATTGTGAGGGCTTAGGAGAGGGGTTTAGAGACGATACGCAACAGTTTGAAAGCCCTAGAAATATAGAATTGAATTGGGATATTTATAGGAAATTTGTATTTGAATTGAGGAAGGAATCGATGGATTTTGGTAAGATTTGAATGATATTATTGTGTGAGATTATGTGAGTGGGTGGGAGATACTGATTTTGGGTAAAGGGAATGGTAGTGTGTGTGAAAGCATCGGTTAAGGAAAAAGAAGGTTTAGATATGTGTGTTTGGGATTTGCCTAGCGTCTTATTATGAAACTAGTTTATCCGGGATGTTTCGGGTTCGATAAATCTAATATTAAAAGATAAAATGTGCGTCAGTGTGTATCATAAATAAAATACGTTTTTTTTAATTATAAAACTATTGTTGTTCGACAACGGATTGTTCACAACAATAGTTCATTTCCAGGGGGTAGCGGTTTGTATTTAGTAGACTACGGTTCGCGATTCAAAAAGGGGTGGCGACGCAGCTTGTTGCTCGTCTACCCTCTATTTTGATGTAACTTGACAAGTTTAAGAAATGAAATTAAACTCAATATTATTATTAAAAAAATTATAAAGGATCAACACTCGATAACTAATAAAACGTATATCTAATTCTACGTGTGCACCTCTTGCTCGAGTGAAATCTCTGTATAACTTTGTCACTTTTTCAATATATTCTAAAGCTGTGATGTGAACCTGAAAAAAAAACAACCATTTTTTAAAAGAATTTCATGAAAAACGACTTATTTCTTTTACGGTACACACATTTTGTCACTGCATATAAGATTTGTTTATCCCGAAAAGCACCCGGGGATAATCTAGTATGCAATCCTAAAAAAAATAATCTATTATTTTCTTCTCTGGTTTTGATATCTCCATAAAGTTCTTGATGCCATTTAGATTTCTCATCATCAACCGGATCCCGTTCAGATTAGTTATCACCGTCGACGTTAAGATCAGTCATCACAGTTCTATTCGATTATCATCTTTGTTGTTCAGATTTGAATTATCTAGGCTGATTTGGTTGTTGAAATCTTTGCATCCGGTCCAACCTCTCGACCGCCGGAAACCGGCCGGTCCTTTGAAAGAATGATCCAACAATGACAATTGGACCGCTGGCGTCTCCGAATTCCGGTTCAACCGGTTGGTCCGGTCTTAAAAACACTGCCCACGGGAAACTATACCGCCGACTGCGAATTGACAGACGTTGCGCCACCATAAGAGCCAAGACTCTTTAGCGTAACGCACGGTGAGACGAAAACCCGTGTTGGCTCGGATTCGAACTTACAACCTCCAAAGGAGGCCTAGTTCTTATCTCCATTGCATATGCCACTCCACCAAATAGGGGGCATGAATAATCTCAATCGTAATTAAATAATTGAACATCAAAACTATAATGATAAATAATAAACGCATCTAATAATAGTGGTCGTAGTGGTAGTGGTTTCATAATTGAAGCAGTAATGATGTTGAATGGAGAGAATGTCACGTGACATTAATTGTAAACGTTTATTACAAGTATGATTTTTTTTTTTCATGTTGTAGTGGTGAATATTGGTCTCTAACATGGCTATAGAGTTGTAATGCCATAAAAGTAATTTTAAGAAAATTGAGAAGCATGATAAAGTATATGCAGATAACCAATATGTTTTAATCCCATTTGTCTTCTATATCGTTGGCTCTTTGGCCTCGAAAGCTATTAGGTAGTTATAATGAGTCGTACATAGCAATTTCTCAACCCCTAGCAACCAGTGTTTTATTTTCAGTAGGATATGTTCCGTTATTCAAAAGGAGATTGAGGCGTAACTTATTATCTACCTGCCATCTTACTATAAATTTTCCTTTCTATCGTGGAATAAAATTTTTATGTATTTATTTAAAAAAAATAATATAAAATAAACAATCATACTGTATGGTTGCAATGTTGCATGTATTGCGTGGCATAATATATCGTCTTATAATCTGAATTGTTGAGTCTAGTTGACAAGATTTTTAAGTTAAAGTAAAGCTCATGTTTAAAGTCAAGGATTCATGTTTAGGAGAACATTGAAAAAAAAATAAAAAAAATAATAAAACTAGACAAGATGTCATTTAGCCAGGATATTCAAATATATCCGAACACCACCTGAGTTAATTAACGGACAATATTATTCAGAAAGTTGGCTAAGAAGACGTACAAAAATAGCGGGAAATGGATGGACAGAAGTTACGGTATTAGACGGAGAGAAGACCGCTTGCTATCAACACCAAATCATCACCCATAATTTCCTCTACAAATCTTCTTCATATTATCACGTCATTTAGCATTAGAAATCACCTTCCAATCCATCCATTTCAATCAATTACACACACTTTAGGGGCCAAAATGTCGTGGCAAACATACGTCGATGAACACTTGATGTGCGACATTGAAGGTACCGGCCATCATCTCACATCTGCCGCTATTTTCGGTCTTGATGGTACCGTTTGGGCCCAAAGCTCTAGCTTTCCACAGGTTATTATTTTCTGATTTATGTTTTAGTTTACGTGTTTTGGACCTTTGGTTTCAGTTATATATGCATGATAAGTTGCAAACAGACTTATGCATATTGTTGTGTATGATTTGTTAGATATGGATGATTTTAGGATCACGTAATGATTCAAATATGTTAGATTAGAATATGTGACAGCGGCGCAGCTTGTTACCCGTTTACCAGCTATTCACTTGTAATTTGTTATGGTTTTTATTAATGAATTGAAGTAACTTGATCTAAAAAAAAAGATGATTATAGGATCTATGTGATCCGATTAATGAATACTTACATTGTTAGACTAACGGTTTGTGAATCTATTATGTTTCGCGTGTTGCAATTCAAATCATGAGGTCTAAAATCGAGATTAATTTCGTTTTCTTATGTGCTTGTTAGCAATTTGCCTATATTTGGTTGGGTAATGATAGCTTGAACATGATAACCCCTAAATGTAAATTACATACATATGACATTGTTAGATGAACGAGTCATGATACTGATTGCGTAATGATACTTTGCTCAGAGTAAGTCGGATCACAAGATATAAAATCAAGATTAGAGCATGCTTGGCTCTCCTTATTTCCACCTCCTCATAACTTATGACTTTTCCAAAAAGTTAATAAGTTACAAAAAGTGTTTGGCAGAAGGAAAAGTACTTTTTGTTTTAACTTTTTGCAAGCCCATGATAAGTTGTTTTGGAAAAGTAAAGAAGGAGTGACTTTTTGAACCTCCTTATAACTTATTGATGGTTTTTAACCTACATGCCCTTCTTATATCCTTATATAGTTATATCTTCCCTCCTTATACCCTTTTTAGTCATTTTACCTAAATAAGTTAAACCAAACACTTTTCTACAAAATAACTTATCAACTTATTGTTTTTCCTCACCACATAAGCTAATCCAAACACTTTTCTAAAAACTCATTTTTAAAAAGTCATAAGTTAATAAGTCCTTTTAGCTAAAAGTCCTTTTTGACTTAAATAAGTTTATCCAAACATGCTATCAATCTTTTTGCTCTGTTGATTTTTTTTTTTTTTTTTTTTTTTGCATGGATTAATTTGCATGGATTTAATCGTGTAATAATAGCTTGATCATGATAACTCAACATGTTAAAGAACAAGATGTGATTTTGTGACTATTGTTGCCTTCCTAATTCGTGTATTTGAGTTGAAGACATGTTTTGGTTAATTATGAAATTCACTTTTGTCTTTTTTTTCTTTCTTCATCTTCTTTTTCCGTTTTTTAGTTTAAAACCCGAGGAGATGAAAGGCATCATTACTGAATTCAATGAAGCCGGTACCCTTGCCCCAACAGGTATGTTCATCGCGGGTGCAAAATATATGGTAATCCAAGGGGAGCCTGGAGCTGTTATCCGTGGAAAGAAGGTAATAAAGACTTAGGGTTTTGGTTGTAACATGTCATTTGTTAGTTCTAGCCTTCTAGGTAGAAACAAGAGGCCTTGTCCAAGTAAAAGAAAAACATAAATATTGAATGCGTCAATCTATACATATAAGAAGATTGAATTCACTAAAATTAGACCATGCATTGACAACATTTTCTTATAAAAATAGCCCAAATCAACCCACTGGTAAACAACGGTTTGAAATTGTCACCTCTATATGACTATATGACTTCCCTACCCATGTTATATATAAATTGTGGGAAGCATAGACGGTTAATCATGCATCAGGTGGTGCTGTTGATAGCCAGAAGACAAAGAGGTACATGCACCAATCGGGGTTTGTCCGATTGCAAAAATGTTATGTGCATTGTGTCTAAGGCTTGATACAAAACCACTATTGAGTCGGGGGTCTCACTGGAAGCAGTCTCTCTATTCCTACGGGGTAGAGGTAAGACTGTCCAGTAAGACTGTCCACATCTTACCCTCCTCAAACCCTATCTTAGCTTTTGCTATTGGTGAAATTAACTGAGTATGATAATGATAATGATGAATGATATAGTCTTATATAGCATGTAAAGTGCAAACATGGTACACCATGTCATTGTGAAGTTGTATCATGCCATCATTTAACCATCTATATGTAAGACTATAAGGAGGGGGGGGGGGGGCGGGAAAGAGGGGGATGAAGCGCCATGTGGCACTTGTGGGACCCTTGTGGGGGGAAAATAATTGTGGGGAGTGGAAGGGGGGGAAGAGGGGGGGAGAGGAAATAATATTATATTGTGTTAAAGTTAAAAAAAAAAAAAAAAAAAAACTGACCAATAAAAGCATGCCACCTCACCCCCAGCCCCACGCCAGCTTCCACGCCACCTTGCGGTGGTGTTCCCCCCCTTCCGCCCCCTCTCCCGCCCTCCACTCCGCTTAGTCTAAACTAGTAACAAAATGAAAATAAGTTGCCTAAAAATGTTTTCTCGAATACAATCACAAATAGGTAAAACCGTATTAAATTTTGATTTGGCAGGGAGCTGGAGGAATATGCATCAAGAAAACGGGTCAATCCATGGTGATGGAATTTATGACGAGCCTGTTGCTCCTGGACAATGCAACATGGTTGTTGAGAGGTTGGGTGATTATCTCATTGATCAGGGCATGTAGACCTCCACATTATTCAATAACATCATTTTATCTGTAATTTGCCTTTGGCTACGGGTATATAAACAAAGTCTAATGTGACGGTTTTGGAGTTTTTGTCTCTGGTTTCTGATTATAAGATATTGCATCTACTGTACAAGTTCAATAACCTCTTGATCCGTTTGTGTGTTTATGTTTGTACGATTATCTTTCATTGACATGAATATTTGAAAGTAACATTAAAGCTATATAAGGTGTGTGTAAATTATGTTGGTCATTAGATTTTGTTTCATAAATTTGCAACTATATATACTCGTATGCTTCTTACTATGTGCAGGGATTGATGAGGGATAGGTGCTCTTTCCAGACTCGAACCATCCATATTTTGTAACATGAGCACATGATGCTCTTTTCTTTATAACGGTTGTTAGTAGAGAACACGAAGCATGAAAACAAAATTGTAGAAATGGATCCTTGTCCTTTCCATTGTATTATCACCTTAATATAGTACAATTGACCTCCCCTATTTTGGGAGGTTGTAAATACACATAATTGTATGACATAAATACACATTGACTAAGTTAATGCTAAGAGGAATGTACTCCAATAATTATGCTTGCTAATATACCCCCGCAGTCTTAGCGGGAGGAGATCGGATGCTGAGACTGTCCCTGAAATCTTCAAATAGTACCCGGGAAGACCTTTTGTGAAAATGTCTGCAATCTGGAATCGAGACGGGACATGTAAAATGCGAACATTGCCTTTTTGAACTTGTTCCCTGACAAAATGGATGTCTAGTTCAATGTGTTTTGTGCGTTGGTGTTGCACCGGGTTGCCGGAGAGATAAATGGCGCTAACGTTATCACAGTAGACAAGTGTTGCGCGAGATAGAGGGCGGTTGAGTTCAAGTAATAGGTTGCGTAGCCAACAAATTTCCGCCACCACGTTAGCAACTCCCCTGTATTCTGCTTCGGCGCTTGATCTGGAAACTGTGTTTTGTCGCTTGGATGACCAAGAAATAAGATTGTCTCCAAAATAAATGCAGTATCCACTAGTTGAGCGTCGGGTGTCAGGGCATCCAGCCCAATCTGCATCGGTGTAGGCGACAAGGGACGAGCCTGAGGAGTTGAGAGTGAGTCCTAGAGACGCCGTACCTTTGACATATCGGATTATACGTTTCAATGCATTCCAATGATCAGTATGTGGGGAGTGCATATACATGCAGACTTGTTGGACCGCGTATGTGATGTCGGGTCGTGTGAAAGTTAGGTACTGTAGAGCACCGGCTAAGCTGCGATACAAAGTCGGGTCACGGAATAGAGTACCGGGTGTGGCCCCCAGTTTGGTGCTGGTGTCAACTGGAGTAGCGACTGGGTTACAGGACTGCATGTTTGCTCGTTTGATGATGTCTTCAGCATAGGCTTGTTGGGAGAGAAACATGGTGTTAGCCGTTCTTTTGACAGAGATGCCTAGAAAATAGCTTAGAGAACCAAGATCCTTCATGGCGAATTCCTTAGAAAGTGTCGTCATGAGTGTATGTCGCAGCTGAGCGGAAGAAGTGACGAGCAAGATGTCATCAACATAGAGAAGAAGATAGGCAGTGTCACGCCCCTGATGAAGAGTAAATAAGGAGGCATCACAGCGGCTATGATGAAAGCCCAATGTCAACACGTAGTCAGTAAATCTTTGGTACCATGCCCTGGGTGCTTGTTTCAAACCGTATAGTGATTTTTTAAGAGAACAAACGTAATCCGGATAGGTCTTGTCGCGGAAGCCCATGGGTTGGTACATATAAACCGTCTCGTGAAGATGACCGTGTAAGAAGGCGTTGGTGACGTCTAGTTGATGAACGTCCCAACCCTTAGTTAAAGCAATGGAGAGTACAGTCCGGATTGTAGCTGGTTTGACCACCGGACTAAATGTTTCTCCGCAGTCCACTCCAACTTGTTGTAACCTGCCATCACAAACAAGACGCGCCTTATAGCGCTCCAAGGAACCGTCAGACCTGAATTTATGTTTGAATAACCACATGCTACGAATCACATTCATGTTAGGTTGACGAGGCAACCAATTCCCAAGTACCATTTCTAATAAGTGCATGATATTCTGTAGTCATGGCGTCGTGCCATTCCGGTATATTAAGGGCATCGGTGGGGTTTTTGGGAATTGGTTTGATGGTTGAGGAGGTAGTGGAGGTGTGGAGGTTAAACTGATGTTTAGGTTTATGAATACCGCTCATGGAGCGGGTGTGAATTGTGCGATTTGAGGCTTGTGGGGCGGTAGTGGTTTGGTTTGGTTGGATAGGTTGGGAGGATGGGGCTGGTTGGATGTTTGGCGATTGAGTTGTGGAATTTGGGTGGGTAGCTGTTGGGCCGTGGGCTGGGGTAGCAGTATGTGGGTTTGGTTGGGCCGAGACTGGGTTTTGGTTGGAGATGGATGAGTTTGACCGAGATGGAGTGGAGAGGTGAGGCCAAAGATGTGTGGGTAAGGGGTCCGTATCTAAGAATTCATAGGAGGGTTTTGGGATTTTAATGAGGGCGAATGGGAAAATTGTTTCGTCAAAAACGACATGACGTGAGAGAATGACTTGTTTGGTTTTAATGTGAAGGCATTTATACCCTCGATGGGTCGAGGGATAACCAAGAAAGACACACGGATGTGATCGATGGTCAAGTTTGTGGATGGTGGGGGAAGGTGTGAGAGGGTAGCATAGGCAACCGAACACCCGAAGGTGGTCGTAGGTGGGGTTTTGTAGGTAGAGGCATTCGGTGGGTGTCTTGTTTTTTATTATGGGCGAAGGTAGAATATTGAGGAGGTAGGTGGCGGTGTCAACGGCGTGATGCCAAAAGTTGGTGGGTAGGGAGGCATGGGCTAGTAAGGTGCGAACCATGTTATTTATGGTGCGGATTTTTCGCTCAGCTTTTCCATTTTGTGAAGAAGTGTGTGGACACGACAGACGATAAAGGATACCGTTTGTTTTAAAAAATGTTTGGAAAGCTGAGTTAACGTATTCACCGCCGTTGTCACATTGAAAGGTTTTAATGGTTCGGTTGAATTGTGTTTTAATTTGTTTAGCAAATTCGGAAAAAATGGTAAAGGTTTGTGATTTATGGGCCATTGGATATACCCAAAGAAAATTGGTAAAGTCATCAAGAAATAAAACATAATATTTGTGGCCCCCCGAACTGATGATCGGGGATGTCCAGATGTCACTGTGAATGATATCAAAGGGTTGAGAAGTAATATTAAGTGAAGGCCCAAAAGGCAAACGGGTACTTTTTCCATAAACACACGACTGGCATACATTATTATTTAATTTATTAAAGGAAATAGAGCTGGAATGTTTTAAAGACTGTAAAGTAGGACGTCCTGTGTGTCCAAGACGTTGATGCCAAAGTGAGGAAGAAATAGCAGCAAATGCGGATGGTGATGTGGATGTGGGACCTAGTACCAGGGGGTACAAATCACCGCTGCTGTTGCACCTGAGAAGAGGGCTCTTGGTCTTGTAATCCTTCACAAGAAAACCAAATTCGTCAAACTCAATAGAAACAGAATTTTCTCTAGTAAATTTACGGACAGAAATGAGATTTTTTAAAAGTTTAGGAGAATACAGGACGTTTTTGAGAACGAAGGGTGGGAAGGGTTTGGGTAGGTATTTGGTGCCCTGTCCTAATACCGGGATGGTGTCGCCATTACCTACAACAATATTATTAGACATGCAATTAGTGGAAAAGGTATGATAATCACCTGATTCATGGGACATAGTGGATGAGGCACCGGTGTCAAAATATTGAGTCGGATCCGGTTGATTGAGGGACATGGTGTATAGTGCCTGTTCTATGTCCGTGGGTGAATAGGCGTAGTTGGCAGAAGTGGGCCGAGACCCAAGTATGCCGGCTGAAGATTGGGTATTGGGCCTGGCAGGTACAGTAGGGTATGGGCAGGAGGTGAGGCCCATTGGTTTTGAGTGGTAGATTGGGCCGGATTATTATTATTTAAACTTTGTTGTTGTTGGGCCCATTGGAACATGTACCACATTGCTTGTGGGCTCCAAGAAGGGAAATTAGATAATTGTCTTCCACGGCCAGAATACTGTCTGCCGCGTCCTCTTCCCCGGGAGCTCCGGCCACGTCCACGGTTATACGAACGGTCATCAGACCGGGCAGCAGAAAAATCCCTGGAATCAGAGGGTGTGGATTTGGTAGAAGCAGTTAGGGCCGTTGCAGCAGTCTTCGAGGAGTGAAGGGCTTGTTCGGCTTCCGACTCTCAACTTCGATGAGTTTGGACCGAGCTTTATAAAAGGACGGTAATGGTTCTGTTTGTGTGATGATGGTGCCAATGCCTTCATATTGTTCGTTGAGACCTGAAATCAATTGTAACACAAGACGGTCGTTAGTAACTGAGGCGTCAACATTAGCGAGTTGATCCGCTAATGTTTTTAATTCCTGACAGTATGCCGACATTGATGAGAAGTTGTCGAGGCGAGTGTTGGTGAACTTATTCATAAGATGTATCGCACGAGCCGCTTTATTATCTTGGAAGAGATCCTCGATAGCGACCCATGCTTCGTGTGCGGTGCTAGTTTTGGTGATGATTGTGTTCAGAAGATCGGAAGAGACGGTGCTGTATAACCATTGAAGAACGATAGCGTCAAGACGCTCCCATTCGTCAAGGGTTCTGTTCGGGTCAGATGTGGCTGTTTGATCAGAAGCTGGTCGAGGCAGTAGATGTTCGTAAACCAGGCAGGTTTTACAATGAATTTTGAACAAGGTTGACCAGGTTATGTATTGGCTTGACTCGATTTCGAGAGTAATGGGGATGTGGTTTTTGATATTCGATATAGTTGTGGCGGGGTGGATTTTTGATTCGAGTGTGATTTGTGGTGTGGTGGAAGAAGTATGTTCGGACATTATGAAAGAAATAGATGACAATTATGTTCTTGGGGATATGCAGAAGAAGAACAGAGGTGAATAGGGGCGATGTGCAGAGAAGAAAGAAGATGGAAAGGGTTGATTATTATTCTCTTGATACCATGTAGAAATGGATCCTTGTCCTTTCCATTGTATTATCACCTTAATATAGTACAATTGACCTCCCCTATTTTGGGAGGTTGTAAATACACATAATTGTATGACATAAATACACATTGACTAAGTTAATGCTAAGAGGAATGTACTCCAATAATTATGCTTGCTAATAAAAATATCATTACGACCAATAAGTTTTATTTTAGGCTGAACTGGTAAAACCCACCAAACGATAGGGACGGTTTTTGGTATTTACTTTTTTTTTTATAATTATTTGTTTTTAGATTCGGTTATAATATCTATATCTATACTACATTATAAAGGGGGAGGCATGGACAAATATGTCCAAATTGTCAAAGTTAAGATGACATTTGAAAAGACACATGCTCACTGGCGAAGCTTTATTGGGGCGGGCGGGGGCGGCCGACCCCCCCGAATTTTCGTGCAGAAGTTCCGACTATATAGTATTCGTATAGAAAATTTTGGAAATATAGGGTTTCGACCCCCCGAAACTGGTTTTCGACCCCCCGAAACTAGTGACTTCCGACCCTCCGGCGACTTCCGACCCCCCGAACCTTCGGGTCAAGCTTCGCCACCGCACATGCTTTAAACATGTAATGCCATATAAATCTTTCCCATATTACCCCTTGATGCATTGTTACTTGTACATTATTGCCTTCACTCTTCACATATCATTTTACATCATCCCTTAGATGTTGGAAGTTTATGACATATGGTTGGACAATTTAGATAGCGTGGCATGAAAAGTTATAACAACTTATATGTTGGATCTAAAAAAATATAGTTTCTTTTCAAAGTTTAAACAATTAAGAGAAATAGATTAATTTCATACACATTATTCTACCCTGCGTCCTGCGGACGTCCTTGTGTTTGGCTGGGCGAGGGGTAAGCACGCGTGTGTGGACCTCACTGGGGTGTCCCCATTGGTGGGGCTGAGAGATAGTGGATTCGTTCCGGGACAGGCGGTTTTGAAGGCGGAAGCTAGAAAGGTTGCTAAGCACGAGGCAGCGTGTTTAGAGAATCAGCATGTATTCATTCCGTTTGCTTTCGACACTTTTGGATCCCTAGCCCCTGAGGCAGTTCAATTTTTGGAGCGGGTGCAGAAGGTGGTCCACAGTGACTCGCAAAGCCCGAGGAATCAAGGGTTTGTATTTAGTAGAATAGGCTTTGCGATTCAAAAGGGGATAGCGGCGCAGCTTGTTGCTCGCTTACCCATTATCTAGATGTAACATGGATTTTTCCATATTATTATTATGAAAGTTGAAAAAATTAATAAAAAAACAATGGAAGGAAGACAGGATGTTTTTACACTTTTCCTACAACTTGGTGGGCTAATACGGCTACGTTTGTGCATTGTTAGAAAAAAAATATATTTATCTTAACCGTCCCGCAGCAACGCGCGGGTTTCCCACTAGTAATATATTAAAGTTGAAAGTCGTAATCCTAAACGTTCCCATCCCTACACATATTTCCCAGTTGAGTAGTTAGTACAATGGACAGACTCCCCGACTCGCTCCTTCTGCAAATACTGAGTCAACTCGACAACTCAGCGGACGTTGCTCGTTGCCGAGTCGCCTCAAAGGCTTTGGACAGTGTGTTTCCAGATCTCCGATGGATTAATATTCGAATGAAACGGCGCATGAGTTCACGTTTGGAGACGATTATTGTGGATCTTATTTCCAAGATGAAAATCGTCGAATCGGTGCGTATCCGCAATGCTTTCAGCCTGAACACCGATCCGGAGTTTGGTAAGGAGTGGGTGCCTCTGCTTTCCCAATCATTGACTTCGCTTTCCTTACTCGGTATTCCTTCCGATAATTATGAAGTTAACCATACGGAAGGTGTTCATGGTCGGAAATAGAAGCTTGTTTGAACGCAGAAGGTTGGGATATTTTGGATGGGAGGAAAGGACTGAAATCGATCCGTTTATATTTGGAGTTAGTTGACCCGTTGTTGACTTTCTCATTTTGCACAACTAGCCCGTTGACCAATATAGCCCGTTGACCGGGCATTTTGCACAACTAGCCCTCTCCACCGTCTTTGGAGAGACGGGACACGGCTCCCAACCAGCCTGAACCGTCTCCAAGACCGTTTGGTTGTATAGCCAATCGCAAGCCAACACGTGGCGTCTCTGATCCCGAGGCTGTACCGTCTCTCTTCAGACGGGTCAGAGATCTCTCCCAGACGGTTCACGTGCCCCCATGCCGGCTGCCTTCGGTTCAACCGTCTCCCAGACGGGTCACATTTCCCAAGTCGTCTTAAGCCGTTTTGTGATACCGTCTGAACCGTCTGAACCGTCTGAACCGTCTCACGAGTGTATATAAATACCCCAATTCACTTAACGAAATTTGCACCCACCCCTCTCCTCTAAGCTTTCATCTTCCATGCACCACCCCTCTCCTCTAAGCTTTCATCTTCCATGCACCCACCCCTCTCCTCTAAGCTTTCATCTTCCAATCCAATGACGTTTTTTTTACTTTCCCAGCCGAAGCCTACCGGCTTCGGAAAATATGTCCCGGTTACTTGAATTGTTGTTTCATCTGCGTACGGCTACTTGGATTGTTGTTCCATCTGCGCGTGGTTTGCAACCCGTGTAATGGATCGATGATGTGGTGGTCTACATTTTAGGCAAGTTCGTTCGCTTTCCGAATTTATGTCTCGATGTTCGACGTGTGCTCACTGAGAACTATTGTTACATAAAACGAGGAAACGTTTCGGACTTGTCTGTGTAGAGCACATACACCATTCGAAACAACGTCTCTGTAGACCACTGCTACTACCGCCGCTGTGGAGGACAAAACATCTAACACTAAGATGTAGTCCTCAATAGTTGGTTAGACATTACTATTACTTCAAACAAAGTTCTTAGTTCTGGAAGTAAATTTGGGAAGTTTGTTGTAATAGTGTAGTTTTTTACTTGTTGCTTTCTTAGTTTTTACTTGTTGCTTCTTAGTTCTCGGGAAGTTTGTTGTAATAGTGTAGTTTTTTAATTTTTGTTGTAATAGTATTTATTGTTTAATGAGATATTTACCTTAATATAAAAACAAAAAAACAAAATTGCATTAATATTAATAAAAATATAACCATTAATTGCATTAAATAAAAAGTTAATAAATTACAAATTAATTAAGACGATGTTTTATCATTTGCCAAACGGACACATGTTTAAACTCTTTACGCTCCCTGTTTTTATACTGCCTTAGACTGTGTCTAATTGCCACGTCTTCGGGAAAGTTAGCGGGTACGTCGTAAAGAGTCCGGTTGTGGTGCACGTTGAAGATTTGACACTTTGTCGTCAAATCGCTCAACTTGCGGCTTAGGGACTCGGTGGTACGTTCTGACCCTCCAACGAGCCGGTTGTATTCATTCAGTATCCGGAACCATTTGTTGTTAAGGTGTGTGCTTTCTTCAACATGAAGCCATGCTGCAATCAAGGCAATCTCTTGTTCTTCCGTCCATCTTTGAGGTGTCATTTTTGTATGATTTGGACGGTGTTGGACGGTGTTGGACGGTGGTGGTGGGGGGTAGATATTGTTTAGACGATGTAGGACGGTGTTGGACGGTGGTAGATATTGTTTAGACGGTGTTGGACGGTGGTCGTTGGGTTGTAGATAGTGTTTAGACGGAGTTGCACGGTGGTGGATAGTGTTTAGACGGGGTTGGATGACGGGAATGGGACGGGAGACGGGTATTTATAGGGCTGAGCTGGACAACCGAAGCGTCGCCCGCTCATCGGGACTCACCGGCGTTGGTAGATGTGTACCGTCTTGGTAGACGGTTGAACCGAAGGGCCAGCCGTCTTGGGAAAGGTGACCCGTCTTTTGAGACGGTTCAGCCGAAAGGTCAGCCGGCATTGGTAGACGTGAACCGTCTGGGAGACGGTTGAACCGAGCAGCCGGCATTGGGAAACGTGAACCGTCTCGGAGAGATCTCTGACCCGTCTGGAGAGAGACGGTACAGCCTCGGGATCAGAGACGCCACGTGTTGGCTTGCAATTGGCTATAAAACCAAACCGTCTCAGAGACGGTTCAGGCTTGTTGGGAGCCGTGTCCCGTCTCTCCAAAGACAGTGGAGAGGGCTAGTTGTGCAAAATGCCCGGTCAACGGGCTATATTGGTCATTTTCCCTCTGTTTCTTGTGTGTTTGACCAATGCCTTGGCCTGGCAGAGGTCTCATTGCTCATCCATAATGATGTTGACACTGAATCTAAAAGTTTCATGTCTAAGTGCATGGCTCGTTGGCCCGGGTTGAAGTGGAGATGGGGAATATGGAGTGAATATATGGATGATTCTTGGATAACTGATGATATGTCTAATTAAGCGTCACAAAGCATCTAGGAACCAGGTTTGTGATGAGGTAATCTCAATCGTATCGTTTTAATGCAGACTTTTTAACATTTTTAATTTACGCTGTAGGCTCATGTGTTTTTATGAAGTGTAATGGATGGATGAAAAAAGTAGTTCTAAATTTTAGATTTATGACTTGTGTACTGTAATATTACCATTGTCATGTTTAAACTTTCAAGTTTGAACATGTCAATTACTATTATGGTGTTTTAAAATTCAAGTTTGAACATTTCAAAGTTAGATCATCGTTAAATGGACACTTTTAGAGTGTATGCCAAAATATCTTCAAAAAATAGTATCCCAAATTGGTATATAAGGTAAGAAACCAGGTATTGTTCATCCAAAGCTTCCCAGTACGGCACATGGATGGCAACGGGTCGGGTATGGGTCGGGTTTGGCTAATACCATACCCATACCCGGTTATAAAATCTCATCCCATACCCGTCTCATTACCCGTCGGGTATAGAGCATACCCGCGGGTTTCGGGTATGCCCGTTGGGATTTTCATGTATATATATTTTTACTTTTTTTGGTGTTTTAGAAATCTATAATATATTAAATTGTAATAAATAACATACGTATTATCATCACCATACTAATATTTGAAATATTTAGAATAAAAATATATATTATAATATGTATCTCAAGAAATATTTTTATATTTTGTAGCATATAAATATAAATAATAATGTCATTAAACTATAAATTTTTCAATAATGATTCTATTAAAATGAACAATAAGTGAAGAAAAATACATATAAAACTTAAAAATTAGCGGGTATATGTTTCGGGTAAATAGGTATTTAGTTTCGGGTAATCGGGTCGGGTATCGCCTAATACCATACCCGAACCATACCCGCGAAATATTTTTTTTCCAATACCAAACCCGTCCCATACCCGTCGGGTATCGGGTATACCCGTCCCAAATGCTTCGGGTATACCCGTCGGGCTCGGGTTTTTTTGCCATCCCTAGACTACAGCAGCAATGTGTAATTACAGTTTTATATGCTTATAATCAGGTAAGTTTCCTTTCTTTGGTTGGTAGTTTGCTATAAATGTATGAACATCTCGTGCATACTTGATTTGTTTGTTTTTCGAGCAAAAAAAATGTGGTAAACTTCTTTTGATAGCCATAGTCCGTAGATAACAGTTTTTTTTTTTTTTTTTTTGCAAACCTTGCATAATGTGTGGGTCAGTTTGACGGCGGGTAAAATAATTTCGAGTCAAACCAGGTTTAGGTCAAAATGGGTTGTGTGCAAAATGAGTTCATGTTAAAATGGGTGGCTGTTAAAATATATCATTTTTTTTGTACGGGTCAAATGGGTCGGACCAAAATGAACTCGGGTCAAAACGGATATGATCATATATTTATTCAAAGGCGATGTATACTATTTTTTGGAATTAATATAGTTGTACTTTTGCTGGGTGGTGGTGAAGGGGCAGTTGTGGAGGTCAGGGGCGAAGCTTGATTCTCGAATTGGATGGGGCCGGACTCAATTTTTTTCGATCGGTAGTGGCGAATTGGCGGGGGCTGGACTCAACCCGGACTCAATTTACCTATGAAAATCGCATATTTCCACTACTGCGACAAAAAACAAGGGGGGGGGGGGGCAGGGCCACCCTGGCTCTTTAAATCCTCCGTGAGGTTGTTCCGATGGTGGGTGGTGGTGGCAATGGTGCTGGCGGGACGACGAGGTGGTGGAGATAAACAATGGTTGTGGATGGTGCTAACCCAACAGACCTGTTTTAAGCTAACAATATTATAAGAGTGGTCTGTTTTAAAATTTTGAGTAGACCTAAATTAACCTGTTGTCTAATGGAGTTAACCCAAATGAACCCATATGAACATTTTTTATTTGGCTAAATCAACTTATTTTTTAAAGCATGGGTTTGAGTCCTTGGCTATAAGAGGCGCACGAGGCCAGTTCGATAACGCCTTTAGGTTCTTTTAGGTAAATTCTCTTTTGTCCAATTGGTGCTCTTCTCCCAATGTATGCTTCTAGCGTTTTTGTATCCTATAGCTTATTTTCTTCCAACCAACTTGTTTTATATACAAAATCGTTGTCTAAAAATATCCAAATTTGCCTACGTTTGGACTCGCTTTTGTATTTAGGCAGAAAAGACTTAAGCTTGGACGTGTGTACATCATAATTAATTAATTTATATTGACATATTGTGATAAACATTAGTTGCACTAAAATGATACTTATGTTCCCGAGTTTAGTAAAGAAAAAAAATGGCGTTTAGTAAAGAAAAGAAAATGAGAGAGAAAATCAATGAAAGGAAAATCAATGAAGGGAAAGGAAATTAAAAGAGAAAAAGAATATAAGTTTTATTTCGTGTTCCTAAATCCTTCCATGTTAGAAGGAAATTTGGATAGAAAATTAGTAATAATTTTCCTTTCTTTTCACTTCCATCATTTAAAAAACGCTAAAACACAACATTTTTAGTTCATTTCCTTTTCTCTCCTTAAAAAAAAAACTCAAAAACACAACTTATTTATATTTTCCTTACTTTTTTTTTCCTCTCCTTTAATGAAACTCAGGAACACAACATTAAAGTTAACTGAGACAAGCTAGAGCCCAAACGAGCTGACCCGTATGCTTTGTTTTTTGTTTTTTTTTTTTTATGACTACACAAAACTTGTAGTGACTCATGTTTTGTATGGTAATATATAAGCTTGTGTAGTTGTACATACAAAAGAAGGCAAGTCTTCTTTTTAAAGGAATCAAGTTTAGAAACTGAATAGATATATAAACAGTTTTTATGCCAAAGATTGATCTGAATGGTTAAAAAAACAAAAAACAAAAGTAGGGTAATAAATAAAGTTACAACGTACACAAACAACGATTTTATGATGAGATGAGAGCATTTGAAACATCCATCAAAACAATTCATTCAAGAAACACAAGTATCACACTAAATCATGATTAGTAGTAACACCACCAAAATATTGATCAATCTTTGATATACTATCACACCTTATCATTTTACCTGCAAATGTTTATCAATTATGCTCATTAGCCGTGCATCGCAACAACGCTAATACCTAAAGTTTGTTGTTGCAAACGATTGCCAATTCTTTCCAAAACTAAACTGAAGAACACAAAAACAAGTAATGGTAATTGACAAGACGAGTGGGTCGGAAAATTTTTAAAAGTTCCGCATTTTGTTCCAAATTAGTATATAAAGTATAATTTTTGAACTACCTATGACGTTATCCAATTTTTAAAACAGCTAAGACACTCGCTTTGATGACTGGTCCGGTCAATGTTGTAAAACAAGGTCTCGGAGGCCGAGTACTTCCCGAGTAATCGCTACAAGGTAGGCTGCCGAGGCCCGAGTACTCTGGGCCTAGCTGAGTACTCCCCGGGTACTCTCCGACTAGGCCGAGAACTCCCCAAGTACTCCCAGACTCCAACTAGGGAGCACCTAGCGACTTTTGCAACATTGGGTCCAGTTATCGAAACCCTTTTCAAAAGTTTGTTTTTAGGTACAACATAATTGAGGGTTTATTCAATAAAACTATTTAAGAGGTGCTCTTGGGCGTATGTCAACCCGTTCGACCCATTTCCTTTTAAGCTAATACTTTGTTTACCCATTTGACACGTTAAAAAAAAGGATGACAATGAATATAAAAAAACGACACATTAATGCAATTGAATGAAAAGCCGGTGAAGAAAGTAAATACGGAACATACCAAGCAAATTAAAAACCCTGATCAAGGAGGTAGTCACCAAGCCTTTCAACAATCATGTTACATTGGCCTGGAGCCATGGGTTCATCGTAGATGCCAATTATTATAGCCATTCCAGTCTTCTTAATCGTAACACCTCCAGCTCCCTGTTGGAAAAACAATAAAAATTAAAACATAACAGACTAATTATTTGATTAGAGTGAGTATCCTATATGGACCCCCGATCGTTCAAACCCACAAACACTTTTAGTTTCTCTAATTAAGTTGTTAATCGTTATCACAACACAATATCCATAACAATCTACATATATATACACGTAAGGATTTAGGAGGTTGAATGCATCAAACGGTAAGACAAGACTTCAAGCAACTTTCAACCTTGGTTTTAAAAAGCGCGAAGCGCACAAAAGCGATGAGGTCTAAAACCGTGGCGCAAAGCGCAAAAGCGGTGGGCTTTTCGTACACGAGGCGCAAGACGAATATGTATATATTTTTATATATGTTATAGGTTTTTAGCATTATTTACCCAAAATATAGATACAAATAAGTTTTATATATGATTTAAGTATTTAACTTAAATGTACAACATTTTTAGCTACATGCATAACAATTTTAAGCACAAAAACACCCTGTGTATGAAAAGCGCGCTTTTATTGCACTTTTTTTGGCCAAAAAAGCGCGCTTTTCATGCGCTTCTCTTTTCGTACGATGCTCGCCTAGTGTTACATAAGGCGCACAGATTGGCGCCTAGATGCGCTTCACTGCTTAAGCGCGCTTTTTAAAACCAAGCTTTCAACCCATTTGACCCATTCAACTTTTAACTATTTTTTATCAACCCGTTGAGATAAAACACAAGTAAATGGATCGAAATTGCCATCTCTACTATGCATAAAGTACAGTAGTTCTATACCACTAATAGTGTAGTAATTTTATATTATATTATAAACCATGACAAATAAATGAATAACCACTCTAACTTAACTGTCAATTACTACTAGTGCAGAAGTTAAACCAATGTCAATTACCAAAGCAAAAAAAGTGTAACCTAATTACCTTTTTGCCTCGAATAACAGCTCCTGCCTCGCCTTGAATCACCATATACTTGGTCCCACCAAGGTGTAAGCCCGTTGGAGCCAGTGTGCCGGGCTCATTGAAATCATTAATGATGGCGGTTATTTCCTCTGGCTTAACCTGCCACATCAGCCAAATCAATTGATGTTAGTTCAACAAAGAGCCACTGTTAAAAGGGCATATATAAACGTATAAACGGCAAATTTAAGCGTCAACACTTGCTTAACAATGGACAATGGTGGTTGGCAGTTTTGATAATTTGATAATTGATGGACAAAAATGTAGAAATACTTCCTCAAAAGCATTAACTGATATACCATTTTTTTTTTTTTGCAATTTTTCTAAAAGCTTTTAACTTGGCCAAGCCAAGCCATATATAGACGCTCCACTTTAGCTTCCTTCGCATTTCTCGTGTTTCAAGTTGACACGCTTAACTACGAGTTAGTGAGATCTAAGTAACATCACAAACCTGGGGATGTTTTAAGATCTAACTCAAACCTAGGTTTTAAAAGACGTGACTGAAGCGCAACAGGCGCAGGGAAACGCATCATGGGATTGAGGCATCACCTCACGAACTTTCGGGTCAAAATTAGATTCTTTTGGAGGCTAATGTGTAAAAACAACCAAAAGGACAAACAAACTATGAAACGGTTACTTGATACTAAGGTTGAAACACACACAAAAAAAAAAAAAAAAAAAAACAGATGAGAGACATGCAACTTCTGGTTGTAAGAGACTATCTGCAACGGAGATCCGCTCGTCCTCCCCCTGCCCGGTGCCAAGTCAGACTGTCCATCCGTTCTCCCTCTCCTCTGCAACGGGCGCCGAAGCCATGGCCCACCATTCCCTCTCACAATCACCGTCTCTCTCCTTCACAGGCGCACCTTTGGCGACGGACGGCTCCCGTCCCTCTCTCTTCCACTTCACCGTCCACGTTGGAGAATGAAGCTACGGGCGCCGGATCTCGGATGCGTTAAAGATAGTCTTATGTAAATAAAGCTTATTTGATAGTACACAAAGCAACGCCTCATGTAAGCGAGGCGCGGCTCATGCATTTTTAAACCAAGCTTCAAACTGCTTATTATTCAAAACTTATGTTTACTTCAGTTTCAGTCACAAAATCAATTGTAATGTTATTATTATTATTATTATTATTATTATTATTATTATTATTATTAATATTGTAGATCCAGCTCAATAAGCTGTTCACAGTTCTATCAAAAGCAATTGTAATGTAATAATGTTTTTTTATTTTTATTCTTTATCAATCAGACTTACTCAGATCTGCAACCTTTTAAATCCTTCACAAAATCAAATAATAATAATAATAATAATAATAATAATAATAAAGTTAACATCTTTCTATTACTAAACAAACAAAATGAAATCAACCGATCAAAACTAGCAGATCTAAAGTAAAACGTAAGTGAGTATTATAAAAACGATGAAAAGAAAGTAAACCTGAGGGAAATTAGAGGATTGAGCCCAAACAGTGCCGTCATGACCGATGATGGAAGCAGCAGTCAGATGGTTGCCTTCGATCTCGCACATCAAGTGGTCATCAACGTACGCTTGCCACGACATGTTATCAGATTATTATTATTATTATTATTAAGAGAGTTTGAATGATTGATTGATATAGTGAAGGAAAGTTGATGTAAAGATTGGCTGATTGATTGTTGCGGATGAATGTGGTTGGTTGGAGAAGACGGAGATAAATGATAGATATAGCGTTGAAATAAGTAAAGATGTGGTGAGCACTTATTATTATTATTATTATTATTATTTATTATTATTATTATTATTATTATTATTATTATTATTATTATTATTATTATTATTATTATTATTATTATTATTATTATTATTATTATTATTATTATTATTATTATTATTATTATTATTATTATTTTACTATAATATCCAATTATGTAATGCGTTATTACCATACCACATTACACTAGTTAAGTTGTATTATATTATCTTGTGATTTGATTAGCATTTGACAAGACCGTCTATATGGTTGTTGGTTTAACAACGGGACTAAATGTATTATCACAATCGACACCCATGGTTTGAGAATTACCATGTATCACCAATCGAGCTTTGTACTTTTCCAATGTCCCATCTGATTTAAACTTGTGACGAAAAAGCCACATACATCTAATAACCGGCCTATCCGTGGGACGGGGAACCAACTCCCATGTTTCATTTTCATGTAAAGCGTTATATTCAACTTGCATGGCATTAGCCCAATTCGGATCGGCTAAGGCTTTTGGCATATGAGGTAGGAACATGGAGAGGTGCTGTGTTGTGAGGGCTGAGTGGACCGAAGTCCTGGTACGGGTTTTGGACCTTGATGTCATTGGATGGGTGTTAGGTATGTTGGTAGTGGGTGGGCAGTGAGGTGGGGTAATAAGGGGTGGTGGGGCGAATGGCTGGGTAGGGACATAGGTCGAATGTGTAGGTAGTGTTGGTGGTCTGGGCCGACGGGAGTATGTAATAGGGTATGGGGCGGTGACCGATGGTCGTGAGGTGGGTCGAGTGAAGTCGAAATTAATGGGAATGGTGTCGTTAAGTAGTTTATATGAATCTCGTGATTTGGGAATGGTTTAAGGAAAAGTGTGCTCATCAAAGGTGACAAGGCAAGATATGTGCACTTTCCCGGTAGTGGAGTCAAAGCACCGATAACCTCGAAAATTGGGAGGATATCCAAGAAAAATACATCAGACCGACAGGGGATTAAGTTTATGGGGTTGGCTAGCAGACGTGTTTGGGTAACAGGCACACCCGAACACGCGTAAATGTTCATAATTGAGGTGGCGAAGGTAAATGGCAAAGGTAGGTGTGTAGAAGTTAAGACGTTTTGTGGGTAAGATATTATGTAAGTAAGCGGCGGTGTGAAGTGCTTCCACCCAAAAGTTAGGTGGAAGATTGGCATGAATGAGTAGTGCTCGGATGATGTCATTTAATCCATGAATCATCCGTTCGGCCTGACCATTTTGGGAAGAAGTTTGGGGACATGTAAACTGAAACAAAAGGCCATGGTGATCGGCAAATGATTTAAAGGCATGGTCATTAAATTCACCACCTAAATCACGTTGAAAGGTCTCAATTTTTCGCTAAAATTGTGTTAGGGTGAGTTGGTGAAACTTGGCAAAGGTGGGAAGGTTTCTGATTTGTATTTTAGTGGGTGAACCCAGACAAAGTTAGAAAAGTTATCTATTAAGACCATATAGTACTTATATTCGGATTTACAGGGTACATGTGTAACAAACGGCAAAAATGAGGTAATTCCGTACAAATTAATTATGTGTGATTAACTTAATTACGTGCAATTTCGAATTAATTATATTAATTTGGCATTTAGAGAATAGCAAATTCCCCATAAGATGCATAGGAATGCATGTGTTTAATTTGAAGCACGGCGAAATCGCGTGCAAATTAACTTGTGTTGGAACGGACGTTGGTGATTACCCAGTAAAATTTAATAAACAAAAATTATCCCGGACACCCAGGATATAAAATAAAGGATATTTTCACAAAATATAATAGGTTTTGGAACTCCAAAACCATAAGTGAAAACTTTCTATGCAAATCTCCCGGTAACGAATAAAGTGCGCGTACCGCACCCGACACGCGTATAACTTATAATTTCACCCGACAAGAGCCTAAATAACCAATCAACGCTTAAATTAGACTATATTTAAGGGTTATTAAAGGTATTTTTAATGTCCGAATAACGCGCGATTAAAACCCGAAAAATACCCGAACGACACCCGAACGACGAGGGATCAAACTTAACTAATATCTAGCAAATATTTTGCCCAAATGGACCCCACTTCATGGCTCCAAGAACCGGCCACCCCATCCCCATAATCACATCATATCCTTCCTTTGTGTACCTTGAAGATCTAGTTAGATTTTGGACAAGTATGGTATGGATTTTATGGTAATATTATAAGTGGATCTCATGTCCTAGAAGATTCATACCATTCTTTCTTTTCTTTACAAACTCTCGGCCAAACACCCCTAGGAAATCCACCCAAGATCACCTAAAATCTAGTGGTACACACATTCCATTTTATAATAGCTTCAAATCAAATATTAGATCTTAGCAAATCTTGGAAGATATGGTGTGAACTATAAGGAATACAAGGCTTGAGCATTTGAAACAAAACCTTTCTTTCTTTTTTGGTTGTGGCCGTGGGTTATCAAACACCCACACACACTTTCATTTCAAGTTAACACCTCCAAATTACCTCTAAAACATTCATCCATCCAAACCCTTTTGTGTGTTACAAGCATTGGAGCTTAACCCCCTTGGAAGAACACACTAAACCTCATCCAAATCAAGTGATTTTGTCTTCCCTAGCCTTGTGCTAGTTGTAAGTATCTATCATCTTGATCTTGCCTTTAAAAGCTTATGTTTTGATGTTTTAAAGCAAGTTGTACACAATTATTAACAAGGGTTTTAACATAAGATGTAATATGGTTTACCAAGTTAAAATGGATGTATAAAAGTGTGTGTGTGAAGTCGTGGGGTAGATGGTGATGGATGATAATGTTTTGAGTTATAAAAGTAACATATTCAAGTCTAAAATGTTGATCAAGGCATAGATTGTTATGGTAACTTGAATACACTTGAAAGAGATGTTGATCACCTTAAAATAACTATCTAAAGCTTAATAACATGTTGATCTTGTGAGAAATGTTGAAATATAAAGTTTACATAACATAAGAAACAAACATAATGTTAACATTTTGGGCAAATTGGACTTAATACACAAAGCACACCTATTATTAACCTTAAGTAAGTTATTATGGACTTTGGACAAAGTTAGAACATAATAATAACCTTCCATGACAAAGTTGATCTAATCAAGATTACTAGTTTGTAAGAAATTGTCACTTTTGGAAGCTTAAGGATGAAAATGAAACTTTTGAAAGTTTTGGGTGTTATTTGGAAGCTTTAAAAGTTAAAGGGTGTAAAGCCTCATTTTAGAAAGTTAAGTCCAAAAATGTGACATTTAAAAGTTTGGTGTTAAAAATGTAAACTTGGATAGTCAAAGGTGGATCATGGAAAATATTTCCAAGACTTACAAAAATAATGTATTTTTGTATTAAAAGTTATTTTTATAAAATTGAGTTTTATAAAAATACAAGTTACTAAAGGTTTGAGAAAATAAAAACTAAGGGTTTTATTACAAGAATTTGGTAATTTTAAAGACTTAGGGAAGTTTTATAAAAATGAACATTTTTATATTTATGGGAATATAAAAATGTTGGGACATTTTGGAGATAAAACAACTAAGTCTTGGTTTTGGAAAATACAAAAGTTATTTTATAAATTTCCAAATAAAAATATGGTGAAATTAATAGCGGATTAATTTTGAGTAAATCATATTGTCGGAAATTTGATAAGAATAACTAAATACATATATATTTTCGGAAGTAGGAAAATAATATTCGACGTGAAGTATTTATTCCTACAAAAATATATATATAACACTTTCCTAAGTGTTGGAACGTATTCGTGGGAGAACCCAATCGTAACGTGATCTCTAAAGATTGCGCACGTGAAATTAAATTAAGTCCGAGAACTTAACAAGTTAAAAATATAAAATCGAATCGACAAGACCTCAGTATATTTATTTGAATGGGAAAATAAATATATGGAACAGTGAGTCGAGTCGAAAGTTATAAAACAAAAAGTCGAATCGGCAAGACCTCAGTATATTTATTTGAATGGGAAAATAAATATATGGAACAGTGAGTCGAGTCGAGGGAATATCAAATCGACAAGATCCTAGTATATTTATTTAATGGGAAATAAATATGCGGTAAAGTGAGTCGAGGCGAGTATTGGAAAACGAAATCTCGATCGACAAGATCCTAGTATAACTACTTAATGGGAAGTAATTATGCGGTAAAGTGAGTCGAGTCGGAGATAAGTTTATCCGAGTTAGTAAATATATTGAAAGCACATATATTAAACAATAAGATCATGATGTGATAAAAATCGGGAAATGATCTTAGTTCGTGGCGACGAACCTAACTAACTTCAAGGATAATGTTGATATGTTTATTAAGCATAAGTTAAGTGAAACTTATAACGGGGGTAATCCATCACCAACGGACCTAGACACGTGTTTTAAACGGGGAAATTGTATAACAATTGTGTTGTTGGGAGTTGGGTGTACAACTTGCCGGTAAAACACACATGAAAGGCTTAGTGACTCATACGTCTAAGAACGCCTGTAGGTATTTGACCTTGGATACCTTCTATTCTCTGGTATTTGTGCACGCTGAGTTTGAGGTGAGTCTCGCGGCCCCATTTTAAACTGTTTTTACGTTTTTGGGGGAAAGATATGTTTTGTTAAATTGCTGTAACATGTGGAATATAATATTTAGCACGATGGGTACCTGGGTAACTGGAAACCACTTGGGGTAAGACCTCGTTGTTTACTGTAACCATTAATTCAGGGAATGAAACCAAAGGGATATCTGGGTAGTACTATCGGTGCCTGACAAGGCCCACCTCTGGTTAATAGCGTCAACCCGGTAAAGACAAGAGGTGCATGTATTCTGAACTGAGTTGTTGTCCAAGAAGCAACTCGCGGGGCAATCTGTTGTATAGTCTTGGTTTGGTTATGGGCCCGGGAGGGAGTCGCCATCGTCATGTAGGAGCTAGCTACTCCACATATATGACACTACTTATATTATATTTCCGTTACATGCCGGTATTGCAATGTTTTGCTTGTGAAATTAAAACCTGTGAACTCACCAATATGTATATATTGACGTGTCTTTTAAACATATCTTTCAGGTAATTAGATTGCTGAAAGGAATGGCTAGTGCGGGGGAAACGGGGACGTCGGTCTTTTGGGGGTTTTACTCTTATTTTCCGTTGGTTCGGAATATAGTCGAAAAACCCTTTTGTTTAAATTGAACTTGTGTAGATGTGTATGTTTGGGACAACGAAAACATCTTACGACGTCTTAATAATATGATCTTTTCTAATTAATTATTGTTTGTGTTAATCTTGACTTTGATATACTTTTCGAGCGTTGCGCCACGTGTTTCCGCCGTTGGCGTGGCGTGACAACATGTGAGGTCCAAAGGTCACAATGAACGATATCAAAAGGGGCAAAAGTAAAAGTAGACGATGAATAAAAAGCAAGCCGTTTACTATTTGAAAGTTGATAAGAGTTGCAAACATTAGACAAACCGTCTTTATTACATTTAAAATTTAAAGTACGACCTAAAAGATCTAGAACTTGAGCGCCGGGGTGGCTAAGCCAATCATGCCAAGAAAGGGATAGAATTGTAAGGTAGCAAGCTTGAGGCGGAAGTTGTGGTGGCGTAAACGGATAGAGATCCCCGGTGCTGTCGTGTCTAGAGAGAAGCCTTTTAGTTTTGAGATCCTTCAAAGAAAAATCAAAAGGATCAAATTCAACCGATACGTTATTGTCATGAGTAAAACAGTGTATAGAAATAAGAATTTTAATAATTTTGGGGCTGTATAGAACATTTGGTAGGATATAAGTGTGGTTTGGTAGTTGGTGAAAGTCAGTGCCCGATCCTAGAATGGGTAATTATTTGCCATTGCCAACTAGAATATTACCGCGAACAGGAAAAGAGTTAGGGATAATTATTTTACCTTGGTTATGAGCAAGATGAGACCCTGCTCCTGTGTCCATAAGATCCATGTTCCATGAGCTATTTGGTTGATTCACCTGCATATTAGTAAAGGCAGCACTAAGGTCAGAGGGCAAAGAGCATTGTAACCCGAGTGAGGTTGCTAAGTAAATCCTGGGGAAGCCGAATAGTCCATGTAACCTGATAATGGAGCGGTTGGGGCAGAAGAGAAGTGACCCTGCTGTTAGGGAGCGGTCGGTGATGGGTTGTTCAGGCGCCAGGAGTTCTGATTCGGGTAGGGGCAAGGTGGTGGGGTCCACCAAGCCTAGCTCGGGTAAGATGGATTCTGGCCAGTCTAGGAAGAGAACTGTGGTGAACGACCCGATTCGCATCCACGGTTTTGTGACATCCGTCACTTTTTCATAATATATATATATATATATATATATATTTTTTAATAATAATAATAATAATAATAATAATAATAATAAATTTAGTTTATACTACAACTCTAAACCAAACAAACTCAAACCCAATATTCCTCTAAGCCCAAACCCAACTACCCTTCCCCTTCCTTATTTTAGGAGTTGGGCCTGCTGAGCCCAAGGGGACAGCCCAACAGCTGAGGCCCATTTCTCCCCCCCTTTCCCTTAACAGTTTTAAACAAAAAAAAAAAAAGATGGTTCCAGCGGGTCTCGAACCGGGGTCAAAGGCACACAACACCCGAACACCAACCAGTTGAGCTATAGCTCATCTTTGTTCAAATCCCAACCCAAATAATATAAAAACCCATCTGACGCGTAGCCTTCTTCTTTCCTTTTTCCCTTGCTGCTGCGCGCGAATCTAACCCAAGGAAGTGGCCGTGATTTTCGAACAATCATCATCAATTATTGCCATATATCAAATGACTAACCTATACCAGTCAAACCCATGCCCAATTATCGCTTATTTCTTTCATAATTAGGCTCCATTAACGAGTTTGACTAGACCTTGGTCAAGAGAATTTGAAACCTTATAAATACGCGTTGTTAGCTCGATTAAATTCACACACAGACACAATAAGGGCCGATTTACATAACCCCTATACCATCTTTCACTTACAAGCACACACTTGCTCGATTTTGATGCGTTTATGTCCAAGTCTTGTTGCTTGAATAATCCATCATAAGGTAAGATTTTTCTTCAATTCTTAGCTACTATAGGGACGACTATGAGTGTATATCAAAAGCCCCTTATCATCGTTTATTAACTGTAACGAATTAGGGTCGTTTGATTCAATTGGAGGATTAGGGTTTATATGAGTTGATTTGGGGATCATTATTATTTTCGGGTTAAATATAAATAAATTTTGAAACTGAAACAAACATCAAACACATTACCTGACCAGCTGTTCTGGGCTTTGGTTTTCATCCCACGGGGCACGGGTTCGAGCCCCATCAACACCAATGTTCATTTTCTTTTTTTAAAACTCTTTCTTTTATATTTTTGTTGTTAATTTTTAAAATTAGTTTTAAAATACTAAAACAACTTTATAAATTCTACAAAATTTATTCTAAGTCAGTTTTATGGTGAAGTTTAACATCCAACTTTTAGTTTTTCAAAAATAATTTATTTAATATATATTATAAATAATTCAAGTTTATTCATTTATAATTGTAAAATTCAATAAAAATATCTAAACGGTTTTATAAAATTCCACAAAAATTATCCTAAACTTATATATTCTTAAACATTCCAGAAAATATTTTTATTTCAGAAAAACCATTTATTTTATATTTTTAATCAATTTTTGTTAGTTTTAATCATAATTAAATCATAATAAATTCATTTTACAATATTTTTGTACCAAAATTTTACATAAATTATTTCTATTCATATGGAACTGAAATACAATTTTTAATTCAGAAATTCTTTGATTTTAATATTTTTAGATATTAAAGTCATATTTTGACAATTTGAAATAATTAGATTAAATATTCTATTTTCAAGAAAATAATTTTATAAAAATTATTTTCATACTCAAAACCTTATGTTATGATTATATTCAACTTAAGTTTTTACAAAAAGACTTTTATTTATTTATTTACTAAAATTTCTTATATTTAATAAACAACTAGTTTATTAAACAAATAAACGTTATCCCTAAATTCGAAACCCTAGAATTCCATGTACCCTAGAGTTATTTCTTACACATTATTAAATTCTTTAGGTTGATTCTTTGGAATGTTTCCAACGCATATTTTGTTGTCCAGTTCCATTACAAGCTATTACGTAAACTGTGAGTATTCCTATCCCCTTTTTACTTTTATACATTTTTGGGGTGATTCATGTACACTATTACAAGTTCAAATTCAAATTTACATTTTTACAAATACAATTCTAGTACTATGTGCATTGCTTACAACGTGCTTTATGCTTAGACAATACATGTGGATTACATTTGTACTTAGTGAAATCATTAACATGGTACAAGCCGACCTTAACATTGGATAGCGCTATTTGGATTGACAACCCGCCTAGATTGATTCTCCCCCTTTTTCATCGGAGAATCCGTGGCCAGTGTTAAGTTATCATCCATTTATTGGTTGAGTACACTACAGTTCATTACAGTACATTATACAGTCACAGGGTTGATTTCGCTCATTTGTATGATACATAGTTTACATATTTGCACTGTAGCTTGCACTTGAATTGTATAACTTTTTAACCTACTATATATATCAAAACTAGGAATGCTCACCAACATTTCATATGTTGACCAAATCTATTTGTACATGTTTCAGGTGCAGTTTGATCTAGTGCTTTAGCAAGGAACATTTAGTGCTTTATTTTAATTCAGTTATTTCAATATTTACGTTTCATTTAGACAATGTAATTTCCATTTCCATGTAAGACAAATTTTGGATTATTCAATAATATTTACATTTTAGTACCATGTGCTTTTGAACAATCGTCACTACGTGGCACCTCGATGATTCCGCCATCGGTTGGGGTGTTACAGATTGGTATCAGAGCCATGGTTATAGGGAACTAGGTTATTAGATAAACTGGCCTAGACTATAACCGAACTTCAACTTTCATGCATTATATTTCCTAAACTACCCTACCCCTCATTTCCCTTTACTTTACTTCTTTCATCTTTCCCTTTTTCTCTCTCTCCATTCTTTTCATCCTTCATCATGGTGCATAGAGATGGTGTCCTACAGGGAGTGGAAAGTCTACATCATCATGGAACAGGGACAGTACCTTTCATGAAGACACTCTTAGGCATAATGCCTACTCTTACTTTTGTTCCTTCAAAGTTGTTGAACTTTAATGAGTGTGATAAGGACACGTGCAATCTGGAAGGGTGGACGCCTGTACACTGGGTTTTCTGGCATAGGCAAGCATAGCGCATAAATCCAATAACGGACCTGTTATGCTTACCTGGGGATTCCTGGAGTGAGTGTCCACTTATAGGCTAAAGCACGTCTTCTTTGATCACCATTGGGTTCAATTCCTTTGAAAAGTCAACGTTCTTGTTGGGCTTTACAGCTAGACAAGGGCACTCCAAGCACTTTATGCAAGCTTTTTTTTTTTCAATAATACTCTCTCGGTTCATATACAATATTTTGTATTTTACGATTTTCATATATTGCTTACAAGTTTATACTTTCATAACCATCTATGGATTTCACAATCACACTTCACCTTACCCTCTTAGCCACTTTTTAAATATTCAACACCCTACCCAAATCATATTATTTCTTTTCTCCACATGTTATTTATTTTAAAAACTATAACCTCATACTTTAGCACAAACTAAAGATTTCTAAAACTAGTTGTATTACCTAGTAACTTTACAAAGTACATATTTTCCTCGAACTTAAATTCAATTGATTGACGTAACAAACGATTTTCTATATAATGTTTTAAACTATTACAAAGCCTACTTAGCTTGTACTATTTAACAACTTTTGCTTTATGTACAAAACCAAATTTTGAAAATATTTACTTGGAATAATATCTAATCTTTAGATTTTCCATCAACACTCACCCATTTTCAACTTGTCCAAATTTTTACAATATTTTACATATACCACAATCATGTTTTCTTATACACTTGATTATAACCTTTGATCCAAACCCCAAAATTTACACTGCTATATAATCTCCTTACTATAAAATAAACTCTTTATCAACTACCTTCACATTCACCATCTCTCACAACCTTGATTCTGCTTCAAAATTTTTCACCATCCCCTCAAGAACTAAATTCATATCCTTCACCTTCTCACACGTGAGATAGTTACCCATGATAATCAAACTACTAAAAACCTGATACTTGATTCTACATGATTTTTTTTTTTTTTTTTTTTCCAAAACATCATTGTTTGTGAAACTTGATTTCCCCTTAATTCGACTATTCACTGGACATTTAATTATTCATGATACTTGTGTTTTCATTTTCATAATCCTATTTTCATTTTGTACCCAATTTTGTCGCACTTATTAGCATACAACATCTAGAAATTTCCTTGCATACTATTGTGTATTAAAACAGATTGGAAATTTATCATATTGATTACATTTATCATACAAGACTCTACCTTACATTTATTTGAAATGTTTGGACTTGATATTTGATCTTACAGATGCTTTTCTAAGAAAACATCATTGGTTATTACATGAAACTTTACCTTTCCTTAGTTTGACTTTCCATTGAACATTTAATTATTCATGATACTCGTAAACATTTAATTATTCATGATAACACTTACACTTAATGGTTGTAGTACTTACAAACTTGCTTGCATAAACTTGCTATCAATTTGCAATCTATGTGAATAATAATTGTTGCACTTAATAGAGGTCATCATGCCTTTTTCAACAGTCGGGAGAGGCCCTACAACCTGCTCCACGACTGGTGGGGGCTATCGAACATACTCAACGATTGGTAGAGGTCACTATGCCTTTTCAAACAGTCGGGAGAGGCCCTACAACCTACTCCACGGCTGGTGGAGGCTATCGAACCTGCTCAACAATCGGCGGGATCATAGAAGGACATAAAACCCTAATGTAAGGTAAATTGATGATTCCGGTCCGGAACGTAATCATGAATTTACAGGTACATTAGGGTAGTGTGAAATTCTATTAGAGTTTTGGTAGGCGTCCAGTACGTTTTCAAGGTATCAAAGGTGTGGTGGGTTAGCTGCGGTACACCCTGTATACAAACACTAATGATGCATTGAAAGTGAGACTGGAAGTCGGGCCAGGAACAAACTCTGGTTATTTAGTAGTTCATTTAGTCTTTCTGTAGACAATCAACTCGTACATTTATCATAGGATTCCTAAAACTTGAAACTTATTGAGTTACTAGATCCTTATTTTTCTTTATTATTCGAGACAAACCTAATCCAAATCCATAACTCACACCTATCAAACCTCATATCCAAATCACTCGATTCTCCAAGCTACAGTTACCTTAATTGTTACCCAAGCATACATAACCCTATGTTTCTAATAACTTCGGGACGAAGTTTCTAAAAGTAGGGGATGCTGTGACATCCGTCACTTTTTCATAATATATATATATATATATATATATATATATTTTAATAATAATAATAATAATAATAATAATAATAAATTTAGTTTATACTACAACTCTAAACCAAACAAACTCAAACCCAATATTCCTCTAAGCCCAAACCCAACTACCCTTCCCCTTCCTTATTTTAGGAGTTGGGCCTGCTGAGCCCAAGGGGACAGCCCAACAGCTGAGGCCCATTTCTCCCCCCCCTTTCCCTTAACAGTTTTAAAAAAAAAAAAAAAAGATGGTTCCAGCGGGTCTCGAACCGGGGTCAAAGGCACACAACACCCGAACACCAACCAGTTGAGCTATAGCTCATCTTTGTTCAAATCCCAACCCAAATAATATAAAAACCCATCTGACGCGTAGCCTTCTTCTTTCCTTTTTCCCTTGCTGCTGCGCGCGAATCTAACCCAAGGAAGTGGCCGTGATTTTCGAACAATCATCATCAATTATTGCCATATATCAAATGACTAACCTATACCAGTCAAACCCATGCCCAATTATCGCTTATTTCTTTCATAATTAGGCTCCATTAACGAGTTTGACTAGACCTTGGTCAAGAGAATTTGAAACCTTATAAATACGCGTTGTTAGCTCGATTAAATTCACACACAGACACAATAAGGGCCGATTTACATAACCCCTATACCATCTTTCACTTACAAGCACACACTTGCTCGATTTTGATGCGTTTATGTCCAAGTCTTGTTGCTTGAATAATCCATCATAAGGTAAGATTTTTCTTCAATTCTTAGCTACTATAGGGACGACTATGAGTGTATATCAAAAGCCCCTTATCATCGTTTATTAACTGTAACGAATTAGGGTCGTTTGATTCAATTGGAGGATTAGGGTTTATATGAGTTGATTTGGGGATCATTATTATTTTCGGGTTAAATATAAATAAATTTTGAAACTGAAACAAACATCAAACACATTACCTGACCAGCTGTTCTGGGCTTTGGTTTTCATCCCACGGGGCACGGGTTCGAGCCCCATCAACACCAATGTTCATTTTCTTTTTTTAAAACTCTTTCTTTTATATTTTTGTTGTTAATTTTTAAAATTAGTTTTAAAATACTAAAACAACTTTATAAATTCTACAAAATTTATTCTAAGTCAGTTTTATGGTGAAGTTTAACATCCAACTTTTAGTTTTTCAAAAATAATTTATTTAATATATATTATAAATAATTCAAGTTTATTCATTTATAATTGTAAAATTCAATAAAAATATCTAAACGGTTTTATAAAATTCCACAAAAATTATCCTAAACTTATATATTCTTAAACATTCCAGAAAATATTTTTATTTCAGAAAAACCATTTATTTTATATTTTTAATCAATTTTTGTTAGTTTTAATCATAATTAAATCATAATAAATTCATTTTACAATATTTTTGTACCAAAATTTTACATAAATTATTTCTATTCATATGGAACTGAAATACAATTTTTAATTCAGAAATTCTTTGATTTTAATATTTTTAGATATTAAAGTCATATTTTGACAATTTGAAATAATTAGATTAAATATTCTATTTTCAAGAAAATAATTTTATAAAAATTATTTTCATACTCAAAACCTTATGTTATGATTATATTCAACTTAAGTTTTTACAAAAAGACTTTTATTTATTTATTTACTAAAATTTCTTATATTTAATAAACAACTAGTTTATTAAACAAATAAACGTTATCCCTAAATTCGAAACCCTAGAATTCCATGTACCCTAGAGTTATTTCTTACACATTATTAAATTCTTTAGGTTGATTCTTTGGAATGTTTCCAACGCATATTTTGTTGTCCAGTTCCATTACAAGCTATTACGTAAACTGTGAGTATTCCTATCCCCTTTTTACTTTTATACATTTTTGGGGTGATTCATGTACACTATTACAAGTTCAAATTCAAATTTACATTTTTACAAATACAATTCTAGTACTATGTGCATTGCTTACAACGTGCTTTATGCTTAGACAATACATGTGGATTACATTTGTACTTAGTGAAATCATTAACATGGTACAAGCCGACCTTAACATTGGATAGCGCTATTTGGATTGACAACCCGCCTAGATTGATTCTCCCCCTTTTTCATCGGAGAATCCGTGGCCAGTGTTAAGTTATCATCCATTTATTGGTTGAGTACACTACAGTTCATTACAGTACATTATACAGTCACAGGGTTGATTTCGCTCATTTGTATGATACATAGTTTACATATTTGCACTGTAGCTTGCACTTGAATTGTATAACTTTTTAACCTACTATATATATCAAAACTAGGAATGCTCACCAACATTTCATATGTTGACCAAATCTATTTGTACATGTTTCAGGTGCAGTTTGATCTAGTGCTTTAGCAAGGAACATTTAGTGCTTTATTTTAATTCAGTTATTTCAATATTTACGTTTCATTTAGACAATGTAATTTCCATTTCCATGTAAGACAAATTTTGGATTATTCAATAATATTTACATTTTAGTACCATGTGCTTTTGAACAATCGTCACTACGTGGCACCTCGATGATTCCGCCATCGGTTGGGGTGTTACAGGTTTCCTCTGTGATTCCAGCTATTGCGCCCCCTGCCCCGACCGTGATTACTGGTTTGTGACTGATCAGTTGGTTGCGGGTGATTATTCTGTCTAGTAGTTGCTGAAGAAGGGGTCGAAGATAATGCATATGGTGCGGCTAGGACTGTAGTAGTCGAACCTTTGCGAGCTTCAAAGCGTATAACCTCATCATTATGCATAATGACCACCTGATCCCAATCAACCCCATTCGGATTGATAAGGGAGGTAGTTGTGTTAAATTCCTTGTGAAGACCACAGACAAGCTGGAGAACCAATCGAGATTCTGGGACAGGTTGGCCAACATCTGCCAACTGATTTAAGATTTCAGTGAGCTGTTGGCAGTAATCTTGGACAAAGGAGCAGGTTCACATCACAACTTTAAAATGTCTTGAGAAAGTACAAACACTTCACTTGAGCAAGATGTGCACACGTAAAATTAGAAGTACATTTTATAAGTTACCAGTGTTGATTCTTTAAAAAAAAAGTTTTTTTTGGAAAAAAAACAATCTACTCCTTTTACGTTACACACATTTTGTTACTACATATTAGATTTGTCTATATTAGAAAGCACCCAAAAGATAATCTAGTAATAGTCATAGAATAGTACTCCAAATGATAGTCAAATCTTAAAACAAATATTAGACACCTTTTGAAAAATTAGGCAAATTTCTTATATTACTTAGCCTTGCATGGTTTCATTACATTAAGAACATGAGGTATGAATTACCGCACTCACATTTGTCATGATGCCACCTTCTTTTCAAATGTTGTAACATCTGACCCCTCTCATAATTAATATTGCTCGTTTTGCTCTTGATGGGTTGCTTATTTAGAAATTTACGGCTTTGTTTTTGGTTGCCCTGGTGAAGATCCTAATACTACTCCCACATAAACATGCTTAATTAATTGTGGAGTTCTCCTCTTATCCACTAACATTAAGCCCCAAAACGTGTTCCCTAGGGTGTTACAATGGTCCATGTTAAGCTTCCCAGTAGTCAGTATCTTTACAGAAACTCCAATATAACCTTCACCGGTTATGGAGGTCAGGGGCACTCCACGACAAGGGGGGAGCACAATTAGATTGCCGAGTGCCAGCGGGAACACAATCGCCACCCCGTTGGCTACCCTAAAAAATTCACAGCTCGGCAACAAGTAAATGATGACCCATTCTTATTATTCATTGACACAAATATCATTCAGTTCATCACCATTCTCTTTGGAAGTTCTATTCACTTATTCAACGTCTTCGACTCTTCGTCTTCGATGATATGATTTGATGACCAAAATTATGACACCACTTGTTGGATTTATATATTTGCTGTTTAGTTTAATTGTGCTAAATTGTTTGATGCAGTGAAAGTAACAAACACAAATAATCTATGATCTAACCAAGGACAACATGAACATACCATTTCAGATTTTATAATTCAATTTATCCCGTTAACAGTTGACCGCTACAGATCGATAATAGCTCACATAATATGAACGTGACACGAAAATAAATACGTTTTAACATTGTCTGATAATAAACAAGTCAACCCATGTGACACATTTAATCAACGGGCTGACCCAAACATACCTGTTAACCCATCCAAAGATTTCTAAAACAGTACCATATAGGTTTGTAGAATTGTAGGCGAAAACAAAGAAATGTCCATATAGGTTTAACCGCAAATTTAAGTGGCAACAGTTGCTTAACAACAGACAATGGTGATTGGCTGTTTGTAACATACCTACAGATCTGGTCGATAAGAGAAGATATATAAAAATAAGATAATTATGTTAATAAACTAGACAATGTGTTTAAAATCGTCGTTTACACATTAAATATTTATAAAAACCAAACAAGAAATGATCGATGAACCCAATTAACCAAGCATATACAGAATGCATACTTAGCCACAAATTAATACTGAAATGTTGAAACTTAAAAGTTTAAACATGAGCCAATGACATAAACTAAAAGTGTCAAAAACATGCATCAATATAAACGATTACAATGATATAGCTGGATCGATCTTACTTCATCATGAGTGGATCTTCTTAGATCATCATCATCATCATACTCAGTTAATCCCACCTATAGCAAAGCTAAGGTAGGGTCTGAGGAGGGTAAGATGTAGACAGCCTTACCTCTACCCCTAAGAATAGAGAGGCTGCTTCCAGTGAGACCCCCGGCTCGATGTGGTTTGGTATCAAGCCTTGGACATAAGAGAATAAACACTTAGCAATCGGGACAAACCCGATCGGTGCATGTACCCCTTTGTCTTTTGGCTATCAACGCCACCACATGATGCATGATTAACCTTCTTTCGTTTTAACGTTATTTTCACGAAATTAGTAAAATAACGTTAAAACTAGTGCAACTTTACTTTTGCCCCCGAGGGTCACACATATATACATTATATGTGCACACCGTAAGTGGGGCTTAGTGGATCTTCTTAGATGATTTGTGGTATTTAGCTACACATCATCGGTTATCCAAGTATCGGTTACGTATCGTCCATATTCCCCAATGCCACTTCAACCTGGGCCAACGAGCCATGCACTTATACATAAAACTTTTAGATTCAGTATTAACCACACCACTATGAATGAGCAACGAGACCTTTGACAAGCCTTCGCATTGATCCAACACACGAGAAACATATGAGAAAGTCAACGACGGGTTAACTAACATCAGATATGCACAAATTGTTTTCAATCCTTTCCTCCCATCCAAAATCTCCCAACCTTGTGGATTCAAACAAGCTTCTAATTCCGACCAAACACTTGATTTGATACATAGAGAACTCACATTGGGGAAAACCATGAACACCTTCCCTAGGGTCAATTTTGAATCTATGACATCTGTTGGTGTTGTATCCAATGTCAGATTTTGAACTGTTTTTGTGACCGGAAATTGTGAAAGTAAGGAGGAAATATATAAAGAGTCCAAGCAAAGTGTTTTCAAATTCTCAAACTTGTTGGCTGTGAATGCGCCAGCATGTTTAAGGGTACTATTAAGGTCAGGACCAAAGTGAATTCTAAGTGTGATAAGGTTGGGGGTGATTAGAGTTAGAGGTGGTGGATTATGATAGAAAACCAAATGGCAGGTTTGGAGGTTGAGAAGGTGGATCTTAGGATCTTTAAGTCCTATAACACCTTTCAAGTAAAGAAGTTGAAGATTAGGGAAACACTTGTTCAACTCGTTTAGGTGTGGGTCTTCTAATCTTGTATTTTCAAGTGTCAAACTTGTTAACATTGGCATTGGATTCAAATTGTGCATAGACATCCTTGCATACCTGAGCTTTAAGTTAACAAGATTATGACCTGCATCAAAACAGATTATGACATATAGACAAAAGATCAAATACAAACAAAATTATCGTGCGAACAGTACGAACCGAAGAGAACAAAAAAAAAAGTGGCGGCTGCATTTTTGTAAATAATGACCACCACTCTTGTTGTATAATTACTCTAGTGTATATAATTACTCTAGAGTAATTACCCTAGAGTAATTATATAATTACTCTATTTATATAACTACGCTATATAATTACTTTAGAGTAATTTTATAATTACTCTAGTTATATAATTACGCTAGAGTAATTATGCTAGTTATATAACTAGAGTAATTATATAATTACTCTAGTTATATAAAGTTTCCAATATTTACAGAAATGCCATCGCGTGTTTTTTACTTCAGTTCGTACTGTTCGTACGATAAAGCATATTTATACGTGAACTTAACTCATGACATATAAAACGTAGTTTTAAATTAATTAGCAAGATTATGACCTGAATCAAATAAAGAAAGAAAGCAATTAATTATTGGGAAGCAGAAACTACAACTTATAATATCTCAACAAAATCAGTAGAAAATTAATATTTTTCAACTTACAATATTTAGAAATCAAAGGAAAAACATTGGATCGAAGTCGAGTACTACTAAAGTAATGATGAGGACCAGACACTGAAAGTGATTTCAAAGACTCAGTAACCCTAGGCATCCACTCTTTAGCAAAATCCTCATCATCAACATCAAGGTCGGTGATACACACGGATTCAACAATTTTCAGTTTCGATATAAGATTGAGAAAAACCATCTTCCAGGAACTCGAAGCCGTAGAGCTTGACTCTTTTTTCGAGCATACAAGATTAATTGATCGAAGGTCTGGAAAACGGTATTGAAGGCCTTGGAAGCGACTCCGCAGCGAGCGACATCAGCTGAGTTGTCGAGTCGACTCAGTATATGGAGAATTATTGACTCATGGAGTTTGTCCATGGAAAGATCGTGATGGAGAGGCTAGGGTTTTGAAATATTCAGTAGAGATTGAAGGTTACAAAAACCCTACGATGCCATGCATTCGGGTTATGTGGTTATTATTTAGACCTTCCGTAGTGGGGAAGGAATATAGCGCCCCCCTCTCCCTTTTAATTGGTTGAAAAAAGGTGGCACACCCCCCAATAAAAATTGGCGTTATAAATATAACGCCTGACACCATTTTTTTCAATTTTAAAGAAAAATAGCGCCCCATAAAGCCCCCCTGTAATGGTGTTTGGGCGCTATTTTTCATTTTTAAGCCCAAATAACGCCCCACTACACATGGTCTTATAGGGTCAAGTATTTACGTACATTCATAGAAAATATAAAAGGTTATGGGGTGTGCAGACATGAGAATGTTCATGTCTCAACACCACCTAGGATGCCACCTAGGATGGCTCTCATGTTCTCTTGGTTGAGACATGGTAAGGGTGTGGAGACACCACAAGGTCATGTCTTAAATTTATAAACCATCCAATAAAAAAAATACCTAGTGGTTCAAATCAAAAAAAAAAAAAAAAAAAAAGGTGATTGGAGCGTCCATTATGTTCTGAGCGAGACATGGGAGACGGGGGAAGAAGGGACGGGGGCAGGGGGCGGTGTGGGGGTGGAGGACGGGGGTTGCCTCGTCTGTGTACCGTGCAGCCTAAGCCCAAACCGGTTTATGTAGGAACTTGTTGACCAAAGTCAAATATTTGGGTTTGGTTGGTTTGAACCGGGTTTAGACCCAAGCATAGTAAAGATATTAGACCACAAGGTGTGGTTGCCGCCCCCCACCACCCCTATGCCGCCCCACCACCTGGGCATTTTGGCCCCACCACCATGTTTGGCCCGGCTTAAACGGCAAAATAATGCCGATGATGCCGCCCCACCACCCATGCCGCCCCTGGGGGGTGGTGTAGGGAGGCCCGGCAAGTGGATGCCACCCCTATGCCGCCCCCATACCCATTAGTCTTAGCGACAGTGTTATCGGTGACTGAATGTCTGTGCCCATTGTAAGGAATGTCCACACCCTAATATAGTATGGTGCTAGGTACTGTAATGGTTAAAGATTCCTCCACATTACTCAGCTGCTGCACTTGGTACTTGGTCTAGGAGTACTGACTCAGCGGAAAAAGATAGTGCATGCATGCAGTGCTTCTCCATACCTGTTGGTACTTGGTCTAGTAGTAAATGCTGTAATATTGCTGAATGTTTGTAGTCCCCTAAATCAACTTGCTTGATGGACCTTATGTTTCTGATTAATAAAGTAATGATCCATTTTACCTTTCAAAAAAAAAAAGTTTAATCTATGGGGGACTGACTCAAAACTCACTGTATTGACAAACCAACAGTTTAGCCAACAATACATGTTCGATAAATAATTGGCGTACCCATCCCCAATATTCGCTTTACGCCATGAAAGCAAACATGCTGACCCCTTTTGACTGGCTCGTTTAATCTCCCCACTGAGTGAAATTCCTGGATTTACATATGCACAAAGTGGTAATAAGTCTAACTAACAATCTGTTAGATAGTTATGGTTGGTTATAACCCATTCTTGCGACTATCCCAACATGTTACTCTCCGACTTAAGTGGATAATCAAATTGTCTCACAAGTCACAACCCATGCACAAGCAACAAATGAAAAAGTCAACGAAATGTCAAGCTAACAACATATATACAAAAAATATTGAAACCTTTTTCTTCCCATCACAGGTATCACACAACACAATGGGTTGTAACAAACCTACAACATCCCTGGCCGATCAATAGGATAACATATATAATAAATTGATAATTATTACTTTTATAAAGATAGTATTTATGATGTATTTGAAACATTAAATATTTATAAAATCCAACAAAAAATGATAGATATAAACCACACGAGCCTATAGCGGCGACCACAAGCAATAGCGGCCACACAAGGAGCAATAGCGTCAAGGCAATAGCGACAGGACAAATAGCGGCGACTGTCGCCGCTATTAGCAATAGCGGCGACCCGCGTTAGCAATAGCGGCGACCTATGTGGCCGCTATTGCTCTGTTTTGTTGTAGTGAAAATACCACAACCCGAACTCGAACCCAAAAAAAATACCTGAACCCGGGTATTTTAAAACCTGAGTATTTTAATACCCGACCCTACCGTAGGGTATTTTAAAACCCGGGTATTTATTATTAAACAAAGGCGTTAAATAAAGATGATAAATTACTCCATTATCAACGAAGACTTAACTATCTATGTTTTATTTATCACTTGTACTTCGGGGTGCTTAACGGGTCGGGTTCGCAGGTTGGTGGGTCCAACCCGACCCGAACTCGAAATTTTTACATGAACCCGAACCCAACCCGAACTCGAAAATTGTGACATACATATGAACCCGAACCCGACCTGAATATTCTTGGGTTGACCCGAACCCGACCCGTTCAACCTGATTTTTTTATTTTTTTGCAAACTAATGTATTAAAATTAAAATTTTATTGCAAAAAACACAATTATATATAAAACATTTATGTTTTATTTATAAAATCCCATTCCAATTTCTATTTTAAGTTATAAGTGTAGCATAAAATACCTAACTAATTTAATTTATTACATAAAACATATTGTAAAAAAATAATATATAGTATAAATAGATTAAACGGGTCAACCCGCCAACCCGCCCGGGTTGACCCGAACCCGACCCATTTAGCTAAACGGGTTCACGGGTTCAACCCGAACCCATTTAGACTAAACCTAAACCCGTTAATTTCATGTTAGGTTCGGGTCATGTTTTCGGGTTGTGTCGGAAATTCACACCCTTACATGAAAATAGGTATCTAGTACCCGAAACTAGGTATACACAAAACCAGGTATTAAAAACCCGAATTCGAACCCGACCTGAACCTGGTATATAGGGTATGGGTTTTCACGAAAATACCATATCCGAACCCGACCCGGTTATTTTGTAATACCCGGTTATACCCTACTCAGTCATACCCGAACCCGGGTACGTAACCAAACCCGGGTATTCAAAAAACCCAGTTTTGTGCACCTCTAAGAGATACCGGTTATTTTGGGTCAACAAAACAAAAGCCACTTTTTGTTGAAATCGGTTGAAGAAAGTCAAAGGCTTGGGTTTTGGTGAGGTTGGTTTTGGACAACTTTATGGTTCGGATTAAAATCGTGAAACTTTTCAAATTGGTTATCCGTTTGGTTTTACGGTCGGGTTTTTTCTTTTACTTTAGGTTGATTGACTATAAAAATAATCACAACGGTTTGGTTTGGTTTGTTTATATCGAAAACCGGTTCTATAAAACCGGACTAGACGGTAATACTTATGTATTTTACTTTTTATGTATTTTGTATAAGAGCATGTTTGGCTCTCCTTATTTCCACCTCCTTATAACTTTTTACAAAAAGTCATAAGGAGTTTTAAAAAGTTAGTCTCTACTTACTTTTCAAAAACTCCTTTTTCATGTTATAAAATCTCATTAGTAGAAGTCATAAGTCACCTTTCCCAAACACTTTTTTAACTTATTAACTTTTTGGAAAAGTAATAAGTTATAAGGAGGTGGAAATAAGGAGAGCCAAACATGCTCTAAATATATTTTATTATGTGACTATCCACATTCTTAACTTCTCATATCTCATTTAAGTTGTATTAAGTTACAGCCCTATAAATAGTGGCCATTGTATTTCATACATAGACAAAATGAAAAGAGTTCTATATTCTCTATCATATCTTTCTATCTTTGCTCTTATAATCTTCATTCTTATAGTTCATGTATGGGTTACTAGTAGGTCGTTGTTTTACAACACGTTATCGGCACGGATTGCTTTCAGAGTGAGGCATATTATCATAAGGTAACTTAACAACCTTTCGTACAAAATCAATATTGTAATCCATACAATTTTGGGCTATATTTAGTTTCATTATTCATTATTTTTATTTTATTTCTGCCATATTATAAATCACACAAAGGTTGAAAGATAGCTATTCTTGAAAAATGTTTGATGTTGTCTATGGAGAAGGGTTATCATTGCTTGCCATGTTAGTAGGAGAAGATGGAATTTCGTGCCTATTGGTTCGGGTTCCTCGGGCTCTTGGGCTACCATTGTTCGGGTGGGAGATAAATTAAAGCTTGGAGAAAAGTGTTTCAGTAATTGTTTTAGAGGTGTGTGTGGTGATGGGAGGTCGATCCGATTCTGGTTTGATCACTGGCTTCTAGACGGCCCGCTGAGAGATAAATATCCTATTCTGTTTTCGATGGAAGCTAATAAAGACTGCCTTGTTTGTGACAAGTGGGCTGGGAACGATGTATCTGGATCATGGATTATTCTGCAGCAGATTGAGCAGCTTACGGCTGAGGCGAACTTAGAGCTGTGCAGCTTGTCTACGGCCTTGCAGGCATGCAGTATTAACCAAACAGCAGATGGGTGGGTTTGGACAGGCTCAGGTACAGCTCCTTTTTCTGTTCAGGGGGTTAAGAAAGTGATTCAGTCGCATCAGATGGGTGAGAACTGGTATCGCTTCAGATGGGTCAAATGGGTGCCTTTGAAATGTAATTTTTTCGCGTGGAGGGCTGAGATGGATCGAATACCCACGGCTAATGCTTTAGTCAAGAGAAATGTTGTTATCGAAGACCAGGTATGCGGGTTATGCAATTATGATATTGAATCGTCTATTCACCTTTTTTCTGGGTGTGGGTTCGCATGCGCAGTTTGGGCTGCAGTCTCTTCATGGTGTGGCATTCGGAATTTTTTCATGTTCGATACCCGAGACTGTTTAGAGCTGTACAAGCTTCATCAAGGGGATAAGTGTGCCAAAGACCTTATTAGAGGTATCTCTATTATCACTTTATGGGAGATTTGGTTGTCCAGGAACAATAAAATTTTTAACAACAAGGAAGCCAAGGTGCAGCAGGTTATTGCAAATGTTAAGTCTTCTTCTTTTTTTTGGTTTAAATATAGAAGTAGATACAAGGATGTAATGTGGAAGGATTGGGTTGTTTCTCCTATGTATATGATGTAACTCGGTGTTTTGGTTTCGAGGCGGCCCTCGGTTTGAGGACTCGCCGTTGTTTAATGAAAGTAGCTATTCAAAAAAAAAAAAAAAAAAAAAAACACAAGAGGTTTGTTTCATGTATAGTCTTGTGCAATAAATTTAATTTAATTCCTTTTAATATTTTATTAAATTTTAATATTAAATTGTCATTTATGAAATAAAACATTTTATATTAAATCTTTAACATTTTGTAAAGAAAGGTTTAACTTGTAATTCGTGTTCCACTAAAAGTGTAGTTGACACACAAACCTTTACAAAGAATTTTCATAGTCATTATTTATTGTTGATTTGTCATTACACTAATATTAGTTATGGCTAAATCATGTTAATCGCATTAAAGATAATTCTGAACCATTTATATTACATGTCTAAAGCTATTGGTGATGTATATCAACTTTATCTAGGACAATAATCAAATCGATTTTGGGCATGATAATCGACCCATTTATCTTGAATTGTGATGTGTTGATGGAGTATGTTGACTTACATAGTAGAGTTTTTTTATATAATCTTGACAATACATCCATGCATATGATATATAAAGCTTCATGTATCTTATAAAAAAAAAATTTGTACCCGAAATTGGTTCTTTTTTTTTAGAAACAAAACACAGTTTAATTCCATTAAACCAAAGACAACCAATTACAAGTGATACGTAGGTAAACGGGCCACAAGTATTAACATTTCTCATTAAATACATATTGAATAATAATGTTTATAATTAACCACGTAATGATTTTGATGTTTCGTATTCATAACTCATATAGTAACTAATGTCTTTCATAATATGCGTTATATTAAAGTTGTTTTGCATTTTAATAATGTTTATCGAAAGATATATTACGTGATTGGCTTTATAGTTATCTTTAGAATATATGTATGCATTGATGAGGTCACGTATTTTCTCATGAAATTATTATATATAATCAGTGGTAACCCATGTTAGTTAACCGAATTAAGGTCTTTGGTAAACTGTAGTATGTGTTTCCAATTGGATGATATGAGTTAAACTTAAAAGTTTGCTTTAACTTGAATGTTACCTTTGATGCAGGTCATAATCTTGTTAAGTTAAAGCTGAAATTTGCATGGAATCCAATGCCAATGCTAACAAGTTTGACACTTTCATTGACAAAATTAGAAGACCAACACCTAAACCAGTTGAACAAATGTTTCCCTAATCTTCAAGTTCTTGAATTGGTAGCTATAAGAGGACTTACAGATCCTAAGATTCATCTTCTCGACCTCAAAACCTGCCGTTGGGTTGTATTTAGTAGTCGGCCATCATTGACTCTAATCACCCCAACCTTAACACTCTTAAAATTCAATGTGTAATGCGTCCTGCAATTCATGTTGATCTTAGCATTGATGCCCCTAAACATGCAGGCGCACGCGCCTTCAAAAATTTTGAGAATTTGAAAACACTTTGGCTGGACTCTTCCCATATTGGCTCCATACTTTCAGAATTCCCGATAACAAAAACAGTAGAAAATCTAACACTGGATTCGGGAAACAAAGCACCACCAGATGCTGAAGATTCTCATCTATTGACCCGTCGCTGGCTTTCTCATCTGTTGCCTGTGTGTTGGACCAATTTGTTGGCTTGTTGAAGGTCTTGTTGCTCATCCATGCTGGTTCAACATATCCCGGGTCAACTGGAGAAGTTGACTTTTTTCTATCACTAAAAGTTGACTTTGTTGTCTCGGACTTTCCTTTGACCAGCCTTTCGTTGGTCAAAAGTCAAGTCATCACGTTCGTTACCAATGGTGGTAGAATGTGAATCCTGCCTTGTAATCTTACCCTGGCTTGATAACTGTGCAGCCGTTCTAGCGGCAATACTAGCCCGTTCTGCAGACTTAGCTGCAGCCTATGCTGCAGAAGTAGCATACTTGAATTCTATATTCCACTTATGACTTATCCCTACCAAATGAAGAATTGTTGTTGCGGCTAGGGAATGTTTAGCCCGTGTTCATCATCCTAGAGCCGAGTCCTAGTTAAAACGGGATATAGTGACACTTGATCTTTATGATCTGTTATAAAGGGGTCTTCTATCCAGGTTATGTTTTATTTCTAACGGGTCACATAGATAACATATATATAAGCTTATGTACAACCAAATATGTACGGCGTCATATGATTCATGCCCCTGAACATAAACTATTTCCACAAAAAAAACATACTTTCAATACAAGACCAGATAAACATGCGGGTTTGCACATTCGATGATACATTTCACGCTAGATGTTTACAACATTTGGCTACAATTCTTATCATACAAAACTAGGCAATATGAAACATAACTACCAAAAATGGCAACATGCATACCCGAACATTATCTTTTAGACATTGGTCGACAGAGATTGAATCATCGCGAAAACAATTACTAGTAGAAAGCAATAACGACTTGGCGCTGGAAACTTTCTTTGCCCCAAAGAACTTGAATGTGCATTTGCATGCGAATTTGCAGTTATGTTACTTGCAGCAGTTATGTTATTGTTACTCCTGTAATAAGTTGGTAACAGAAGTTAGTAAATAAAACGTACGTAAATTTAAAGAAACATATCGATAAGCTGAAAGCGTTTAATAGTTTTACATACCCGGCTGTCATGTACAAGCAATTGTCATAACCTGTTCATAAAAGATCGAGGTTAGTAAGGGGTGTTCGTAAACCATTGAAACCGACTTAAACGCCTAAACCAAAGCAAGTAGGCGGTTTTAGATTTATTGGTTCGGTTCAAGGTTTGGTTTGACAGTTTACCTGTCCAGCCGAGAGCCGACTGTGTGGATCTTGGGTCCGACAGCTTTGCCTTACTTTTCATTATCATTTAAAAACTTTTATACAAACTAACTGCTTTGAAAATATTAATATAAAAAATTGGTTCAAACTGTCAAACCGCTAAAAACCAGCCGGTCCGGTTCACCTGCCCAAGTCCCAATGCAGTCGGTTTGGTTTGTCGTTTACTGATATCGCAGTTAGCTGTTTGGACTGATACTTTTGTCAAAAACGAACAAATTGACCCGTTTGAGATAAAGCATAACACAAAAGTTTACGTACTTGGATTCTTATCTGTTTTGACGCCCGTTCCACCAAAGCTGCAAGCAATATCAGTAGCTCCATTTTGCTGATAATAACTATTAAAAACATATGAAGCATGCGACGCCAAACTATCAGGCTCGAAACAGGGCTGACTAGGCTGAACCGGTGAACAATCTACGTTCCCAGACCCACAAGCCCAATCCAGCCCGTTTCTCAAATCGTCCTCCAAAGCATTCGGGTCAGCAATACACCATGAAGTACCATTTACACTCGTCAAGTTCCCGCCATTACTCACATCAACCGTACCTTTTCCAGTAAAATCGACATTATAAACACTCGTTTGATCAGGATAATACAAACCCCAGTTCCTTTCAGAATCCAACCCGGGCTTTCGGTTCTCATTAAACAACGAAAAGATATAAATATCAAGTTCTTCACCGGGCCTAGCTGGCGTACCCGTGTTGTTGATGACGTGACGGATCAAATTCGTGTTGTAAGTCTGCGCGTTTTCAGGCGTTGCAGCGGTTTCTTGAGGGGAACCTTTAGACGGCCAGCCTGTTTCGGTCACTTTGACTTCTATTGTTTTGAAGTTAAGGCCCATGAGCGCGTAGTAAATCGAATCAATCTGTGCATCAAACATGTTCATGTACAGCAAACCCGTGTTGGGATCGATCACTTCTGACGACGACTCGAAAAGCGCATAGTCTAACGAGACGTTACTTGACGAATCGCGATATGCATAGTACGGGTAAACATTGACCAAAAAAGGCGAGTGTTTTTTCCGCTAGAAACTCGAGTAACGGTCTTAAAAAACCAGCATGTTTACTGTTGAAAGCACCGGCTGAAGGCGGGTACGACCGCGATAAAACGCCTAACGAATGGGTAGTTGACACTTTGATCTTACGATGCAGCCCGGCTTTTCTAAGAGCATTGTACACATTGGTCATGGCAGGAACCACCATGGATGAGATGTTACCCGTGGCTTCGGTTACTTCAGCTCCGACCGTAATGTAAGTGATTCGGGTGGCGGGGTAGTACGGAAGGATGCTGTTTCTGAGCCACGTGTCAGCGTTTGATTGGAACTGCGAAAACGGTAGGAGGTCCGAGTTTGGGATACCGATCATGAGCTCGATTCCGGTGTTGGCAAAGGCTTTGAGGATTTGGATGTTGGAATCGTATATTCGAACCGAATTGATGTTTTGATTCTTGATGAGTTCTACTGCTTTGTCTGGGGTTGGAAGATCATCTGCATTTCTTCCATAGCAGATTCCTATTTTGCTTCCATTGCAGGTTCCTTTCATAACAAAATAATTGAATTATTTTCTTACAACTAAAAATACAATTAATACAAAAAATAATAGCATTTAAATAACAAAACATGCTGAACAATTCTCATTTATTAAACTATGGCAAAAAAAAAATACCAAATCCGTTTTAAGTATGCAACAATACATAATTTTAAAAAAAATTGTGTTGAACGGGTCGTGTTAGTAGGCTAACAGGTCAAACCAGGCACGAACCTTAAATCGTATCTAGATAAACTAAAGGTATTTTGGATTCATACATCCCTTATTTATGATTCATACACCCTGGCCCACATCATACACCAATAAGAGGCTGCCACATACCCCAGAATGTGATGTCACACCCCCAGAATGTGACGTCACAGGGTGTATGAATCCTAGAACCCCTAAACTAAAACCTGAACACGACACAAGTTTCATGGGTTAACACAAACATGACAAGTATAACACAAAGTTTTATTATATTTTCACATGTTAATACTCTAAAATCACACTTTTACACTGTGAACTAGCATTCTACACAAAATCTGTGTTGTAAAAAACATGTGAGGCTCACGCCTAGATGCTGAGGCACAGCGGAATGCAGCAAGTGGGCTGCGACTAGTGGGGGGTGCGCTTTTAGGCACTGAGGCGCAAATTCAGGCTAAAAATCATCTGAAACCCCTAAAACATTTTAAACTAGTCCTCAACAAGCCTAAAAATCTTTAAAACCCAAAAAAATGTATATTATACTACACGCCTAAATTAAAAAAAAAAAAAAAAAAAAACCTCGGTTTAAGCGCCTAGGCTCCGGGCTCAGCCTATGCGCCTTGACCACATAGCACAAATAAGTGCATGTCAACCTAGACACGACCCGTTTAAAAAATATATATGCAAAAATACACATTTTTTCGAAAAATGTATGTATAAATTATACGGGTTAAACAGGTCAATCCGTAAAACCATCAAAGCAACCCGGACACAACCCGTTCAGCGTAACATGATAGCGAGCTTTACTCGAAACTAACCCGAGCCCGTACTGACCAAACTCAACTCAAGTTCCTGTTATCAGAAAGGGATGGCGCCGCAGCTTGTTGCCCGCCTGCCCGTTATCTTAATGTAATTTTCTTTATCCGGGAATGAAAATACAAGGTTAATTTAAAAAAACTAACATATGCATTAAAACACTCAAAAACACATAGTTGCAGCATAAAAATCAACTATCATTCTTTCCAAACATCATACCATGACTAAATTCAACATAACAACTTAACAACACACACATTTCACAAAATCACTTAAATAAATAATTAAAAAACAGTAAAACACCACAAAAAACTGTTACAAACATTTACACAAAAACACATAATGTGAATTAAAAAAAAAAAACATACCAAAAACCATCAGAACAACATTAATCACGAACATGAACCGAAACCCACGTCCCATTCTACTCACAAACATATATTCCCACAATATTTTTTCTCTTTAAAACACACTCTTTTAATTTTAACTTCTTTCAACTGTACTACACAACTTGAACCTTAAAAAACGTGATGTGTAACGTCTTTGTTGACTGAGTCTCTCTCTCACATACAGACAGAAACAAAGCCACTGGTTAGAAGGAGCTTTTTGGAGCTCGATAATGGCGTCAAGAGTGTGTGGTGTGGACTGTGGGCACTGGGTGTCAGCATTAACGGGACAGCTTGGCAGGGAACAGTATAAAGTTAATATTTTTTATATTTTTTTTTTGTTGGGAATGATAGAATTTAGACTCGGACTTCAAAGTGTTTTATGAAGTGGAATTGATTAAGTTGTGTTGAATCCGAATGAGTGTTCATAAATGTGAATATTTGTCACCTTGTAATAATTGAGAACTATATTATTAAAAAAAATGTAATTTTTAATTAAGGGGGACGGGGCACAACCAAAAATTTTCACGGGTATTTTACTATCAGTACGATAACACCGTCGTTGATGGTGCTGGTAGTGGATCCGTGCAGGGTTTTCGTGAGATTGTTAATGGATGGGTTCACTGAGTTTGTTTCTCCCCCTTTTGTCTTTTTCTCTATTTTTATTTCTAATGGAGTGTTGCCTCCAAAAAAATTGTTTCAATAAAGTAATGTGACAGTGTAGGATTAGTAGAAATTAGTGAAGTTGAAAAAAATCAAGTTGAGTGCCCCGCCCCCCTAATATGTTGAAAGTAGCAATAGGTATACAAGATACTCAGGGTATAGGGTAGTTACATTTTCTAGTGATCATCACTACCTTTTCATATTATTATCACATCAGTAAATCTTTCATCACTATCCTTCATTACCTTTAACTGTGGTATGGTCACCTTCTTCCATCCCTTCATTATTACTCTCCATCACCTTTCACATTTTCAAATTAAGACTTGTGGCAAACGTGACAGCCCTCGCGGCTGTTAGTATCAGTGGCGAAGTTTGAAATTTTTTATGCGGGGATGGGAGGCGCGAAAGTCACGGGACTCTAAAACGGATGGGACCGGACTCAATACATGTAAAATTTTTGAACGAAAACGCTTTGGCCATGGTTGCCACATCATGAGGGTGAGGGGTGAAGGGCAGGTATTCCCGTGGCATGACTACCCATCACGGGCCTCTCATGGCCCCATATCGTGTGGCCTAATCATTGAATGGCAAAGAATGTCGAACCTTTCAATAAACAATGTTGTTTTAGAAAGCAGGTATTGCGTAAGCGTAATCAATTTCAAGTTTTGCCTGTAAGAAAGTGAATTCTCGCAACTAAGGCAAAATCTCTATGGTTAACCCTTACTTGCGATCTATAAACCCTTAGACAATAAGTAGTGAGGCGACGCCTCTTAAAATAAGTTAACAAAATGATTTTTTTTTAATCTAATGTGAAACTAAATGCCCACGCATATCCACTAGAGGTGTTTATGAGCCGAACCAAGCCAGGTCAAACTCGTGCTTGTCTTGGTTATAAACCGAGCCAGCTCGGTTCGGCTTGAATTTGAAACCGAGCTAAAAATCAAAGCTCGAGCTCGGCTTGGTTTTAAACCGAGCCAACTCGGCTCGGCTTGGTTTGGCTCGAATTTAAAAAGAAAAATTGCTTTCAAATTTCAAAAGTTTAAAATATTGTTCAATAGTTAGAGAGATGATGTGCGCATGTTAGTTAAAGAACGTGACATCAAGCTAAGATGGCAAAACATACTTCCACAAACTTTTCAATGGCGAAGGCGCGTACCAACAAGAAAGTGACAACCCAAATACGCAGAGGCAACAATGGAACAATTGTTATTGTTGGCATATCACACAGGGAGAGGTAAGATCGGCACTTAGGAAGATGGGAAAGGCTAAAGCAGTTGGCCCGGACAACATACCAATTGAAGCATGGAAGTGTTTAGGAGATAAAGGGGTCCAATGGCTAACAAACTTGTTCAATCTTGTTTTCGAATATAGAAAAATGCCAGAGCAGTGGAGGAGAAGTATTTTTGTGCCTTTATATAAGAATAAATGAGACGCTCAATGTTGTGGGAACTATAGGGGATTAAGTTGTTGGGACACACCATGAAATTATGGGAGAGGGTGATTGAGATTAGACTTAGAAAACAAACTCAGGTTACGGTAAACCAATTTGGTTTTATGCCAGAGTGGTCCACTACCGAAGCAATACATATTCTAAAAAGATTGATGAAAAAAATATAGAGATAAAACGCGGGATCTACATATGGTGTTCACTAACCTAGAAAAGGCGTATGACAATGTGCCATGTAGACTGATTTGGGACACTTTAGAGACTAGAGGGGTTCCTAAGAAGTATGTAAACTTAATTAAGGATATGTATGTTAGGAGTGAGACTAGCATTCGGTCGCCAGTAGGGGATACTGATTTTTCCCCTGTGGAGGTAGGACTCCACCAAGGGTCTGCTTTGAGCCCTTTTCCTTTTTGCAGTTGCCCTAGATGAGTTGCCAAAGTTGATTCAAGAAACGGTCCCATGGTGCTTGCTTTTTGCAGAAGATATTGTTTTGGTTGCAAAGAGTAAACAGAGCCTAAATGAGAAGTTAGAGGAATGGCGAGCAGCTTTAGAAGGCAAAGGTTTAAAGATTAGTCGATCTAAAACCTAGTGTTTACATTGTGATTTCAGCAACATGGGGAATGATGAGGACACCCAGGTCACTATTGAGGGTCAAGTGGTGTCGCGGGTGTCACACCCCGCCTAGGCAGAAACACGGGATGCAACCACGAAAAGTTTTCAAGCACAAGATTTGAGCAAACATTCCATTTTATTCAATAATAAAAGTACCAAACTTGTTCGACGAATACAACCATCACAAAACATTATTTAAAACCATACATAGGACCATAAATTTTGAAAACACAAATAGTGATAATGGTGAATGAATGCCTAAACGAATCCCAAGTTCCATCCATAGCTTAGTTACCTGAAAAACATACATTAAAACTTTGTCAACATAAAGTTGGTGAGTTCACAGGTTTTGAAATAAACGAAAACGTAAAGTTTAATGAAATTCGTGAATGACCCATCATTGTCTAACTAAGATCAATGATAATAAACGATCATGAGTCCATAACCAAACTTTGACGAGTGGTGCCTCTCACATCGCACAATAAAAGCAATGTATCATCATAAAAGAAATACAAGCACTCTTTTGTCGTATGTATCCGGGTTAGAGTGACTAACCAAGAGTGGGGGTGTCAACCCAATAGATCTATTCAAGCGTTTCTAGGCTAAATCCATAGCTAATGGTTACAGTAAACTAATTGCACGAGGGCTTTAGTGGGTACTCTAAACATATTGTCTCATGTACACCGGTCTGCTAGGAATTCATTCTAAAACTAGTAAACAATGCATGCGTTTCCTCAAAATATAAAACAGTAAAAAGGGGCCGTGAAACTCACCTCAAGTTCGTATGTAGTCTAGCAAGTACGAGCGTCCGATAAACTAGTGGGTCCGACCTACATGTCCTATATACATATTTAGACACTTTAGGTCTATCGAAAAGGTCCATGGTATTCGTGGTTCACCCAATCTTTTGTGATACATTTGTTTAGTTTCCTTGGTGACGTTTACGTTACTCGAAAATGGTTGTTTTACCAATAGAAAACCCTTTTTCAAAACCTTGGTTCCTAACACATTTTATTAGTTATAAAACATATGTTTTTGTTCAAAACGAGTTACATTATTTACAAACTACACGTGATCTTTGTTATACGTACACACAAGCATCACATGTTTGTGAACTCATACATATATACACGCGCACATGTATATGTAGACCTATGTACATGTGTACTTCAATACATAAGCATAGGTGTCCATGTCCATGAAATTTACCCTCATACATACATACATACCCATATATGTATGTACTTTGGTACATCCATCCACATCAATACCTATGTCTATGAGTTTATTATCTACACACATACATATCATATACACACGCACATACATATATAGATGCACACACATAGATCTTGTTTACACACATGCTCTTATTTAGAATTTACCAACATTTTGACTTAAATCACTTATATTTTTATACATACACACGAACGCATATACATACCACACACACACATATATATATATATATATATACACACATCACACGCATACATATGTTTACAAGGTAACACACTTACATCTTCTTATAACTATGTTTCTAGTTGATTACATACATGATTTTTATAGAGGATTTGTATCTTGGGTGAACACTGGTATGTAAATGAACTAAGACTAGTAAGATATGTGAGTGATCATACTTCTTGAGTCTTGGATCAAGGTAGCTAAGTGTAGAGAAAGTGTTGAGAGTGTGTGTGTTTAAGAGTGAAGTAGTGGGTGGTGTGAGTGAAAGTGATCATCCAAGGCCTTCTATTTATAGGGAAAAAGAGAGGGAGAGTTAGAGAGAAAGTGTGTGCGTGTGAGGGACAAGAGAGAGCTAGAGGGGGGGAAAGAGAGGTGGTTTTTACTTGAGGAAGGTCAACTAGTGTGGATCTTGATGAGTTAAAGAATATTACCTTCATAGTGCAAAATCACATGGAAGATCTTGACACATCGGGATTCCTGGCGTCGGTAGTCGGGTAGTTGACGTGGCTGACATGGCGGGGTACCCGTGGTATTTTTTAAGGGTTGTACTCCGACCACACTAAGAAAATGCTGGATTTACATACGGTGTTCACTAACCTTGAAAAGACATATGATAATGCATTAATTAGATTGATATGGAATAGCTTAGAAGAAAGAGAGATCACTGAAAAGCATATAGATATAATTAAGGATATATATGGTAGGAGGGAAACTATTATTTGTGTGCATGTATACAGGTTACTTCGACTTACTACCATTACAAAACTTAATGACTTGTCTAGTGACTACTATATTTTATCCATCATAGCTTCACATTCAAATGCTCATGGAACACATCCTTATAAGGTTTATAACAATCCCCTTTCTTTTATAATTGATTACAGTAGTTACACTACAACAAACAGAAGTAATAGCGGTGATACCAAGTCACCGCTTTGTACTATAAAACCCTGACCGTTTGATCACTCATCTGATCAACAGTCAAGATTTACAATCCAAGTGATAGTCAACTTTTGAGTAATAGCGGCGACCCGCGACAAGTCGCCGCTATTGGTGTCGTCGCTATTGCCTAAATTTTCTTGTAGTGTTAGTGTTATGTCATAAAAATCAAAAATTTCACCAAACCCCACCACCACCATAGCCAAAATAAAAATTCCATGTGTGATCAAATTTGAATTCAACCTCACAATCATGCCTAACCTTTTTACGTATGTCTATTAATAGCCTTTTTACGTATGTCTATTAATAGCCATTTGATTCAAAACTTCAAGGTTTTCCTACTAATTCATGATTATAAAGAATAACCCAAAATCACAAAACATAACTTCACAACCTAAAATCTTCATTCGAGTTCTTAGAAAATGTGGCTATTTCACATACCTTGATGAAGTATAACTTATCTAAATCAGACGCATGAACCAAAAAATTGATTTCAACAATTTACATGTAACTTTTTCTTGTGATATAGAAACACCACACAATAAACGATTAGGGCAAACTACACGAGAATCAAGATATAGATACACCAGTTGACTCTAATTTAGGCTTCAAGAACACCACCATTCAAATTGCCAAACTTGAACTAGCAAGTTTCATTCATAAAACTCACTATCCCTTAATGAAAAGGTTTCAACACATAAAGAAAAGAAATCACAACTACCTAATCCACGACCTATTTTCTAGAAAAGTATAAAACTAACTTACTACTTAGGAAGTTGAAGGTACAAACACATAATGCATAGAAACAACTTAATTTAACAAATGAAAAGTAAAATGTAGGAATCTGGAGGACGTGGTGCATAATCTTGATTCATCTTATCCTTCATAATGGGTTTTTGTATGACCCAATTTAATCCCAACGGGTTGTTACCCGCCCATTGCGCGTGACCCGTTTATTATCCTATCAGAAACTGTCCACACCGATCAATGGTCTGGTTTCACATGTTGGGAATCGGTCGATCCATCTGGGTCAAAACCTGACCCAATCCATCTGGGTTCAAGTAATGAATTTGATTCTATAATTTATTATGTGTTTTTTCAGATAAAGTAGGCACACCAAAAGTTAGCATTGCATTTTTGTATGAGACTTGGACAAATGGATGGAAATACCCAAGGTCGTATCATTTCTCCTTTTCAAACATCATTTTGTGCTAAATGTTGATCTCGCTTATATAATTATATGTTGATTTTAATCGTTTTTATTGGGATTGTTTGATAATGTTGATTCTATTTTGTAGGGTATTTAATCTTTGAATAAATTCTATTGACTTTTTGACTCATTAACAAAAGTCATGGAGATGACATAATTATATCATAAAAAGCCTTTTGATTGTGACATATGACATGTTCATATAAATTACATGGTTGTTGTAACTTCATTAATGAAAAGAGTTTGGAGATTTTAATTGGAACTGGAGAATAAAAGTGAAGAAAAAGTGATTGCGTAGGGGAGAGGAGGAGACGAGGGAGAGGAGAGGATGAGGAGGAAATGGGTAGAAGAAGAATATTGTGGGGAGAAGAGAAGAAGGAAACAAAAAGGAGAAGAGGTTGGAAAATGTTTGAAGACATATGTTCATGTCTGCATCAAGAAGAGGCCAAGAAGACGTTTTTAAGTGAAAGGTCTTCTAAAAAAACAAACAATCTGCAGACCTTAAACGTCTGCGCGCGTTTGCGCGTCGCAAACAAAAGAGGTCAGAAGCACTTCTGAGCAAAAAAACAAACACCACCTAAGTTATCAGACCAAGGGTTTGTGTGTTGGAGCATAAAAAGTTTAGAGTTACCAAGCTTAGGAAAATAGTGGGTTTTTAAAAGTTAAAGGAGTTGTATTGATCCGGTTGGGTATTTATTAAATTATATTATATTTTGTTTAAAGAGAGTCGTTAGTACTCTTACAATGTTGAGTGATTGGTAAAAATTGATTATATTTGGATCCAAAAGATCTAGAGTCATTAGTGTTAATCCTCATATACATGTTATACACTACAACAAACCAACTCTTGCCAATTGAACTATTCAATACATTATTTTGCTTTGCAAGGCTATTTTAACTAATAAACACCAAGTTTTTAGAGGTTTTAGTCGTTATATTGTTTCTAGATTTATAAATGATTCATCTTAAAAAATATACCACATTATTAGTTGTACCCCGCCCGCTCTCGTTGCCAAGATAAGACAAGGAAGTTACGTAACTCAAGGTAAATTGGTCTCACATCGACAATAGGATAACCCTTTACCATTTACCGTTAGATTTAGGGATGAGTTCAGTACCGTGCTGGTACCAATTCAAAAAATTCGCATAAGATGGGTACTAGTATCGAAAACTCTTTGTATGACATTGATACACAATACGGTATTCAACGGTAAAGTTAGTGATATCGCACTGATTTAAACCAAAAGTACATATCTGAAAAAAAAACCCCCAGGAAAAATGGTTGCCAAATTAGTATCGAAAATAATTCAATACAACACTTTTCTTCACTACCCTGTACCATTTGCTCGCCCAGAGTATTGTCATGACAAATAGGGGTCGGGCTCGAGCTCGGCTCGTTATGGTTTTATGAAGCTCGACTGTGATTAAAAATACAAAGTTGAAGACTTATAATCATGACCCAATGAAATGTCATATATTAATCCTGCATATGATGCTTTCTCTAAATGGAATACAGTACGAAATTACATCCAAATAGATGGTATATGGGCAATAATCTACAGTGCTAGTCCTTTCTGAACAACAAAGCTATTTTTTTTCAAAATTACGTTTATAGATCTAGGGGTCATAACATGACCATGCATGACCCGTTGGACTCGACTAAGTAGCTCCACAGTCTCAGGCGCAAAGAAACCAAAAGTATCAAATGCAAATGGTATAAACACGTGTTGGTTGTTAGGGCATGGTTTCTCGTGTTTGGTCACTTGCCGGAAGCAGCTTTCAAGGCAGCTTGACCCACCATGAAAACACCGGTCTTCAAGCCCACAAGAGGGGAAATCCATGTTAGATCCACTCACGCGTGTTTCCCTCTCATTAAGCTCGCGAGCCCAATCGAGCTTTGTATCTAGGGCTCGAGCTCGGGCTCGATAACTAAACGAGCCATATTTTAGACTCGGGCTCGTTAAGGCTCGGCTTCTTTAGCTTTTTACCGAACCGATCCCGGATAGCTCTCGAGCCGCTACGTCTCATTTACACCTCTAATGATAAATGATTGATCTTAAAACAAAAAGAATAATAATATAATAAAACCGGTTGATCTTATCCTTTGGTTATCCTTGTCACACATCACGTGCCCATGCCTGCAACTACAGTCCACAGTTTTAGCTATTTCTCTCCAATAAATACCAACCCAACACCACCACCTTCATCAATCAATCATCAATAATATCATCACACAAAACATTCAATCCGATGATAACATGAAGAACACCGGCAAAACCATAAAATCCGGCGGTAAACACGGCCAGGAAGCACGCAGGGATCGTAAATCAACGACCGGCATGAACGGATCTCCTAAAAAAGGAGGTCACGGCGGCAAGTTCACCTGGTCCGGTGACTCTAGCTTCTCTCCTGCTGAGTTAGGCGGCTTCGATCGAGCTGTTGTTGATGATGACGTCATCGCTCCTAAATCATCCGACGATCAAGAGTAGATGATATTCTAGAGTAATCGAGATGAGTTTGCTCGTTCGTCCGTTCGTCTTCGTTTGTGATCTGGTCTTATTGTAAATAGTAAGGATAATAATTAATAACTTTCCTTGGTTTTTATTTTTATCTTTTATGTTGATGATGATGTCATGTCATCGCCCAGAATATGATGATCTGGAGTAGATCGAGATTGTGATATGGTGGTGTTATTGTAATTGTTTAGTTGATAATGAAGGTATCTTCATTGTAGCCTTTTTTAAAATCCTTTGTTTGTTTGATTAATATGAAGACGAATCAGACTGAACCGGAACCATCATTTAAGAAATGAAGCCAGACCGTATAAAACTTATTGATTTGATTTGGAACTGGGTTAAATGTTTATAATCGGAACCAATTGTCAAGTATATAAAAGACACTTAGGGTAAAACTTAAGTGAATTTCCAAGTAAATAAAAGACATTACGGTAAAACTTAAGTTGCGTTGTCGTAGTTTTATTAAGGACTTATCATACGAGTTAAGAAGTGCACGAAACTAACTGTATATATATACAAACAATGATCGATAATTTTGACACTATGCACTACTGATCGATAATTTTGACACTATGCACTACTAATGTTACATGTTACATTACATCATTGCCAGATACGCATTGTAAATTACATAATTCGAATGAAATTCTTAACTCAAAGAGGTTTTTAGATATTATATAGCTAACATTTTGTAAACGTTTTGTAAATATTAAATCGGAAAACTAAGAATGTGGATCGATGACCTACAAACCACTTGGAAAAGTCACTAATTTAATGGAGTTTTTAAATATAATATTTAAAGTTTAAACCAACCTATTCTAGCGGTTCAATAAATGAACCCATCGGTTTCAAACCAAACTGGAATTTTTTTCACCTAAATTTTATCATCCCCTGTTAAAACCCACCCATCCCTTCCTGCAAACATCATCTCCACCGTCACCTCTCTACTATCAACGCCACCATCAACTTCCACTGTCACTGCCACCAACATTCCCACATACGTTAAACCACCACTGAATTGCTCTAGCATAAGCAAGATCACCATCAGTTGAGTTGGATCATATAACCACCTAGGCTACCCATGAAATCTGTTGGGGTGTTCTTTTATTAAAGAAATAAATGTGCTCACGAATGGTTCATGAATACTTAACGGGCAAGATTTTATATTCATGTTCTTTCATTAAGGAAATGAACGTGTTCACAAATACAAATAAAATCAATGAAGGCTAGAGGTGGATGGCAGAGGAATCAACGCTGGAACTTGAGGCCCTACTTATGGAACGAAGCTCGATAGTACTCGTCAATTTGAATAACAAGGAAGGAAAGGAGAACGATGTATAAAAATGTGGGAATAAGGTTTCCTATTTTAACTGTTAGGGTAATAAAAAATTAAAGTATATAAAAACTATAAATGAACGAACGTTCACGAACACAATAGAGAGAATGAGACATTTGTTCACGTTCGTTCATTTAACTAATCTAATGAAATTTCCTATTCATGTTAGTATATTTATTAAACGATTGAATGTAAACAAACTTTTCGCTGAGCGATTCACGGACTGTTCATTAAACGTTCAGTTCGGTTACAACAATAGTTTTAGCAGTTGATTACAATGATGACGATAGAGCTTGAGATAGAAGTGAAAACGTCATTCGGGTAGTGGAGCTTGGTTGAATTCTCTTTTCCATTTTTGGATGATGGATTATCCTCGCCTTTGCTCACTTTCTTTTCTTCTTACACTTTGACCATTGGTAAATGATATATTGTTGTACATTGGTTCTTTCTAAAAGACCTGTTTGACATCTATCCATTTTGATTATGATTTGTTAAAACCCAAACAAAGATGACCCTCTTTCAAAATGTCATGTCCTGACCTGAGCCCTTGTAACCCAAATCCATGCTGACATATTACCTCACATGATCCAAGCCGACCCTTTCAATATGTCAAACAACTTTTCAATATGTTATAATTAGTATATTTATATTATTTCTATTACTACTATAAAAATCATCATTTCGAGTGAAAATTAGTTAAAGTTGTACAAAACCGTATTTTTTTTAATCACAAACCGAATCAGTTTCTTTAGTGAAGGACTCAAATCGGTTCAGGTCAGCTATCAGTGAAAAATGTTTGAACCTATCACATTGGTTTAGGCCGGGTTCAAAATCGATTTATTTTCTACATGTTTTTTCAACCGGTACGGGCTCAAACCAGGTCTTAAAGATGAAATCACAAATTGGTCCAAACCCGACGGGCTGGGTCGGGCCCAAACCGGTTTCTGATTGGGCCATGTATCAAATATCTACTGGCCATCTATTTTTTTTTCTTTCTATTCCATGGTAAAAGAAAAAAAAAAAAAGAATTAGATATCATCAATGGTCGTTGCAAGCAAGCATTGTTACATAGCTAACGACCACGCAACTCCCTTCTGTAACTCATTCTTCATCTCCGATAATAATAATAATAATAATAATAATAATAATAATATTAGATCTTCTTCACACATATTATTCATCACAATCTCCGATCAAATCATGTGCAACAATTCAATCAACAAACCCTAGCAATTCATTCCAATCCAAAGCTAGGGCTTAAAGCCAAACAATGGGGAACAAGATCGCTCGAACAACACAAGCTTCATCGACAGAATATTATCTCCATGACCTACCTTCGTCCTATAACCTCGTACTTAAAGAGGTGTTGGGAAGAGCACGGTTTTTGAAATCGATACTGTGTAAGCATGACGAAGGATTGGTTCTAGTGAAGGTTTATTTTAAACGTGGTGATTCCATTGATCTTCGTGAGTATGAACGGCGGTTGTCTCAGATTAGGGATATTTTTAGTCGGATGGAGAACCCTCACGTTTGGCCCTTTCAGGTTATTATTATTATTATTATTATCTAATTTTGAACTATTGTTTATTATTGTTGTGAAGTTGAGGACCTAATATTACTCCTTTTGGTATATGATGATAAGTATACTATAATGATACCTGTTTAGTGAGCAAGGGGCGTTATCGGGTAGGGGGTTTCGGGTAATAATTAATGATTTCGGTAGGTGAGGGATATATAGTGAGAGTGTAGTGTGGATAGAGAGATAAGTAGTGTAAAAGGGTGGGGCCAAAGGTTGTTTAGGGTAGTTTTGCCGTCTGTTAAGGTGATTTAGGTAGTTTAGGAGTGAGTTGGTAGTATGTGAATGGTGGATTCCGGGGTACTATTATTGAGCGTCTCTTCCTTATGTTGGGCGATTAATGTGGAAGCTCAACCAAGGGAGGGCAAGCTGGCCCTAGCCTTGGGTCGACCCACAAGTTTTATCTTTGGCAGTAAGTTAGGATAATTTTTTTCTGCCCTAATTATCTTTATGCGGGCTTGGGCTTAACTTGGGGATTAAGTTTCCTAACCCTAGGTTAGTCTCTGTGTAGTTATTGACTGAACCATTTTAAATCCTCGTGTCGTTTATTGCTTTTGTGTGTGTTTGATCCTAACAGTTTAGAACGAAAAGTGGTAGTGTGTATGTTACTTTCTTCTAGTGTCATACATTCAAATTTGAAGATTGAAGATTGATAATGTGTTGTAAACTGTCTAGTGCCGTAGAACTCTCAGTCAAATGTAGATGTTATTTGTAATTTGAAAGGTTGAGAATATGTTTTTAGAATGGCTTGTAGTAAAACTTCAGGTCTATTATCTATAGAATGGCTTGTTATGCTATCGGACCAAAACAAAGTGGACATTAATAGAATTTCATAGACCATGTTTATTAGAATGGCTTGTCATATTGTTTAGGTAACCTATTAGGCTTTGTTGCAGAGGGTTCCTTATTGAAATCTTTTCTTTTGAATCATAGGGAGATAGAAGTTCAATGTAGAACACTTATATTATTGCTATTGCTATTTTCCTTTTTAGGTTGGATAGGGCTTGTTGTATGGTAACTGTGAATTTGATGTGCATTTAATCTTTTCTGTTGCATGGCGCCATTGCTCTTGGATTCTAATGGTATTATAGAGATGGAACATAAGAGAAACTCATATCAAAGAGGGAAGATATGACAAGTAGTTGTGTGGGTGTGCAATTTGGTTTGTTTTGTTGGGTAAAGAAGAGGGTAAAGTTCACTTTTTGGATGATTTATCATGGAAAATAGGCCAAAAATCTTAGGGTCTTGATGAATGATGACTTAGTAAATAAGTATAATAGAATGCAGCTGGAAGTTTAAATATACACGTAGTGTTGGGTGCAATATATAAAAAGCTGGATGTTTAGAACATATAAAAGTCTGTCGGGTTTGATTTGAATTTTTGTTTTAACGAATGTCGCCATTCTGGTATGGAAGGAAGTGCCAAGGTACAACAATTATCAGTAGTAAGGGTATTGACCTAACAAAAATGGATATAGGGACCTGGGTAAAAGACTAAAAGAGTCTCAAACTAAGACACTTTCTCTTATATGTTTTTCATATCTGCCTTTAAGCAACGGGCCCACGTAAACTCCATGTTCTTCTTTTTTTTAAGCACCAAAGTAAAGCGTTTGACTTTTTAATATAATGGAACACATGAGCCTTAAATTTGTAGGTCTTCTGAACTGTATGATAGTTGTTAACACAACCAATCTTTTTTCCTATGTAAATGAGCCAGGGTAGATCCAAATGAGTTTGAAGTAGTTCATTATAGCCTAAAATGGTTTCTAGAATATGCTGTTAATTGTCTGTATCAATCGTTTCTATATGCCGAACTAATTGTCTACATATTTAAGCTTGTGTATGTATACGGGTGACTCACAAAGGTGGTTGCATAAGTTGTTGTGTTAGTAAAATATATTATTTTTTAAGAACAAAGTATTTTGCAGTTTTGGCTTGAGACCGATAAAGCTGCTTACTTGTTGAGGCAATACTTCTTCAATAACCTTCATGATCGACTGAGTACACGGCCTTTCCTAAGTCTTGTTGAGAAGAAATGGTTGGCTTTTCAGGTTTGCCCATTATTTGTGATATTAATTGATAATTTCAATACTATCACAAGATTACATGATTCCGTGATTCATTTTTTAAATGCTTCTTGCTGTGTAGTTGCTGTATGCAGTGAAACAGAGTCATGATAATGGCGTTTGTCATGGTGAGCTCATTGATTTTTCTTCTGTATATTTTATGCTATTCTGTACACAGGCCACTGGCCAAATAAGTACTCAAAAGTTTTTACTTTGGCCACCCAAATATTAAAACAACTTTAGAGGTTACCAAGTACCAGTTTTGTTTTGTCTATGCTTATTCTGACCAAAAACCTTCTGGGAAATGGAAATTGTAAAATGACAAAATGATTAAAAATCCAAAACTTGTCACTTTTAGAGTTATAAATGATAAAAAATCCCTGAAGCTACATAAATATTGGACAGTCTGTCTACAGTTGATTCTTTTGAGTAGATTTAGGGGCATTTTCTCTATTTTCACAACTTTAGATGTGATGGATGCTTTAAGTTTATGGGCATTTTGTCAATCTACAACTTTCCAGCAAGTTATTTTCTATGGTGGTGTAAATTAATTACTTTTGCAGGTGATATTAAATGCGAGAACGTGTTGGTTACTTCTTGGAACTGGCTTTACCTTGCTGACTTTGCGTCCTTTAAACCAACATACATCCCTCATGATGATCCCTCTGATTTTTCCTTTTTCTTTGATACCGGAGGAATGAGACGCTGCTATCTTGCACCAGAGGTGAGTTCACGCTTCTTGAAAGTTGTTGCTTTTTTGTTTTTATTTTTTTGTATTTACCTTAACTTTATACATGTCCTAGAGTACTTTCTAAATTTCATTTATAAGATCACCTATTTTGCAAGTTTAAAAAAGTGGTGATAGTTGGTATGGTAATTCCCTATTTTGAAATGGAGGTAAATGATGTCAAAAACATATGATATTTAAAACTTACTATTTGCCAGAGTTTGTGCTCCTAAAATAAGGCAATTAAAAGGTAGTACCTGATGTTCAAATAATGGTCAACTCACACACACAGTGTGGATTTGCTGACTTACTGTTATTGTTTAGAGATTGTATGAACATGGAGGTGAGATTCAAGTTTCACAAGATGCACCTTTAAGGCCATCAATGGACATCTTTTCTGTTGGGTATGTCTTTTCTTCTATCTATAATTGTTAAATTATTGATGCAGTACATTAGTTCTGATTCTTGATTGCAAACTTGGACATTCATGCTAAACAGCTAAAACAATGAAATCTTAACTAAATTAATATTAGTAATAATATGTTTTAGTTTTGTCTGTACATTACAAAAGTAAAAATATATAATATTCTTCTTTTGCTACTTTAGGTGTGTGATTGCAGAACTTTTTCTAGAAGGCCAACCCCTCTTTGAACTATCACGACTACTTGCGTATCGAAGGGGCCAATTTGATCCAAGCCAACATCTGGAGAAGGTATGCTTTTGCTATTTTGGCATCAAATTTTAATACACACATACGTACATACATAATACATACACACATATACTTCCTTACAGTTATGAATATACGGTGCAGATTCCAGATTCGGGAATCCGCAAAATGATTCTTCATATGATTCAACTTGATCCTGATTCCCGTTGTTCTGCTGAAAGCTACCTGCAAACCTATGCAGGCGTTGTTCTTCCATGCTACTTCTCTCCATTCCTGCATAACTTATATTCAAATTTGAATCCCATCAATCCTGATTCTAGGGTAAGAAAGATCCGATTAAGTGCTTGGTCAACAGGAATGCAGTGGACCACAAAATTGTGTTCGCTAACCAAGTAGGAATGAAATAGAATGTTGTATGAGGAATGAATGAAAGTTTAGTATTTAGCCTAATTTTCCATTCCTAGAGGAAGGAGTATTTAACTACCATTCTTTCAAGTATGGAGTGAAAGTTACAGCTTAGTCTAATCGTTCTCTCATAAGCTTATAATAACTCCTAAAACATTTTTTTATGTCATTTAAAAGTATATATTTTTTTTGTTATATTACGTACCAACTAAAGATTTAATATATATATTTGATTTATATATATATATATATATATATATAATAAAATGTATCTTTAGAAAAGTAGAAGTGAGATAAATATTTCATTTTCCCCTTAAACATGCCTTGTCTAATGATAATTTGAATTTCCCAAACAACATGCTTGATAGACTCTTTCCATTCCCCATGCTAATGATAATAGATCATTCCCTTCCTTTCTCATTCCATTTCAATCAACCAAACAGACCTTAGAAATATCTATTTTCAATTCATATTTTTTTTTATTTATTTAATTTTTTGATACAGGTAGCAATGCTCCAGCTTTCTTTCCCTGAAATACTAAAACAAATGCTAACCAACAGAACAGGGGAAGAAACCAATTTAAAACCAAAGATGGAAGACGCCATTCTTCAAACAATCTCTAATGTTTTCAAGAGAAACCATCATCCTTTCTTAAGAGAAATCACAATGAGTGATCTAAACTCATTAATGTCCGACTATGACAACCAGTCGGATACTTTTGGAATGCCGTTTCTACCCTTACCACAAGATAACACGAGCTGTGAAGGAATGGTTTTGATCGCCTCCTTGCTCTGTTCATGTATAAGAAACGTCAAAACACCTCAATTAAGAAGAAGTGCTGTTCTTCTACTGAAGTCATGCTCACTATACATCGATGATGAGGATCGGTTACAGCGCGTGCTTCCCTATGTCATTGCCATGCTCTCAGATTCATCAGCAATCGTGAGATCGGCTGCTTTGGAGACCCTTTGTGACATCCTACCATTGGTTCGGGATTTCCCCCCAAGTGATGCTAAGATATTCCCCGAGTATATACTTCCAATGCTTTCCATGCTTCCAGACGATCCCGAAGAAAGTGTTAGAATCTGCTATGCAAGTAACATTTCCAAACTTGCATTAACAGCGTATGGCTTTCTAATTCACTCGATAAGTTTAACAGAAGCAGGGGTTCTCAATGATCTCAGTATGAACCAGAAGTCCCAGAAAATAACTGGTAAAAATGATGCACAGCTGGCACAGTTAAGGAAATCGATAGCCGAAGTTATTCAAGAGCTTGTGATGGGACCGAAACAAACACCAAATATAAGAAGAGCATTGTTACAAGATATTGGTAATCTTTGTTGGTTTTTCGGTCAAAGGCAAAGTAATGACTTTTTATTACCGATTTTACCTGCGTTTCTTAACGATCAAGACGAGCTTTTGAGATCGGTTTTTTACCGTCAGATAATTTATGTTTGTTTCTTTGTTGGTCAACGAAGTGTTGAGGAGTATCTTTTACCATATCTTGAACAGGCATTAGGTGATTCGACTGAGGGCGTAATCGTCAATGCATTAGATTGTCTGTCTATTTTATGCACAAATGGTTTTCTGAGGAAACGGATACTTCTTGAAATGATTGAACACGCCTTCCCGCTTTTATGTTATCCAAGTCAATGGGTTAGAAGATCGGTTGTTACATTTATTGCAGCAAGTAGTGAAAGTCTAGGTGCAGTTGACTCTTATGTTTTCCTTGTTCCATTAATTCGTCCTTTTCTTCGTAGGCAACCAGCTTCTTTAGCTTCTGAAAAAGCTCTTTTTTCATGTTTAAAACCACCGGTTTCAAGACAAGTTTTCTACCAGATTTTAGAAAACAACAGGAGCTCAGACATGTTGGAAAGACAAAGGAAAATATGGTACAACAACTCATCTTCTTCAAAAGCTAAACAATCGGAAAATGATGATGGATACCAGAAAGGTATTCGTGAGTTGGAACAAATGAAAATGTGGCCCGATCGGAGGCCTGTTACAGGCGCCATTCATCAGTCATTTTCTCTTGGTGAAATTGGAAGCTTTGCTAGAACCGCTTCAGGCTCCGTTGATATTTTGGATCCTTTATTTTCAGATAAATTAAAGTTTTCAGGATTTATGTCACCACAAATTAGTGGTGCAAGTAGTTTAATTGGTGATAAGTCTTCAGACGGTATACCTTTATACTATTTCAAATACGATAACAAAAAATCACCACCAGGAAGCGCTCCATCAGCACACGAATCCTTGTCATCAACAACAGATCCTCAACTTCACAGAGTCGTACATGAGCTGGAAGATCGTGAACCGGATCAAACCGCCCATGTCAGCAACAAATTTCAAGAACTCCACGTCAGTAACAAATTTCAAGAAGCGGGACCTCTAAAAGGGATTTCTGTTATGGTGGATGATAACTCCAACTCCAACTCCTCGGCAATTCCTGATCCCGGGTGGCGGCCACGTGGTGTGTTGGTGGCACACCTACAAGAACACCGTTCAGCCGTCAATGACATAGCACTTTCAACAGACCAGACATTTTTTGTTACCGCGTCTGATGATTCCACCGTCAAGGTTTGGGATTCTAGGAAGCTGGAAAAAGACATTTCATTTAAATCAAAATTAACTTATTGCTTAGATGGAAGCCGAGCACTTTGTACCACAATGATCCACGGGTCAGCCCAAGTTGTTGTCGGGGCATCTGACGGTACAATTCATACATTTTCTGTCGATTACATCTCTCATGGGCTTGGAACCGTTGTAGAAAAATACTCTGGAATTACCGATGTCAAAAAAAATAATATTAAAGAAGGTGCTATTCTCACCCTATTAAACTACACTTCAGGTGGTGGGGATGATGGTAAAATGTTTCTTTATAGCACACAGAACTGTGGGATACATTTATGTGATACAAGAGAAAATACAAATTCATGGAATACAAAAGTGGTTCCTGAAGAAGGATACGTGTGTGCACTTGTGGCAAGTCCATGTGGCAATTGGTTTGTTTCTGGTTCTTCAAGGGGTGTTTTAACATTATGGGATTTGAGATTTGGTATACCGGTTAATTCCTGGCAGTATTCTGTTGCATGCCCGATAGCCGATATGTGCCTTTTTGTTCCTCCTAATCAGAGTTCCTCCTTATCTACAACAGTTAGGCCACTTGTTTATGTTGCAGCAGGCTGTAATGAGGTTTCTTTGTGGAATGCAGAAAATGGGAGTTGTCACCAGGTACATTACTCTTTCGGGCTTCAGTGTATATAACCTTCATTTAATTATATATATATTTTTTATTTTTTTTAGGAGGGGATGGGGTTGCATTTGAATATGATTGTGTGAGATATTGAAAACTTTGCATCAGATAATGAGCTGGATTCGGTTTTGTAGAGTTCAATAATTAATATGAAAATGAAACTACTATCCAAATAATCACTAACATGTTATGTTTATCCAATCATTAATATGCATATTATTCTTGCTCTTATTTTTCTTATGTGTGGCATGTTTTGTGTGTTTGACGGGTTTTATTAATATATTGGATAATTATAATCAGCTGTAGTACATTGTGGTATAGAAAGGAGTGTTTGGATGTGCTTTTGCTGTTTCAAGATGTATTATTTTGATCACTAAACATAGATTATTTATAAAACTCTGAAAGTTGCTGGAGTTATTAAATAAAGTGAATAAAAAGGTGTTTCTGTGAGAAAAGGGACTTTGTGAAATGGGTAAATGTTCATGTTCCACAAGGTGGGTCATCATAAGGAGGGGTAAATAGGTAACTTCATCTTCGCTTAAGATAGCTTGTCTTTATGAGTGGCAATTGGCAAAACAGGTGGGCCAGGCCGGGTTGTGTAATGGTCAAAAGGGGATCAGGTCAAAACATGCACCTTTAAAAAAACATGTCAAATAAATTTTGGTCAAAACAGTTTGGGTTGGAGTGGGTTCATGGTGACCGGTATGTGGTAGTAAAGCGAGTTTATACCTTGGCCCATTCTAACCTAAAAATTATAGCAAGTTTTCTATCAACTCTAGTATGACCCGTGAGAAATATACATACCAGCGAATCTGACCCAAAAAGTTAAATTAGAGACCCAAACTAACCCTTGTATATTTGTTTGGGCTCCATATCGCCAGGTATTCTATTCCATGGCACAACTCCAAAATTTCCTTTATTTAGGCCCAACTTATATGTTGTTGGCTTCTTTTTCTTTGTTTCCCTTTCTTTTTTTTCCCTTATAAATTGCTGGTTGTTTTGCATCAGGTATTAAGGGTTGCAAATAGCGATAATGACACTGAGACATCCGACCTACCTTGGGCCTTGGCCCGCCCATCCAACAAAACACATTCTAAAGTAGAATCTAGAAGGAATGTTAATTTCAAGTACAGAGTTGATGAACTGAATGATCCCCCTCCACGATCACCTGGAATCCGTTCACTGCTCCCGTTACCTGGCGGTGATCTATTAACCGGTGGCACCGACTTAAAAATCCGGCGATGGGATCATTCAAGGTTCATATCTCTCTCTTTTATTTATCTTCTTGTCTCATCAAACCATTACTATTACTGTATTGCCACTGACCTTTGTTAATGCAGCCCGGAGCGAACTTATTGCGTATGTGGTCCGTCAATTAAAGGTGTTGGAAATGATGAATTTTATGAGACCAAATCCAGTTTTGGTGTGCAAATTGTTCAGGTCTGTCAATACTTAAAATGGTTCAGTGTTGAATGCGTCCCTTGCTAAACACTAAACAACTAAAGTAAGAACCAATTCACAAAAGAAATATATTAAAACAATCTGAGACTTGTAAAATAAGTACCATATTAAATATATGACTAATAAGTTAATTAAAGAGTTAAGTTATTCGCATAGTTATCAAATGCGTTAGGCGCACTCAAGGCGCATAGGTCTTGCCTGGGGCCTAGGCGCAAGGCTAAAAAAAGCGAGGGCCTGAGAAGAAAAAAGCGAACAAAGAAAAATATATTATGTATTAGAAAAATAATAATATTCTTCAAATAAAAGATGCAAAAGGTATTATTTACCATTTAATATCATCTAATTAGTATAAAAAGTTTTAAAAATATTAGTGTATAAAAGTAGTTTTCCTTTAGATAAAAGTTAAAATTTGGCTGGAATCTAGCCATAATTTAACGAATTTGGCTGGAAACTCTCCAGAATTTAAGAATCTTGCCATAATCTGCGCCTAAACCATCACCTGAATAATTAAAGCGCAATTTCCTCGACTTAAAGCGCAATTGCCTCGCCTCACCTAAAAAATGGGTCTAGGCGCAAGAGGCGATGGCTTTTAACAACTATGGTTATTTGTAAGTCTTACATAATCTTTACTTGTTAATAACAGGAGTCAAAAAGGCGAGAAACTAGGCCGACTGGAAAAGCAGTTCTTGCAGCTGCCGCCACCGACACTGGTGGCTGTCACCGTGACTCAATCCTCTCTCTGGCTTCTGTGAAACTGAACCAGAGACTGCTATTATCAAGCAGCAGAGATGGCACTGTCAAGGTTTGGAAGTAGACTGGTGATTACTTGTACATATGTAATGTAGTACATACATAACTAGTGCTGCCTAAAACTGCATTATAACTTTTTATATATTCAATGTACATTATTTTATTTATAGTACTATACAAGCTCTGTGATTAGCATCAAGGTTATCAGCTTCTGTATCTATTATGGTTGATAAATTTTGCCTAATATACACTGGTTCTGCTTTATTATTGGCTCAAACTGAGCTTATAACTGATGTATCAGTTATGGTTACATACTTATATATAGTTTGGTTTAATCGGTTAACTTGTGTTTTACCACTAGTTAGTCTACGTGGCTGGATCAAAGCAAATTTCAAACAAGAATGCAATTATATTTTGGTCAAATAAAATGTTAGCAATTCTTTTAGTTTATAAAAAAGAATAAACTACAATAGGTGTATGTTATTTTCTACATAAATAATAAAAAAGTTTTAATATATAACATACTATTTATAAAAATAAAAATAATATGAAAATATAGACCCGTTTAGTTGTGTTAACGATTATTAAACCGTTAACTTCAACTGCGGATCAAAGCTAACTTCAATTGATAAATTCCTTATCTTGCCCAAATAAAGTATTAGCAATTCCTTTTTGTCTGATGTACGGCTGTCTGTGTCTTACCTTTCTTAAAACCTGTTTTAACTTTTGATAATCATAAAGTCTATTTTGGTTATGGTTCAGTTTTGTATCAACCTGGATTGTGTAACTGATTCAATTTACTGCTTTTCTCCTGAAGATCTTTTTCAATATCCATTTATTTATTCACAGGACAAAAGTGACATGTAAACTAATATAGTTCAGTTATATCTATGAACATTATGTTAGTTCACCATGAAGAACTAATGACGCCTGTGTGATTGCTCTTGAGACCCTCCAAATTTCATGTTGTACAGCACGCCATGAATCCTTAGTGTCGAGTTTATTTGCATTTTCAACCGCATCATCTATCCCTGGGAAACATTTTGACCCATAATCGTTGTGCTTTGATGGCGCGTAAATCTGGTGTAGACACGATCATTGTTATATAATGAGTTTTAACAAAAAGATGTATAAGGTTATGCAATAAAAACACACACATGACAACTTTTGACCCGTTTGATCCATATAACATCTTTCCTTTTGAGCTATTTCTTTCAACCTTTTGACCCGTTTGAGATAAAAAGAAACCAAAATTGACCCATTTTCCCATCCATTAGTTAATGGTCGAAATTGCCACCTCTAGCCTTTTTTTTATTATGGTTTAAATAGTTCCAACTTTGTAAATGCACTACTTTACTGCAAAAAAAAAAAAAAAAAAAAACTGATTTTTCATCAAGACCATACCAGATGCTTATACCATGGTCTTCCTGGGAGCCCGTCTCTGTCTGTAAGAGCGCGTTCCGCCATCATTAATCTGTCATTTAATTCTCTCATTCTCCATGGTTGATTTTTCCACATGAACGCCCACCCTTTTTTTTCTTTTATTTCCTGACACACAATATATTTTTTGTATTAATGTTAATGCCATTTAATGACAACATAAGCTTGCATAAAAGTGTCAAACAGAAACTGTAGTAATAGTGTAATACCTTAATTTCATCGTTTATCCTTTCGGCTGCATTTTTCATTTTTTCTATAGATTTGAACAAGGGAATGAGGCTTATGCTCTTATCGGATAGTTCAGTTTCCAAATCTTCTGAACTTTTCTGTATTAATTATGAAATATACATAAATAAACTTACATAATAATTATATAAACTGTCACAAAATATTTATGAACATACCTGAAGCTCATTTACATATGAAGAATAATTAAAAGGCAATATTTCTTCATCTGCAAGCTGAAGTGCTACCAAACCCCAAATGCTTGCAGCTGTAATCATATATTGGTAGGTATTAAAATAAATAAATAAATATATATATATATATATATATATTTTTATTTTTTAAAAAATATGGGTTATGTTTTATTTCTAACGGGTCTGAGCGTAAACAAAAGAGAGAATAGAAGTAAGTAAAAAGAAAACACGTCAACGGGTCAAAAGTTAAACAATATAAGTTATGTAATCACATTTGAAATGTTAATTTTCTTTATTGTTAAAATGGGTCAGATTTTTTTTTTTTTTTTTTTTTACGCCCCACCTACGGTGTGCGCATATAATGTATATATGTGTGTGGCCCTTGGGGGGCAAAAGTAAAGTTGCACTAGTTTTAACGTTATTTTACTAATTTCGTGAAAATAACGTTAAAAACGACGGACGGTTAATCATGCATCATGTGGTGGCGTGGATAGCCAAAAGACAAAGGGGTACATGCACCGATTGGGTTTGTCCCGATTGCTAAGTGTTCTGTGCCTTATGTCCAAGGCTTGATACCAAACCATATCGAGCCGGGGGTCTCACTGGAAGCAGCCTCTCTATTCTTAGGGGTAGAGGTAAGGTTGTCTACATCTTACCCTCCTCAGACCCTACCTTAGCTTTGCTATAGGTGGGATTAACTAAGTATGATGATGATGATGATGATTTTTTTTTTTATTTTTTTTGCGACATCTAATCTCTAACTGTTAAGCCAATATAAACTAATTCTTTGGAAGCGCGAATTGTATAATTTATTAGTTAGAATACATACCAGCTACATGTCTACGAAACAATGGGTCACCAAACTTGCTCATCCAAACAAAATCATCATACATCGAGTGGTAGACCGGGTAGCCTGCAAGAGAGATTAATTAATACGCGCATTTAAGCTGGGTCAAAAATCGGCTATTGTGATGGCCAAATCTATGTCTAAAGCTCGTTCAAGCTTTGGCTCGTTACTAATTTTAGCAAGCCAATATCAAGTAGCTCAAGAGCAGATGGGCTTGTTTACACTCCTAAGTACATATATTAAAACATAATGTAACTTACCATTTCCGAAAGATATGTCTGTTGAGGGAACACCAATATGCTGTACAAATGCTGCATAATCCGATCCGCCACCTCCTAACCGTCCAATCTTTTTCATTAAAAAAATTGTTAGGTTTAAAGGACCGTTTTATACGTTATACTTCTTCTGACTTTAGAAGTCAAACATCATTGTTATCAGTTTTTTTTTTTTTTTTTTTTTTTTTTTTTTTAAATTACTGGTGAACTACTTGATAGGGCAGGAAAGTAATTCTACAAAAAAAACACTTACCTTTGGATATTTGTTACTTTTTACCCAGGCATCATAAACTGTTTGTGATGAGTTATCAGGATCTTCAACCTTCAAAATGATAAGTTGGAATGAATATAGTCTTACTTTTTTACGTCCAGCGGTTGAAAATGGTAGGTTGGGTAACGGGTCAAATATTTTGCATAAAGACTATACCACTACACAATAACAGTCTAATATTTTGCATAAAGCGTTATACGATGTTATGCGCATTAAAAGTACACCTTGGCCGACTATGGAACCATTCAACCCGTTTCCTTTTACACTAATAAGTAAACGGGTCAAAATTTTCATTTCTTTTTTGCATTGGGATAATTTGGACGCTTTCTTTTTTAATGACGTTTTCGTTTGATCATTTATAAGTAAATAGGCTGAAATTGCCACCTGTTTTGTAACTTCTATGATTAACTGATCAAGCTGTGGAGTTGCAGAGGCTTGAAATCCTGCTCCAGAAACCGCGATGTCAACGTTTAGGTAAGCAACAACTTTCGATGCTAACATTTCTCTGTTTTCTTCAACCCATTCCGTCGATCCAATCTTAAAAAAAGCAAAATAAATATCATAAATATTAAAATAAAAACTCAATAAGATTTGTGTTAAAGGAGATAGAGACCAGTCCATATTCTTCTGCATCCCAATTGCAAAATACAATCGTTCTTCGCGGTTTCCAGCCTTCTTTCCGCAGCTTCTCAAATCTTTCAGCAACCTGATGTTTATGTAATGCTCATAACAAATTCTATATAAAGCTGTGCCCGGTGTGTGTTGTGTAGAGGTGGTAGTTTTGACCCGTTTTATGGGAAAACAGATTTCTTGTCGCCAACGGGTCAAATATGTGAATTCTCTAAAAAAACAAGTTATTAACATTAGTTACCTCAAGCAGGGCTGCAGTGCCACTGTTGGGATCAACAGCTCCAAATGTCCAAGCATCCCGGTGATTACCTAAGATAACGAATCTAGATACACGGTTTACACTACATTAAACCCGTTTACGGTGTACTAATCACAGTTAATAAAAATATACTTTGACCTTATAACTAAAGGGTCAACTGATAAGTACCTATCAGGTTCTTCTGTTCCTTCAATTATCCCTATGACATTCTGAATTGTGCTTATTACTTGTTTTGCCTGCAAATTTACCAATAATAAAACGGGTCAACCCGCAAACCCACCAAGACAACCCGTCTAGCTAAAACGCTCATGATCTCAATATAAAACTGACCCGAACCCGGTTAAACAAATGTGAAAAATTAACACATTACCGAATAACTGAGTTCTATAATTCCTGGACCCGGCCCGATCCTATAAACCGGAGCATCCACATCACCCTGCCAATCATCCTCAGCTACCTCCCCACCAATCCACCTCAATATCTCCTCCCCATCGGCACCGGATATCGGCAACGACGGGATCAACGGGACATCACCGGCCCGTTCCACTTCATCCTCGGACAACCTCTCACACCCCTCCATACTACTCGGCCAGCCCGGTGTTGTTGGGTCACCCGCCCCGTTATACACCGACCCCACCTGAACGCCACTCGGCGGTAACCACTTGTCATCCGGAAACCACTTCGTACCGCCCCCTCCCCCGCCGTAATCCTTCCGATCGGAGTAAATTAACACCCCGATCGCACCCGCGTCATACGCATTCTCAACTATATCCCCCCGATATATTTCCCCGTATCGTGCTAGCACGATACAACCAGTTATATTAATCCCGACTTTTTTAATAGCCGTGTAGTCTTCCACACGGCCATAATTAACATACGCCACTGGTCCATTAACCGTACCGGGCTTGGCATACGCATGAAAAGTGGGTTCCACTTGGTATGCCACATCAGCATACGGGTCGTCTTTATAGACGTCCTGTTGGAGAGAGAAACTAATAGGTAAGTTGGGGGGCGGGCGGGTTAGTGTCAAGAAACGGGAATCAGGGTAAGTGAGTAAGACAGCATATTCTGCCACATGTGATTTAATATTATTGGCAGTTAGTATCGATAACACGTAGGACGCCGCCTCAGCATTGGCTTCTGTGCCAGCGAGGTGGGGCCTACGTGTGAGGGTGTAAAGGTGGTGAGATATTGATTGGTTATTATATAATGATGAGGATATGTATAGAGAGTGGTAGTAGTGTCTTGGTGATGAGGTTAAGTAGAAAGATAGAGTGGTTGTTATTGCTATGATAGTAGTTATGATACCTGTTACCATGGTTGTGTAATGGTGGTTATGGTTGTCACCTTTGGATTTCATATAAAAACTCTTTGTGTTTTGTTGATTGTTTGATTGATAATATTATAAGATTGAATTATTTAGTTTGTCTCACTATAGTTTGGATTTATTGAATAGGATATTAATATAGAGAGTGAATTGTGAAGATATTGTGGTGTGTGGTGACAATGTGACATAATAAAACATTATCCATCATTATCAAGAAGGTCTTTTCATTTGTAAGTTGTCTTTGTTTAGGCTTTAATTACTTTGGTCCTTTATGAGAAAAAGTGTAGATGTGAGTGTGACTAGATTTTTCTATGATTTTTAATGGGCCTAAAATGAATGGATACAAGGGGATGTTGGTCTTTTTAATCCATATTGAAAGTGTGAAAGCCTATTTATGCATAAGGTAAATTAGTAAAATTTATGATCCTGATCATGTGGCCTAGTGGTAAAAGAACCGATTCTCTTTTTGTGGGAGCCGGGTTCGATTTCCACGGGAGGTATGTGATGGATACTCTCACCCTTGTGGTGGGGTAGGTGGTCGGGAAGTGATGGAGAGACCCTTGACCCTTGTGGTCATGGGTTCGACTCCTGATCCCTCCAGGTTTTACCGGTTCAGTACCGTCGTGCCTTCGGGCGGGTTTGTGGGCCGGATTTTCCCCGGAACAGGAGACGGGTGGGCCGAAGGGCTCTGTCCGTACGAACTAGAGGCCGTCTGGGACCCCTTTCGGCCATTGGGGGTCGCGTACAAAGTACCCGGCAATACTTTAGTTGATCGTTAAAAAAAAAAGTAAAATTTATGGTTGACCGGTTATTTATGGAAGCGTTTTCTCTCTGGTCAAATATGTATCGATTGAATAGTTTCACGTTAAACAGTTCGATTATTCATGAATATGGTTTAGAGGGTGTTTGGGATTGAGTTTCAAAACAACTTATTGACTTATTGGCTTTTTCAAAAAGCCAATAAGCCAATAAACTGTTTGTGTAACTCAAAAACACTTTCTGTTTTGACTTTTGGCTTTTGCTTTTAAGGGTGGAAAAACTGTTTTTGAAAAGTTAGAAATCATGGCTTTTGGCTTTTGACTTTTGGAAAAAAAATTACAAATATACCACCCATACAACCAATATTCACAATAAGTTAAGCGAAACACTTTAAAAAACAACAATTTATTGACTTTTTGACGTTTCTCATCCCAAAAGCTAATCCAAACACTTTTTTTAAAACTCCTTTTCAAAAAGTCATAAGCCAATAAGCACTTTTGACCAAAAGCACTTTTGCATCTCTAAACTCAATCCCAAACACCCTCTTAATTGGTCAGTTAGAGGTGAACCGGGTGAGCCGTCGAAATGGGTATGGTTGAGCCAACATCATCCTGGTTGGAATAGGTAGAGAAAGAGAGTAAAAACAACTACTTGTGTGACCTTTTTTTTTTCAAAATTAAATCATTCTTTTATTAACATATAACTGCAAAAAAATACATCAACATAGCGGGCAGGCGGGCAACAAGCTGTGAAAATTGAATAGGGTGAAATTGTAGTATGTTGAATATTGTTTGACCTGGAGCTAAAAAAAGTCCTTTATATGTATAAAGATGTAGGGAATAGTTTCCACACTTTGAGATATAAATCCCCTTACAATGAAATTATAAGGCCACAAGTGTCAATTGATTAAATTTTACTAAAAATCTGGATATCAAATTGGAAACCAATTATTTACATATAACTCCTTAGATGAATCTTAATTGTTGAACACTTAAACATAACCATGGATGATGATATAAGTCAAATTAAGAAATGGTGGGACTGGGGAACATTTGATCAAGTGGCGATAAATTGGGGGGTTTTTAATTAATTATGTTTTAGACCACAAAAAGTAATGGAAAGATGTTAAAAACATCTCATGTATGATGTTTGCCGTTAAAGAACAAAAGTGGTGATATTTGGTGAAATGCACTTGAAAGCCAATTAAGTTAAGATGCCAATTATTGTTAACATTAACTTAAATTAACTAAAGATGGATATAAAGGGTAAAACCATGAAAAAACAAACGGGTCAACAAGTCTAAGTCAAGAAAGGGAGAAACTAGACTAAACAGCCAACCACAAGGGTGGATGGGTTTCACGGGAACACCGTTGCAACCCCTCCATCATGTGTGATGGATTCCGTCTCTGGTTGGAGAGCAGCAACGTGGTGAGGCTTGGTAACGGTCTATTGTGAGAGTTGGTGGACAAGAGTGGAAGAAAAGAGATGAACCAACGATGGGTTCCACGGGAACACCACCACAAGCCCTTTTGGATTTCAAAGTTGATTTTGTTTTACTTATGCCCCGAATCCAGGGTTTTCGTTTTGAGATATGTTGTGGCTATGATGGTGGCATGCTACTAGGCATGACAACTTCGGTTGCAGTCGTGGCGACATATGAGCCTATTTGTTTTACAACGATGATGATGAGTGTAGATTTGAGTCAATTATTTTCTTTTTCCTTTTTTTCTTTCTTTTGTTTTGCGTCAGATTTATTAGTGGTTGTGGCAGTTTTGTCTGACAATGGTAATGGCGGTGGTTTCAGTGGTTGTAGTGTTTAGGCGATGGTTGTCGTAGTGGAGGTTAGTGGGTGTGAAAGTGGTGATGTTGGATGGTGGTGAGGTAGTGGCAGTTAGTGGTGGTGGTATCACAACAAATTAAAAATACAAACTTAGGGTTAAGTATGATTTGTGATTAAATTTTATAACTATATATGTTTTAAAGCATTTAAATTCCACAAATATTAGCTTAAACTAAAGGTACCGTAATTAAGCGAATGGATACTAGCATTACGACAAATACAAAAAAAATACGTGGGCCACCCGTAATAAAGCGAATTGATATTAATATTAAGACAAGAAAATAACTAGTGTAATATCATGAACAAGAAGTTAATATACAACTATTACAATTATGCCCCTCCATTTTGAGAAAAGATATTAAATCCACCATTTAACATGTTGTAATTGTTGTAAAAAGATATTGTACTTTCGTCTCCGTCTACAAACACTGCAAATTGTTTAGCAAGAGTATTATGATGTGATTGATGAAAATTGTTGACAATACATTAGATGCCACCTCGGACGTGTTTTTTTGCCTATTAGAGCATTCACATCCCCTCCACCAAATCTCATTCATCAAATTACGCTAAAAATTACTACTTCATCTCTAAATCTTCTCTCTCCTAATTAAAATAATAATACTTTTTCATACTTTTATCATTACATTTTCTCTCTCCTCACTCACAACTATTTACAAAAATATTAAAATATATATAGGGGTGAACAGTAACTTTTCATATTTAGGGTGGAACAGTGCTTCCACCAAATATTTTATCTTTCCTCCACTCACAACCACTTACACTCACCTCATATAATTTGGTGGACACACTCACACACATTTGATGGATGGGATGTGAGTGCTCTTATACATTTAAACCCATTTACCTAATTGTTGTAAAAAGATATTGTACTTTGATCGTTTAGGCCATTATACATTTAAACCCATTTACCTAACTAAGCCCATTAGTCCAATATTGATTTAAACCACACTTTTAGGGGCTTTTTTTTGCTACTCGTCCAGGGCCATGATTTTCAAAATCATGTGGACGACCCTGATAGTGATGAGGATATGTATAGGGAGTGGAAATAAGGTTTGGTGATGAAGTGAAGAAGAAATAGAGAGTGGTGGTTATGGCTATCAAGTGGTTATGATCTTGCTTATGGGAAGAAGAAAAAAGTTCTTGTGTTTTCTTGATTGTTTAGATGGATAACAGTTTAAAATAGAATGTCATTTTCTAGTCTTTTCTTTTTCTTAAAATTTGCTTGACTATTGTTTGGACTTATTAAATTGGAAAGGGTGAATTATGAAGATATTGCTGTGTGTAGTGGCATAATAAAACATTATCCATCGTGTTATCAAGATGGTCTTTTCCCTTTAAATTTTGTGCATAACTTTCTTAATAATGACTAGCCCACTTTAAATTTTGTAAAGTGTTTTTCTTTAGGTTTAAATAACTTTCTTCCTTTATGTGAAAACCGTAGACTTTTGTAACAACACTTTACACCTGAATGCTATCAAATCTTACACTTGTAAAGATTTTTACCCACATCATATTTTATGGAAGCTACACATCATGTCACTAAGGTGCTGTTTGTTTTTGAAGAGGTAAAAGGTCTGCGGTCTGCGGATCACATTTGTAGACATCTGCAGGAGAAGAAGTGGACTAAAGGTCTGTAGTCTGCAAGAAGCATATTGTTTGTTTGTTAACGTCTAAAGTGTAACCTAAGACCATAACTCACCATAACCATAACAACCACAACCCACCATAACTATAACCCACCACAACCCACCATGACCGTAACCCACCACAACCCACCATAACCATAACCCACCACAACCATAACTATAACTAACCACAACCCCAATATAACAATGATGACAACAGATTGGCCTTGCTGTCCTTTACCACCACCAACCTCCTTAGCCCCTTACAGACCACCACCGCCTCCAAGTGTTTAAATCACCTACCTCAATTGTTCTTCTTCAAATCCCTCTACTACTGACTCATATATGAATCACCTCACTCGTCTAGTGTAAACAGAACTAGGATTTTCAAATCTACCGACGAAACAAATCCCATTGGGGTTCTATACTTTGCAGCGGGGAGGAGGGATGGAGGAAGAGGGTGTTCGACGGCGGCGGGGAGGAGGGAGGAGGGGACGGTGGGGAGGAGGCGGCAGTCGTTAGTGGGGAGGAGGAGGGCGACAGTGGAAGAGGGGAAAGAGGAGGGTGGTGGCGGAAAAAGGGAGTGGAGGAGGGAGGAGGAGAAGAAGAAAAGCAGGATGAAGGAGGAGGAGGAGGAGAAGGAGAAGGAGAAGAAAGAAGAAGAAGAATAAGAAAGGTATAATCTGATGTTGAGAAGGAAGACAAAGATAAAAAGAAGAGAAGAAGAGGTGGGAAGACATAGACCTATGTCTGCATCAAGAAGAAGTCCAGAAGACATTTTTTAGTAAAAGGTCTTCTAAAAAACAAACAATTCGCGGACCCCAAATGTCTGCGCATGTCTGCGCGGCGCAGACAAAAGAGATCAGAAGTGCTTCTAGGAAACACCACTTAAGTGTAGATATGTCATATGTGAGTAGAAATTTTCTTGGGCCTAAAAAGAATGGATAAGTAGGTGTTGGACTTTTTAATCCATTTCAAATGTGTGAAAGTTAAGGGGACGGGGCACTCATCGGCTACGGTGTTCAGCTACCATAGCTGAACGACAACAATGTCGCCACTCCCTCGGCTAAGGTAAAACAAGCGTAGTCGGCAAGGTTTAATCGAGCCAAATAAACGTTGGTATTTAATATTTGACTCATGTTGGCATGTTAAAGGCGTTTGAGAAGTCCACTGTAAGCATAGCCAAGGACCCGTCCGCGTGGAATGAGTTAAAAAACCTGTTCGTGCTCTGAAGCGCTGCCTCTACCCCATTGGGGGTCCCCACTCCAAATTGAAAGTCCCCCAAGTATTGAGTTATTTTCTTCTCAACCTTCTTCATGGCCACCTTGGAAACCAAGTGCGCCAGATAGCCCAAACGACAATGGGCAAAATTCCGTTATCTGGATTTAGTAAAGGAGGGGGGGGGGGGGGGGGGGAAGCAATAAAATCTATTAGCACCCTAGGACACAAACCTCTTGGCCATAAGTTGACAACTTCAGTGATAGCAGAGAGCAAACCCGTTGAAGTTATCGACCCATCACCACTGAGGGCGTCCAACAAGTGTTGAGCCTGCAAACCGTCTCTTCCACATGAGGTCCCTTTAGGGAAGGATCGGATACATTTGAGCACACATTCCCCACCCACAGAAAGAGCAGGCATGGCGATAGAGCTGTCATGGTTGAATCCCTAAGGGGTGCTGCCCCGCTGGAACAAAGAACCTTAACTGCAGTTGTAAAATGACCCTCCCTGACTTTCCGGATCTTGTCCTCGCACTTCTTCCCTAGGAAAAGCACTCTCCCCCACGTTGTCAAAGAGAGAGGTACCAAGTCTGTAAAGCCCGCTCCATCTTTCCACACCGCAAGTGCTTGCTGAATGCTGCTACATTGCAAAGACTTTCTATTACATAACCCCTATTAAACAAACTTAAAGAAAGTGTCCCAAACTTAATAAGATGAGACTGCACAAGGGATTGATTTTCCGTGTCTGCAATGGTATCATGTGCCAATGAGGACTGTTCGTCTCTCAGACTCTCGGCTTTATTCTACATATTTGATCCTTCAAGACAACCTTCACCGAGTTAAGTAATCAAGGTCATTAAAAGGTTAATCTATTTATGATTAAAACTTCGATTACAACACTACTAGGAATATTAGAAGGGACGAAGCATAATCACCTAAGAAAGCGACCTACGAGGAAAAAAAGTTAGGCCTCCTCTTGTTTTTTTTGGGTGTAAGTTGACACTTAAATAAGTTCTCCAGCGTTTCATAGTTATTTTGGGCTTGTTTTGGATCATAACTCTATATTAATTTTTAGTCTAATAATGGGCCTGTTAAGTATGGATCATAACTCTATATTAGCTTGTACCACTACTAGTACCAACTATAGGCAACTACCAAGTAGGTGAAAATCGCAAAACCAAACCGGTTCAGAACCGATACTAGCCAAACCAGTTCGGTTTGTAATCCGAACCTTAAGTTCAACACCGGTTCCCCTCCCTCATGTTGAAAGCGAACCCAACCGGTTTCTACACAAACCAGTTATAAAACATTGAAAGTTATAATTGAAAAAAATAAATTAGTTAATGTCAGTCACTTGTTGCAAACAATTTGAACTTGACTGATAAATAGAATCACCCATCTTTTTAATGTGTTTCTGACTCCTAATTAATAGTGTAAGATGGTGATATTTAAAAAAAACTGAAGCATATTTTATTTCTTCCCTATCATTTAACTATTGATATATGTCATCATCTTATTAGATGTATAAACACACAATAATGTTTAGATTTTAGAAGGAGTTGACATATTCTTTTTTAAATGAAAAATCAATCAACACCATTGGATAATCGATTGTCACTAGCACTAATGGTACGGTTGACGAATAGACACCCTTTTCACAAGTCATTAACAATGGCGTATTATATAACAATATCCATATCAATAATTAGTAGTATGTCAATACCATTATAGTATAACTAGCTTTTATTCCGGGAGTGTCCCGGGGTTGAAAAATATAACAATTCTAATAATACTAATACTAATAGTAATAATTATTACCCTTGTAAATAAAAAAATAAAAAAATAACCTTGCTATAAGGTGACACCATGAGAGCCAACTCTAACATGAGTGTTAGGAGATGACCTTTATCAATCACAAAATACTTTTTGGAACACTGCCATCTTGTGAAAGTATCATTGGTGTCCTTTTTGTTTGAAGTCTCATCATTAGTTTAAATGGTATGGGGAGCCGAAAGTTTTATCCGTAAACATTTGCAACCTATAACTAATGCATACTATGGTAATTTCTTTTGAGTGGCTTATAGTTATTTAAGCGATACAATAGCCATGAAATATATGGCTGCAACAGTGTTGAAAGCCTCAAGTTTAGTCTGCAACAACGAACTACAAACAAATGAAATTCTTGCCTTGCCGTCGTAACGCGCGGCGGGTAACCAACTAGTTATATATATATATATATATATATATATATGGTTAGAACTATTATATTGAGTCATCTTATAAGGTGTGATAATGGATGTTAATTGGTATTTTTGCTTTTGATGTTATAGGTGCAACAATTGAAGGAAAAAATAGCGGAGTTAGAAAAAGATAAAATAGAGAAACATGCTATGATGGAGAAAATCGAAGAAAGTGCAAGGTTATATGCCGAAATGAATGAGAGAATTCGATTGTTGTCACAAAATGCGCCACAAAACCCGCCACCAAGTTGAGTTATGTTGAAGTTTTTCGTCTTGCTTTTAGATAATTTGGATCTTTATCTTGTTAAAGTTTGGATTTTATCGTATTAAACTTTGGATCTTTATCGTGTTACAATTTGGATCTTTCTTGTGTTACATTTGGTTTTGTTGGAACTATGAATCAAGTTGGTTTTAATATTTATCTTTCATATGTGTTTTGTTTTTGTATTTTGCTGAGATTTGAATATATTTTTTTACAGAAAAAATTAATGTACAAAGGAAAATATTTGTAAAAATCCTAACAAAATTCGTAGGTAAGTTTGTAGCAAAAACCTTGCTAGATTTGTAGCAAAATCTTCCAAAATCCATAGGTATACTCATAGCAATATTCAAGGAAATTTTCATAGCTAAATCTGTAGCCAATTCGTTGCTATAATTCCACAACAAACTTGGTAGCAAAACGAAAGCGTAGCTAACCTATCTGTAGCAAACCGTGTAGCAAAATTGTCGTAGCTACTAATCTGCAGCGAATTTCGAAGCTAAAATTCGAAGCAAAATTTCGTAGCTAAAAATCAATAGCGAAAATTCGTAGCAAACTTTTTGGTAGCAAATTCATAGATAAAATAGCGACGTCCCATTTGGTAGCTAAACTCGTTGCAAATATATATTCCGTAGCTAAAGTTTGTAGCAATTAAATTAGCGACGAGCCTTGTAGCTACGGACCAAATCCATAGCAAATCGGTATCAAATGGGTTTTTGCTATGGATTTGCTATGGATTTTGCCGTGGCAAATGCCTGTTTTTGTAGTAGTGTGTTGACTCGGCCGTAACGGGCGGGTTCCTTAGGTTTTAAAAATAAATACTTGAAATCTATCATATAATTTGCGGCAATTAAACATACGTACCCGCAGCAACGCACGGACATTCACACTAGTTTCTAACAATAAACACGTTGGGTATGGCGTATTTATACATTAATATCCACATCAACAATACATGTGTGTGTTGGACTTTAAAGATATAACAAGTGTTAAAAGTCAATAAACATGGCTTTCATTCAGAATAAAAGGTTTGTTTAGTTACACCTCCCCGTCAAACTCCATAATTTGCATTTGTAAAAGTATAAATTACATGATGAATAAAATAATATAAAACAACAAACTAAAGCATACAGTGGCGAAGTTTGACCCGAAGGTTCGGGGGGTCGGAAGTCACCGGAGGTTCGGAAGTAACTGGTTTCGGGGGGTCAAAACCCTATATTTTCAAAATTTTCTATACGAATACTATATAATCGGAACTTCTGTGCGAAAATCCGGGGGGGGGGGGGGGCGGCCGCCCCTCCCCGCCCCTACAAACCTGCGCCACTGAAAGCATACATATATAAGCAGGGATTTTCAAAGGGTTAAAAACAATGACGAATTCATAATTACCAAAATAAACATACAAAAGATTTTAAGTTTAGACATTTCACACCATCTAACATTACTCAGTATCCGACACACATACCAAGAGTCTTAAATAAAGACTCTTTAGCCTATACCGATACCACAAACCAATCAATTAAATGGTGACATGTGGTTGAAAAAAACTACTAAACACTTGAGTTTTGTAGAGTCTTTATCGTAGACACCAAGCCTGAAGAGTCTTTAAGAAACTTCGAAACGTCTATGTCAGTCTTAGCGTCTTAGCAAACTAACTAACTAGGCCAATATAATGCATAAAATGGCATACCACGTAGGCAAATAACTATCTGGGTTTACCATTAAAATAAAAAGCATAACAAGTTAGGTCTGTTAGATTCCAATTTGCAAGTTGGGATTATTATCTTCCAGTCTGACAAAGTTGGGATTATTTAATTCCAATTCCCTATTCTAATTTGCAGTTTTTACTTGGTTCGAGTTGGTTGTTTGTTTATCCGTTCCAAGTAAAAAAACAATCATACTGTACAGAGTACCTATTGTCATACTAAATCAATTTACAAATTACACTGGTATATTTTTTTTTTAGGGGAATTGACAATGAATGGTAAAGATGGTACACACCTGCATGTTATATTAATTCTATCATCATGCCTATAACGACTTTCTTTTATGTGTCATTAACATCCTTTTATGAAGCGCAATGCGCGTCAAAAAAGATATTTTTTCTATTCATGCAATTTAGATTTGTTTTTGGATTATTGTAATATATTAAACTTATTCGTTTGTTTTCGTTAATGTTACATTATGTTCGTTTGTATTTGTTCAATCATGTGCATTTGCGTTCGTTTATGTTTGTTTAATCATCTATGTTACCTTATTAAGGAAGAGAGATGGCTAAGATAGTCATTTTACCACCATTTTAAGATGGCATATCAAGAGCCATAAGTCTAATCTCATAACTTTTACCCTATTTATTCCTTTTATACCCTTGTGTACAAGATGTAAAGCCTATTGTATTTATAAGTAATACACACTCTTTATCATTCTCCATATGTAACCCCCTTCTTAAATTTCATTATTAAAACAAAACATAATAATAGAGATATAAAAGTCTTTCATCATCATCATTAAAACACAAACTTTTAATGCTAAACCCCTTCATCAAGAATAGACGATCAAAAGACACATCAGTTACCCTATCCTTCTCCATATATGTAACTCGTCCTTGAGTTACATTTTATGTTTCTCCCTTTTGTTGTCACATTTTGATTATTCTAAGAGTATCTTCCTTTGTTCTCAGAGGTTTGTTTAGACAACGAACAGTGGAATGATGGGTTGTTAGCGACTATAAGGGAACGGGTGTGACTTCCTTTTCTTATTCTTTTTCTCTAGATATTCTGATTTCCCTCAAAAAAATACAAATAATAAGCTTTTAAACTGTCTATTTTGGGAAAATTTACATTTGTGTAATTTTTAGCTCTATTTGGTATTGAAAGTGTTTTTAGTTTTATATCAGGTTCATATGGAGGCTGACAGAAAGGCAATGCAGTCACCTGAGGATGCAAACATGCTGCCAGTGTCCGAATTTCATGATAGAGTTACATATAAAGTTGGAACCAAGGTATTTCTTCTTCCTTTTTTTGGGGCAAAGTAACCACACTATTTTTATGTCGTAACAACTAGACTTCGATTTTAATATATAGTTTTTGCCTAAATACTTAAATAACATCCGGAAGCCCGTCCATATGTTAACATCAACACCTTCTTTGACATGTAATTTGTTGTTTTGAAGGAGCACGCATTGCCAGAAGCTGCATTGCGCACCTTGAGTTTGCCTGAAGGTTATATTCTTTCTCCCGTTTGTTATGTAAATATTTAGTGATCTTTATTATGAATGGGTCAGTTACGGTTGTTTTTTTTTTTTTAATCTCAAACGAGCCATACAAAGTTTAAATGTCGTATAAATACCTAATTAGTTTTTTTTCTTATGGGTTTGTAACTGACATCCTTCGGTTGATGTGGCTCGTAGCATTTGCGAAGATCGTGTTGAATCTTGAGGAAGCTCTTGAACAAAGTGATCAAGCCAAAGATCCTGCTTCTACTTGATCAAACATCAACAAATTTGCTTGAAGATGAAAGTAAACAAACAACTGAACAAGGAAACAGATGCAGGTGTTTTGTAAATTTAGTATCTTTTTATTTGATTTTGTTTTTGGGATTTTTTTAATGGAATTGATATTTTAGCTGACTATCATTTACATTTGGCATGACATAGCTGTACTATTTGCAAAAATGCCTTTAAAATTGGAATCTGTACGGTTATCACTTCTAGAGTATATGCATTTCTTCATCATTGAGGCTTTCTCAAAAGATATGCAGAGGTTTACCCTCACAGGCTCACATTGTGCAGGTATAAGACAACATATTTAGTTTCATTTTACTTTCTTGCTTGTTACATTCTAGAGTGGAATAATCGCTTTTTCATAATCAACATCACTAGCTTATTTTATAGGCTATATAAAATTGGTTGTGATAGTAAAACATTTTTCAAGAATTACTATGTTAATATGTTTTTTTTCTATTTGAACATGTATTAAGTTTAACTTGCAATACTTCATGTATAATAATAATAATAGTAATGGTTTGATTGTTAACGACACCGTATTTGGTATTTTTCTTGCGAAATGAACCCGCTGCAACGCGCGGGCATCACCACTAGTGTTCATTATGTTTAAGCACTTATTTCATTAAGCTTTTTTTAGGGGTATTGGATTTTAATAATCCAAACTTTCACCCATTGGCCGATAATAATCTGTACTTTAAAAATTCTCAGCAACAATCCCAACTTTCAACGTATTGGTCGACAATGAACCTTTGTTAACTGAGAACTAACTCAGTTAGTGGACGCTGACGTGGATGCTTACGTGACATGCCACATCAGCGTCCACGTCATCATCCATGCTAATGTTGTCATGCCATGTCATCATCCACGTCAGCATGAACATGCCACGTCAGCATCCACTAACTGAGTTAGTTCTCAGTTAACAAAGGTTCATTGTCGGCCAATACGATGAAAGTTGGGATCGCTATTGGGAATTTTTAAGTACATATTATTGCCGGTCAATGGGTGAAAGTTTGGATTATTAAAATCTAATACCTCTTTTTTTTTATTATATTCGTTTACGTTCATGAACTGTTCGTTTGTTTTAAATGAACGAACACGACAATCTTCTTAATGAACAAACACAAGTAAAAAAATGTATTCGATTATGTGTTTGTGTTTGGGTTCGTGTTCGGTTAAAGTTATATGAAGTAGGGGTGTTCAAATTCGGATAATCCGAATTTCGGATAGTCAATATTGGGATCCGAATCCGGATCCGAAATTTTGGATATCCGAAATTCGGATTATCTGAATTTCGGATTCAGATTCGGATCATCCAACAGATAATCCGAAACTTAAAAAAATAAAAAAATAAATAAAAACTAATAAAAAAACGTTCTCCTTTATGTCTAAAATGTAAACATGTTAAAAAAACAAAAATCGAAGTTAGATAAACGAAACTGGAACTAAAAAATATAAAAGAAACTTACCGCGGTGGACGGGGGCTGTGGAGGTCGGAGACGAGGTGGGCGAGGGCTGTTATAGAGAAGAGAAGAGGGAGCGGCTGCTATGGATTGGAGTAGTATGGACTTAGGGTTAGGAGGATTAGAGATTTAAAATTGTGTATTGTGTTATGTAGTTTATGCAATATTATATATTTATATATTTTTTTTAATATTCGGATTCGGATAATCCGATTATCCGAAAGTTTTCAAAATCAGGATCCGAATCCAAACCCGAAATTATATCCGAAAATCGGATAATCCGTAATATGAAGAAACACAAACATTCATTTGTTCAATAGTCCTACTTGTTATAGACTTATAGCCAATCACCAATAACTAGGCCACCTGCCCTTTTTTTATCTTTTATTTTTTTTTATGTAATTTGCTTTAGTGAAATAATTATACAATTACGAAAAAAGTGGGTTAGAGCCCGTTAGAGCCCTCATGTCTATAGTCTACCTACGTGACAATAATGAAACCGTATTGTATTTTTGTATAATAACAAAAATATACTGCTTCCCCTCTTTATTATTTTCTTAACCAATCTTACGATATTTATGTCATTTATGAATGTTTTTGAAACTAATTATAACACTATCCGATTTGTGAGTCAGGTCAATTAGTCTGGCCAATTAATCAGTAGGTTGCCGGTTAAAAAACTGAACCCATCCGGTTTTTAAACATTGCTTTCAAGTTAGATATTCAAACAAATTTTGTGTGCTTTCAAATATGTTCGATCTCCACATATTTGGGTGTAAGTTTTGGATTCAATTGTCACTTCGGCCCACGTTTACAAATTGCATTATGAAACAAGACGTATATATTGTGGTGCTGAATAAGAACAACTTAGATAATCTACGAGAATTAGGCTTCTGTTACAACCTTATAATGTTAAAGACTCGTGATAGGACTCTTGCCCGACATTAATAGTCATGGACACATGCATGATCCGGTTTTCTTGGTCAACCATGAATAAGAAACCAACAAATTAAGAAATCCTGCGAAATATGTACAGAGAAGTGTCACAAAAAAACATATAGATAGTGTTGATCAAATGGGACAAGTGTGTCTAGGTTCAAGGGAGTATAGGATGATGGGTGCATGAGTTGCTTATGACAATTGCAGATAACCATGTTCATCGATGGCATCACCTTCTCTATGGGGAACATGTCATGCATGCTTCCAACTCAACTCAAACACACCATTTCAAACAAATTATTGACACAATACACACACACACACACACATATATATATATATATATATATATATATATATATATATATGATCCGGATCATTTGAGAACTCCTCTAAGTTGTGAAAACTCAGGAACTCACTTTATAACAACACACTTATTTTAATAAAAAATGAATATGTGGTTCAGAATTAAACAACAATAAAATAATAAATAAAATATTATTATATTTACACGGGGGTAAAAGTCCCTTACACCGGTATAATTTGGCGTAAATTAATGTATTTTTTTTACAGCGGGGTTTATGTGTTTTTACACCAGTGTGCAAAAAAAAATACAATTTTTTTCGCATTTTACGTCGAGTTCTTGCGAGTTCTCACAACTCATCGAATTCTCAACGGATGCTAACCACACACACACACACATATGGAGAGAGAGGGGCCGGGGATGATATATCCATATAAGAGTGTGGGGAGTGGGCGAGATTTATGGCGTGAAACCCCACTCTCGCCCTCTACACCAACAGTGGCGAAGCTTGACCTGAAACTTCGGGGGGGGGGGGGGGGTCGGAAGTCACTAGTTTTGGGGGTCGAAACCTTATATACAAAAAAATTTCTATATGAATACTATATAATCGGAACTTCTGAGCGAAAATTCGAGGGGTCGGTCGCCCCTCCCCGCCCCTTAAGAGTTGCGCCCCTGTACACCACCCCTTGGCTGCTGCTGTTTTTTTTTTTTTTTTTTTTTTTTTTTTTTTTTTTTTTAACTTATACACAGAAACTTTTCAAAACCCAAGCCCCCTTTTCAAGCCTCTCCACTCCCCCTATCTTTTAAACACTTGATTTGTAAACCCCACATGTGTCACATGACAACTCAATCCCCCTTTCCAAGCCCCCTACTCCCCGTAATCTAAGAATTTTAATTTCATGAAAACCATAATAAATTAAATGAAGATACTAATCCGTTAGTATATATCGATGATACGCTAGTCAAATATTTAGTCACCTCTGGTTTTCCACAAAATTTCGCCTACGGTTATTTCTTTGATGATGGATAAATCTACAACTTTTTTCATTGATGAAAATCCTTTTGAGTTATTTGTGTATGATAAACAGAAGGTGTGGTGCCAATATCATAACAGTTAACTGTTAATGGCTTGAAGTATCTACACATTACATAATGCAACATAACATATATCTTAATTTTTATTTGAATCTCGCGTTATGTAATATGAAAATAATGTAAGATGATTTCTATATTAAAACTAGTATTTTCGTTATATATGTAGTATATATACACACACATTTATGCATTTGCACATACAATGTATATGTATGATGGAGGTAGTAAATGCTCATTAGTATATACTAAATTGTACTAATTTGACAGGAAACAAAACTAAAAGCAAAGTGGCTAGGTGTATGCCTACATCCTTTTTCAAGGAAAGATGGAAATTAATAATAATATAGGAAAACATAATGTTGCAACTTGCCAACTTGTATAATAACATATAAATGAAATGTAGACAAAAAAAGTCCAATGGGTATATAAATAAGTTATATATGTCCTGAAATCCACAACAACAATAATACCTATACACACACATTTGTGACTGTAATGTGCATGATATAGGTAGGGTGGGTGTATTATATATACATATGGTGATATGGGTGTGTACATATATAAAATTAGGGTTTTTTGTTTTAGACAAGAATGATGAGGTGGTCTAAGCAATGTGACAAAGCTATGGGTGTGATGATGGTGTTGTTGGATGGTTATATATACCACATATAATCAAGTATATGAATTAATATATTGAACTGAGGTGTTTCTTAGTTTTATACGTAGTGAACGTTGTGTGTGTATATATTAATTTATTAAATAAATTTGATGGATAGATATATAATTTTACATCAACTTTAAAATGACATACCCAAAGCCATAGTGTAATTTCATAATTTTTTTTATCAAATTTTCCCTTTATACCCTTGTCGTGCAACTTTTGAGACCAATAGTATAAGGCTAGTGGGTGTGAAGACACCCAAAATATGATGTCTCCTTCCCACATAGGATAGGACGTATGTTCTCTTTTTTAGGACAAGACAAGGGTGTGCAGACAACCCTCCCCATTTATCATTAGTTAATTACCTTTTTAACTTTATTATTAAATTTAATTATATTTCAAAATAACAAATAATAAATATAAAGTTAAAATAAACACTAAAATTAAAAAAAAAGTTACAATAAAAAACATCAAGTTACAGAAAAAAATACAAGCCTACATAACGTAAAAAAAATACAACATTACATAATGTTAAAAAAACAAGTCGTCATGTCCGTTGTTACAAATGTATTCAATCAAGTCGGCTTGAAGATAATAATGTATGTGCTCAATACGTAACAAGAATTCGATTAACTCTTGTTGCTCTGAGCTAACGGGAATAGTATTCTCCTCCACCGCCTTTTCGTCGTACTCACAAATAACTCGGTCTTCGTCTTTGAGGATCATGTTATGCAGCAAGATACATGCATACATACAGTAACGTTGTAAGACCCTAACCCGTAAACACGCGATTAACTTTAAAACTTACGGGCTTTGGTCTTATTGAATAACATTTCTTTACCAAGCTTTTGAGACAACCTGAAGTCTCATGACATTCCAATTACTTATCTATAACAATCTCTGATTGAATCGGACTGTTATTTCGGATCATACTCACTGGATTCTTTGATCAAGCCCCGAACCGAACACCCTTTAACATTTTGAGCACACAGTTTGAGTCCAAGTATCCTTCCCGACACTTGGATCCCTCAAACCTATGGCTCTGATACCACTTGTAAGACCCTAACCCGTAAACACGCGATTAACTTTAAAACTTAAGGGCTTTGGTCTTATTGAATAACACTCCCGATTTAAAACTTTGATATCTGTGAAATCCAACCCATTATGATTTCTACATTATAGGTCCCAACAAAATTTTTGTAATTAGGTTTACTAAAAACATGTACTAAATCCTGCGTTTAATCGGGAACTTCAAATGCGGAAGCTTGATGAGTGCTCGAGTGTGTTCGGTTCTTCTAGCAAGTCTTGATTATCATCCATCCAGTGCAACCGAGTACCTGTGGGTTAAACACGATTAATTAACCCATTAAACGTTACTAGAATCAAGTAGGATGGAAAGTATAAGAAAAAGAGTTTTGTTACTATAATTTCCAGCATTAATCCCCCTTGAGGTTCTGGATCCCTTTTTAGGTTCTGGATCCCCTTTTAGGTCCTGGATCCCCCTTTTTAGGTTCTGGATCCCCTTTTTGGTTCTGGATCATATCCCCAGAACCAAAAAGGAACCACGACTCGTTAAGGCCATAGGTTTTACAAAACCTCATTAGACTATTCAAAAAGCATAATAATCATTTTGTGAACTCACTGGACTCTTTTCTAACTAAAAACATCATCCGGTTTATGTCATTAAGACCCGGTTCCCAGTTTTAAATGTTTATGTCGATTTTTACCCAAATCGACCCGTTAAGACCTTAGACTATACAAGACACTTATTAAGCACACCAAAGGCATAGAAATCATATTGTCATCTCATTAGACACATTTTCAACTAAAAGCATTGTCCGTTTTGTTTCATTATGACTCAGTTCTTAGAATCAACTTTTAGTAATCTTATAAATTCCCAAAATGCCCCTTATAGCTAAATCTTTCAATTTGGCCATTTATGGCAACACTTCTTGTCTGAAATCCATTGTCTTTGACTCAATAACTTGTTTAAAAACCTCTAAGTCCTTCCAGACTTAGATTTCCACCTTTTCTCAAGATTTCTCCTATTTAATCAATTCTAAGCGCATTAGCGCGCATTAGACATAGTTATGGAAATAACTTACTTGGTTGACACCCACACTTCATGTGGGAAGCTTTAGTACCCACGTTGCTTCGCCCGAAGGCATTTATTTAGCTACGGACTTACCGGGTGGCATTGACCCATACCTTGCACCCATATGGATTATTTAGGCAACGGGTGCCCAATTTCCAAGTGTCCTCCTGCATACACTCTAGATTGACCACATTAGTCTCTTGGGACTCAATGGTAATGCATTTACCATTTGACCCGTTAAGACTCATGATTACATAACTTTCTTATTCATGTGATTTTTATCTAAAACTTGAGTTTAGATTCTTATTTACCACATGGCTTTATTGGTTGACCAAATTGATGATTTCCATCATTTGATCAACACTATATGACTCATTTATGACTATGAATTTTGTTTGACATGAATTTGCATAAATCACCCGATTAATAGGTTTCACCCCCTGAGGTCATACCTTTGTCCCACTTCAAAGTTTAAACACTTATATTAATACAAGAATTGTATTTGTAGACTAGTAGTGTAAGTGTTACTTATCTTGCATCCATTCTTGTTTCCATAAGTATCCACCTTGTATCCGTTTGACCCGTTTGCTCCCCCGTTGTACCTAACTTGGGAATGAGCCAAACTTGTTCTTGCTAGAATACATAATATAGGATCCTTTCACTATCCATGGCATCATGTATTCATTATCAATTCTAGCAAAATCCATAGCCATCCTCTCATATCAAGTATGCGATTAATTTAGCATATTGCTAACCAACATTACATATAAATGATAACATTCACATGATTCTAATTTCTTAGTTTCACTAGTTCTCACATAATTGGCATTTCATCAAACACATTGTATGCACCATTTTCATCATGTTAATTCAAGGTGTCCAAAGCTTCCTTGATTTTACCATGGCTTAATTAACCATTTGCACATGATCATCTCATCAATTAGCACACATACATGATATCAATCACACAGAAATTGCAAGATTAACCACATACTTATGTAATACATGCTTAGGATGAAAACCCACTACTCATACATAACACACATTCACTATTTCATGTGGATTAACAAAATATAACACATTATCATGTTTTTATAGCTTCTTTGATGTCTACTAACACATAGCAACCTATACAAGCTCATCAATCACATTTTTATAAAAACCCTAGAATCATCATCTTCCAAAATCCATGGATTTTAATGAATCAAAAGAGTTCTAGAGTTACCTTAGGATGTTTAGAAGACTAGATGATCATAATTCCCATCATGCATTGACAAGAACTCTTGATCTTAGCATGTTTTGGGGCTGATTTGGATGAACTTCTTATGTGTGTGTTTTTAAGGTGTTTTGGTCGATCAAAACACTGATCAGTTTTACCAAGTTTTGTTTTTATTATTCTCATATCTCTACTTTGCCCAAATGACACATTAGGTCCCTCAAGTTCTAATTTCTTTGATTGCTAGATTAAATGACTAGTTGGTTAATCATGCTATATGGCATATTTAAACGAAACCGATTTTTGGGGAGTTACAAACGTAGTTTTTTTGGGTGTGAAAGCACGTGTCGGGCTTGCGATGATGTGCCATCTTGCTTGTAGCACCCCAAATACTCGTTCAATGTCATTTCTCGCCGATTCCTGATGCCTGGAAAATTTCTGTCTTTTTTCGTCGGGAGGGTGCTGAACAATTTAAACGAGTGTAGAGTAGTTTGGGTATATTCCATTAGCAAGATAATACTTGCGCCTGTACTCCACCCCCGAAATTGTAAATCTGGTATCTGGAACACCAAAGAGAGAATGCCAAATCCATAAATCTTGTGACGCAACAACCTCTAAGATTATTGATGGATGACCTTGATCGCCTCGATAAAACTGCCCACGCCATGCATTAGGGCGATTTTCCCACGGCCAATGCAAACAATCGATGCTTCCGAGCATTCCTGGAAAACCATGCCTTTCGTGGTGGAACTCATACAATTTTTGGATGTCACTCGAGTTTGGTTTTCGCAAATATTTTTTGCTGTAGATCTTCATAACACGTTTGCAAAACTTATACAAGCATTCACGTGCCGTTCTCTTGGAAATTCGTAAATACTCGTCCTACGAATCGGCTAATGTCCCGTAAGCTAGTTGTCGCAATGCTGCTGCGCGTTTTTGTAAAATGGTGAACCCTCTTTTGCCTCTAGCATCGTTTCGTAAAGTAAAACACGGGTCACAACTAGAAAAGTTATCGGCAATACGGACGAACAGTCGACAGCTCATTCGAAACTGGCGCCTAAACATCTCATCTGTGTACACCGGTTGATCGGCAAAGTAATCAGCTACTAATCGCTCGTGGGCACCTACACGTATGTTGTAAATAAATATAAATATTGTGGCGATATAAATTCTAAAAAAATATAGTGGCGATATAAATTATAAAAACAATGAAGCGGGGATATAAATTATAAAGAAAAAATAGTTGCGATATGAATTCTAAAAAAATATAAACTTACCCTCCAGGTCTCTGTTTATGACCGCTTGCCTATTTCGTGGTTGCGAGTTCACTTCTTCCTCTTCCTCCGCCACAATGATCTGTGCCGCTTCCAAAACGGCGTCTATAAAAAGCAGGTTTTCCTCGCTTGACGAAGTAGAAGAATCAACCAAGGGTAGATAAGACATTGTTTGGCTATTTAAGAGAATAGAATGGTTTTTATAAAAATATTAGGCAGGATTTGCTTAAGAATCGAAGAGATTTTTGTAAAAAAATGAATAATATTGGTGGTTGTATTTTATAGTTTGAAAAAAAAGTTTTTTTTTTACTAGCCGTTGGGTTCTAACGGTCAAATAATAATAATAATAATAATAATAATAATAATAATAATAATAATAATAATAATAATAATAATAAATGCAAAAAACACCTGCCCATATGTCTCCAGCGAGACGTGAGAGACAGAGACGGCATAGGGGGGGGGGGTAGTGTAGGGGACGGGAACGGAGGTGGGACGGGCCAAGAAGGATGAACACACCGATAAGCCTAAACTATTAATGCAATAGGAAAATTAACCCAACCCATGGACCTTGAAATCATAGCATTCAACTCATTCCCTCATCAATGGCCCTCTTGAAGGGTATAATAATTGTGAGTATTATACTAGTTTCTCTTTTGATTAAAGAATTCATTGTTTTTGAAACCTTTCAGTTGAATGAAACTGAATTATTTCTTATATTCATAAGATTGTTATTGTGCTTAATGGCGGTAATAAAAGTCTTCTTTATTTTACTTTCTCAAGCTTTCGCTATAAATAATTCTTCATTACTTAAAGATGTCATGGCATGGATTAACACGCATATAACTTGAATCCATGGTGTTTTCTCATCAATTTCTTTTATCAACCAACTTCTATATTTGATCTTTACGGCATGAACTAATTAGTGTTTTACGTATATCATCAATCCATTTAGTTGAGAAGAGTGTTTATAACATGTTGCAACTTGCAAGTGGCATCTCAAGTTGGTTCACGACAAGTGGTTTAATATGTAGTCATTACATCGCCTTGTATCTTATATTATTTGATTGATATGGATTAACTATGTGTTCTGATATGTAATGATATTACTTATATGAAGTGTATCAAGTTAAATTACATAAAAAAATCTATGAATGATATGTCCCTATGACATACAGTGACTACTTTAAAAGGATTTCCAAATATGCCATTAACGTCTTATTTTTTGCAATTTTTATTTAGTATTTAAATTTATATTTATATTCATAAGACATATCTTTTTTTTTTACAAGAGTTCAGAGTGGGGAGTTCATGTCACCTTGTGCAGATTATGTAACTTATTATCTCTTTGATTAAATTATTGATTAAATTTAAAACAAACTTTTTTTTTAATTCTTTATAGCAGTATGGGGTTAAAAATTTTGTTCTAACCTTGTTCAAAGATACATGTTCGATTGAGATTCTTCCGAAAGTGCAGAAACCGAAACGAGGTATGTTAGGATCTTTAATTTTATAAAAAAATATTATTTTATTTCTCCTCAATATGTATTTTCATATTGTTATAACTAGCATTTTATTTAGATGTGCTGTCAATTTTGAATCTTTTGTAGTTGTTTTCTTGATCTTTTGGGCTGAGGTGCTCGACAACTCGATTTATCCTGAAGGAGTATGTTGTACAGTCTTTTATATAGTTTTTGTATTATTAAGAACCAGATTAATACCATGTAAAATAAAATTCATATTAGGATTTGGGTCTTAGCATATATGTAACATATTAATTAGTGTGTAAAATAATACTATATAACTTTTCTTTTATCGTTAAATATTTAAATATGTCTATACACACTTAAATCATTTTGACCCGCTTCCTAACCCGACCGACCATACTTATTTGGGAATTAAGTAAATCATTACTCAAGCATTTCTTGTTTAGTAATAAAAAAACTTTTATGAATATTTATTGCAAACCGATGAGAAATAACAATTTTTTATGTGTGTTTTCAGGTTGGTTGATGTCTTTGTAATTATTTTAGTAGAGTTGCTGCCACCCGTATACAAAAAAAAAGGAAGAAAGATATGATGGTGGAATTTTAAACATAGGCATTAGGTGTATCTCATTATATTTATATAATTTGTAATTTCATGAATTAATTTATTTACTTTTATTCATAAACTTTAAAAGAAAGAAATTATCAACATACATGATATCATTATGTACAACACTATTTCTTGGTTCACTAAAGGTGATTCGGATGGTCTTAAATTGTTTTATGTAAATCAGGATGGTCATGGCATTATATAATAGTTTTATGGATGTTGATGGGTATTTTGGTTTTAAATGTTAACTACAATTTTTTGTTGCAATAAACTAAACCAGATAGGTTGGGCGGGCAGCTCGGTTGTAGCGACAACTTTTGGCAATTTCACTATCAACAACTATCAGCAATTTGACGCTATTCAATGATTTTGAATTAATTCTACATGTGATCATTCTAAAATAAAAGGTTAGATCTGGGTCGTTTAAATTATGCGGTTGGTTAAAATTTGTCATGCATACAATATTAAGTAGTTTATAATTTTAATAGTAAATTTTTATTTAAGTGAGATATGTAAGCCTTATGACATAGAGTAGAGTGATGCAACTAATTAATTTTACACTTGTAATTTCCAACATGTAATGAAAATGTTGCAAATGACAATACTAAAGTTTGGATATTGTGAGGTTTATTCATAAGGAACAAAACATACTGAGTGTCCTGCATCATTATCTTCTTTCAAAGTTGTTCTTTGTTTTCATGTCGAGTCTGATTGGATTTTTTTGACTAGGTTGGTGTACTTTTGAAAAATGTTGCTATTTAGGTAGGTGAATATGTTGAGAATGTTACTTATGAATAGATATTATTGGAATTCGTAAGATGGCTGGGATTCTTTTGCATGCACACTTAACTTTGTTTATCCATATGCATCTGCTTATTTGAGATAGATAAAATAAAAACAACAGAAAATGACTAATGTAAGTTTCTTTAACTTCCACTGGTATCAAAATTAACACATATAGTATATATGTATCCATCCATTAAATTGGTTTGATTCTAAAGACAGTAGTTTAGTTTTGGATGTATATTTTGATTGTTGTTAAAACAATTTGAATCAAATATCACTTGAACTGATATATAAAATCAAATGCATTCAATTTGGCCCTCTATTGATAAACGATTTTAGTCATTCATACTTCAAATCTACGTACATGTAGCAATGTGCGGACATTCCTACTAGTGTGTGTATATATATATTGTTTTTGATTCTTTTGTTAGGTTTTTTAATAATTAGGGTTTGTTGAGTTTACAACTCAATGTATAACAAAGGTTAAACGAGTCATGCCACTCATAAACAATTCGATATTGACCGACTAAATGATCAAATGGAGCCGAGCTTAAAATTGTAGCTCAATTAATAAAAATCACGGGTGCAAACGTTTTACCCGGAATTTGACTAGACTCACGACTCTAAACAAACGAGCTTATAATAGAAATATGTTAATTTTTCTTTAAGAAAACGTATATTACGAAATAAGTCATATGATATATAATATTATGATAGTAATTAATAACTCTCTCTCTAAATATATATATAATGTTATATGTGCGTGAATATATGATAATATAACTATAAGAATATATAAAAATAACTATATATGTATATAAAATAATTAAATAACTAGCACTACGAAGATGGCTGCTATGGGCCGTATTCCTACGAAGATGGCTCTAACTAGAAGACATATCGCTATTCAAGACACTTTGTGTAGTTTATGTGATACGACGGATGAGGACGTAATGCACCTTTTTACGGGTTGTGGCTTCTCTGGAGGGGTTTGGTTGGGTGTGGGCAATTGGTGTAAGATTGTTCCCTTTATTGCTTTTGATTTTAATGATCTTCTGTTACTACATCATCGTTTCGATGGGAACAAATGGGCTAAAAGGGTGATTAAAGGTATTATTATGACTACCATCTGGGCGATTTGGAAAACTAGAAATGACAAGGTCTTCAATGAGACGACTCCTAAGGTGGCTGAGGTGATCGCGATGGTGAAGTCTTGGACGTTTTTATGGTTGAAATATAGGTCTAGATTCAAGGATATTGTTTGGAAAAATTGGGTAGTTAACCCGTTGTACATGTTGTAACGTTCTCTTTGGCGGTCCTTGTTTTGAGGACGCGCTTTGTTTTCTAATGAAGTTCACTTTTCTAAAAATAATAATAATAATAATAATAATAATAATAATAATAATAATAATAATAATAATAATAATAATAATAATAATAATAATAATAACTAGCACTAATTTGTAAGCAAATTGAGTTCGATTTTAAACGCAAGCCAACTTAATTAGCTTAAGATCTTGAGCTAAATGAGGTGAGCACCAAAGGGAGGGGTTTGTAAATTGTAATTTGATGGTATCAAGGGACAAGGAATATGATAAGGTGTTACTTTTCATGTGGTTTAGATCTTAATTTCATAAACTTAGAAGTAGATTTAGTGTGAAATTTTCATTATTATTTTTTTTAGATAGCTGAACTTGACTCAATTATATCCGTTAATAAATGTGGGAATTTAAAATATATTACGTTATAGTTGGGATCTTTTGTTGTGGAAGATTGTTTCACTTTTATAAAAACTTTACCCCTTTTTTATGAATGAAATAATTGAAGCAAATATCCCAGAAAATATATTCCTTTTATTTAGTGGGAATCGAATCTTCAAATTACATTTTCTTATTCCAAAATTCCAAATTTGCTAAAAATGTTTTATAACTAGGCGAGTAAAATGGTGATTTGGAGCTTTTCTTATGTGTTTAACTAGGTTAGAGATTCGGGTATACACCTGGTAGATCCCAGAGTCAAATGAAAAAGTTATTTTATAAAGATTATAATATACAAGCTTTAATTACATATTAATAGAAGCCAAATGAACATGAATATGAACATTCAAAGTGATTAAATATAGTTTAGCGAAACATAAAAAGTAATAATAAAAACAAATTTCATTCAAACTCGGTTCACCCCACGAACACCGTTGCGATTTTTTTCGCTATGTCGTCCAGGAACTTATGCATCCTCACTCGAATATGTTGCTAAATACTTTGTTAAAACCTTAAGAGTTTCGTTACGGGATCTAAATTTTCATCAAGACACTAAATAGTGATATTACAGAAATTAGTAAATAGGTAAATGAAGCATTAAAAAAATTTGCATAGAGAAATCAATCAGAATACGTAAATAAAGCATTACAAATTATTGCAAAAATCAAATGTTTACAGGGGACGCCTAATTAGGCCTAAGCCATGTCACAAAATAACTAATGGTGCCGAAACCAAATCCCTATAGAAAACTGGCGTGAGTACTTGTACGCAATAAAGTAGTTGATATATCCATTAACAAATCAATAAAACCCTTTGTAGTAAAGCAGTTGACATATCCTAAGCAATCATGGGGATAAACATGGAAGAAATTAGTGACACTAACCCTGTTACTGCAACATCAAGAATGGCTGGACAAGATGCTAGAACATCGTATAAATCAACAGAAGCAATCGAAAGTACAATCACTCAAGTTCAATCATATAGTTCATATAAAATAACCGAATTTAAGCAGTTTTGTAGTAAAGTTTTAAAGGCTTTCGTTTATTTGATTACCTTAAAGGGTTAAACCCTTTGTAGTAAAGTTTATTTATATATATATAAACTAAGTAAATACATTCGAATAGAGATAAAAAAAGGGAACCAGAATAGTCCACATAATATGAGACGAAGCACATATGAAGTTACACAAATTAAACATTTAACAATTATATAATTACTCTACACCATAGAACCACAATAGTCCACATATTGTCCATAAGTTTCTAATATAAATCTGAGACGAAGCACATATGATGTTCCTCAAATTGAATCATTTAATAAGTTATTATTTTTATATGTTTTGTTTTAACTTGTATTAAATATAATAACTGTTGCGGCTAGCCTAAGATTGCTCAGTGTAGCATAATGCTCAAATCTTCATTTCAATTTTAGGAGATATGATGGTTAGTATTTGGTGAATTATGTTGACTATCCTCGAAAAGCTAATTCACTCACTTGGAGCATTAGATTTGTGTATGGTGATAGATACAGATTATAACGTCAACATTCCATATCTTATATTGTCCATTAATACTTTAGCAAGTATGATGGCTACTACCAGTTAGTAGCAATTAATTACACATACTAACCTCAAAAAATCACTTAGATGGAATATTTTTTGTAGGGTTAGAAACAAATCAAAATGTACATGATCCACCTATCATGTTGTTTAAGAGCCTCACACCAATTGGCCACATGTTTTCTAATTGAATTGTGCTTATTTGTGAGTAATATATAACCACTAATTAATAATGGCAATAGGTTTTTCATATATAATTATAGAAAGCATATATTGTTACATATATGACTTTTGGATGTGTTTTAATTCATTATTGTTTAAACAACTTATAATTTAAAAAAAAAAACAGTTCTTATCTAGCTACAGGTTAATCATTAACCTATATGACATTACTGATTCATGTCTTTACTCTTGACCCTAATTATTCATAGCAATGGAAAACTAATAACTAACTCCACCGCATAAAAAAATTGAAATAAAACAGTTTGCATGTTGATTCACAGTGTATAATCAATTTTCATCACAAGTTCACCACACACTGTTAACATTCTTGAATCAAACTTTGTCAAAACAGTAGCATTTATTCATTATCACACACCCAAAGTTACCTATGTTAGCAAATATTTGACTGTGGTACTCAAATAAAATAACCGTCCAATCCAGGTCACTACTAAACTACAAACATTTGCAGACATGCGATGCTAATGAGCATAAATAGATTATAAAAAATTCAAAATGTAAAGCATGACTTTGCAACATGTTAGACGTATCTAGAGTTGGCCTGTACTTGAAGAATCATGCTTTTACACATGGACAGTTGTATGTAGAATAAATATGTTATTATATTTACCTATAGGCAGTTTTATGTTTTGTTAAACTATATTTAATTGCTTTGAACGTTAATGTTCATTTTTATTCTGTTATAATAAATATGTTATTATTCATTTCATTTCATTATTTGTTTTTAAATCACGTCAAATCAAACAGTTGTTAATCGATATATCCATTGTTGCGTTACATTAAACCTTTTTTATGATATTTTGCATGCAACCAAAATCCATACGAATTGTATTACGTAACTTTAAATAAATAATAGAACTTGCAAACTACAATCTTTATAGAATTTTTTTCTTTAAATAAATAAAAGAACTTGCAAACTACAATCCACGAGACTCTAACCTAGTAAAAAATAAATAAAGTCTAAGAATTGACCTCCATCAAAGTAAAAAAAAACGTAAAAAGTTTTTACGTTTATCGGTCAACAATATTAAAATGAAAGTCGTTATATTAGTAATATCATTGAAATATAGTTTGAATATATTATATATTATAGGAAATTGTAAATTATATTTATTATTAAAAGAATAGATTTAAATTATATTTATTAAATGCATTTTGTTTACGAAAATTATTGCATGAATCTTTTTGTTATCATTAATTGAGTTTTTTTTTAATTTTGAAATAATTTGAATGTTATTAATGATAGAGGGTTTCATGACAAATGAGGATTTTTTATATTGATGTTACGTTTATTCTTTATGTTAATAAATGTAATAATTATTCCTATTAATAATAATAAATGGATGGCAAAAGTTAAGTTAACAATTTAAATTATTTACTAATTTATTTTATTAATAGTAATAAAGATGTAATTTATTAATAGTAATAAAAACGTAATTTAACTCTAATTAATAGTAATAAAAACATAATTTATTATTATTATTAAAGACGTAATATTATTAGTATGATTGAAAATTATTTCATTAATATAAAATTGAATGGTTAATTTATTTTATTAATAGTAATAAAGACATTATTTAAATCTATTTAACAGTAACAAAGACGTAATTTATTAATAGTAATAAAAACGTAATATTATTAATATGATTGAAAATTAATATACAATTGAATGATTGATTTATTTTATTAATAGTAATAAAGACGTAATTTAAATCTATTTAACAGTAATAAAGGCGTAATTTAATTTATTAACTGGTGACAAAATTTATTTTATTAATATACAATTGAATGATGGATTGAATTTATTAATAATAATAAAGACATAAATTATTAATAGTAATAAAGATATAATATTATTAATATGATTGAAAATTATTAAGAATATAATATATATTTTATGAAACTGTTAATTAGTGATAAAATTTATTTTATTAATATACAATTGAGTGATTGAGGAATTTATCATTTATTTACAAATGAATTTCATGTAAATGCTAATTAATACATTTAATTGAGATTCAATTTAAGAGAACAGATTGATGTTTTCAAATTTCAAGTAACTAAAATTATTGCATGATTCATTCTGTTATCATTAATTGAGTTTTTTATTTTTTATAATTTTCAAAATAATTTTAATTTTATTAATGATTAGGATGGTTTGGACATGTGAAGCGGAGGCATACGACAGCCCCAGTCAGAAGAGTGGAACACCTCACGGTGGAGGGGAGGAGGAGTAGAGGCAGACCCAAATTGACTTGGGTCGATCGGATTAGACAAGATTTGTTAGAATTGCACCTCTCTGAGGATATGGTCCAAGATAGAAATTCGTGGAGGCGTAGGATTAAAGTTAAAGATTTTTAGGATTTAAGATTACTTAGGAATTAGGGATGGTCTCTATGCATGTATATATATATATATATAAATATATTTGTATGTTATATTATGTTATACATTCACTATTAAATATATATATAATTTTTTTTAGTGATTGCCTAATTATTCTTTGATATACAGTGTGCATTTGTTTTTGTCGAGCCAGGGGTCTCTCTAGAAGCAACATCTCTATCTCTAAAGATAGGGGTAAGGTTTGCCTACATCTTACCCTCCCCAGACCCTACTAATAGCGTCGCTATTCGTGGGATTTTCCTGGGTACGGTTGTTGTTGTTGTTGTAATGATTGAGGATATAATGACAAATGAGGATTTTTTTATAGTGATGTTATGTTTATTCTTTATGTTAATAATTGTAATATAAAACTTATTAATAGTAATAAATGCTTGACAAAAGTTAAATTAACAATTTAAATTATTTACTAATTTATTGCCAATTTAAATATTAATTTGGTTACCGTTTATTAACATTTGAATGAAATTGAATTTAAAAGAAATGATTCATGTTTTCAATTTTTTATTTACCAAAATTGTTGCATGATTCATTATGTTATCATTAATTGCGTTTTTTTTTATAATTTTCGAAATAATTTGAATGTTGTTAATAATCGAGGATTTGATGACAAATGAGGATTCGTTTTAGTAATGTTACGTTAATTCTTTATGTAAATAATGGTAATAAATTTCGTATTAATAGTAATAAATGGTTGACAAAAGTTAAATTAACAATTTCAATTATTTTGAATATAGTATAATATTTTAGAGAGCTGTTAATTAGTGACAAATATTATCCTCTCATTTAGCGTCAACTAGACGTTGACGTGACAGTGGATAAAACTTCAGCTCAATCACTTGACCTGTTGTGGCTTAAGGTAAGCAGTGGCTTTATCTAGCTTTTATTTTTTTAAACTTTATTATTTAAAAATGTGATTTAACATTATAATTAAATTAAAAGACATATTAAATAATAAGACATAAAATAATAATAAAAAACATTAGACATCATTAATAAAAATTACATAGAAAACTACTCGTTATTGTTTTGCTCCTCTTCAAACTCCTTTGCAATACATTGCTTTTCTCTTTCAAGTATCGTTCGACGATTAATGGGGAGGTTATTAAAATCGTTCGTAAGAAAGTCTATATTCCTCATTCTTATTTTAGAAGCTTTGCTTGCTTGTATAGGAGACGAACCCACCGAAGAAGTAGTTTTCGTCCGCTTTGAGCTTCCCTTGGTAATTTCATCGACCATAATTAGCTCGATCCATTTCGAACAATTGCCAAGAATTCTCCATAAGTAATCCTCATCCCACGTTTGTTTGGTCTTTTATTTGCGAAAAACCTCTTGCTTTCATTCTTCACAAGTAAATTTATAGACTTCAAGATCGCTACTACCACTTGCTCGCTTTCGGTTACTATTCCTATTATGAATATTCGTAAACAAGCCCACGTAATTTCGAATTTCTGGCCACCAGACGAATATCATATCGGGAGAAGGAGCTTCACTCCCCACTTCTTTATAGAAGACATCACGGATTTTTTCCAAAACACTTTCACCTTTTGAATGTCCGCTACAAAAATAATAAAAAATTATAAAAGTCTTTAGGTAACAAAAAAATAGTATATATAGATACATAGATAACAGTTATATACCTGCTTGTCGATCTTCGAAAATTTCAATCCAGGCACGACACAACACTATTTTCTCTTCTTTTCTCCATTGCATCACTTGTTGTTTCAAACGTGTATCTTGTTCAACCATTTGGGTCAACTTTCTTGTAGTTTCACCTCTCCCGCCCTTCTTTTGTCCACGTTTTTATTATCGGACATCTGGTGGTTGCGTATCAAGAATAAGAAAATATGGGGACAGGGTGACATTTGGCTAAGGTTGTGGTCAAATTTTGTGTTGGTACCAAGCCCCCCTCTTCCGTAATGAAATCTAGAGCCGGTGAGTAACAGTCATCCCAATTCACGTCCATTTCGGTTTGAAGATATGTTTTAGTAGGTTTGTAGTTTAAATTTGAAGGTTTGAAGGTTTGAACGTTTGTGAGTTTATAAAGGATTTGGTTGGTTTTTTTAAAGTTTTGAAATGTTTTTTTAAACAGTCGTTAGCCAACGGTCAAAAGGCCAACAACACTCGTCAACGGTCACATTTTGTCATGCTAGCCCACACTAGCTGAGTAGCGTGTGCTCGATCGCGGGCAACTTCGCGTGGTTATGTTGTGGTGTTCGCAAGCCACAACACCCTCTTCAAAATCGCACATCACCACCAACTACAATCACCAACATCTTGCCTGAAACAAATTTGAAACCTAAAACTCTATCTCGCCAATTTCACCTTCACCCACTTGTTACGATGTTTAATTTGAAACCATCATGCCACCGCCACCATAACTTGATCTGCCACCGTTAGTCGGAATTCTTACTCCATCCACAGTCATTCATTGAAGTTCTTATGTAAATTCTTTTCTATTTTTATTCTTCTTGCATTTTACACTAGCTTAGTTTTTGGAGTAACTTGTGTTTTATTTTAGTCTAGGGGATACATTACAAATACTATAAATGCACAAAAGTTAGGTTTGGAACCGAATTGATCCACCACCAATAGTAAGACAATTACATGTGAATATGTTTATAAGAACAAAATGACATGGGTGTAAGTATATATACTTTTGAGAATACATGGGTGAAAACTAACTTGAGTAAAAGCATACATACTAATAAGGAATATATGGCTGCAAAAGATTCCAAACAATCTCATGGTATTGGTTAGGATGGAACATTTTCACTTGTATTTTTCTTACATATAAGAGTTTCCTTTTTCCCATAATGTTTTATTATGACTATGCAATATGGAATATGAATGGCTTTCTATAAAAATTTTGTTTAGGAATGCAAGGTTAAGCAATTCATCCATAGATCAATGAAAATATTGAAAAGTTAAATTCTTTGGTTTGTACAGAAGATAGTGAAGCAATAGGTTTCAATGAGATCCTGATGAGAGTCACTAGACAACAATCAAGAATATACTCTGTTAATTAGAAATTCTTGATACATGTTTTATATTCACTAGGCATATCTTGATAAATGAACTATTCTCACTACTTTAATGCTTTGAGTATAACCACCAACTATTTATAAATCACAATAGGATAGTTTATTACAAATGACTGGACCGGGTTATGATGTTAAGAATAGCTAGTTTGATAAACAACTTGTGTAAACCAACAGTTTATCAAACAAATTTACAAGACACAATTGTTGACTAACATATGATATTTCCAGTAGTTTATGGTCTTCTTAATTTAGCGGTTGACTGGTCAAATGGTTGAATAGTCAATTTAGCTATCCAGTCTCCAGACGTTAATTCTTATAACCAGTAGTTATACAATCTAGCAATTTGCATGTTGTTGTTGGTGAAACCTTCAATAAGGAAATGAGCTTTGTAGTTGAAATATTTTATTATTCAAGTATTTGGACAGATGGTGTCCATGGTATTTTGACCTTCATCATAAGTAGTTCTTTCATAACCCAACAATCTTCCCTAGAAATGCCGATGACATAATCTCTTTTATGATACTTGCTTTTATTTATGTGATGATGAATGAGAGTCTTTCTTTGGTCTACCTTGAAGTTTAACTTCAAAATGTTGAGTCTTTATCTAGTTCTTTTCTTACCACTTGGCCAACCATGACTATCTCCAAACATCTTGGTCATAGAACTGACATCAGAACCATCTTTTCTAAAATTTCTTCATATGTCTTAAGCCGAAGTAGCATAGCTTTCTCGAAAACTCTAGGTTAGGGAAGAACTAAGGCTACCTTTGGGACCTCTGTTGATCAAAGTCGACTGAGTAATGTGGATTGTCTTCAAAACCTTTTATCAAGCTGCAATTTTTTTTTTCATTGGAGTATAATGACAAGGAGTTGGCCTTCAAAATAATGAAAAAGGACTTTTTCTGAAAATAGGTGAACTGCTATAAAACTTATGGAGAGGCCATCAATTATTAACCAGTAGTTTGGGTATGGGTTAAACTTCTGGTTTCTTCATTAAATTTGAGTTCCACCCTACTTAATAATTTACACTCCTTTCCCTTGTGGTCCTACCAACAAGACACTTCCTTGTATCCCTATTGATTGGAAAGATACTTTTGGAATACGAAAAGTTAAACTTTTTAGGGTAGATTGATTCCCCAACTTGAGCACTTTCCTTCCCCTTTCTTCTTAGCAGTACTCATTTTTTGTTAGTCAAGAACCATTAGTTTTCTCAGGTTTAAAAGATATGATTTGCTTAAAGGTGGAATTGTTTGCAAATGAATAGTTGTTTGGAAATTCAAAGTCTCATGTGTAGGAGGCCAGTTATTGGGTTAATGTGGTGCAGCTGGTCTTTTAAGACCTTAGCTCTCAGTTATTTCTTTAGTTTTGTGTCTAATTTGGTAAATTCTCTATATCTTAAATGAAATGTTGGTGCTTTTACTCCACCGACCTTCATTTTTCAACAAATGGTAACTCCACCCCTCCACTTTCCAAAATTGTATTTTTTTTGTCTCTTCTTCATACAAAATGAAAAATGCAGTTCCTAACTTTCCAAAATGACTTTTTTTTACCCCTGCTCCATTTTATTTGTAACACCCCAACCGATGGCGGAAACATCGGGATGTCACGTATTGATGATTGTTCAGTAGCTCATGGTGAATAATAAATTAAATATAATAATTTAAATAAGTTACATACAATTGTTCTAAGAATTTGTACATCAAATTGAATAAAACTATGCACATATCTTCAAGCAAATCTTCAAGCAAGTAGAACCTGAAACATGTTAAGTTGAAAATATTTTGGGTCAACAAAAGTTGGTGAGAATTACATAGGTTTTGATAATCGAATAAAATTGTTGTGCAATTCATGTGTCATGGCAATCTAGTCCATATGCAAAAACATACTAGAAGTAAATCGAGTGCATAATCAACCTTGTGACTTGTTGTACTGTGGTACATCCCATACGCTCATGGTTCACTCGTTTATATTGCAGTAACAAACACCCACGTAACCTTTGTAGGAGGCACGTATCCGGGTGGGATTGTCAGTCCAATAGATCTATCAATGTATACCGTTTGGCTGATGAATGTTTATGCTAGAATTGTGCTTACCCTAGTCATGTTCAAGACATAATGCAACATAGAAATACACATAGACACATTGATGTTTGAATTGCATAAATAATGTTGTAACATGTTTCACCCCAAAAGTGGTGATAAATAGAAAAGGGGCTATGTAAAACTCACCTTAGCAAAATGTTATATCTGTTGAAAAATAGAATAGTGTGTTGCCCGAATATGTCAAGTATCACCCTATAATGAGGTAATAAATATGTCTAAGTCTATCAAGTCTACAAATGTAAAAGTTTCTAGGGCTTCGAATTTGGGGATAAGTGCTCGTTTGATTAATATTAAAATGTTTGATAATTGAGAGAAATTTAGTAATTAATTAACCAAAAATCTTTTTATGAAATTTAAATTTAGGATGGCCACAATAATGTGTTTAAAGTATAAAAATAATTTTTACAAAATTATTTTCTTTAAAATAGATTATTAAATCTATTTATTACAAATTGTCAAACTTTAACTTTAATATCTAAAAATATTAAAATTAAAGAATTATAAGTTTAAAATTCATATTTCTGTTCTAAATAAACAGAAATAATTTGTATAAAATTTTGGTGCAAAAATATTAAAAATTAGATTTATTATGATTTAATTATGATTAAAACTAACAAAAATTGATTAAAAATATTAAATAAATGATTTTTCAGAATTAAAAATCATTTCAGAAAAGTTTATCATTATATAAACTCAGAATAATTTTTGTAGAAATTTATAAAGTTGTTTTGATATTTAATGGAATTTTATAAATATAATAGAATAAAATTGATTTAATTATTATATATATTAAATAAATTAATTTCAGAAAACTAAAAATTGTAAGTTGAACTATTACATCAGATTAATACAAGATGATTTTTGTAGAATTTTTAAAAATGTTTTAGCATTTTAAAATGAATTTATAAAATTATAGATATTATATATATATATATATATATATATAGTTGAAAAAGAAAAACAAAACAAAAAAGATTTGTCAAACCCGGGACTCGAACCCGGGACTTGATGGGTGGAAGGGCGTGCCCAGACCAGTTGGTCTGGGTGTTAGTTTGTTAGTCAGTTTGGGTTCTGATTATATTTATACAATACTTGAACCAATAAAAATCTCCAAATCATCATCCTACGAGCCCTAGATTTGCAATCAAACGATTTACACAACATTAACCCAATTAACCTTAGGGTTAATGTTGTGTAGATGCCGAATGATAAAACCCACAACAAGAATTAAACTTACAAACACGTTTGCTAACAGATTGCTCGGTCAAGGCTCGAAGCCAAGAAAACTCGATTAAACACCAAGAGCAGAGGATTTTTATGAGGAATTGGGGATTTGGAAAGGTTGTTCGGCGAGATTAGATGGTCCAGCAACATTCAATTTATAGGATAAAGGATTGGTGTTCGTTTTGGCAAGTTTTGACCCGTTGTTAATGTTTGACGCGTATAAGGTTAATTTGTGTATTAATTGACTGCTAATAGACGTGTATCTTAGTCATTACAGGCCGGACATCATGTAATGTTGCCAATTATAGCCTAATCACAAGCTAAAATCGATGTTGATTGGTAAACGCGTAGCACAGTTGACTTTCAAGTCAACTGTGAGGGTTAAATGCAAGGGATATAACAAAAATGTATTGTATCTGTATCAAATACGAAGGCTAGAGTAGGTGGTAAGTGTGTGTGGGTGTGGTGGCTGAGGACTCGGGTTCGAACCCCGGCCTCAGCTCCTTTTTTTTTTAAAAAAAAAAAAACAGGTTAAGAGGGTGTTGGGCTTGGTTTCAGGTGGGCCGGGATTATGTGTCCTTGGGTTTGGGCTTTAGGTGGGCTGCTGATAGAAAAGAGTTTTATGTGTTTTAGTTTGTGAAAGGTCTAACATTATTATTATTAGGGCTGTAAACGAACCAAACGAACACGAACAAGGCTTTGTTCGTGTTTGTTTGTTAAGGTTTCTTGGACAAACGAACCGTTCACGAACACACTAACGAACATAATTCTATGTTTGTGTTTGTTTGTTAAGAAATTCAGTTGTTTGCGAACTGTTCGTGAACACGGGTCTTGAACACAAACAAACAAAAAAACATTTAATATGCAACTAACTAAAAAAACATTGTTAATATTAACCGTTAGACAAAGTACATCTACTAAACGATGTCGATAAGTCAAATTGTACTAACTTAGACATAATTATCTAAAATTGCTTAGGCATAGTCATGAATACATGATATTCCTAATTCAAAAGTTCATAATTATCCTAAGTTTTAACTAGTGATCGAACATAAACAAACATACACGAACGGATATAAATAAACGAACGCAAACAAACACATTGCCGAACGTTCACGAACGCAATCGAACGAACGAGACATTTGTTCGTGTTTGTTTGTTTAGTTAATCAAACGGAATTTTTTGTTCGTGTTCGTTCATTTATTAAACAAACGGACACAAACGAACTTCCCGCCGAACGGTTTACGAACAGTTCACCAAACGTTTGGTTTGTTTACAGCCCTAATTATTATTGTTATTATTATTATTATTATCATTATTATCATTATTATAAATCTTTATATATATAAACATATATATATATATATGTATATGTATGAATAATTATCATTGCAATAGGCTTCACAATATCACCAAAAATAATAATAAAACTTGTCGTTTTAATCCGTAACGTATAATTATTTAACGTGAAATGTTACATTATTCTCTATATCTTAAAATGAAATTTCGGTGGCTTTTACACCACCCCTCCATTTTTCAATAAATGGCAACTCCACCCTTCTACTTTACAAAATTGTATTTTTATTGCCTCTTCTTCGTACAAAATGACAAATGCAGCTCCCAATGTTGCGAAATGACATTCTTTTCCTTGCTCCATTTTACCGGCACCCTTTACAATTTCAAATTTTGCATTTTTACTTTATTTGTTTTCCTTTTTGCGTTTTAAACTCAAAGTTTCATCACATTGCAATTTTAGCCCATTAGCTTTGCAAACATCAAGGTTTAATCTTTAAGGTTTCTAATGTTTCATTTTACCCATGTAAAATATATAATATAGTTTTTGACATATTATTTTCTTTAATAATTTTCGTTCACCAATTAACCTCCTTGATATTCAAAACTTTACCACCCTTTCATTCCTTTACTTGAAAAAAAAACTAACTTTTTATGAGCGGATTTTATTTACATGTCGGTATAAATTCGAATTGATCTACGTTAAACGAAAACATTTCTTGAGAAACGAGTCAATGCAAATGTAATACGTTTTTGTTGCGTACTAAACCGAGCATCGTTAAATATAATACAATTTTCATTTCACAGTGTAAATTCAGGTTACTCTGCGTTTCGTGTGGTTTTTATTCTATAAGTTATAACAAGCCCCTTTTGATGATTACATAGGTCGATTGTTTCTCTTGACATACTTTATTATTTTTTTTAACCACAATGGTTTTACAGATTACTTTGAGTTGAACTAAGTACATCGAGACATGCATTTTTATGTGGTTAGCGCATGACATAACGATTTGACTAATTTACTCGATGTTTGTAACGGATACGCTGCGCATCGCTCGCGTATAACGCAACGCTTGGACTAATCCGTTTGATGTTTTCAATATATCCGCGCAACAATGAACGAGAGTCTAATTACTAAGAGGGTGCATGGAATTGCTTATTTATCTCCAAAAGTGCTTTTGGTCAAAATGTTTATTGACTTCTGACTTTTGGGAATAACCTAAAAAAACGTTTGGATTAGGTTTTGTGATGAGAAAGGCCGAGAAGTCAATAAGTTGGTTTTTAAAAAGTGTTTGGCTTAGCTTATTTTGAAGATTTGTTGTATGAGCGGTAGATTTTTAATTTTTATTCCAAAAGGTAAAAGCAAAAATAAAAAGGTGGGCTTTGTGGCTTCTTAAAAACAGCTTTTCCACGCATATTAAAAAGCCAAAACAGAAAGTGCTTCTGCTATAGCCAAACAGCTTCTTGATTAGTGCCTTTTTAAAGAAGTCAATAAGTTGTTTTGAAACTCAATTCCAAACACCCTCTTAAGTGTTTACAAAAGCAATAAAGATACTCCATTGTTTTTTTTTCCGCAAAATTTATATTTCTGTGATTTTTCCCCAATAATATCGCATATATGCAACAATAACCGTATTATGAAAATCGAATAATGTTTATTAAGCTAGCGAATATGAATGGTCCTTATCTTTTTTGCTTGAAAAAGAGTGAACACCATCAAGGTCACATCTTTAAGGCCCTAAACATTTAAAGACTATACGATCCTACCACTTGCACACTCTCAAAAGCAACACTCATTTTCATGCATTCTGCCTATCAGAAAACTAGATAATACAAGAGGCTAACACTATACTTTGTGGTTAGAAGTGAGCCATGGATAGGGCTGATCACGAACTAAGCCGATCTGATCGGAGCTTTGCTAATGCTTGGCTCGTTTACAAATTGAACCGAGCGGAGCGGCTCAAATACAATCGAGCCAAAAATCAAGCGAGCATTTTTTGAGTGTGAATATTTCCGAGCGAGCGTCGAGCGAGAATCGAGCAGAGAATAATTTGAACAACCATAAAAAATGGGATTTTTCGTTCGATGGTTTCATTGTCGGGTGACAACTAAGGTCGGACTGTCCGATGATAACACTAGTATTTAAATCCCAGTGTCCGAGGATGAGGCTTAGGTTGAGGCTGGTGAGGCGATGAGCATACTGCAGAGAATAGTTGTTGCATTGTGACGTAGGGTGATATCAAGCGACGATTAGTGATGGACGAGTAATAACATATAGGAGTCAAGACTCTCACCTCATGACTTATGATTTTACTATTAAACTTAGTGTTAAATTTTTTTTATTGTGTTAAGTGGGCTAGTAATATTTTGTTTGCATATATTTGAGCCAAATCCAATATAATGTTACGTATAAAGCTATAAATATATCTTTAATTTGTGTCTGTATTTATAATTAATATATAATAAATAAAGAAAAATTTATTCGAGCCAAACCGAGCCAAGCGGACCTTTGCTCGTGCTTGGCTCGTTTACAAACCGAACCAAGCCGATCTACTCATTTACAATCGAACGGAAGATCGAGAGAGCGTTTTTTGAGCATTTTTTCGAACGAGCGACGAGCGAGCCACGTGCGGCGAGCGATTTGAACAGCCCTAGCCATGACTTTATCCTCTCATATTACGTCATGTCAGTGTTTAGTTGGTAGGGTGATAAAGCTGTTGGTCGCTCACCTGATTCTGTTGTGGCCAGAGGTGAGCAGCAGATTTATCCAGTTTTTTTTTTATTTTCTTTTTTTTTTTTGAGACTTTCTAAATTTGTCAAATTTATAATATAAATACAAACATAAAGTTAACTAAAAATTAGTTTAATGTTTACAATAATACAAACTATAAAAAACTAAAAACTAATCTAATACAAGATCATCGGGACATCTAGTCCACAAATGCTCGACTAATTCATGACGGAGATTTTCGTGTATCTCACGGTTCTTGAAGTTGTTTATGTTGTTGAGTCTTTTATTAGTGATTGTCGTTTGGGCACGTGGGATGTCACCTTGGTAATTTTGACACATCACCATGCCTTGGTCCTCCAATATCATGTTATGTAGAGTAATACAAGTATAGACGACGTCCATAATCCTCTCTCATGTCCAAAACCTTATTGGGTTAGCAATCAAACAAAAATCTTTTTTTAAGAACGCCGAACGCTCTTTCAATATCTTTTCTCACAGACTCTTATTTCTTTGTAAGGTACTTTCGTTTATCTTCAAGTTGAGACGAGTAAGCTTGAACAAGTGCCGCCCATTCGTTGTAAATACCATCGACCAGGTAGTAGCCATACTTGAAACTTACGTTATTAGCGTAAAACGATTGGGGCGGCTCAACCCCGTCGATAAGGTCATCGAATAAAGGTGATTGGTCGATAACATTTAGGTCGTTATTTGACCCAACAACTCCAAAAAACGCATGCCAAAACCAAAGATCATGCAAGGCCATTAATTCAAGTATAATACTCAGTCCAGAATGATCACCTCGATGAAACTGACCTCGCCAAATCGTAAGACACATAGCCTAACCAACATGCGTACAATCGAGACTACCAAGCATTCCAGGAAACCCATGTTTTTCACCATCAACCTCGTATATGCGTTGGATATCATACAAGGTTGGTTTACGCAAATACCTTCGTGGTTAAATATATATGATCCCTACGCATACATACATACATATATATATATATATATATATTAAACGACATTTAATAATAAAAGTGTAACAATATGTGTAAGGTAAACTATATATAGATGTATATCTTAACAAAAAAAATGAAGAGAGTCGCGCACAATTTTTTCGGACATGGCAATATACTCATCCATTGCATCCGACGTAAGCCCTGTCACACCCTCAATTTCCACTGCGGGGTTTATACCGCGAGGCGTGTGACATACCAGGATCCCATAGCCATAAGTCACATGAACGACTCTAAATGCCCAAACCATTTAGTTCGTTATTGTAAAACAAGTTTCATAGATAATCGTTTCAATAGTTGCGGAAGCGAAAATTTAAAGATAATAGTTATCCAAATAGTTTGCGTAAAACAACACGTTTGAAATCGTAATAGACAATTAAACATTCGAAAATAGATAAGTTATTCATATCCCCATGACGCTATATGCATGCTCTACTCGTGCTTCGAACTAGTGTCCTGCAAAAAGGTATAATAATCGTGTGTCAACATAAAGGTGGTGAGTTCACATAGTTAAGTAAATACGTAGGTCCTCCAGACCATGTTTTGACGAGTAAATGCTAATTCACATGCCAGGGGTAGCTAGCCCACTCATGATAACTAAAACCGGTAATACCGAACTGCTAAACAACGAGATCCCACAATAGTGAGCAAAGTGCCTTGCATCATTGTCTATCAACAATGATAGTATGTTGAGTTATAGTTCACACCCATGCTCTCCAGCACGATGTGAGGTTTGTGAGACCTAATAGCGCTATCAACTAGTAACCCGCTTGCCCACCTGACAATTCATTCGGTATTTAGAAGGACTTCAATGATAGAGTTGGTTTAGTTCATCAAGGACATAAAGCATGAATTAGTGAAAGCAAATTCACCTAGTGAATCATAGCACCCCAAACCCGGGATGTGTAAAAGTAGTCCCAAACCAGACTATGAAAAAGTTTAGAAAGTTGTCTCCTTCCAAGACGTATGCTTTTGAGAAAAAGAGTAGTGAAACTCACCTGGTGTTTGTACGAGAGGTCTAGCAAAGCAGAGAAAGTAACTATCGTTCCAACAAAGATCTCCCTATGAGCATTAAAACATATTAAGCTATGTGTTCTTTGTTTAGCATACAAGTTCGGCACCCACTTTTGTGAACCACATTAAGTTGTGTAGATCATGTTTCATGTATAAGAAGTTTGATCTAAAAATGTTTCATGAATCCATGTGTAATGGGTAATCAATCATTCTAACAGTAGATAACATAATTGATTACATAGGTGAAACAATGTGCACATAATAGAAGCTTGATTACTAATCACATAATAATCAACCTATCATTGCTAGTTGGGGTCGATCCTAGTGATCAAAGAGTCTAAGCTTGGGTTCACAATAAGGGCCGATAGAACTTAAGAAACAAGCGATTAGAACTTACCCGGATACTAGTTAGTAAGAAAAGGGAAAACTTGTAGACTTGAAGCTTTCCTAGTGCTCGATATTCTACTCAAAATAGTGCCCCTTGGCCGAGTGTTTTAGAGTGAGAGTGGGAGGTGATTGTGAGAGGTGTGGTCCAAGGAATGAAGTGCTCATGGCACCTCCTTATATAGTGGTTTCTAAGGCAAGTCCGACCCATTCTTTCCTAGCTATGTGTTTAGGCTCTATGCCACTTTGGTGATTGTAAGTTAGCCAAATGTCTATTGTTTGTTCCATGAGTTGGCCGTGAGTTGGAAAGCTCATCCTACCTTCCATTTGTGGCCAAGACTAATCATGGTTAACTCCTAGAGGTTCACTAGAGGTACATTATGGTGTAAGTAGGATTAGTTGTCACCTTGTCTTGTCCCTTCCTTTGCTTTCTAGCCGAATAGAATGTAGGATTGTAGGACAATTATCTAATGAAAGTGATGGATCATACATGCTTCCTCATGCTATCTTACAAAACCTTTGGTGGTGATAAGGTGTACTCGGCCGCAAATCAAGGGAACAAGGAAAGATTCCATGCTTAAGGTATGTACTAAGGCTATAGTTGTCTCTAGTTGATACCTATTATCGTGTAAGTAAGCATGCTTTCCTTAGGATAGCTAGTTTGTGCACATTAGATTTAGATATAGCCGAAACTTCATGAGGTTGGGGTAAGATGATTAAGACAACTCAAAGATGTAGTTGTAGGATGGTGATGTCTTAGAAGCTTCTTGGGTACTAGGGTCTATGGCCGAAATATTTAAAAAAATATGTAAGAGTTTGTCTAGCTAATCTAGCTTAGATATCAAGCATGGTTGGATAGTGACCTATCATAGATCCAAGAATTTCTCCATGTGCTATATAACCCACTAATTAGTAGAGTAGGAATGTTTGTCTCCCATAGGGTGGCTACTAAAGACAAAAGAAACTTCCAAGTGTTTAGGAGTGTATGTGTGCATGCGTGTGTTTATATATACATGTATGTATGTGTGTTAGCTTCTAGAAGGTATTTAACAAAATATAGTTTTTCTTATCAAGCCTAGTGTATGTATTGTATATATATATATATATATATATATATATATAAGCACATATAGGAGTGTAAGAGGTTCATGTACACACATAGATTAATATTTATAAACTCTCATAAATTTAATCATGTATTTGTCAATCTATGATAACTCATAGATACATATACATCTAGTGTGTGCACGTGTGACTCACTTAGTTGACTCTAGTCAAGTAGAATGCAAGTAATCTAAGTGCAAATAACTAGAGTCTAGTTAAATTAGGAACCTGAAATTGCGGGGTATCACATCATCCCCAAGTTGAAAATAATTTCGTCTCGAAATTCAGCAAGTAAACAATAAAGCTAGCTAGAAAAATGTATGCTTGGTTCCCGGATGTCACAAGCCCATAGGCTAGCTGTCGAAGAGTGGCCGTACATTTTTGTATGGAGGTGAACCCTAGTCGGCCCTTTGCGTCTTCTCTTTGTTGAAAAAAAAGGATAACGCTCCGACAAATCATTTGATTGACGCATGAATAATTGTCTGCTCATTCGAAAGCGTCGCCTAAAATGCTCTTTAGTATACACGGGATTCGGGCTGAGTGTCGGTACAAAGTTTGGTTTGCTCCCTCTCTATCACGGTCAAGTGCTTGTTGTCTTGTTAGCACGTGAGTCCTTCATCTTTGAGACCGGGGCATTAAGTATTCAATCGTTATCCTGCCCACTTCCATAAACATCTCGTCTTCTTCGGACAAGTCGGACGAAGAAAAATCATTCCACGCCAAAGCCATTTTGTAGAGAGTGAAGAGAAATTTTTTGATTGTGTTGGATATGAAATTTTTTTAAAGCTTGCCAAAAATAAACCAAAGGCCTCCAACGATCGGCCGCCAACGGTCATTTTTTGACATCCAACGGTTGGATTCCATCCGCTACCACACGCGAGTGTGGTAGCTTTAACTGGCTCGCGCGACGGCCCACGTGAGGGTGTTGTGGAGTGAGCGATCCACGTGGATCAAAAAGTGACTCGCGGCTGATCGCTCGCAAGCCACAACACATAGTCTAAAAGCCATTAAACCCTTTTTTTTAAAATTTTTTTTTATAATAACTATAGTTATTACAAAATAACTAAATGTTATGCATGATTTAAAGAAAAGTGCCTAGCTGATGATGGAAGATGAGGACATATAATTAAACTCATAAAACATAACAAAGTAACAAACATTACTATACATGTTTGTAACGTGGTTGTGTCACATATAAATATTTGTAATATGTTTACACACATAATAATTTGTAAACAATTATTTAAATATAGAAAAGAAAATATTAATTAGGCATATATAAGTGCTGGGATATGAATGTTGTCTATTTTATAAGAGTTTGACGTCGGGGCAATAATTTCATACAAATTAATATAAATAATAAGCAACCCATAACCTAATTTTAATGAATATCTTACATGTGTAGGAGTTCATACACCTATTTAGCTAGTGTCTTCCTACTTGTTTGTCCCTACTTAACAAAGCATGTCTATTGCTATCATCAAATTTATTATTTAAAGGTATATTAGGAATGATACACCCTGACCCACATCACACATTAATAGGAGTGTGTCACATACCCTAGAATATGATGTCACACACCTCAAATATAATGTCACAGGGTGTATGAATCCTAGAACCTTTATTTAAACTTTTTAATAATTTAACAGTTAATAAAATTATTTTGGAAAGAGAGAGAGAGAGAGAGAGAGAGAGTGATTTGTATTAGGGGTAAGGTTGTAAAAATCTCGATTAATCGTTGATTAATCGTTAATCCTCACTTTACTGATTAATTTTGGGCTAATCACTTATTTAATTGGTGTCACGATTAATCACTGATTAGTCCCTAGTCAATACCTCACCGGCCGACTAGCACTTAGCGAGTTCTACGCTGATTAGGGATATTCAATATTATGGTGAAACATGCTTGTGTTGACTTGACAGGGGTGTCCCCCTTGGTAGGTTTGCGAGACAGCGGCTTTGTACCGGGGCAGACAATTTTGAAGGCAGAAGCTAAGAAGGTCGCTAAGCACGAAGCAGCCTGTTTAGAGAATCAACATGTGTTCCTACCGTTTGCTTTCGACACATTTGGATCCCTGGCCCCTGAGGCAGTACAGTTTCTGAAACGAGTGCAGAAGGTGGTCCACGGTGACTCGCAGAGCCCTAAGAACCAAGGGTTTGTATTTAGCAGGATAGACTTTGTGATTCAAAAGGGGATAGCGGCGCAGCTTGTTGCCCGCTTACCCACCATCTAAATGTAACTTGTCTTTCACCTTTTAATTAATATTAGTTAAATTAAGTGAAACAAAAAAAACACAATATAATGTAAACCAACTTTTAATTTTAAAAACTTTAATCTTAATATAGTATTTTAGTTTTAGAGTTGATCTTTAGGAATTAAATAAAAATAGTCTCAAAACTCAGTTGACAAACTATATCGTTCGAAATTGGTTAATATAAATCTTGTTTAAATTTCAAGTCGATGTTAGCTTTCGAATAATTTGTTTTGATTATATTTTTAAAGCGAATATTATATTTTTCAACCATAACTTGACATATATACTTATCCATGTCGTGTCAAATCTATTAAAAATCATGTTTTATTTTGTGTCGACCGTTTAATGTTTTTTTTTTAAATATATATAGTAACTGGTAGTCTCTTAATTATTCATTCAACATTATTTTAAAACTCAATAAGTAAGAGGTTTACTAACAGTAAGCCATTCACGGCTAGGGATTACGTTCGATGTCCAAAATGGGGAAATCTCTCATCTTTTCTATGCCGATGACGCTTTAATTTTGGGAGATTGGTCTAGGGAGAATCTCCAAAACACGGCTAGGATTCTTCGTATTTTTCATCTTTGCTCGGGGCTTCGGATTAACATTTCCAAATCCAATTTATTTGGGGTTGGAATTGATAGTGCCGAAGTGGAGGAGATGTTGGAAGTCTTGGGTTGCCGTAGGGGGGTGTTCCCTTTTGTCTATCTTGGAATTCAAGTGGCCGCGAATATGTCACGGGTTAAAAATTGGGATCCGGTCATAGATGTCATTAAAACCAGGTTAGCATCGTGGAAAGCCAGGTGCCTTTCCATTGCCGGTCGTTTAGTTCTCATTAAAAGTGTTTCTCGAGAGTTTGCCCATATACTACCTATCCATTTACAAAGCCCCGAAGAAGGTTATCGATAATATTGAAGCCATCATGAGGCACTTTTTATGGGCGGGATCTAACACGGAAAGAAAAATTCCGTGGGTTGCTTGGGGTGTTATTGCATCGCCTAAAAAGAACGGAGGTCTAGGGGTGGCAAAGCTTCAAGTGGTGAACGACGCTCTTCTCCTTAAGTGGTCTTGGCGTTTTAAAGTTGAAGGTAATAGTTTGTGGAAAAATGTGATTCGTATGTGTAATGGGTCTTCTCGCAACTGGTTTTACCTTCCGTGTTCGAACAATGCTAGTGGGTGCTGGAAAAACATCGCTAGACTTGGAGAAAAACGGCTTCCGAATGGCGTTTCGCTGCAAGATTACTTCGGCGTTTCTGTTGGGGATGGGGCTGGAGTTTCTTTCTGGGGTGATATCTGGTTACGCGAGCAGCCTCTCAGGTTAGTTTATCCAGCCTTGTTCAGGCTGGAATCGGACAAATGGTCCCCTATCAGTAAGCGCCTAAAGTTAGAGAATGGTGTGAAAGTTGTCTCTTGGGCTTGGAGTTCAGAACCCGCGTCTGCCGAGGCTGTTACTGAGCTGTTCAGCTTGTTGGAAGACATCTATTCGTTTCAATGGCAAGGTGGAAACGATAAATGGACGTGGAAGCCGGATCCTGAAGGAAGCTTTTCGGTTAGTTCTGCGAAAAAAGTCATGTATGAAGCCGCGCAACTGGATTTTTCTCCTACTATCAAATGGAAAGGCTGGGTTCCGTTAAAGTGTAAGATTTTGGTTTGGAGAGCGCTTCGTGATCGCCTTCCTACTCGGGTTGAACTAACGAAGAGAGGTGTCCCGGTTATGGAGGACTCGTGTGTTTTGTGTGATTCGGCTCAAGAGACGTCTATGCATCTCTTCACTGGATGCCCCTTCTCTGTTGAACTTTGGACCCGAGTTGGTACATGGTGTTGTCTGGGTCCTCTCTACGCTTTCGACGTGTTAGATATTCTCAAGTTTGTTGATTCTCAGGCGATGAAGAAGCCGGAAAAGATAGTCTTGAGGGGCATTGTTTATTCCACTTTTTGGTGCATTTGGATGGAGAGAAACGATCGTATCTTCCGTGGTAAGTCTAGAAGGCCGATTGAAGTTCTGGAAAATGTGAAGTCGACATCGTATTTTTGGATTCGTCATAGAGCTAGATTAAAATGTTTGGATTGGAAAAAATGGTGTAACTATCCGCTCGATTTGATGTAATGGTTTGGCCGGGGGTCCTCGCTTTGAGGACCACCTTTTGGCGTTTTTTAATGAAGTTAACCTTACAAAAAAAAAAAAAAAACAGTAAGCCATTCACACATCACCTCCTCGACCAACACTTACCTCCTACACCATCAACTAGTCATGCTGAGCTAAGTCAAACATTTTACTATTTCAGAGTCTCTTACATAATCAAACCTTTTAATGGTTTAGCATTTATTTGCGCAGAGGTTGCCAAACAACCCCTACTTATTTATTTATTTATTTATCTCTCATTCCCAAATTTTATGCTTAGGTTTATATAATTAGCTTGATATTATAAGAAGCATTTGGAAATGATTGGAGAATAGGTAGTTAACTAATAAAATAAATAAATATGTTGGAAGTGAAGGATCAATGGAATGGTTCTTAAGGAAAAACTAATTTCATTTTTATAACTTAATGGTTAGAAGAAAATATAAATTAAAATATCTAACACTGTGTATTAACAATTTTCATCTCTAAAATCTAAATATAAATTTTATAAAAACATTGAAACGGTTTGACAAGTTACCCCACTTAATAAACAAACCGTGTTAAGGTTAGCCTATTTATTAAACATGTTCTGTTTGGAATGATAAGCTTAATAAAACGGTCAAATTATCTAAGCTATAACGCTTTTATTTTTGTTTTGTTTAGTGTTGTATTCGGGTGATGTTTCAAGTCTAGTCATAAGTTGTCACATGTATACGTTTTCAAGTTGTTAATTTTGAATAATCAATTAATACCAACTATTTAAATAATCTTTTTAATGCTTGAGTTGTATAGAACTAGTATGTGATTAAAATTTTTTGAACGGTCAACGAATTAATTCCGAGCACTCTCGAACACCCTTTTGACGAATCAGGTACTCGAGAGTACCTGGGCCACCAATTGCCACCAATTCCCGGGAAAACCCGACCACTCACCCGCCCAAAGGCACGACGGTGAAATAGTCGGTAAAACCGGTCGGGATCAGGACTCGAACCCAAGCCAATGGCCGGGTCATCCCTCATTTCCCATCCACCAATGTCCTCCAAATGTAGCTAGTGGGAATTGAACCCAAGCCTCCCATAGGAAACTTTAGGCCCTCAACCAACTAGGCTACAAGTGTTGGACAGTATGTGATTAAAATAAAAGACGGATTTGAAAGATATTTTCATATTTAATTATCTATTTATTACGTATTTAAAATTATTTTTGTAAAATCTTATAAGAACCCCCACAATACAAATACACACAAAAATACATGAACTAAACTTTCAAACAACTAGACCCAAACAACATAGGATACATCACTAGTTTACACTACGGCCTACTCTCAAACAACAATTATTTTATTAAATTTTAAAATTGAAAATTGCACTACCTGCATATATTTAGGTGTAATCAGATATAAACTAGTGGGTTATCGGTAATTTTATCGTCGTCTCTATGGGTGAGTGGGTTACTGGGTTTTTCCTGGAATTGGTGTTTGACAATTCCAGTACTCTCGGAGTACTTTAATTTGTCGAAAGGGTGCCTCGAGAGTGCTCGGGTTTGTTTTGTTAACCGTTCAAAAAAAGATATAAACTAGTGGGACTTTTTACACTTCGCAATGGCTTTTGATTGGTATAGATCAGCTCGGTTTGTTATTATACAAAAATAGAAATGATACTAACACTTAATATAGCAACCAAAAAAGATATATCCAAGCGGATATCGATATGCGATAAAAACATAAAAATGAATACCTGCTTTGGTACCGATGTTCGACCAATATCAGTTCGAATATTGGCATTTGCTATCGCTAACAGTACCAAAAACATACTCTATTTTGAATACAACTATATTTCAAAGAATTTTATAACAACACATTTAGATAACCATAAAAACTAATACGACACCAATACTAACATTGTTCGGACGTTATCAGTTTGGCTTTTTGTGACACCTGGCAAACTCAAGTTAATACTTTTCACAAACTTAAGTCTACCTTAGCGAAACATTTTATATAACGTACTTAACTAGGTTAGTTAAGTCGGTTCGATGATTTGGGGAATCATCGGGAGTTGATTCATACTTGCATAATGTCTATAGTTGTCCATAGCTCAATGATTCGGGGAATCATTAGAGAAACACACACGTACACACGTGTCTTGAGTCCCGATGTTGGTGAAAACATATAATTGGAATAACTTATCAAGTATTACATATTCTACAATCAAGTAACAACTTATGAATGCATGATTATGTGAATTGATATGTTAATGTATGTTAAAATGCTATTTTGGGGTCGGATGTGCGAATGAGTAGTTGAAACTTCTCATTCGCATGATACAGGATGCGAATGGGGAGTTTGGATCCTCATTCGCATAGTTAATTGACTCATTCGCACGCTTTGGTATGTGAATGGAGCAGAGACAGTGTTTGTGTGTGTGTATATATATATATATATATATCTTTGCCTCATTCTCATCATTCACAACCTTAACTCGCTTCCAAGTGCCCTCTCTCAAACTCCAACCTGTAGAAACGAGTTTTTGCCTTTATTTCTTGGATCCTAAATAAAACAAGTTTTATATCAATATCAAGTGAAGATTCAAGGTGTGTTAATCATCTAAACCCTTTTCAATACATTTTTGACAAAGCCTAAGTGTCCAGATCTGATTTCTAAGTGTTTTCTTAAATGTAAATCTTTCTAACACCTTTCTAAACTAGATCTAGACCTAAACAATGAATTTCATCATAAAAACCTAAGTTTAAAAAATGTTGGTGACCATATCTTTGGGTTTATGAGTTATATGTCGATTAAATGACATTAAAAGGTTGTTGAGATGAATGTGGATTGTTTAGGAGCATGATTAGGGATTGTATGAGTGATTTATTGTTGTTTCGTTGACTTTTACCCATTTTGGGGGTTTATGTGATGAATCTAAGGTTGTAACATGAATATGATGATGATGATATGATTAGGGATTCATTTAGGTGAGTTAATCTGTGCTTAATAATATGGAAATGATGCTATTTTAATACTTTCCATTTTAGGTAAATTTCTCATGCAATTGATGTGACATCTCCATAATTTACTAATTTTGGGTAATATGTGATTTGGTGTGTGAAATGGACCAATTGATGACAAAATGAGGTGCAGTAACATGTGGTTAGGATAGCTAAGTATGACTGCAGTGTTTGGTTGTTTTTCGTGAAGTTTTCGATTGGGTTTGAAGGTTTTATGTTTGTCAAAATAGCTTAACAACTGAACAGGTACGAATAGGTTCCCATTCGCACGGTCGACTATGCGAATGAGTGAGAGGTTCTCCCATTCGCATGATCGACTGTGCGAATGAGAGGAATTTCAATTTTTAATTATCAAACATCAATACCTAGAATATATATTATTTTAAAAAGTAAAGAAAAGTTGGTTTTCTTCGTTAAATGCATACAAAAATTAAATGAATTACATGGGAATTGAACCAAAGATCTCATTCTTGAAATATAATACACTAACCAATTCATCTACCATAACTTTGTTCTCATTTCTCACACAAAAATAATTTAAAATCACTTTATACATAATATATATATATATATATATTTTAAATTTCTAAAATTTCAGGCCTCCCGGGATTTTAGGCCTTGAGCTGTCACCCACCCCGCCCATGCCTAAAACCGGGCCTGATAGATTATGCGTTTATAATCTATTTATATCTTGATTTTTCGTATCTTATGATCAGAAAGTTAAGGCCTTCTTATGTATTAAGTATATTTTCTTGTTAATATAGGCATAAAAATTTTCATGCAAACATCTCAAACTATCTTATTAAAATGATTAAAAACACATAATAAGTGTACGAGAGAGACTATTGTACAAAGGCTCCTTAAAATACAAAGTGTAAGAAGCAATCCTGACCATCGATCTGTGTTTTAATTAAAATCATCCTAAATTAATTACCCACGCGTGTTTTTAGTTTCAGTTAACAAGAGAAGGGCAAATTAGACAAATTGCGAGTATAATAATTTGAATTTTTTTAAATAATCACGCCCAAATCATAGCAATTGTTCTCAAGAATTTTAATTAAACCGTCCAAATTTCATTAATTCTTGAGAACGATTACATTTACAGACAAATGATAGATTTGCAATTCTCATTTCATAACAAACGATTAGTTGATTTGCTCTGAAACATGCTCTGTTTTTTTAAACAAAAAAACAGAGGATGATACTAATGTTGAAAAAACACTCCAAAAATATAAGAATAACCATCTAAACGTAAATAAATAAGATGAAATGTATAAACGTGCGTTATCGTTGTAAAAAACTTTTATGAACGCAGGTTCTGTTTTCAAACGAAAAACGGAGTATGGTTAATAAAAATAGAGCTAAAAAAAACTAAATAATGCACCCATAAAACGCACTAATAAAAAACAAAAACGCACCCATAAAATCATAAAATGCACTCATAAAATCATAAAACGCACCCAAAAAAAATCATAAAACGCACCCATAAAATCATAAAACGCACCTTTATCTCACAAAGGCAGAACAACAAAATAAGCACTCAAAGACCCGCACCCATAAAACGCACTCATAAAATCATAAAACGCACCCATAAAATCATAAAACGCACCCATAAAAAATCAAAAAACACATGCTACCTTGATCGTCGGTTTTATGTAATCACCCATAAAATCATAAAACGCACCCATAAAATCATAAAACGCACCTTCATCTTCATATTCTTATTGATCATCAAAAATCTTCTTCTTCATTCTGTTCACTACCTTAATGATCGTTGTTTTTCAGTAAACAAATATAATCAACATATAAATCTAAATCACTCATGGGATCAACACTCATTATCAATCGTGAACAAACATTATAAAAATGAATGAAAAAACAGAGCGTCAGTTGAACTGTGATTAGAGTTTTTAATAAGGTAAGAAATAATGATCGAATATTGTGAAATTAGTTATAAAAAATTTGAATTCATATTTAACGATAAAACAGAGATTGTATTATTACGTGATTAAATGAAGGATGGAAAAGTCTATAATACCTTTGAATTGGCTTCAGATGTTATAACCGTCAAGTTACAAATAGCCAATTTTAATGGCTTCCTACACTTTATAGGTTAAGATACTTTATACCAAATAATTTCTTAAAGTGTATAATGCCAAACAATCCTTAAATTTTCATATGAAAATACCCATATTTGTTTGCCTTTCTTTTACATTATTTTATACATGTGATATAATTCCACCAATAAGAAGGGAGCAAACATTCACATGGGTAGGAAGCAAGGGCTGTCACCCAACCATAGACATTAAATTTTTTGGGTAATTTTAGATTATTGTTAGCGAATATCATTTGATATTTGCATAATATTAAGATTAAAGTCCTTTCAATCTTCTCAAGAGCCAAATTTTATCGATAAGACTTTATTTTATTTTCCATATTGAAAATACTGATACATCATTACATCATACTTATTAATATGCAAGAAAATAAATAAAAAGATGCAAATAAATTAATAAATAAACAAATAAATAAATTTGTACAAAGAATCTAATTAAAAGGTTCTTTTATAAATCAATAACAATTACATAAACACATGAGAATATAGGCTAAATGCAATGATTTAGGTTCGAAATTCGATGTGTTGGATGGGCTTAAGCTTCTACCCATTTGCAACTATTTTCCCTGTCCCCTTTTTTTTGTTTATGCAAAAAGAATGTGACTTGATTTGTTTGTTTCCAAAGGATATATCGTTTTTATTTTTAAAACATGTACAACTGTATGTACTGAACAAGTAGATGTCAGTGGTTGTCGGAAACGATGCAAAGCAACGTCTGATAACAACCATCATACAGTAGAAATTGTTGGTGTACCAACATTCGGTGCATGAAGTACATTTTCGATGCACGAAAAATTGAATGCCACTTGAAAATGAGACAACTAGCTATTTTGTTTCTCATCTCTATCTACTATTTCAGTTTCCTTGACAGACTGTTTATCAATGGATGGACCCCTTTGCCCCTATGGTCACCCTTTCATTTTGCAACATGTTTTTTCTATCCTTATCATGAGGAGGGAAATCAAACAGCAAGATGGCTGGTTAACCATAACTTGTCATGTCCATTTTAGTCATTTCACTTTGTCACAAGTATTATTATAGTATGCATATTTCTTAACTTTAACATGTAATGTCCTTTTTTGTCTTTTCATATCTTGCACTTTGCCCGTGGCTTATTTTTGGTCATTTCACCTTTCTGTGATACAAAATCTTGGTCTTTTTACAAAATAACCCTTTTACTTTTTATTATGATCAAGAATACCCCTTTACTATTATTAAACATATAAATTCATATGTTTCTCTTCGAATCTTTATAGATTTGTGATTGTCATATGTATCTAATATGTTATACTAAAATGGCATTGAACTTGTAATTGATGGAAAACAGATCATAGTTGGTTACATGTCACTTGTAAGCATGCTAAAATAAACAAAAGTTCACATTAGAACTAAATTGGCTCGATATTTATCTTTATCTTTGAGAAAATGACCCATCTTGATTTTTTCATAGAAAATATATGATATTGCAACTAATTTTTATATAAAAAAAAAGAACGATACAAACACCTGCAGATACTCCAAACATAGAAGAAGAAAAAACATGATATATAGATTGAAAGAAAAACAATCCGGTTTGAACATGAGGAGTACGCCATGCTTATGTGTCTTGAATGTGCACATCTCCAGGTCAGTCTAGCTAGCTAGCCCGCTAGCAGCAAAGATTAAAACAACTCTTTCCCGAATACCATTCGGGATTCATTATTGGAAGACTTGTAAGTAGAGGTGGTGAAAACCAAAGGTAAAATATAAAATCAAAATAATTTATCAAAAATTCTCATTTGTACTTGCTTTTTAATATAATTAGATTATTTAATTATGTTTTTTCCACAAAAAAATAGTAATAATGCACAATCAAACTAAATAAAATTAACCCCCCTTCAAAAAAATATATTCATAAATTTCAAAATAAGGTTCTCTATAATTTTTTTTTTTGTCAATTTTGATTACTTTTACTTCAAAATGTTATCAGGGTGACGTCATCATTATGCAAATCAACGGTTGGTTTTCAATGTCACGATCCAAAGATGTATCTCCACCTGCACCTCCGTTGCATGTTAACATCTCTGCTTTCTTTGCTTGATGCTCCCAATCTGTGGTCCCCACCACATACAACATCAGCCCAGCACAACAAACCTGGGCCGAAAGTAACCCGAGCCAAAGCCCGGTAAACCCGACACCAAGCCCGAACCCAAGCCCCACCGCGATGGGCATTCCCACTAAATAAAATGCACCGAGATTCACGTTGGCTGCAGTGGTTGGTCTGGCAGTGCCTCTCACAACCCCGCAGCCAACTGTTTGGGGACAGTTCCCCAGCTCACAAAGCCCTATTATTGGTAGGGCCGATGATGTTAATCGTAAAATATCCGAATCACTCGTAAACATTAACCCCCACTTCTCTCTCATCGATGTCGCAAACAACATGGCCGATAATCCCATCAACCCCGCGAAAAACACCGACACCATCGCAGACACTCGGGCCTTATCGGGCCGGTTTGCACCTAGCTCATTTCCAACTCGAGTAGAAACCGCGAAGCTAAGCGAAGACGGAAACACGTATAACAAAGCGGTCGTTTGGATCAAAATGCCCATCGACGCAATTGTCGCGTTGGGGTCCACAAGGAGCCCACAAAGCACAATCATGATCTCATACCACCACCACTCAAGGCAGACCGAGACACAGCTCGGTGCTGCCAACTTGACCAACGGGCCCCACCCGGTCAAACAATCCCGGGTTGGGTTTGTCCACGTAGGCAAATGCAACCCGGTCCACCACACGTAAACCACAAGCACCACCAACACAAAAAAATTCGAAACCGACGACGCCGCCGCCACGCCCGCGACACCTAACCGTAACCGAAACACGAGCACATAGTTCAACGGTAATTGAAGTAACGTGCCGGTTAAGGAAGCTAGAGTTAACGGGAACGTGATGCCTTGTGTCCGAAGGTAAATGCGGGTTGGATGAATAAATGAGTTGGCTAACAAATCAGGTAAAGTAAAAACCAAGTACGTGCGAGCCACACGTGCAATATTCTGGTCCTGATGTAAACACAACAATATTCGTGTCGTATTAACCCATAAAAACCCAATAGGTAAAGAAACAACCAACAAGAAAATAACCGTTCGGTGAAGTGTAACCGATAACACCTTCATTCGGCGTGCCCCGAATGCCTGGGAACAAAGCGGCTCCATACCGAGAGCCAAGCCGGATAAAACCGAGTATCCGGTAATGTTAGCAAAGGCAATGGCTAAGGAGCCGGCTGCTAGCTCGGTTTCTCCAAGCCGGCCAAGGATCAACATGGATATGATGGACCGGGTGTAAAGAATAAGCGCGGTTAGCGCGATAGGGGAAGAGAGTTTGAATAAGGCTTTAGTTTCATATATAACATCCGAGGGAGTTGGAAACAAGGTTGTTTTGATAGTATTATTAGTACTTTTATTATTATTATTATTAGTAGTAGTAGTATTATTGTTAAGTGGCTTGGTTGATTCAAAATGGGATTTGGAGAGGGGTAGGGAGTGGAGATTGAGGTAAAAATGAGGTGGTGGGGGTGGGGGTGGGGGGTGGTGGTGATGGGAGGGGTTGATGGGTGGGTTACACATAGTGTTGGTAGTGGGAATGTGTGAGATAAGGGGTTAGAGATACTCTCGTAGAGAGCACTCTTGTTGGGTGATGTGTGTGTTTGAGAAGGTGTTTTGAGAGTGTGTTTATCTGGTTTTGGTCTCAAAGAGGAGGGACATGTATTAATAGATGGAGGTGAGGGTGAAAAGGGGGTAAGGAATTTTTTTTGTGTTTTTATTTTATTTTTTTATAATAGTGTAAAACATTTTTTTTTTTTGGTATTTTATTGAACTCTTTTCTAGTTTACTTTATTATTATTTTTAAAAAGTAAGGAATAGAAATAACATTATTTTCTATTGTAAATTTTAATTTACACTTTCTACTATATATAACATGAGTTAAATCAAATACACAAGACATTTTTTTTAAAAAGGATGAGAAGAGTTATGATCTATTGATTTTATATTTGAAGGATTTAGATTAGGTTAATTGAAAAAAAAAATTAGAGGAATGGTATAAAAGGAAAACTACATTTGTTGACTTTATCACTTCACATGAAATGTACATGTCAATTCCCCCCATCTTTTAAAACGTCTATAACTTTTTCATACGATATTTAAAAAAAAAAATTAACCAAATTAACGAGCGTTTTTTTATCTTTAATATGAGTACTACATTGCTACATTAAAATTGAATTTTTTTTTTTTTTTTTGTGTTAAATGGGTTTTCTTCTCCGTTGTGTTTTCTGCTCGTTCATTGTGTTATAATATGCACGTGTGCTTTATAAATATGTTAGTTATGTTTTTTTAGTCTACACATGATTTAACTTTGTCCATTGTGTTTTTAGTATGCTTTTCATTGTGTTTTACATAGATGAGTTTTGTATTTAGGTGTACATTGTGTTTAAGTCTATTATTCATTGTGTTTTAGTCTTCTGTTCATTGTGTCTTTAGTATGTCGTCCATTGTGTTTATTAGATTGTTCATTGTGTTTTATACCCTATTGTTCATTGCATATTTAGTTGGTACTCATTGTGTTTTACGTTATCTCCATTGTGTCTTACGCAATTGGGTTTTCACCTTTTTTTTCTCAAAAGTGTTCATTGTGATTTAGTCTTCTGTTCATTGTGTCTTTATTATGTCGTCCATTGTGTTTTACGCACCTTGGTTTTTGACTTTTTTTCAAAAGTATTCATTGTGTTTTAGTCTTCTGTTCATTGTGTCTTTAGTATGTCCTCCATTGTGTCTTATGCAACTGGGTTTTCAACTTTTTTTGCAAAAGTATTCATTGTGTTTTAGTCTTCTATTCATTGTGTCTTTAGTATGTTGTCCATTGTGTTTTATTAGATTGTTGATTATGTTTTATACCTATTGTTCATTGCATATTTAATTGGTGCTCATTATGTTTTAAACTCCATTGTGTTTTACGCAACTGGGTTTTTGCCAAATGAAGGTGCAAATGGCATGTGCATAGTTTTTTGACAAAAATTACCCATCCCACTTTTTTAATCCTTTGGACACATGTCATTTTTTAGTGGCTTCTCACCCTTCTCATTTTTTTACGGGAAATTGTATTACGGGAAATTGTAATTTCTTTTATATTTCTACACATTTCTTAGTTTATCATTTTTTATTATTATTTTTCTTTTAAAATTAATGGAAGTAGGAATATCTTTTTGTAAGAATTAAGGAATATTTTATTAATGGTGTGTTTAAATGTCAACATTATATTATTTTTTTGCATTTTGTAATATTCCTTAGTGACCCTTTGAGAATTCTATATTTTCAAACTTTTATTTGCTACACAAAATAGAAATAATACTAGGTTATCCCGGGAGCGTTTCTGGATAGACAAATCTAATGTGTTGTGATAAAATATGTGTACTATAAAAGTAATAGGCCGTTTTTTTCAGAAAAAAATTGTAAAGAATTTGGTATCAAATGATATGTCATGATGATGATAGGCGATTCTAATGTGTATAGTGAGCATTTGTTAAAAAATGACATACATGTTCAATCTTTATTATGGATACACAATCAATCATCTTTTCATGTTTCTCTACTGTTTTCTTCACTCATACATAATTTAAGTACCTATTTGAATAATCACCACATAAAAAGTCGTTTTCTTTTTTTTCGTTTTTTGTATAGCACCATGGTACTCATTGAAAAGATACTAAAATGCTCGTTAATTTGGTTTAATTGTTTTTTCTAAACAATGTCATATAAAAAAGTTATTAGCGTTTGAAAAACATGGAGGAAAGTGCATGTGTTATGCACATGAGAGAGAAATATTTTTTTTAATTTTAAATCACTAATGACATGGCATGCCACATGGCACACTCAAGGGGAATGTTGTCCTCTTTGAGTATCATGTGGGATTTTAGCCTTTGGTTTATTATAATAGATAGATTATTTAAATAAATATATATATACTAGCAACAAAAATCATGTATACTTTGGCCGATCTTAGTTAAAACTTACAATACTGTCCAATACGATCATACAAATCTGTAAAAAAACATAAATGCGTTTGATACCCAACAATGCATATCACCGTGTAGAATTATATGTACTATGTGCCAGGCATAGATACTTTGAAGAGACACTTCAACATCCACGAAAGTAAAGTGTATTTGTAACTTGGGATATGTTATTTGCACAACAAGAAAATTAGTTTTGCATAACCCTCTACAAGTCGTATAGGTCTCTATGACTCGTAGATGCTTCAACAACAACAACAACATCAACAGCAACAACAACAGCAGCAGCAACAACAACAACAACATTTTCAGATTTGAAGTTTTTATAAAACTTATAAAGCTTATTTTATAAAACTCAAACCGAAAAAAAACCATAACCACAATACGCATAACCGAACCCAAACTCAAATAACCTAACCCCATTTATAAACCATTGCCACACAAGCCGCAACCCAACCCAACCCAAACCCCATCAAACCCAGCCAAAAATATCCCCTTGGATCGTCCGTGTAACCCGTCCCTAACTCATGGAACCCAGACCCGACCCAGAGACCAACCGACACTTTGACGCGTAATTGGAGCTATTATTGGTAATCAATTTTGAAATCAAACCCATAAACATGACTGACACTTAATATCGTGTCGTTACAACCCGTCAATCTCGTAATTTTAGCTCATTATTTAATATTTTGACTTGGTTATTGACCGAGCTTGGTCAATCAACCTAATTTTTCTCTTATACGAAGAAGCTATAAATCTAACCACTCATTGTGATCATAAACAACCGATAATCACAAACTAACTCTTACTTTTCACTCTAAATTGCTCATACGTGCCTAATCTCGATCTGTTAATTTTTCCTTTGACTTCAATTTCTGGGGAACTCGTAATCTGTAAGTTCGATCCTAAACCATCTATAGGTTGGTTATTCGTTTACAACAAATAGCCCCTTATTAGTTTGGTTTAATCATGTTGAATTGGGGTTATTCGATAACTAGGATATCTAGGGTTTTATTTGAGGAAGAAGGGGACTTAACCAGGTTATTTGTTTAATACAATTTCTTTCTAAAACCAAACAAAAACCAAACATGCAGCATGGTGGTATTCTCTATGTGTGTGTAGACATGGAGATGGGTCAGGTCTCGGGTTCGAACCTACCTGCCTCCGTCCTATTTGTTTCTTTTTTTAAGTTTATTCCTATTTTTACAAAACTTATGTTTATTGAAAAAGAAATAAATAAGGGATGACGTTCTGGCAACTAAATGGATCACATGCAGGGGAAGTGCATGACTCCACATAAAGGTGTCTTTGGATTGTTGGCCCGTAAGCCGGTCTTCTCCTAGTTAACAAGTTCCGTCGAGCATAACACATAGAAGTAAAGTTTGAGTCTTGCTTTTGAGGCACTTCCCAAACCAACGCAAAAACACTCATTTATGCACTGGGTTTTCAAATCTATCTTGTTAAATTAATGTAGAGGCGAAGTCCGACCAGGATCCCTTCAACCTCTCTTAACACTCACTTTCCGTACCGAAGGATTTCATATGCCATCACCATCATGTGATGGGGAACCCTTTAAGAGGTAAACAGTTTTGTAATAACGAGAGTTAGATAAAATATCATTGTTTTGATTATCCTTACAAGTGACAACTTAAATATTTATTGATCAAGTAAATATAAGTTTGGTTTAGTGATTTAACAAATTCAACCCTTAACCTCCCAGACTTATGAATGATAACCTTAACAAAGGTGGAACATAATCCTAAAGATGTGCAATTCAAAGATCACTGGTGCACCCATAGGGAATCCGCCCTTTGCCAAGAAAATCACTCACACATCTTGTGTGATACTAGAAACTTTTCACCCGGATCTGGTCCACTTCAGATGCCTTTGCTTAGAATTCGGTTTGGATATCAGGAGGCCGAAGGATCTGTCTCACAACCAGTTTCCTCGCTTAGATCTAGCTTGGGACTACCAAAAGCCGTACAAACCCCATGATAGTTTTAAGATAAGTTAAGTTTTGGTTAAAGTTAGGATTGTTAACCACTAATTGAACCTGTCACAAAAGATAAACAAGCAAAAATTAGTTAAGAAGATAAACATATCAAGTAACTAAAAATAAAATACTAATAATATAAAAAGTCTAACGAATCGAATAGGTTTGGAGAATACTGGATGGATACAACCATCTAATAATAACATAAGAACGTGAAGATATTCCACTCATAGAAAAGCTTCTAACCACCTTGATCATATGCGTATGAAATGATCCTAACAACCCTCGACTTTATTGCATGTAACTACTCCTACGGTGCCATTTCTTGATTGAAACCCCAAGTTAGGAAAGATCCTAACCTTGGAGATTTGTTTGGTCGGCCCTAAGGCCTCCCAAGAGTCCCCAAGAAGGCTTAAGAATGGTAAAAATCAGCCCACAAATGGCTGAGTTGAAGCTGCTACTTATTGGCAAATCAGGCTGAGCACGACCGTGCTTACGGGGTGGCACGCCCATGCTTAGTGCTACACATACATTCTATTGCTATAGGGAACAATCTGTCTGTACGAATTGTCAAGCACGACCATTCCAAAGGATGAGCATGGTCGTGCACCCGACCATGTGATGTGTTCTTATCCCCCAAGTTGGTTGCTTTGTCTTCTAGTGTCAAGACCCTTGTACTAATGTGTGTGGCCGTGCTTGGTTGATTCCAGACTGATTTTATCATTATTTTAACCCCGGAGAGGTCTTTACTATGACACCCGTCAATGAATCAGGTCAAGATTCATGCACATCTTAGTTAATTATGTGATTTCATGTGCATATTAGACATTTTAGCACTTACTATACCATCCCTAGTCTAGTAAAGCCCAAACTATTGCAGAAATTCAATAGATTATCCGTTTACGCATACAACACCCAAATTATCCGAGACAATTGGCATTGAACAATCAAGCCAATCACACCCTCAACAGAGAGCAACCGGGCATCCAATTACTATGTACGGACAAAACAACAATACACGTGACATTACCAAAGTGGGAATTACTCAAATTCCACTCAAATATGAACAAATCACAATATGTTTTATGAAATTAACACACAAAAATCATGGAACATTATCTAGATACAAACATATTTAAACATGAGTTAATATTGTCTAACAACACATGTTTATCAACAATTAACAAATGTATTAATAACATGGTGAATGTTATTATTGAAACAACACATGTTATTATGTGTTACCAATCAATAATCTCTCCTATACAATTTATAATTAGAGGCTACACGCCTACACTAGTGTATCTCACATGTATATGTATGTATGTATGTATGTATGTATGTATGTATGTATGTATGTATGTATAAATACACAACTATATATTTACACACCAACATGATCAAGACAAAACCAAACTATCTAATCTATATATGTATGGATGTATACGGCCTAATGTAGGTATACATGGACAACAAAAGACAAAACCTCTAACATACATGTGTCCATACCCACGATTTCCAATCCAAGAAACAAAAAAGATTGGATTTTCTTTCATATGTCACTTTCATAACAATTACACTAAAATGGAAACGCATAACCATGACAACATGAATCTTCCAAGCCACCTTTCCTTCTTTTTGGCCGAAACACCAACACACATACCACACTTTCTTAGTTTTGATTGGATCATGAATTAAGCAATGCCAATCTTTCCCAAGCATGTGATTACAAGACAAAACATCCAACTAAGACTACATTACACCATTATAGACCCTAACCATCTTCTAAAACTCTTCCCATACATGATACACTACCAATAATACGTTGAAAATGTGCCTAAAACATATCCCTATCCTCTTGTACATAATTGGCCTATCCACACCCAACTAAGGAGAAAGTGTGTATGCATGACCATCAGAAGACAAATCACCTCCTCTTATACCTAAATGGGTCTTGTTTAATGACAACTACACTCAATAGATGTGATATAAACCCAAAATAGTGATCACTCTTGCCACTTTCTTTCGGCCGATCACACACCACCATAAAACATGTGTCACTTTCAAGAGTTTGTCCAATTGTTATACTAAACTAGGTCTTTATCAAACATAAGAGCACTCTCCAATGTATGACAACATTCCTTCTTGAATTCCTAACCTATAATCGGCTACAAGATAACACAAGATCACAATCATCATCCATCCACATCTCTCACACTCACGACATGTTGGAAGAAATGTGCACAATCTTTGTCTCTTGTCAAGTCCCTGTCACACGCATACAACCAAAACACTAAGGGATATTATGGATTTAGCACCTACATTAACCTAGATCACTTCTTATAAGAATTGACTTGCCAAAATCATCACTCTAACCCCTATAATAATCGACCTAGTCATGGAAGGCATGCAAACTCAAATGTCAACTAGTTATATGGTTTTGGAAAGTTACTTTAACTTATCACTTCCCACCCACATTGACTTGCCATATCAATACATCACCATACCACCTGTCGGCCTATATAAAGGGATTGAAAGACCACTTGAACACTTGCACCAACATCTACAAACTCACAACAAAGCTCTCACGAATCTTTTTCTTTCTTGAACCTTTGGACGATATCATATAAGGCTTCTACGAGCCATCTTGCTACAATACACACCCAAACGGAGACCACGGAGGAACTACAAAGTCACATTGGTGAACCACAGCTCGAGGAAGGCTCTAGATTATCAATTTCACTCACCACACTCTCATTCCCTTTGGTATGTTATAAAACCTTCCTAAACACTTAGACTCTTTATAATAATAGGCCCCTATCATGTACAGACGACCTTTGATCCCTTGTTCATGTATAACCAATCACTAATCGACTAAATCGGATGATATGGAAGTTAAAACTTGACTTAAGTCTAGTTTGAATACATTTTAAAACATATATACACTCGCACCCCTACATCCATGATACACATAGAACAATCGGCCAACATATGTATTGCACACCCAAGGCTAAGTAATGTATGTGTGGATCTTGTGTTTCGTCATGAAATCCAACTTTTGAAACCAAAACATGATGTTTATATATACGCGGATATAATCTCTCTTTATACATAAAGGTGCACCATTATGTGTAACATTATACAATCACATATGCGAGACCAACTTTTACCATCATATTCAAGTTTCTAGAAGTTCATTTTGCTCTATATAAATCGGATTTGGACCAAGATGTTATGATAAAGTTTCGGCTAATATAATAATATGTGTTAATATGGCCTAAACATATGTTATTCTCAACTTTAACACTATAACATTATAACACGTGTTAAAACACTTGCTTTTTCACCACACTTGTTAGATTGGGAAATATTCCATGACCCATGATGACATGTGGGGCCCGGTTTGTTAACAATAAATGTGTTTTACAACAAAACTCCCAGAATTCACAAAACCGAACACTTTACAAAAGTACATACAAGATACGTAGTAATTGTCATGTGCATGAACAATGGCCCACCTATAGATGATACGAGGGTCCACAAGTTGGGTGAACAACTTGTATGGTAAACGACAAGAACGTAGAACTTACTATGTCCATGATAATCATAGGGCACCATTTGTCGGGACAGTAGCTATTTCACTTTTCTGCTTTACTAGACCCTTTCTGCAGTCACCGGGTGAGTTTCATGGCCCCATTTTACTATTTTACATTTTTGGGGGATAAACATGCTACATTTCTAGTTACAATGCATTTGGGTGAATTTCTATCATGACTACCATGGGAAACATGAGATATTTGGTTCATTAGCTCAACAGTCTTCGTACTTACACATACACTGTAACCATTAGCTAACAGTAGCCATGGAACACTTAAATAGATCTATTGGGTTGATACCCCCACTCTTGGTTAGTCACTCTAACCCGTTACATGCAAAATAGTGTGTTAGAACCAAAATATGAAAACATGAAGTGTTGAAGAAAACTAAGGCTAGGAACCAAGACTGAACAAAGTGAAGAACATATAGAAAAGGTTCCACATGAAGAGATCAAGATCAAGAAAAGATTCAAGAACAAGATCTCTTTGAAAACAAAGACATTTAAACAGAAACACGACTCCTTTCGGATGAAATCTGGGAAAGAAGATGGAAATCTGGGACAATGGAACCAGATTTCTGGGACAAAACTCTGATATTGACTTCTTGACCAAATCCCAGATTTAGACTTTAGATTTCTAGAAGAAATCTGGAATCTTGACAAGTGGGAAAGTTAAATGCATGAACCTTGATCCCAATCATTCATGCAAAGATTTTCTTTCCCGTTTCAACCTGCAAAAACAACAAGTTGATAAATAAAAAATTGTTTATTCACCAAGTTGAGTTCAATTCTTCTCTGTATCCCATTGTAGAAATACATTCTTCTCATAATGAGCAATAATTTTCAGTCTTGAACTCTTTCCATCTAATAGCTCCTTAATTCAGAATGTGTTCTTTCCTTTTGAGATCTCTATCTCCTTGAAAGTCATCATTAGTACGACATTTACAAATGACTTTTCATCTAATACTCCATATTTTATATGAATATTTCCTTTACTCCTTTAATTATTCCAACACACTTTAGAATGCATCTCATACCAATTTGAGATCCCTTTGAGAGGTGTTACATATATTTACTTCATATACTCCAAGCATACTTTATAGTTGGTCTAGACATACCGTATACAATTCAGTATCGTTCTGTGTGCCATGTCCATGATCCAAACATTTAATGAAATATATACTCTGGTTCAAGTCCTTATGTCGTTTCCCGTCTCATATATTCTCATTCATTGAGTGTAGGCGGCTACGCCAAAATCCATCATTTTGAAACTTCTTTGAATGAACTATATGTAAAACACATACATTATTAAGAATGTTGTGTCGCTTTATGTCATAACTGATTCTCTAAACCTCTCAGGTTTTTAATCAACAACTCCTTGTTAATTGATCAACGTATTTTGTAGGAAGTTTGTGAATCACTTCTAGATGCATTATTTAATCATTAATCTTTGCAACAATGATCCGACCTCGAAGAACTCTAACTTCTGTGCACATTGTGAAAACAATTTTCAGTATGATAATGATGAATTTTTATTTTTGAGCAACCAATGAAAACAATTTTGTAATCATGGGATTCATTCAATCATCTAATGATTCACCGATAACCTTTAGGTGTTATACTCCCAATTCTTAAGGTGGGACAAATTGGTATTCAACTCTAGTGTTATATCTCTTAAGACTTTCCTCCTCCTTTTTTCTTTGAACAATACTTCATAAATGGTATGGGTAGGTTGCACGACACATCTCTACTAGAATAATATCTCATATAAGTTAAGAAATAATAACATATTTCTATAGATGTCCGTTAAACTTTTTGATTAAAATGTTCTCTTTTTTGATCCCACCGAAAACTTAATCATAACCTGATCTACACTAGTAACACTACGTTATTGTACTCCTCTTAGTTTCCATGTATAATATTTTCTTCCGAGGAAAAATAATTAGTCTTACTAATCACTATTAATAATGTAATAAAGTGGCTATCTCCATCACCATCCTTTGTCCTCAACAAACTTAATACATCCCCATGTATTGATCACTAAAGGGGTTGTTTGTTTTTCAAGACGTAAAAGGTCTGAAGTCTGCGGACCACATCTGTAGGAAAAGAGATGGACCAAAGGTCCATCGTATACAAGAAGAAGACGGTTTGTTTATTAACGTCCGTGGCGTAACGTAACCTAACCTAACCATAACCATAACCATAACCATAACCCTAACCCACCACAACCCACCACAACCCACCACCACCAACACCCACCATAACCACCGTGAACCACCACAACCCACCATAACTATAACACCGATTAGAGTTCTTTTAAAGCACCTTAAAAAAGAAATATAATTAACCAACATACGTAAAAGAAAGCAACAATTATAGAACACAAATCAAAGCAAAGAACATTAAGAAGTGCAAAGGTAAAAAACCCATGTAATCGATTAAAGCCATAAAAGAAATATTCAAAAATTAAAGTAAAATATGAACTTGAAAGGCGGCGAGGAGGATCGTAAGCGTCATCGGGTACCCAAGTTCAATGACATGATAAAAGGTAATGAAGAAAGAAGTGCTTAGTGAGGCTGGTCTATTGAAGCGGCGTGAAGGGATGGTGGAAAGGGGAGGGAAGTTGAGCCTCGCGGCCTAAACCGGTGGCGAGAGGCTGCCCGGCATCTTCGAAAACCGTAGAAGATTAGAAGAAGATGAGAGAGATAGAGAGAGATGGAAGAGGGAGGAGGGCGACAGGAGGAGGGAAGAGGGCGTGGAGGGAGGAGGCAAAGGGGAGGAGGGCGGAGGGGAGAGGAGGCGACAGGGGGAGGGGATAGGAGGAGGAAGGAGGGAGGAAAGGGGAATCTCGGAATTGAAGAAGGAAAAAAAGAGGCGAAGAGTTGGGGAAACGTAAGAAGATATAGGTCCATGTCTGCACCTAGAAGAGGTTAGGAAGACCTTTTTGAGTAAAAGGTCATCTAAAAAACAAACAATCTGCGGACCCTAAACTTTTGCGCGTGTCTGCGTGGCGCAGACAAAAGAGATTAGAAGTACTTCTGGAAAAAAACAAATTAACACCACCTTAGTGTCTTTACCTATTTTATCAACACTCGACAAAAATCATGGTTAATGATCGTGATGGTTAGTATTTAGTGAATTCTAATTTCCAACGTATAATGGAGGTCTTGTATAATACGTTAATACATATAGGCTTCTATCTCATAGATTCCACGTACTATGATATTTTGTAAAACATGCCATCAAATTTGCAAAATTATAATCAACTTTTAAAAGCGTATTTAAATTTTTGAAACAAAGTAATACTAAAACAAATTCGAATCATGTTCGAAAACATCGTTCGAATTCAATAAAAACTAATAGAAAATTTTCTTCTCATCTCTTCAATTCAACTATCTCTTCTCCACAATAAACGGAACTTCAAGTTGCTTCGTCTCAGCTCCTCGGCTCTGTTCCCTTCTTGCAAATCATTACAATTGTGTAAAACACATACAGTGTTAAAAACACTTAAGATTTGATAAAAACAGTTGAGATTTGATAGGAAAGAAAGCTACAATAACATACATACCTCAAGGCCCATCTTGGTAGGCTAACAAAAATAACAGATGTCATCATTGTAGTTGTAGCCTAACATTCGCTATTTTTCTAATAATTCAACTAAAAACTTTATTGAGCTAAGGTGACAATAATTCAAAATAGAAAATCACATAAACCATAAATTGATGCAACGTTTGGGGTCAGGGGCAGAGGTTTTTTAGGGCCCGGGGCCCCCCCCAGCCCCCACCGATTTTTGGCTTATTGGTGGAATTTTGTAATTTTCATAGGTAAATTTAGTCCGGATTGAGTTCGGCCCCACCGATTTGATCTTCCGGTCACTATTGATCCAAAAAAATTAAGTCCGACCCCCAATGATTCAAGAACCAAGCTTCGCAACTTTTTGGGTCCAATCGTGATACCTCAAAGTTTGAAAACTCTAAAATAATAATAGCTATTTGTTATGTCAGATTCCTAACGAACTTAACATATCATGATACCTCAACGTTTGGGGTAGAAACGTATTTTGATCGAGTAAAAAGGGCATTGATAAAGAGAGCATATATGCCTAATTGCCTCATTATGTCTTTGTCATGATCCATCTAAAAAACCTCAGTACACGTGTTGTGAGCTCACAAGTAGATTTTTGTAGTCTTACAAGCAAACGAGGTAAGGTTTATGTTTCTAAGTTTCTTGTACGATCTTTAGTTCATGCACTCGCCTATGACCACCGAACAGGATTAAAATTGTGAAAACCCAATTTCCTATCACCGATGTTTCCTTAGAAGGTGGCCGGCGTTGTAATATAAAAAGGGGTAGCGACGCAGCTTGTAGCCCGTTTATCTGTGTGTCACTTGTGATTGACTGTTTTCTTATAACTAATTAATGTGTTAATAAAAAAAGTGTTAAAAAAAAAAACAAAACCAAAACAAAAAAATAGCCGTTGCACCTTGATTTAATATGAATACTCAATAGTATAGTATTTTGTAAAGCTATTTTTTTTCATTAGTTGGCTTGACTTTTCATCAAACCAGTTTTATAATTTGCAATAAGGATTAGAATTTATTTTAAATAAGGCTTTATAAATTATAATCAGTGAGTTTTCTAAAAAGATATTGTGTAATAGAATTTATATTCATAACAACCCATATAAAGCTTAAATTTATGAAAGGCATCCATGTCCTCAATTTCCAAAAGCTCATGGCATGTTTAAAAAAAATAAATAATAATATATGTTCATGACATTAATTCCAAGTAAACTATATTTAGGTTAATTCTTGAGTCTAAAAGGTTTCATAATTTTATTTGATCGTTTAGTATTTTATTAAAATTCATGAACTAGGAACAAAAACCGGTGTGAAAACGTAGCTATTGATCTGGAATGTTTTCACCTAAACCATTAACCTAACGAATTTGTTTAGCATGTAAAGGTCATAAAACCTTAAAATTAGCATTGAGGATATATAACAAACTTTTATCACAGAACTTAACTCAAAACGTACAACAAGATATATAAACCTATCTTTCCAAAATAAATGCAATAACCGCCGGTGGATCGTCATGTGTCTGGGCAGCCGGCCCAATCGGCATCAGTATAGGCAATCAGTGAATAGTTGGCTGTGGGGCCGAGAGTCAATCCCAAAGCTGAGGTGCCATGTATGTATCTGATAATTCTCTTTAAGCGTTCCAGTGATCAATGTGTGGGTCATGCATGTGCATACAAACTTGTTGTACAGCATAAGTAATGTATGGCCGTGTAAATGTGAGATACTGAAGGGTGCCAGCTAAACTCCGATACAAAGGGGGGTCATGAAAGCGGTCGCTGGAGGTGGCACTGAGTTTTGCATTAGTGTCAACCGAAGTAGCTACGGGGTTACATGACTGCATACCTGCACGTGCAATGATGTCATTGGCATAAGACTGCTGAGAGAGAAACATGGTGTTGGCAGATCTGGACACAGAAATGCCCAAGAAATAGCTGAGTGGGCCAAGGTCTTTCATTGCAAACTCAGCAGCTAGATTTTCCAGAAGACGATGACGAAGTAAGTCAGAAGATGTGACAAGTAGAATATCATCTACATAAAGTAATAACTAAGTTGTATCTCAGCCCTGGTATAGTGTGAATAGAGAAGCATCACACCGACTATGTTGAAATCCCATAGTGAGTACATGGTCTGTGAATCTTTGGTACCCTGCCCGAGGTGCCTGTTTGAGCCCGTAAAGAGACTTGCGCAAGAGTCAAACATGATCGAGAAGTTTTTATCCTTAAACCCCATAGGTTGATGCAGGTAGACAATTTCGTTTAAATTCCCGTACGTGTAAAAAAGCATTGGTGACATCTAAGTGATGCACCGCCCAACCCTTTGATAAAGCAAGAGATAGGACCATCCGAATGGTGGTAGGATTGACCACCGGACTAAATGTCTCACCACAATCTATCCCAACCTGTTGTGACAGACCATCACAGACCAATCTAGCTTTGTACCACTCCAGAGTACCATCCGACCTGAATTTGTGTTTGAATAACCACATGCATCTGATAATATTCATATTGGGTGAGCGTGGTACTAACTCTCATGTACCGTTTCTAATTAAAGCATTGTACTCAGTGGTCATGGCGAAGTGCCAAACCGGATCTCGTAAGGCATTGGTTGGTCATTTGGGAATGGGTTGGATGGTGGGTAGAGTGGTGGTGGTGTGTAGGTTGAATTGTTGTTTGGGTTTAAAAATACCACTCTTGGACCTTGTGTGTGTGGTACGAGGTGGTGGTTGGTTTGGCTGAGGAGGGTTGGCGGGTGGGTGGAGAGGAGGAATTGGGTCAGCGGGTGGTGGCGTAAGGAGGTCTGGTGCAGGATTAGTGAAGGAAGGTTGTGGGCCGGTTGTCGGGTGGGTTGGGCCGAGGGAGGGAGATGGAGTTTAGACGGGTATGTTTTGTTGAGGGCTTGTGGAGGAGTGGGCCGAGGGGTTGGTTGGGTGATGGGCCGTGGGTGGATTGGGTGGTTGAGGCATGGGCTGTTTAATGTGAGGGCAAAGGTGATGCGGGAAGCTGTCGGTTAAGAATTCGTATGTGGGGTTTGGGCCGATTGTTTGCTTAAAGGGAAAGGTGGTTTCATCAAAAGCTACATGACGGGAGATGAAGATTTGTTTTGTAGAAATATCAAGGCAACGATAGCCTCGATGTGAGGGTGGGTAACCAAGAAAGACACACGGGTGGGAACGGTTTTCAAGTTTGTGAATAATGGTAGAGGGAGTGAGAGGGTAACAAAGGCATCCAAAAACACGTAAATGGTCATAGGTGGGTGTGGTGTGGTATAGAATTTCAGTTGGGGTTTTTTTTGTGTTTGTTTGGAGGGTAAAATGTTTAAAGGTATGTGGCAATTTCAAGGGCAAAATGCGAAAGGTAAGAGGGTAGGTTGGCGTGAGCGAATAGGGTCCGAATCATGTTATTGATGTTCCGGATCTTTTGTTCCGCTTTGCCATTTTGTGAGTGTAGGATCGACGAACGGGTCAACCGACAATCACGAGGTTTATATTCAGAGTGCGGAATCCTCTAAATATGTTCTAATAACAAAAACAACCAAGAAACAATGATATGTGAGTAATTAACACACACAAATGGGTCAAAAGATTAAAGATTTATCATTAAAACAGAGCTCGAGTGTTTACAATGATCAAACCAGACTTCTCAGACCAGGGGAGGGTGTTTGGAGAGTGTGTGTGGCAAGAACTGATGATTAGGGCAATGAATGGGCCTATTTATACCTCCTGTACTCGTACAGAACAGGTCAGGCGATTAGAATGCTATACCACATGCAGTACTAGCGATTGGGCTTCAATCGCATGAAACAACTAGCCATTAGCCTCCTAATCACGTATAGGTACTAGTGATTACAGCCAATCGCATGAACATAGAGTCCTAATCGCCTGATCAGCCCAAACAAACCCAAAACGCTTATAAACATCTCCAAACACCCCGAAACACGTCCAAACAACATATATACTAGCCTAGGGACATCATGCACTAACAGTGAGGATGTGTATGGGCAAGAAAGTCGGTAGAGGATGCCATTTGTTGTTAAAAAAATTTGGAATGCATTGTTAACATATTCACCCCCGTTGTCAAATTGAAAGGTTTTTATGTTTGTTTCAAATTAGTTTTTAATTATTGATGCAAAATTGGTGAAAGATGGGAAGACTTGCGATTTGTGTATGATAGGGTAAGTTCATAAAAAAATTGTGTGATCATCTAAAAACAATACATAATATTTATGGCCCGAGGAGCTGATGATTGGTGAAGTCCAAACATCGCTGTGAACAATATCAAAGGGTTTAATACTAGCATTGCTAGAAGGAAAAAAATGGTAAACGTACACTTTTACCAAAAACACATGACTGGCATACATTATTCAAATGTTTATAAAAAAACAATAGAATTAGATGACTTTATTTATTCAAAGAAGACCATCCGGGGTGGCCAAGACGGTGATGCCAGATGTGTGACGAGATAACTGTAAAAGCAGTGGGTTGAGTGGAAGAGGACCCCAACACCAGAGTGTAAAGATCACCGCTGCTGTTGCACCGAAGAAGCGGGGACTTGGTCTTGTAATCCTTCACAAGAAAACCAAACGGGTCAAATTCCACAGAGACAGAATTATCCGTAGTAAATCTATGGACAGAGATAAGGTTTTTAACAAGTCTAGGGGAGTAAAGGACGTTTTTGAGGATAAATAGGGGAAATGGTTTGGGTAGGTATTTTGTGCCTTGACGAGAACTGGTATGGAGTCACCATTACCTACAATTATATTCTAAGACATGCAAGAATTAGAAAAGGTATGAAAGTCACCTTGCTCGTGATACATAGTGGAAGATGCTCCAGTATCATGTATTGAGTAGGGTTAGGCTGCTGTAGGGATATTGTGCAGGGACATTGTATAGAGGGCATGGGTGGCTAGGGGTGGGGAAAATATATGGACAACTAAAGGTAACGGAATGGGAAAGTCCTAAGTGCCTAGATCATTTTCACACACTCTCGTCTAATGTGGTCTTGTAATGCATAAGTCACAAAAGTTCTAACCATGTCATGCTAAAGGGGAATACCTCTCATAAACAAACGAGTGAGGATGTAGAGTGTGTGTGTGTGTGTGTGTATATATATATATATATATATATATGTAGTGGTATGCTCGATAAGGCTCAAAATGCTCACATGTAGGGGTAGGAGTTAATTAAGATCTTTTGACTACCAAAACCTCCCTAATCTCCCGCAAGATTGTTGGGCAGACTCAAAGGGTTTGAAAATATTTTTATTACAAAAAACACTTTAAAAACTTTGCCTTTCAGACACTGTTCGCGGACTTTATTGTGACACCCGGCAAATCCAGGTTAACAACGTTGTCTAAACTAAAGTCTACCTTAGCGAGTCACGCGTATATTATACTTAACTGGGATAGTTGAGTCGTGTTACGGTTCGGGAACTGTTAGTTTGGTATAGAGGATCATTAGATGTTAGTCTAGAGGCTCATTAGATGTCGGTCCTTAACCAAATGTACAAAGGGTGACGATTCGTAGAATCGTCAGAGCATAGGGAACATACAAGTCTCGAGTCCCGGGAATTGGTGAACGAGTGTGAATATGTTTGTTTGCAAGTATTATGTGTTTACAATCATTATGTGACTTGTCGGTATGTGAAAATGTGTTAACATATGTTAAAACGGGGTTTAACGCGCAAAATACACGGAACCAACCCCTATAGGCGATTAGGGGAGGCTAATCGCCTATAGGGGATGCGATTGGGCCTCATTGGGGGCGATTGGGTGCTAATCGCATGCCCTAGGGGGCGATTAGACCCTAATTGCATGTAATGTCATGCGATTAGCAACCCTAATCGCGTGTAACTGCTGCATAATCGCATGGAACGTGCTGGACGACTAAAAACGACTATAAATACAATACTTGACCTCCTAAACTTCATATTAGCAACCCTAGTCGTCCCACAACTCGCCCAAACACACACACAACCTCTGGAACACGATTTTGGATCAAAACACAAGATTTCAAGCCTATTACATCAATCTATCACAAATCAAAGGTGTGGTTTTCATTCATGCAACCTTTATTAACGTTTTTATTGAATCCCTAATGGTCCAGACCTGTTTTAAAACAAATAAGTCTTCTGAAAATCGTTAATAAACATTGTTAATCGGATTCTAACTATCATGCATGTTGTATGTGTGTTTATGATTAAAAGATAGGGTTTTTATGATTCAAGAAGGATGATTAACATGTTATTAAGGTAGTTACAGATTGATGATGATGGCATGATGATGAAATCTGAGTTATTGTTAATTAGGGTTACGGTTTTGCATGCTAATGTGATGTTTAATGTTATGTGTATTGTCTTTAAGATACATGATTGCATTCAGGGCTGGTAGATCGAGGTTAAACGAAGGATTTTGATGGAAATATGTTTGATATAGTTGTTTGGTTGATATTTGATGTTTACACACGTTCTGGGATTGATTTGGAGTGTTAAACGCGCGAAAACCGGAACAACAATGCTGTAGGCGATTAGCAACCCTAATCGCCTATGCTATAGGCGATTAGGAGGCTAATCGCCTGATATGACACCCTAATCGCCTATAGTATAGGCAATTGGGGCTAATTGCCTTCGTTGCATGCAATTGTGATCCTAATTGCTAGTTAAGTCCTGAAATGCATGTCTTTTGACCTAATTGCCTATAGACTCCTGAAATGCATGTCTTATGACCTAATTGCCTATAGACTCCTGAAATGCATGTCTTATGACCTAATTGCCTATAGACTCCTGATTTGCATGTCTTATGACCCTAATTGCCTATAGTATAGGCAATTAGCATTCCTAAATGCCTGTTGACTTTCATAATCGCTAGTTGACTTTTCCTAATCGCCTGTACTACTGCTGTAAGTATATTTTGACATTCCGAGACCCGATTTGACACCTAGGAACATGCTAGGAACCCCGTAACATATCTAATAAGTTGGTAACATGTGTTCGGACTTATTTATGTGATACTTGAACTACGTGCTATAACTTGTTGGACTTTAACGTATGTTAAGTGTGTATTGCATGATTGTATGTTTGTGAGTACAAGTATAACACGGGGAGTCTCGGGTCACCAATGGGATGTCGAGTCTTGTACTTTGGGTTAATTTAACAGTCGCGGTGTTTTCAAACGAACTTGGTTATGGCCTGGACATCTAGGGACTAACTAACCTACGGGTTATTAGTCTAAGTACTTGTAACTGTCATATGTTAGGTCGCCGCTTTACGTGGCTAGCATAGCTTGCTGATATTATTCGTATATCGAAGTAACGCAACCTAAGGTGAGTTTACGGCCCCTCTTTTAACTGGTTTCACTTTTTGGGGGAGAAAACATGTGTTAAACTTATGTTTTGGTAACAACTGTCATACTATGGGTTTCTATGGTTTACTATACGATCTTTGGAAGTCCCGGGGGAAACCATGAATGTGCGGGTTAGCACAACGGGGAAATGTGAATAGATCTATTGGGAATGACCAACCCCGCTCGTCGGCTTGGAGGGCCGGGCGAGTGCATATTGTCTCAAACAGGAACAGGTTTACTATTCGGGCACAACATCTGGTTTGCGAGTTAGTAATGGTTTTCCAATCGTAGACGTAATAAACATACGCCTAGCTAGCGTACCTTGGTTTGCAAATTGTTATAGTATGGACAGGTTGAACTTGGTACTTTGATTTCAAAACCTGTAAACTCACCAGCATTTTTGTGCTGACGTAAACTCTTACATGTTTTCTCAGGTCGCTAAGGTAGCATAATGGAACTAGGGCGCACGCGTCTGTACGGCGTCTAGTTAGGATTGCATGGTTTTCAAACGTTGAACATTTGGGTTACTTTTGGATTATGTTTTGAGAATAAGCTTCCGCTGTATTTGGGGATTTTAAACTATGTTTTTGAAATTGCATATGTTCATTTAGATTTGTTTATTGTGATCGTTGGTTTGGATCCTGGTTTGTCATGCGCCTCGCGGTAAAACTCCGCAAGTGGATTTTGAGGGTGTGACAGATTGGTATCAGAGCCAATGGTTATAGTGAACTAGGACTGCATGTAGAGTCTAGTCTATAGCCGAGTCGCACACACTAGACGATCACATAGTACTAAACATTATGGTGGATTACGTATGGGCTTGTCGGGGTGTCTCTAAATCATCTGACCTTCCTATGTTACATCATCCGTTCTATCTTAGTCGGGTTACTTGCTTTCTAGGCAGTGTGGTATATTGGGGTAAATCGTGTACTCTTGAGATTTGTCCAAGGCTCGGACATCTCCCTTTCATACTCCAATAGAAACACTTTCCACAAACTACCGTAGCATTACGGTGTATAGCTAAGAGTCTATGTTCGGTGACTTGAACTTTGAACTAGGAGAACACCTGGAGGACCATGTAGAGCGGTTTATCATTTTGGGTGCACACAAAATCATAAACCGAAATGCATGAAAGCCCTAGTGAGCTCTGGGTTTGAATGGATAGTCCTGAGTTGGATCTAGCTTTGATCTTGTAAATACTAGTGGTTACCATTAGCTGCGAAACTAAATTTTCTCGTTCTTTCTGTTAGAATCATGTCTGGAGTACGAGGAGGACGTGGAGGTGGCCGCAATGGTGGGCGTGGTGGTGGTCGCGGTGGTGGTGGTGGTCGTGGAGGTGTAAACCTATCACAGGAAGATCTGAACAACTTACTGCAAGCTGCCTTTCAGTTAGGGCACAATGGTGGTGGTAAGTTGATTTATCCACTTTTGCCTCATTAGTGAACCTTGTTTACATTCTTCGTGGTTTCTCATACGTTTCATTTCAGGTGGTCCTGTTAACCCACCCCCACCCATGTGTACCTACAAGATGTTTCGGGACTGTAAGCCCCAGGAATTCTCTGGCACTGAGGGTGCGGTGAGTTTGCTCAGGTGGCTGGAAAAGGTGGAGTCAGTGTTCCTGATGTGTAACTGTCTCCCAGAGGATCGAGTTAAGTATGCTGCTGCGTTATTCCAGGATGTTGTTTTGACCTGGTGGAATAACATCACCCAGAATATGGGTATAGGGGAGGCGTATGCTATGCCTTGGGAAAATTGTGTTCAACTACTGAAGCGAGAGTACTGTCCCAGGGAAGAAGTTCAAAAGCTGGAACATGAGGTGTGGAACCTCAAGATGACCGGGTCTGAGATTGAAAAGTATACGGTAAGGCGTAATGAGTTGGCAGTGCTGTGTCCTGATCTGCATGTGCCAGAATACCGGAGGATCGAACACTATATCTCGGGGCTAGTACCAGAGATCGCGGGGTTGGTGGCAGCGGGAAATCATCCTACATACTCAGAGGTGGTCCGATCGCTCACAGGATGACAAACTTGAAGGTGAATGAGGGTATCTTGCCTGCTAAGGGTTCGACTGTCAAGGCCCCGGAGAATAACAAGCGTAAATGGGATAATGAGGGAAAGGATCTGTGCCAGCACAGCAGGGTAAGAGGTTCGATAGCGGGGTTCTTCTTCTACTGGTAATAAACAGGGTGGTTATGCGGGGAAATTACCTAAATGCAACAAGTGTGGGCGTCATCATCAGGGGGACTGCGACCGTAATCGTTGCCATCGTTGTCAGCGACTGGGGAATTTTGCTAAAGACTGTCGGGCGACACTTCCATCGACCCAGGCCCCAACTACTAACTCGGCTCCTACTACTCAAGGAACTACGGGAAGACAGGGATGTTACAACTGTGGGGAGACTGGGCATTACAAGAAGGATTGCCCGAAACTGAAGCAGGGCGGGAACAACGGTAACGGGAACAACGGGGGCGGTGGCAGGAATGCACGTGCCTTCGTCATTGGAGCCGCAGAGGCTAGGCAGGATCCTGACACAGTTACCGTACGTTCCTTCTCAATAATCACTCCGTTAGTGTTTTATTTGATTCCGGTGCCGATAAAAGTTTTATATCTATGGAAGTTAGTCGACTGCTAGATGTAGTACCCGTATCATTAGAGGCTAAGTATATAATTGAAATGGCTGACGGTAAAAAGATTGAAGCTACTTGTATCCTTCGGGAGTGTCAACTAGAGTTGTCGGGTTTGTCGTTCCCCATCGACCTTATGCCGGTACCTTTGGGTAGTTTTGACGTTGTTGTAGGCATGGATTGGTTGTCTTTGTATCGCGCTGAGATCGTTTGTTACGAAAAGATTATTCGGATTCCTCTCCCTGATGGAGAATTCCTTTCTGTGTACGGTATCAAGGGCGGTGCTCCGCTAAATCTCATCTCCAGCATGAAAGCCCTTAAGTATCTTCGAAAGGGTTATTCGGCCGTTTTGGCACTTTTATCTGTTTCCTCTACCGATGAGAAGAAGATCGATGATATTCCTGTTGTACGCGAGTTTCCTGATGTATTTCCTGATGATTTATCTGGCCTTCCTCCCCATCGTCAGGTTGAGTTCGGTATTGATCTTGTACCAGGGCTGCTCCTATTGCTCGGGCCCCCTACCGTCTTGCACCTCCCGAGATGCAGGAATTGTCTAGTCAGTTACAGGAACTCTTGGACAAGGGTTTCATCAGACCAAGTTCTTCCCCTTGGGGAGCCCCGATTCTGTTCGTTAAGAAGAAGGATGGAAGTTTCCGATTGTGTGTGGATTACAGAGAATTGAACAAGGTAACCATCAAGAACCGTTATCCTCTTCCACGTATTGATGATCTATTTGACCAACTCCAGGGTTCTAGCTACTACTCTAAGATTGATTTGAGGTCCGGTTATCACCAGTTGCGCGTAAGGGAAGCTGACGTTGCAAAGACTGCCTTTCGTACACGTTATGGCCATTTCGAATTCTTGGTCATGCCTTTCGGTCTCACAAACGCACCGGCGGTTTTCATGGACTTGATGAATCGCGTTTGCAAACCATATCTTGACAAGTTCGTTATCGTGTTTATTGATGATATCCTGATTTACTCCAAGAACAAGACCGAACACGAGGAACACCTGCGTTTAGTTTTGGAACTTTTGCGACGGGAACAACTTTACGCTAAGTTCTTAAAGTGTGACTTTTGGTTACGCGAAGTTCAGTTCCTAGGACATGTGGTTAATGAACTAAGAATCCATGTCGATCCAGCTAAGATTGAAGCGATCAAGGACTGGGGAGCACCAAAGACGCCAACTGAGGTGCGGCAATTTCTAGGCCTTGCGGGCTATTATCGTCGTTTCATTAAGGGGTTCTCGAAGATCGCTCAACCCCTCACCACTCTTACTCAGAAGGATAGAAAATTCGACTGGGGTGAACCACAAGAGTCGGCATTTCAAGAACTAAAGTCTAAACTTTGTTCTGCTCCTATTTTGTCCTTGCCTGAAGGCCCTGATGATTTCGTTGTTTACTGTGATGCTTCTATTCATGGTCTCGGTTGCGTGTTGATGCAACGCGAGAAAGTGATTGCGTATGCTTCTCGTCAAATCAAGGTGCACGAGAAGAACTACACCACCCATGACTTGGAGTTGGGTGCAGTGGTTTTCGCGTTGAAAATTTGGAGACATTACTTGTACGGTACCAAATGCACCATCTACACCGATCACAAGAGTCTTCAACATATTTTCGACCAACAACATTTGAACATACGACAACGTCGTTGGATTGAACTTCTGAATGACTATGATTGCGCTATTAAGTACCATCCTGGCAAGGCGAATGTAGTAGCAGACGCCTTGAGCAGGAAGGAATCAATTAAACCTCGTCGCGTTCGGGCGTTGCAACTCACCATTCATTCCTCTCACCTTGCTCGTGATACATAGTGGAAGATGCTCCAGTATCATGTATTGAGTAGGGTTAGGCTGCTGTAGGGATATTGTGCAGGGACATTGTGTAGAGGGCATGGGTGGCTAGGGGTGGGGAAAATATATGGACAACTAAAGGTAACGGAATGGGAAAGTCCTAAGTGCCTAGATCATTTTCACACACTCTCGTCTAATGTGGTCTTGTAATGCATAAGTCACAAAAGTTCTAACCATGTCATGCTAAAGGGGAATACCTCTCATAAACAAACGAGTGAGGATGTAGAGTGTGTGTGTGTGTGTGTGTATATATATATATATATGTAGTGGTATGCTCGATAAGGCTCAAAATGCTCACATGTAGGGGTAGGAGTTAATTAAGATCTTTTGACTACCAAAACCTCCCTAATCTCCCGCAAGATTGTTGGGCAGACTCAAAGGGTTGAAAATATTTTTATTACAAAAAACACTTTTAAAAACTTTGCCTTTCAGACACTGTTCGCGGACTTTATTGTGACACCCGGCAAATCCAGGTTAACAACGTTGTCTAAACTAAAGTCTACCTTAGCGAGTCACGCGTATATTATACTTAACTGGGATAGTTGAGTCGTGTTACGGTTCGGGAACTGTTAGTTTGGTATAGAGGATCATTAGATGTTAGTCTAGAGGCTCATTAGATGTCGGTCCTTAACCAAATGTACAAAGGGTGACGATTCGTAGAATCGTCAGAGCATAGGGAACATACAAGTCTCGAGTCCCGGGAATTGGTGAACGAGTGTGAATATGTTTGTTTGCAAGTATTATGTGTTTACAATCATTATGTGACTTGTCGGTATGTGAAAATGTGTTAACATATGTTAAAACGGGGTTTAACGCGCAAAATACACGGAACCAACCCCTATAGGCGATTAGGGGAGGCTAATCGCCTATAGGGGATGCGATTGGGCCTCATTGGGGGCGATTGGGTGCTAATCGCATGCCCTAGGGGGCGATTAGACCCTAATTGCATGTAATGTCATGCGATTAGCAACCCTAATCGCGTGTAACTGCTGCATAATCGCATGGAACGTGCTGGACGACTAAAAACGACTATAAATACAATACTTGACCTCCTAAACTTCATATTAGCAACCCTAGTCGTCCCACAACTCGCCCAAACACACACACAACCTCTGGAACACGATTTTGGATCAAAACACAAGATTTCAAGCCTATTACATCAATCTATCACAAATCTAAGGTGTGGTTTTCATTCATGCAACCTTTATTAACGTTTTTATTGAATCCCTAATGGTCCAGACCTGTTTTAAAACATATAAGTCTTCTGAAAATCGTTAATAAACATTGTTAATCGGATTCTAACTATCATGCATGTTGTATGTGTGTTTATGATTAAAAGATAGGGTTTTTATGATTCAAGAAGGATGATTAACATGTTATTAAGGTAGTTACAGATTGATGATGATGGCATGATGATGAAATCTGAGTTATTGTTAATTAGGGTTACGGTTTTGCATGCTAATGTGATGTTTAATGTTATGTGTATTGTCTTTAAGATACATGATTGCATTCAGGGCTGGTAGATCGAGGTTAAACGAAGGATTTTGATGGAAATATGTTTGATATAGTTGTTTGGTTGATATTTGATGTTTACACACGTTCTGGGATTGATTTGGAGTGTAAAACGCGCGAAAAACCGGAACAACAATGCTGTAGGCGATTAGCAACCCTAATCGCCTATGCTATAGGCGATTAGGAGGCTAATCGCCTGATATGACACCCTAATCGCCTATAGTATAGGCAATTGGGGGCTAATTGCCTTCGTTGCATGCAATTGTGATCCTAATTGCTAGTTAAGTCCTGAAATGCATGTCTTATGACCTAATTGCCTATAGACTCCTGAAATGCATGTCTTATGACCTAATTGCCTATAGACTCCTGAAATGCATGTCTTATGACCTAATTGCCTATAGACTTCTGATTTGCATGTCTTATGACCCTAATTGCCTATAGTATAGGCATTTAGCATTCCTAAATGCCTGTTGACTTTCATAATCGCTAGTTGACTTTTCCTAATCGCCTGTACTACTGCTGTAAGTATATTTTGACATTCCGAGACCCGATTTGACACCTAGGAACATGCTAGGAACCCCGTAACATATCTAATAAGTTGGTAACATGTGTTCGGACTTATTTATGTGATACTTGAACTACGTGCTATAACTTGTTGGACTTTAACGTATGTTAAGTGTGTATTGCATGATTGTATGTTTGTGAGTACAAGTATAACACGGGGAGTCTCGGGTCACCAATGGGATGTCGAGTCTTGTACTTTGGGTTAATTTAACAGTCACGGTGTTTTCAAACGAACTTGGTTATGGTCTGGACATCTAGGGACTAACTAACCTACGGGTTATTAGTCTAAGTACTTGTAACTGTCATATGTTAGGTCGCCGCTTTACGGGGCTAGCATAGCTTGCTGATATTATTCGTATATCGAAGTAACGCAACCTAAGGTGAGTTTACGGCCCCTCTTTTAACTGGTTTCACTTTTTGGGGGAGAAAACATGTGTTAAACTTATGTTTTGGTAACAACTGTCATACTATGGGTTTCTATGGTTTACTATACGATCTTTGGAAGTCCCGGGGGAAACCATGAATGTACGGGTTAGCACAACGGGGAAATGTGAATAGATCTATTGGGAATGACCAACCCCGCTCGTCGGCTTGGAGGGTCGGGCGAGTGCATATTGTCTCAAACAGGAACAGGTTTACTATTCGGGCACAACATCTGGTTTGCGAGTTAGTAATGGTTTTCCAATCGTAGACGTAATAAACATACGCCTAGCTAGCGTACCTTGGTTTGCAAATTGTTATAGTATGGACAGGTTGAACTTGGTACTTTGATTTCAAAACCTGTAAACTCACCAGCATTTTTGTGCTGACGTAAACTCTTACATGTTTTCTCAGGTCGCTAAGGTAGCACAATGGAACTAGGGCGCATGCGTCTGTACAGCGTCTAGTTAGGATTGCATGGTTTTCAAACGTTGAACATTTGGGTTACTTTTGGATTATGTTTTGAGAATAAGCTTCCGCTGTATTTGGGGATTTTAAACTATGTTTTTGAAATTGCATATGTTCATTTAGATTTGTTTATTGTGATCGTTGGTTTGGATCCTGGTTTGTCATGCGCCTCGCGGTAAAACTCCGCAAGTGGATTTTGAGGGTGTGACATTTATTAAGGTGTTTGAAATTTGCGAAATTTTAAATACCTTACACTTAATTCCTTAACATATTTTTAAATTAATTTTCTATGATATGTATATGCAAAGAAAATAAGCGGAATAGTCAAAAGAAACAAGTGTCCCCCTCCTTTTTGCTCTCAAACGGACTGCGTGCGGTCAATCCCCGCAGCAGGCTCAACACGAATCTTTCTTCGAGAGAAACCAATTGGAATGAACTACAATAATTTATTAGTAACGAAAATAAAATAAAAGCTACTGGATACTAATGTCGAGAGAGCATACCTGGGTGATAGAAAATATCAAGATTGAACGACCATACCTGATGGTACTTGACCAATTTTCTACTGTAGGCACCAACCTCCCAACCTATTCATAGAAATTCAGGCTGCCTCCATGGGGGCGTCACGTTTCACGTCTTTGGCTGACAAAATGTGTGTTGCTCAGACTGCTTCCTTCATGGCTTTCGGGCCACTGGTCATGTTCTTCTTCCTTCTGCCTCTTTTTCTCCTACTACCCTTTTGACGATTGTCCCAATACTCATCGATCCACTTGGTGTTGTCAAGCCCCACTGCAGATTCCTCTGGTGGTGTCACTAAAGCACCCTTGGCTTTCTTTAATTTATAATCTAATTGTTTATCAATAAAGTTGGCCATGTCGAATGGATCGTTAGACACATAATCTTTTCCTCCAATGGTGTAGTGCAGCTTGTAGTTTCCAACCCGAAGTGTAAGAACTCCTTCACTCATATCTATAGTTGCTCGAGCGGCGGCTAAGAACGGACGACCGAGAATAAAAGGAACATTACTCTCCCCCATGTTAAGGATGACGAAATAGACGGGAAAAACGAATTTTCCTACCTTAATAAGCAGGTTTTCAATAATTCCCTCAGGTTACTTTATGGTACCATCCGTCAACTCGATTGTAGCTATCAAAGGTCGTGGCTCGCCCAAGTTGAGTTGATTGTAGATATAAGTGTGCATAACGTTCACACTCGCACCAAGATTGGCCAAGGCATTGGAACATGCTAGAGAAAACTTCCCTGGATAGGTCAGCTTCGGCGGGATACTTTGCTGTAGGAACGGTGCACACTCCAATGCGTTGCCTTTGATCGTTGCCTCGAGGTTTCTCTAGTTTCTCAAGAAGTCCTTCAAAAATTTTACATATTTGGGCATTTATTGGATGACTTTTATAAAAGGTAGGTTGACATGGATTGACTTAGGAGCTCGGTGAACTTCTGATACTGCTCGTACGTCTTCTGCTTCATCAAACGACCAAAATAAGGTATGTTAGGCCAATATTTTCTTCGAATTGCTTTTGATGGTGGTTCTTCCGGTGGAGCACTCGGAAGATTCTGGTTGGTTGTAGGGCCTGCTTAACCGGTGGTGGTGAATTGGCGGTCGAGTTTATTTCTGGTGTGATAACATTGGGAACGGTTATGGTTGGTTCAGGTTCATTTTCGGGTGGAATGGGTGGTATAACTTGTTTGTTAGTAGGTATGGATGGTTCGGGATAAACTCTGCTACTACGAAGAGTTATGGCACTCACATTTGCCTTTGGGTTGGTTTCAATGTTGCTTGGAAGACTTCATGTGGGCCTCTCTGCGAGTGACTTGGCCATAACGCCCATTTGTATCTCCAAGTTCCTGATGGTGGACTGGATTCCTTGAAGCCTTTTATCGGTGTTGTTGAAATTCTCGTCCACTCGGGCTGCTGATCGGGCTTTGAGCTTGGCGAGCTATTCATCCACTGATGGATAACTGTTGTTTGGAGGGCGTTGTTAGTTGCCTTGTTGAATGAAGCCGGGTGGTTGCATGCTATTACTGGTGTTCTTCCACCCGAAGTTTGGATGATCGTGCCAACCAGGATTCTACGTGTTGTTGTAAGGATTGTTTGGCAGGCGGTTTGTACCAATGAAGCCAACTTGCTCAACATTGACCTGGGGAGGAGTAAGACTCCTGTCTTGCGGCTACAACTCTGTGGCGGTGATGGCATTGACTTGTGCTTTGCTCATTTGGTTGAGTCGAGTTGATAGTGCCTCGATCTGAGCTTGCAAAGAAGTGGTGGGATCAACTTGATAAAGAACGGGTTTGATGGTCAACTTGGAGGGTTGCACCATTGATAACTGTTCACGGCAATTTCTCCTATGAGATCATACACTTCTTGCGGCCTTTTGTTCTTGAAAATTCCTCCCGCGATCGCGTCAACTGTCTACCTTGCTTGATTTCCTAGTGGTTTTGGGTGATTTTGGGTTGTTTCTCTCTCGAATGTGGTTTTTATGAAATGATCCCAAGCTCCAAATGATACCTAGAAGTCCCAAAGATAGCAGAAACTTCATGTAGAAGGTGGAGAATTTGATGGGTTAAGGGATGCCAAAGTGAGGAGTGGATGTCTTTATTTATAGGCCTCCAGCAGGAGCATGCCCGTTCTCAAGATTGTAGCACGCTCATGCTTGAAACTTGGTACTGTTGCAAAGTCCTTGTACACTGGTGCTATTGGGTTAGTTTTCAAGCATGCCCATGCTTGCCAGTTTGGACAACCGTCTTGTCAATTTGGTCGGTTCTGGAACATTTCTAGATACGCATTGACTTGAGCATAGCTATGCACTATGGTGGCCACGCCCGTGCTTGACGGTGCATGTTGACTTTTGCTTCCTGCTGGTTTGGAAATGTTGACTTGTTGACCCGGGACAGGTGCACGGCCGAAGCGCGGCCGTGCTGCATCTGAAACAACTCTCTAAGTCTTCAATACCTTTTGTGTCGTTTTTCTCCTCTTTTCACTCCTTAATCTTAAAACCTGCAGTTATCAACAAAGAAGGGTAAATCATGAGAAAACTAAGATAAAAGCATGATTTTGGGTGGAAACGGGTGAAAATGTATATGTAAAACGTGTGTAATTCTCGGCACACCAATATTAATCATCAGTCTTATCAAAAATCCCCAAAATATCCCTAAACTCATAACACATCATATTCCAATCAAACATACCCTAAACATGCTTCTAAAACATGGATACTCATCATACATCGGCGTATAATCATTTCCATAGTATCTAACACTTAACCACTAATTATTTAATCATTAGCATCTTTGAATACCTTGGTTTTTAGAAGCAAAAAAAACACATTAAAATGATTAGATCTAGATTACAAAAGGTTTTTAGGTAGGTTTTGTTGATGAAAACATTTCAAAGTCAAATCTAGACATCAAGGGTTTATGAAAATAATATCAAAATGGAAGGAAAAGGTATTAGATAAGTTACACACCCTAGCTTAGATATGGATTTGTGAGTGCTTTTTGGTTAGGAATCAATGATTTGAGGGCCGAAACTCAGGGTCTAGGGTAGAGAGAGAGAGAGCACTTGGGGGCGAGCTAGGGTTTGTAAAATGAAGAAAACATGTTAAAACGGGGTATTTATACTTGGTGATGTTGTTGGGGGCGAAAGGGTCAAGCTCTTCGCCCCTTTTCACACGAAGGGGTCCCAAAACAAGTCAATTCCTTCGCTTGTGATGAGCCCTTCACATGGAACCTTCCCAAAATAAAGCCCTTCGCTATCAGCATCATATTCTGCATACAAAACGTATATTATCATATAATTTCACATAAACATGCATTCTTAAGTTACCAATGATTTATAACATGTAAATATCCAAAGATTATCTATATTGCATTATTGGTTCACTAATGGACGCGATACGAGACTCGTGTGCGTGAGCTTTTTGGTGATTCCCCAAATCACCGAACCATGAATATTGTGTGTGTAAACCGACTCCCGATGATTCCCCGAATCATCGAACCGACTCAAATAACCCAGCTAAGTTCGTTTAGTAAATGTTTTGCTAAGGTAGACTTAACCCAGTTAAGTTCATTTAGTAATTGTTTTTCTAAGGTAGACTTAAGTGTTTGTTAGGATTATTAACCTATGTTTTCCAGGTGTCACAGTCGATGTTGCCCTCTATTATGCCAACATAGGCTCCAATGTCAACTCCAAACTTCATTGGATCCTTAATCTCTAGATGGATCTTGAAATGCTAGTTGCGCTTCGATTGATATGTCTCTTGTAGCACGATAGTCATATCATACACATGTAGGAACTCTAACTCATTTTGGAGACTTTTAGACACGATCGTCAAAATAAGGTACAAAACCATATTCGAGTCATTCGCGTGTAACATCCAGTCAGTTTGAGTGTCCTCTTTGGAGGGACTAGTGGGAAATGTATATCGTAAACATACAATCTCTTTATGGGAAGTTATTGTCATGGGGTTTATTTCGATACATTATGTACCGATGAGGATATTTCACAGCCTAAAGAGTAAACATCTATAAAATAAAATAAAAATATTTGGTATTCAATGTTTGAAATCCAAAATAAATTTATGACCTAATTTCAAAATGTTTGTGAGAAATTGATATCCCATTTCGTAATACGAGTGAATGGCTAAGCAATGTTTGCTAACATTATTATGTGAGTGGGTAACATTTACCATTTTGTCGACACAACTCTCAGGTTGGGGTCGCATGACACGATTGTCAAGGTAATGGCATGTTTATTCCTAACTACGCCCACTTGATACAACCTCAAACGATATTGGCCCTCAATTCGAAACATGTTGAACTGGCCTAAGTGTGTAAGAAACCGCGATTCAACCTCTCCCTAAAACCGCAGGTCCAGTGCAGGGTAATTGCTAACAAAGGGTTTCAGGTAAACTGGATGGAGTGTTTACCTAATTTGGGTGGCGCAACAATATTGATTTTAATTTGGGTTTTAATTTATTATTTATTACTAAGTAGGGTCAAAAATATTTGGACGACAAGTTGTAGGATAACAAGTTGTGCAATTTTAGTAAACGGGTATCACTTCATGTTCGTGATGTCACACAAGTTCTAAAACAAAAGTAGCATATGGCTTAACACAAACAATTAGTGTGTGTATATATATATATATATGTGTGTGTGTGTGTGTGATAATAATAATATTGTCTTTTTTTATCCTTCTCACCCTTCTCATTTATTTCTACTATGTTGGATAATTTGACACTGGCGAACTTATGTACTCTTAAATACTTTGATACTTGTATATTATAGGATTTAAACTATGCATATCTTGAATAGAGAGAAACACTTAACCACCAAATACTTTAGATACATTATTTTATTAGACTTCTAGCATTCACATCCCATTCATCAAAGCCTCCTCCATTTTCAATATTTGAAAAATCCTACTAAAAACCAACTATATCCCATCCGCCATTTTTTACTCCACTCTTATATTTTGAAAAATGGTCATCCTAGTTTTTCATATTTAAAAAGCTATTGTTCATCTTTTCTCAAATCATTGTGAGTGTATAAAAATGAGAAATATAACTTTTAGTTAAATGGTGAATGGGATGTAATAGGTTTTTTCAAAATGAGAGATAAATTTTAAAAAGTATAATTTTTAGTTAAATAATATGAGTAGAAAATCATGGATAGAATATGAATGTTATTACACTCAAAATCTAAAGTGCTTGTCTGCAAATTGCTTTATAGTTTAACTATTATTATATATTAGTTTGCATTGTTAATCTAAAGTTCTTTTACTGATTTAGGTATTAAAGGAGGTAATTTTATTCCTCAAATATAATAGTGGACTAGAACACTAGAAGCAATTTGTTATAATATTTTTTCCACTTAAAGCTTTAGTCTCAGCTAAGTATTAATGTGTCATGGATTCCAACTTTACTAGTAATAATCTAATTTTATAAATAGATGGATGCACTTCCTAAATGATTTATTTATATCAATTAAGAATGTGATTGTAATATATATATATATATATATATATATATATATGATCCTGTAAGAAATTGATTTATGTGAAAGGTGTAAGAAAACTTCATAGCCATATAATCAAATATGAGATTAAGGATATTTAAGAGTTTTTAACAATTTTTAAATTAATAAAATCCCATAAAATTAGCACTCTCATTCAAAATTCTCTCCATAATACATTCAATCTTTTAAGATCATTTTCAAAAAAACAAATCTATATCATTATCACTTTATAAATTCAATCTACACCTTATTTTTCATTTTCTTTTTTTACCAACAAGTTCTTACAACAGATGTGAAGTATATCTTTTTCGTCACAAATTAACATCAAGTGTGTTTTATAATAACAATAAGAGTGTTTTATAATATCAATTTTCATCACAGGTTAACATCAAGGGCATTGTATAACAACATTTGTATAGTAAAGGTGTTTTCTTAACTTCAAGTGTTTTACAGTGAAGTATATCTTTTTCGTCACAAATTAACATCAAGTGTGTTTTATAATAACAATAAGAGTGTTTTATAATATCAATTTTCATCACAGGTTAACATCAAGGGCATTGTATAACAACATTTGTATAGTAAAGGTGTTTTCTTAACTTCAAGTGTTTTACAATATGGTTTAACCGGTTGTTATAGTTTGGTGAGTGTTTTTTTTTTTCAAATTAGTGTAATCCGTATTTTTTAGGAAAGATGTTTTTTTTTTCTAAGAGGTCTTATAGAAGTGATTTTTTTAGCAAGAGGCTTTTTACAACAGATGTTAAGTATAGCATTTTAACACAGGTTAACATAAAGAATGTTTTATACCATTCACTCCTCTTGCCGCCGTTGGAGTGTTAATCGGTCACACCCCAACCCGGGCAGGTTGAAACGTCACTATTTTGAATATCAAAACCAAACACAATCGATTTAAAAAGAAAAATAGAATCGAAAAGACAATCAAGAGTCTCAAATCAAACCGAACAAAATCCTAAGTCTTAATTTATTTATATTGAATTTAAACGAAAATGAAAAGTCTTGAACTTCATTTCTCTCTCACTCATCCCTGATTCCCTAGATTTTCCGCGAATACATCTATATCATTATCACCCTATATCATTATCACTTTATAAATTCAAACCATGCTCGTTTCTGCAATTGAACATATCAATATCATCGTCTCGATTCCCTCTTTCAGATCTAGTGAACAATCGCCTAGAATTGTGAGTTTCAGCTAACGACGTTAGTGTGAGTTAACGGCAGGTGCAATGAGAAAAAATAAATTAAAAGGTGAGACAGGTGAGAAGAATAAACTTAGGTGGATTATTATTGGCCAAAACACAAAGGTGGGATTATTACAATCCAATTTTCCTTAATGAAATAGTAAATGTTATTTATAAAGATTAAATAAAATAAAATTCAGAATGTTGTAAATCTATTTAAATATAATACTAAATAAATATGTAAAGTAATGAATTAATGAATAGGTAAAATAAGATAAAGTTTTATGAATAAAAGTATTTTGTTTTATAAAAATAATTTTATTAAAATAGAAAATACTGTAAAATTATTTTAAATAACTTATATTCTTAAAATTTACAAAAATACAAATAAAATTAAAGAAAAATAGAAAATAATATTTTCAAAAAAGTTACATGCTTTTCACCTAAAATGATTAAGAATAGTTTTGATGAAATTCCTAAGTAAAACAGATTTTTACATGTTAAATAAATAATTTAAATGGTTTTAAAATATTAAAAATATAAAAAATGAAAAGTTTTAGTGAAAATTATATCAGGGTTAATATTCTGATATCTTATAAAAGTCTAGCAAAAATTTTCTCTTTTAAAATTAATCAAAACAGATTTTAAATGAATTAATAAGAATTAAATTGAATGAAAACTTTAAAATATATAAGTTTTTGGAAGTAAAATAAATTACGTATTCTGGATAATAAAAAAATTTATTAAAGTCTTTCAGTATTTAATGGATTTTAACTGTATTTAAAATGAATAAAAAGGAAATTTGAATGTCGTTTGTTAAGAAATAAAACAAATAATAATAAAGTTTGAAAAACAAAACAAAAAAAAAACCTTGGACCGTTGTTGATTCATGCTATATTTTTTTTATCAACATGAGGTATTTGAATGGAGGTTTGGGGCGAGATAAGAAAGCACAAAAAAATGAAATGGAAACAAGCAGGTTGGGAAAGAAGATTGGTGTTCGACTTGTGATGGAGATGGAAAGATGGGTTCCTTTTCTTTTTATAGATTAATTTGTCCTTTAACAATTTTAATGTAATTTGTTTTTCTTATTTAAAATATATATTTAAAATGGCGAATGTTTTAATTATTTTTGTTTAATTAATTTGTTTGAAATTTATGTGATTTTAAATGTTTATTTTATTCTTAATTAAGAAAAAAAAGGGAAAAAACGCTTCAAGTAGTGGATTAGTGATGCGTCCAATAAGGTATTTTAGGATAGTTATATGGCACTGCATGATTGGAGGTGATTAGGGTACTTCGGGGTTGTGTCCCTCCTTGCCTAGGCCAAGATGTGAAGGTCAAGATGAAAAAAAAAAAAAAAAAAAAAAAAAAAAAAAAAACCCTTTGAAAATTATAAAGAACCTTACGTAAAAGAATGTTTGTAATAATTAAGGGTTAGACTAGACACTCAAGAGGGTGAATACTTTATACAAATTACAAACTATATGAATTTTTGTCTTACCAAATGGTTTGTAGCATAATAATATCAAAATGTACACTACATATGTTACTTTTTGAGTGATTGAAGCCCCCTTAATTGTTACCCAATTATCTCTTTATTTTTTTCTTTTATTTTTTAATTTGTATTTAAATTCAACATAAAACAAATAAAAATACATAATATTAAAAAAATACATAGCATTAAAAAATCTGTACTTCCTAATAAATAAACTCATTTTAGACACTTGTCAATTAATTAAAGCAAGTCCAATTTTATTCAAGCTCTCATTAAAACACATGTCATCTATACTTTCCATAATAAAAAAAGTGTGAGTGACGTCAAAAAGTTGATGTGTCAGCCGGAGAGAGTGGCCACCAATGCGCGTATGATGCAAAAACTGACGTCATTAATCCCATTAAAAAATTCAAAAAGAGGGGTGGGCCACGTGAAACCACCGTTGTTGCCCCCAACAGCGGTTCTCAATCCATGCGCCTACCAACCAATAGCAGACCTTTACTAATATATACTCTCAGCTGTTTTAGGCCCGAAGTTTTTGAATTTTGAGGGGGAAAATTTAAATCCACGTATGGAAACGGGCCTCATCAGCTGCCTATATATAATCACATAACCAATGCACCCATTTCTTCTATCAGCTTTGAATTTTCTAAAAAAGATTTTCAAATTTCCCTCCTAAAACATAAAACAATGTCCACCTCAATATACGATGAAGAAAGTCGTTGTGATCTGTATCCAGCCAAAGACATGTGGTACACGAAGGCTCGAGTTATAAGAAAGTGGAAGAGGACTTATCCATTGCGGAGTTTGATGTTGAAACAAGAAGAAGAGTGTGGTTGTAGTGCTCAAACCGTTGGGACACAGAAGAAGCCTGTTGATGAAGTCATTGTACCCGGAATTCAAGAGGTTTCAATATTTTATTCGTACTTTTATATGTCTTCACTTTACTATGTTTTTGTATTGTTTAAAAGTGTATATTTAATATACATTGTGTGTGCAGCCGATGTCTTTTGTTGTTGTTGCCACCATAAAAAGTGTTGAAGAAAGCTATGGTTGGTTTTATGCTGCCTACCGCAATTGTAACAATAAAGTTTTAAGTAAATCTGAGTTTTTGCAAAATGTTGAATAAGTGTGTGAAACAGTTCTCAAATTGCCTGCTACTTCTTTGGCTTGTGGGAAATGCGATTGGGAATGTACTTCCATTACCACAAAGTATGTAAATCAGTAGATGTATACACTGTTTTTTTCCACAATTTTCATGTGAGAACTGAGAGAACCATTCTAGACCACACATTTCTCTAAAGGTAATTTTTTTTTTTTTGCTTAATCGTTGGTTTTTATACATATGTGTATATTACATTTTCAGTTATACATATGTGTATATTAAAAAAAATAAAAAAATTATTCTTGAATAAAAAGTAGTTTTTTTTTTTACAACATTGTGTGGTCTAGAATGGTTCTCTCATTTCTCAATGTGACCAAAGATTCTCATTTGAACAATTCATATACACACACAAAGAGGGTTAATTTTTTTAATATGACCATTTAAAACGGTCAAAAAAATTAAAATATATTAAACGCCATCAAGAAGGTCGTTGACCTTCGTTATTGCAGCAATAGACACACAATAGCCCCCCCCCCCCTCCAACCCACACTCCTCACCAATGGCACTCAGGAAACAAGGTGGGGGCGTTATTAAAGAAAAAAGCTGAGGTGGAGGGGGCGCTAGTATTGCACCATGTAGCCTTATGAGCTACGCAGTAAACCTCTAACTCATTAAGTTTCAAAAAGACGTTGAATGGGAATTTAAGTCTTTCTTCCTTCACCTATGTGCATAACCCCCATCCAGCCACTCACGCGCCACCTCGTCGACCTGACCCACCAGCACTTCCTCCACCTTCAACCACCACCAAATTAATATACTCTTTCTAGTTAAATACTTACTGAATTAGAGTCTTTTAATTAGTCAGACCTCTTACTAACTCATCATATACTCATCATATAGATTGTCAAACAACCATCACGTCTTATCATATTTGTTTTTAAATATGCTTCATTTCTAAAGACAAAACCTGGCAAAATCATTTTTCCATACAGTTATGTAAACTAAAAGAAATTCTGATGTATATTAAACTCAAGATATAAATGAATATATCAATTAACTAAATTAATGAACTTTAATCCAACCATGTTCAAATTCAACAGTTAACCGACTCAATGGAACCACATTTCTCATAGTTGAACCATTTATTGTCGAAACCGGACGTTTATGATAATATAAAAAACAAAAACATCAGTCATAGATTCAATTTTGACTTATAATTGAACTTACTGACTACTGTCACCCTTGGGGATGGACGCTAGTCCGCTATGGTGGTTCAACTACGGTCAAAAGGTTCACCAATTGGCTACATTTCACTTATTGGCTACCGTTGTTTAATATGATTTTTTTTCTTTGTTTTTGACGTGGTAAAGTGGGGTTGGTGGGGGCTCGGCAACGTAGCCAGGAGTGCCCCAACCACACTTAACTTCAATATGTACGTCATACTACCGAAATTGTATTAATTTCTTAAGCCCTTATTTCTCCTTGTTCATATGATTTCTTATTGCTGAAGTAATTTTAATTTTTATTTCAACAATAACACAAATGTATGTCTTAATTACATGGGTCCAAGGGACAAAGTTATGCATTGAAAAGTTGCACATCCCCTCTGGAAAAATGTACTTTTGATACAGAGAAAGGTCAAAAAGATGGGACTTAAAGTATTGAAATGAAAATGGTTTTACCAAAAATGGGTACATTGAATGAAACTTTAGTTACCAAATATGTCTGCGGATCTGGATGCATGTTTGCAAAGCTGCCCAAGAATCAAAAGACTTATTCTATATTCCCTTCGGGAAACCCTCGAGGGTTGCCAACCTAATTTAGATGTATTTCTTTATTAACATTTATTTATTTATTTACTAGATTAAAGCCCATGCAATGCACGGGAAGTCTAAATCATCTGGATCTCTAGCCTCTGAGGCAGTATGGTTTTTAAAACGAGTGCAAAAGGTAATCCACAGTGACTCGCAGAGCCCTAAGAACCAAGGGTTTGTGTTTAGCGGGATAGACTTTGCGATTCAAAAGGAGATAGTGGCGCAGCTTGTTGCCCGCTTACCCACCATCTAAATGTAACTTGTTTTGTATTGGTATGAAATTGTTTTATTGCTAAAAAAATAGAATTAACAATGTCAATCATCTATTACAAGCAAAGTCTGTTTATTATTATTATTATTTTAAATTGAAATAATAATAATAAAAGTGGGGTTAGCGGCATGGACTCAGACTATGTTAAGGATCTTGACAGGCTAAATGACTCCCTCTCAGGCTTTGATTTTGGCGGTTTTTTAATAAGGACAACCCCCCCCCCCCAAGCCTTAGAAAACATTGGCGAATGCCCTCTTTGGCAAAATCGCTTAGAGTCTGGGTGAAGTCTTTTGTCTGTCCCCACGTCAGAAGGCGGTTATTGAATGCTTGTAAGGGCCTCATACCCAGGATTTTCTAACTGTTATCCTGATTGATGGTTTGGGTCAAAGCAGTCGGCGGTCGAATACAAGGCCGATCTTAAATACAGGTCCCCATGTTCCTCGAAGACGAAGTTTGCTCTATCTGCCGAAAAGCATGCTTGGACAAGTACGAGGCGCAAGCGATTCACTGTAAAGAGTTGCCCGGGTTCAAGTACAAACATGATTGGGTTCGAGACGTCCTTTGGGACATTTTAAGAAGAGCTGGGATATCAGCCAAGAAGGAGGCTCCTGTCAACTTTCTGTTGGACCCCGCGGAAGGGAGATCCGCCTTGCGACCCGCAAAGCTGCTTGTCTCTGGGTGGACTGGGGGGGGGGGGGGGGACACGCTTGTGTTGACCTCATAGGAGTATCCCCTCTAGCTGGTTTGAGGGATAATGGGTTTGTAGCAGGGCATGCTTTGCGAATGGCATAGACGAAGAAAGTGAAAAGGAATGCTAAAGCCTGCGAAGAGAACCAGCACGCCTTCGTCCCCCTGGCTTTTGATACCTTTGGGTCTTTGGCACCGGAAGCTATCCGTTTTTTTACCAGGGTCCAACGAGTTATCCATAACAATGTTTCGACCTGGGGGGAGGGGGGCAAGGATTTGTTTTCAGTTAAATAGGGTTCGCCATAAAAAGGGTGGCGGCCTTGTAAATACAATTAGAATGTACTAAAGTTAAAATTACCTCGTGTTGTCTAAACACAACCTTCTTCAACTAATAGTCTTCTTCCATTTCATCTTGTCCCCATCCCTATCGTACATGATCAAAATTGTCATCGCACTAACCCTTCTCTAGTAAAGCATAATTTCTTCCCCTGTCGAGACGATTATAACCAACAAGCACGATAATAAGTGTATATTGAATATAAAATCTAAGTTGCAATGGTTGTGTTACGAGGTCAATTAGTTTCGAAGGAATGATTATTAAACATGTTTTTCATACGTTCAACCTAGATCAAACATTAATTTTTTTAGCACATACAATTTTTCATTCCATGATTGCGAAAATTACATCAAGATAGCAGGCAGGTGCCCAAACAAGCTGCGCCGCCACCTCTTTCTGAATGGCAAACCCTAAGCTACTGAAAACGATTATTATTGTTGTCATTATATGTATATATATGTATAACTTCTGACCTGGATATCCATAATGCCTTGTTGCCTTCGCTCCCCACTTGTGTTTTTTTTTATTTTCTTTATTAAAAAGTTTCATCAGCAACTTTGCGGTTCTCTTTTATTTTCTAGTTACGAGAAAACATAGAAGTAGTGGGCAGACGGTGGTGTGTGTGGTTTCGAATAATGTTCGTATATATGGTCATGGCAATTTGATTATAATAAACTAGTGGCTGCATGGGAATATACGATAAAATTACATAGCTCAAATGTTCTTATGGCAATATGTGATTTATAAATTGTTGGTTTGGTTTAGATCGGTTGACATAATAAAAATTAATTATTACAAAATACCAAACTAGAATTATCTTTGATATATCAAATTTCGAACAACTGTCACATGGACTCAAATTCGCATACACACATTGAAATGTTAACTCAATCGTTAAAACGGTCGTCAAACTTGTGGATTTGGATATCTATCACCGATTGTCTTGTTCCTATTGTTTGACTTATGTGGGTCTCATACATATCCAGCAACAATATAAAGCTGGATAACGGTTTTAGTGAATCACAATATCAATCGGAATATAAAATGGGTAATAATCGGCATTTTAATATGAGTTTTTTGTTTAAAGTGGGGTTTTAGGATAAACTTTGGTTTTCTTCATAAAGATTGGATTTTAACGTGTTATGATGCCTTAAAACTAAAGGATTTTGCTTCATGGAAGTTAGACAAATGTTTTGATCGTAAAATTTTACGATTTGGGCTGAAAACAGATCTGGTTTGGTAAATGGTTGAATTTGGCGACACAGGAAACAAACTAAACGTTCGGCGAACAGTTTGTGAACTGTTCGGCGGGAAGTTTGTTTGTGTTCGTTCGTTTAATAAATGAACAAACACAAACAAAAAATTTTGTTCGTTTAACTAAACAAACGAACATGTACAGAGGCCGCGTTCGTTCGTTTATGTTCGTGAACGTGTTCGTGTATGTTTGTTTTTGTTCGATAGTTCATTAGGGTTTTTAATTTTTTATATTTAATTTAAGTATTTCAAATTTCTCAGTGGTAGCTTATTTAACATATATTAGTGTATCACATGTTAATATTACTTTAACTATTTTGATTGACTGTTATTTTTGGTGGATTAAACGTGGATTTTAAGTTTAATATGATACCTCTGTGTTTTTATAAGACATTATGTGATCAAGATTATATCACGTATATTTGGGTAATTGGATTAGTATATTCTGGGCAGACAATGTCAGCGATGAAAAATGCGAATTTTCAGAATTTAATGTGTTAGTTTGTGCTCGATTTTGTTCAGTGATGCCTATTTGTGTTCATTTACATTCATATGTATTTGTTTGTGTCCGTTTTTGTCCGACATCTAAATTTAACAAATAAATACAAACAAACACGAACAAAAATCTCATTCGGTAGGTGTTCATGAACAGTTCGTGAACACGTTATTTTCTTAACAAACGAACACGAACAAAAAATCTTGTTCGGTAAGTGTTCGTAAACAGTTCGCGAACACGTTAATTCCTTAACAAACGAACACGAACAAGTTAGGAAACAATTTGCTAATCAGCCTTATCACAAGCAGCGCTCATTAGTGACACTAGGGTGGTGACACAGCCAAGAGCCACCCTTGGACATATAGACTATGAGGCTAGGACCTTGTCACTAGCAACGTTGCTAGGCTGACACTCTCAATGACACTATTGGTGACATTCATGGCGACATTCTTGGTGGCATTGGTGGCACTCTTAGCGTCACCAAATGGTTTCACTCTTGTAGATGAGTATTAGAAAGTGATAGGTTTTCGTGTGTTAATCCTTATATAGATTTCTTGATGTCTAATTGATAGTAAGCATGATAGCACACAATTATTGACTCCGATTAGGTGAATTCTAGATGCCACCTTTTGTAATTTTTACCATTTTGAGCTGATATGTATGCTTACATGAATGTTTAAAAAAAGTGCTTAAATTATAGGAACTAGTAAAAGGTTTCATATATGTTTTGATAAAGTAGTGCATACGGAATATTGGTATCTACCATCGATAATTTAAACGATTTTTCAAGTTTTTTCTATAGGACATCATATCCTATTCAATAATGGTTTCAAATGATTAAATATCATGAATATGAAATGTTTACGAACCAATGTACTTGACTGGCCCTTGTTTGATATCAATGATTGAGTGATGTTACGTGTCTAATAATATTTATTGTTTGACAATACGTTATTAATATTTATGGATCACAGTTGTTTCACAACGATTGATAGTAAGTTGATAGTAACTTAATATATGAAAGATGAATTAACGATAGACGCACTGATGTGAACTTGTGAGTGTGACGGCTTAACATGTAATCAATGGAATCTTATATCAGTGTATGCCTGCCCACTGAATCCTGGTAGTTGAAAGAGACGTTAGGTACTAATGGTTAATGATAATGGATATGCTATATGTGTTGATGTTGTTAAAGTGATTTGATGGTATGAATAAGCTTTACAGACGTTATTTACTTGTTTTATTAAAACTAAAACTCGCTGAGCGAAGCTGACTTTTAGCATGTATGTCTGGTAAAAAGAAGGTTGATGCTTCTTAGGAGATCCTTGGCATGGATTGAAGGCTACCTTGAAGAAACAAAGAACTGGCATCCTAAAGACCATAATAGAGCTTTGATGTTTCCAATGTTGGTTTAATACTTGATGTTTTCAATGTTGGTTTAAGACTTGATGTTTTGTTCTATAAGACATGTTTTCTGCAACATATGTTTGATAATACCGATTTAAGAACTATGTTTGATTGTGATGAGCCAACGGGTGAGGTTCCCGGGTTCGGGGCCTTACAAGTTGGAATCAGAGTGATAGTTTGAGAGATTGAGGTGTTCCCTAGTGCTTGAACATAAATTGAAAATGGGACATGCTAAAGGATGCCATAATAAGAAGTAGCCTAAAGCAATGGATATAAATTAATGTAAAATTTTATAGTTGAAGTCTAGTGACACGTACTAATGATTACGGACGTATATGAATGAATAACTGATGTAGATTGATTTTTCTGTAATGTATATCGACTATTGTTAACGTTCGTGGATGTTTCTTGGTTATTATTGATGATTACTAATGTTCCTATACGTAAATCCAATAAGATAATAATAAATAAATATATAATAACCAAGTTACATCTGGATAATGGGTAAGCGAGCAACAAGCTGCGCCGCTATCCCCTTTTGAATCGCAAAACCTATTCTACTAAATACAAACCCTTGGTTCCTCGGGCTTTGCGAGTCACTGTGGACTACCTTCTGCACCCGCTCCAAAAAGCGAACTGCCTTAGGGGCAAGGGATCCAAAAGTGTCAAAGGCAAACGGAATGAACACATGCTGATTCTCTAAACACGATGCCTCATGCTTAGCAACCTTCCTAGCTTCCGCCTTCAAAACCGCTTGTCCTGGAACGAATCCACTATCTCTCAGCCCCACCAGTGGGGACACCCCAGTGAGGTCAACACACGCGTGCTTACCCCCCGCCCAGCCAAACACAAGGACGTCCGCGGGACGCCGGGTAGATCTTCCCTCTCGTGAGTCAGTTAGAAAGTTAAACTAATAGGAATTTATGTGAAATTATTAATGTCTTAGTATTAGGACACGAAACTTTAGAACAGCGTGAATCAAGATGGGAAAAATTTAGAACCCGAAAAGTGAGTGGAGGTTAATAACAACTAGTTATTATTATTAAATGCTTGCTCACTCATAGTGTTCGGAATTAGTACTTGCCATTAGGATATTAGTATTCTACGAAGTGGAAAGAATTATTTTGATAACTCATGGTAATACATGGGGCATAAGACTTAATGAACGGGGAGGCAATAGTGACGGATGTGGTAACTAACTCGAGACATCCAACTTGTTGTCCGTCTGCCCGCTATCTTGATGTAATTTTCCACGGTTATGTGTTAATTAATAAAATTTGAATTCTTGAATTTAAAAAAAAAAAAAAAAAAAAAAAAAAAAAAAACTCAGGACATGAAAATGATAGAAACAGTGATGACAAGGAAACAACAAAGGTTGCACATATAGAGCTTCTAAGGATGTGACGTTGCGGGATTACTAAATACAGTTTAAGCGCTCGCTTGGGTTGATGCTTACCCTTTTCGTAAGTTTAGAAGATTGACAATATTCTATCTAACAAATGTTGTTAAGGAACCCACTCATGTTGATTTAAAAGTGTTGAGCCAGAGGTGGTGACATGTACGTTCATGTAAAATGAAGTTATGAATTAGCATTCTTTATTATGAGGCAAGTACGAGTACTATTGCTTCTAATTGTTGTGATGTGTTAAATGTTAGATAGCAATTCATGATTTCCACATATTATATCATAGTATAACCTAAGTATTATTTATATCCTAAGTTTAGTAGTTATGTCGGTTATATTATTAACCAACCGATACGTCGGTTAGTCAAGAGGGTCACAACCCTTCATCATGTATATATACCAAACATATGTAATCATTTTATCAATTCTTGATACTCTGAAATTGTTTGAAAGAAAATTTTCCCACCAAAAATTTTACAAATCAAAATCAAGTTTTTAGAAATCAAAACTTATTTCCAAACGATTATTGTTATAAAACACAATCGTTTTATAGAGAAAATTATCAAAACATCAAGGATTAAGATTATTGTTCGGATTCAAGAATTGAACCGAAATTTTTTTTCTGAAACCTTCGTATTCGATCGTTCGTTTTATTAGAATTCAAGTTAATTCTATTGTGGAACAAAGTCATTCGTTCCATCAGATTAAATCAAAACAAGGATAAAAGTTTTTGATTTTAGGGCAGTAGGATTATTCGAAAAGAAAGAGTTAACTTTTGAAGTCAACATATACGAATTAATAAAATATTATTGAGGGATATTTTGTTAGGAAGTTATTATCAGTGTTTTTGGGTTTTTTTATATCACTGATCGAAAAATATTTTTTTATAAGTCAAAATATTATTAAACAGAAAGCAAGTTTATTTATAAAAGGGTGTTTAAGATTAAGTGTTAATTTGGGAAAACACTAATCATTTATTGGAGGACTATTAAGTCAAAAAATTTTGACTTTATAATAATTAAAGGAACATTTTTATTGATACTCAAAAATTTTAAAAACTACATAAGTTTGACAAAATCTTTTGGTATTATTGTTCAAGGCCTTACAAAATATCGAAAATTTGTTAAATCTATATAGTTTTCTTTGAATATCAATATATATATATATATATATATATATATATATATCGACTTTGAGAAAGGGTCGAAAATTTGTTTGACAAAAGGTGGTCGAACAAAGTTCCTAAAGCGTTGGGTAGTCAATACTAGATTTGGATAATAGGGAAGAAAAAGAACAAAAGTCCACAAAAGACGCCCATTAAACTTTTAGCCTCTAAACACTGATGTTAACATCTACAAATTACACGATTTGGGTTGTTCGGGTAAAGGCAATATTGAATGCCAACAACCTCTAGGAAGTAGTGGAACCCGTAGAAGGATAGTCAACGGTAGATGTAACGAAGGATAGGACAGCGATTGCCTATCTCTTTCAGGCAATTCCAGAAGATATGGTGATGCAGGTGGCATCACATTCTACAGCAAGAGAGATTTGGGAAGCATTAAAGACAAGATTTATTGGAATTGACTGAGTCCAGAAAGCAAGACTTCAATCATTACGCACAGAATTTGAAATGATATCAATGAGAGAGACAGAGACCATAGACCAGTTTGCTAGTAGGTTAAGTGCGATTAGTACAAAGTCAAAAACCCTAGGAACAAAAATTGAAGAGTCAATCTTGGTACGAAAATTGTTGGACTCCGTACCAGAAAGGTTCATACATATTATTGCATCTATAGAACAATATTCAGATATGGATACCGTGACGCTAGATGAAGCGCTTGGAAGACTTAAAGCTTATGAATAACGTCTTAAGTCAAGAGATGAGAAGAAATTTGGACCATCGGGTCAAGAAAAGTTGTTATTTACAAGGCAAGAAAGAAGACCTTACAGCAACCACAAGAACTACAATCAGAATCGGAATCAGAATCGAGGTAGGCAGAACTCTAGGAAGTTCAATAAGGATCAAAGATAGGAGAAGAAGAACTTTGACAAAAATAGCCACCCAGATCAGAGAAGTCACAGAAGTTTCAGTAAAAATCGTCACGATAACAACAATAATTACAAGCCCAAGAAAGATGTAAGCAATGTAAGAAGTTACCATTGCAGTGAATTAGGACATATAGCTCCCAGATGTCCTAAACCTCCAAATAATAAACAAGAAGAATCTCACCTAGTAATGGAAGAAGAGGATCCCACATTACTTATGGCAGTTGGTGAAGAAACAAAAGTAGTTCTTGAAGAAAAGAAGATCATGCTAAAACGCTATCACAGTGAAGAAAATGAAAATGAAGTATGGTAGTTAGACAATAGAGCAAGCAATCATATGACAGGAAGACGCTCCTATTTCACAGAGTTAGATGAAAAGATAGCAGGTAGCGTAAAATTTGGAGACGGATCGTGTGTCAACATCAAAGGTAAAGGCTTAATTTTATTGGAATGCAACAATGGAGAACAAAGACTAGTCACAGAAGTATACTACATTCCAACACTCCAAAGAAACATCTTAAGCCTCGGGCAAGTTATAGAATCAGGATGTAAAGTAATTATGGAGAATGAATATCTATGGATTTATGACGCCTACAACAACCTATTGATGAAAGTCCCAAGAGCTAAGAATAGACTCTACAAGGTAAAGCTCAGAATAACAAATCCATTTTTTTACAAGCTAAAATAGATACACATGCGTGGCTATGGCATGCACGTATGGGACATGTGAATTTTGATTCACTAAGACAATTATGCATAAAAGGAATGGCACGTGGAATGCCACGAACTAAGCACCCATCTCAAGTATGTGATACATGTATTACGGGAAAACAAAGCAGGCTCCCATTTCCCTCTCAAGCAAATTTTAGAGATACGAGACCTCTATAATCAGTACATGCAGACTTATGTGGACCAATTACACCCACATCATTAGCAGGCAACAACTATTTCTTCCTGATAGTTGACGATTATTAAAGATATATGTGGATCTACATGCTTAAGTCAAAAGATCAAGTTTATCGGAATTTCAAGAAGTTTCTAAGCGAAGCTCAAACGGAGACAAGTCATAAGCTCAAAAGATTAAGAACGGACCATGGAGGAGAGTTTACTTCTAAAGCACTTACCATGTATTGTGAGGACAAAGGAATCCTCAGATAGCTTACATCACCTTACACACCTCAGCAGAATGGTGTAGTAGAAAGAAAAAAAAACCGTTCAATAATGAATATGACAAGAAGCATGTTAAAGGCTATAAACATACCACAGAATTTATGGGCAGAAGCAACACGACAAGCAATATACATACAAAATTGGTTACCTACCAAAGCACTACAGGGAATGACGCCCTACAAAGCAGTAAATGGCAAAGCACCCAATATCAAGCACATTAGAGTATTTGGATGCACAACATACGTGAAGGTAACAACACCCTACTTAAAGAAGTTAGAATATAGAATCAAGAAAATGGTACATCTAGGAAATGAGAATGGTTCAAAAGCCTATAGATTAAATGATCCCGTAGACGAAAAGATACATATTAGTAGAGATGTCCAATTCATAGAAAATGAACCATGGGATTGGAACAACTATTTGAAAGAAGGAAGTAACGATGAACCATCTTGGACAAGATTCGAAATTTATGGAGATCACAAAAGTGAAGCTGTACAAGAGCAAAGTAACGAGGACAATGAAGATCAAGAAAGTGATAATGATTTTTTCAGTAGTCCAATAACAGCTACAAGAACTCCAATAACAATTCAAGAAACACCGACAAGTGATCCAGCAGTTGAGTCAAGTACCCAAGAGTTAGAAGACTCACTAGGCTCCCAATATAGACTAGTACAAGCCCTTAGATCACTTAATGACATCTATGCAGCCACACAACCTCTTAGACCAGAAGAATTTGAACATTTATATTTAGCATACAATGAAGAACTTGCAAATTACAAAGAAGCAGCAGATTACCCACAATGGATAGAAGCAATGGAAAGCGAGATAGACTCTATAGAGAAGAACAATACTTGGACACTGACTACACTACCCTCAAGTCAGAAACCAATAGGTCTAAAATGGGTATTTAAGGTCAAGAGAGACTCAAGTGGACAAATCACCAAACATGTCTATTGGTTCATATAATGAGTAAAGATTCGTTTGACCATTGATTAAACCAATGAGTCGATTAAATGATTGACAACTATAATAAGAAGGTGTAAGCACCTTCTTTAGAAACCAACATACAGAGAAAATGCAACAATTTGCATTGCAACAGTTGTCACGTTGCTAAGTTCACCGGCATATGTAGCTATACATATTTTTAATTAAACATAATAGTATGTTATAAATTATTTTCCGAATATATATTGTAAACATAACAACATTAGTTTGTATAATGTTTACACCAGACTTGTAAATGACATATTTTTATATGAGTATAAATTTGAAGATGTAACGCGGTAGAATTGTATTTAGCGCAATCATCATTCTATAAAGCCACTATTTTTGTATTGTGTCCCTGCCACAATGCGCAAACACCCTCTAGTTTTTGATAGTGGAGACCTGAGGTTCTTTAATTTCATGATTTGGTGCCCTTTCTTTTTTTATCTTTTTCTTTTTTGTATTTTTTATGAATAAATGAAGGAACATGTGTTGACTTTATTTATAAGCTTGTATTCGAGTACGATGATATTTGTTTGTTGGAGATCAACTGATGAAATAAGAAATGTTGACCCAATATTGATAGGGACTTATCAAGACAAAATTTACTCATTACATAATAACCTGTAATATTTTTAATTGGTTTACAACTAGTTTAATTCGAACCGTGTGATTTTCAAGCGTCTTGTTGAAAAGTAGGTGCGAACACACACACTGCAAAAGTAGTGAATTCAAGTGAATAAGTAATGATATGCAGTGTAGGTAATAAGACGAAGGACAAATTTGTTTAGAAAAAAAAACAAAAAAGCAATTCACTGCATGTACGAAGCTGAAACACATGAAATAAGATATAATTTTCCGTGTTATAATTTTATACACATATTTATATGTTAACACATGTGAATAGGGCTGTAAACAAACCAAACGTTCGGTGAACAGTTCATAAACTGTTCGACGGGAAGTTCGCTTGTGTCCGTTTGTTTAATAAATGAACAAACATGAACAAAAAATTACGTTTGATTAACTAAACAAACAAACACAAACAAATGTCTCGTTCGTGAACGTTCGGCAATGTATTTGTTTACATTCGTTTATTTATATCCGTTCGTGTATGTTTGTTTATGTTCGATCACTAGTTAAAACTTAGGATAATTATGAACTTGTGAGTTAGGAATATCATGTATTCATGGCTATGCCTAAGTAATTTTAGATAATTATGTCTAAGTTAGTACAATTTGACTTAGCGACATTCTTTAGTAGATGTACTTCGTCTAACGGTTAATATTAACAATGTTTTTTTAGTTAGTTGCATATTAAATGTTTGTTTTTGTTTGATTGTGTTCAAGACCTGTGTTCACGAACAGTTCGCGAACAACTGAATTTCTTAACAAACAAACACAAACATAGAATTATGTTTGTTAGTGTGTTCGTGAACGGTTCGTTTGTCCAAGAAACCTTAACAAACAAACGCGAACAAAGCCTTGTTCGTGTTCGTTTAGTTCGTTTACAGCCCTACATGTGAAAACTTAGTTTGCATGAAGGAGACAAGGGAACAATACGGTTTAGGTCAAAATCAATATTGAAGGATATGTAACATCTTTTGAAATGACATATGACTACTAATAATGTAACAAAGATAAAATTGAACCCTGAAAATTGAAATTTATAATAATAAATATAAAAGAATAATCTTAAAATGATAATGCAATCAAAATCAAATGATGTAACTTTGATTTTATGAGGATTTTGACAAAGACCACCAACCCTACATAAATGTTTTGCTACAAAGAATCCCTACAGAAAGTTATTAAAGCTAACTCATATTTTATATTCGAAACTTTTCACCCTGGGGCTCTGCTTGGGATATCGTTTGTTAACCGTTAAAAAAAACTATATGGAAATTAGTAGACGTTTTATCTTTTTTCTTAGAATATTTCCAAATTAAAAAAAAAAAAACTATATTATAGATAAAAATTATTAAAATTTTGATGGTCAAACATTCCTTGCTATTTGGAAATTGAAGAACCCACCACAACCGTGTATACATTATTATCATCTTCATCTCTTATTTCTTCTTTATATGGGACATCCCCATTATCTTCCACCATTGGAATCAAGATTTTGGAGCTCAAAGTCAATACACTACCAAATTAATAAGTCATATTTAAGTATAATTGTTCAACCTAAAAGGAGCTCCTCTCTTTTTCCTTTTCTTTCTTTTTTTTTTTTCTTTTTTTTCTTCTAAAATGATACATGTTAATGAACAACTTTTGCAAGTTAAACACATTGCAAAAATAGGTATACCCAACCCCAAGAAGTACACAAGCCAAAACAAGCTTTTAGCCTAGGGTAACACTCTCCTTAATTAGAGCATCGGGTTCAACCCCTTTTGGCATTGTTTTAGCCTTGTTCGCAACCTTAGATATCAACATTTTTTAATGAATCGACCGTAGATTCCAATCTCCCGAACTTAGTAATCATAGTCTGAAACTGTGGTTACTTTTGTAGGAATATACAAATAACATTAAATCTTGTTTATGAAAAGTTACACTAGTGGCGCAAAAACAATCCTATATATAAAAACTATAATTCTTTTGTAATCAAACATTGAATAAATAGCTTAAAAAGTTTATCACATTATGTTCTAAAGTAAAAAAGAATAGATTAAAAACAAGCCCATAAATGTACATCAGGTGATAATATTATCTTTGACTTTATGTCTTTTTCATTGATAGTTTGACTTGTGGCAATTTAAAAGGTTGATTAAAATGGTATCAATTTGAAGTAGGGGTTTTGGATATTTTTATTAATGTTGGTGGAATGAGAGAGATGATTAATCATGGCTTAAAGATCCTTAACTAGATCTTTCACTTCAAAAAAAAAGTTGGTGGGGTTAAGGTTGTCAAATCATGAATAGTTTATTTTGGAATCTTAATCTTTTTAATTCAAAAATGTAGATATAAATCCATTAATTCAAAAAAAAAAATTTAATTAAAAAAAAATCCATTAATCCTTCCCTTTTTCCTTGTTTTCAAGCTTTCTTAGTTTTGGGTTGACAGATTCAGCCCAATAAAAATTTGAATGATACTGTGGAAAGTGGCCCAGTTGTGTGGGCTTAAGGAGTTAAGGCTTAGTATCAAAATAAAGGGAAGAGTTTTTCTTAGGGGTGAGCATCGGTCCAAACCCGACCCGACCCAAACCCGACCCGACCCGAACCCGAAACCCACATAAAATGAAAACCGATTTCAGACCCTAATCAGCGGTTCGGTCTTCGGTTCGGTGTTACCCGGTTCCAGTCGGTCCAGAGTACAAGACCCGACCCGACCCGAAACTCAAAGCTCTTGTTCTTGATTTTTTGCAGACTTATGAGAGATCACACATACAAAGATGGATCGATTGTAGGATTCTTACAGGTAATTTATTCCTTGCAAACTTAGAGCTCGTTTGTTTATTGCATTATAAGTGGAATTTGTGTGCTTTTTATTTGGGTTCATTTGCTTACATAATGAAAACTGAATTCAGATCTGATCACTTGTTTCTTAAACTGAATTTGCCCTAAAAAGCTATTATATGTGTTCTTGATTGAATTGGTTGGTGATGTTATGCTTGTTTTATGTAATTTAGCATATATGATCTTTGCACACCAAGTGTTCGATTGAATGCCTCAGTGAAAAAAGTAAGAGAGTAGTTGGTTTTATTGTTATGTACCGTATGTTTGCACACCAAGTGTTCGATAGAATTCGAAAAAACCAAAACATTATTGTAAAAAAGAAATTACGAACCAAAAGATCGTTCATAGTTGTTCTAGTTTATTCGTAGAAGAGTCGTAGATAAGTACGAAAGAAACCAACAATTCAAACAAAAGAAAAAGAAAGTACGAAACAAAGTAACGAACCAACAATTCCAATAAATAAACAAAACGACCAAAAAACTTGAAACGTATGCTACTTGATTGATTTCAACTTTTTAACATTCATCCGCAAGCACGGCTTAATCAAGCTCCGGATCAACCCTATCAGATATTTCTACAAAAAAAAAATATAAAAATAGATAAAAGACATGTAAAACGACTTAAAGATAAAAGATGTGTATGTAAAACATTGAAAATATACCTTTTCCAATGTCATCAAATTCTGTTGGGTCATCGTTATAGTTTATCTTTTTAGCGGAGTCACGAATCCAATCCTCTGTACATATTAGTGCCTCAACAATTGGGGGTGACAAAGAAGTTCGATAAGTGTCAACAACTCTTCCGCCTGTACTAAAAGCTTCCTCTGAAGCAACACTGGAGATCGGGATAGCCAAAACATCTACGATAAAAATAATGGATAACAGGTTAATTGGGTAAAAGGTATCATACTTATAATTAACATTCTTAAACTATTAAACATACCTTTCGCCATTTGAGCTAAAATTGGGTATTTTGAAGATGCAGCTTTCCACCAATTCAGAATATTGAATCCCTTGTAATTGTTTTCCTCAGCGTCCTCAAGGTACCTATCCAATTCTGATTTGGTGGTATATGAGGAAGAACCACCATCCGCTTTAAATTCTGTTAAAAAGTCATCATCGTCTTGTGCACCTTGTTCAAAGTTCCCTTGACTTTGTGAAACTTTATCAGGACTTTGGGTTTCACTTTTTGATTCATAGTGTTTAAACACCAAATTCAGTTCCCCCATGATACTGTTAACGACAATTTTAACCTTTTTTTGAATGTCATCTTCTTTCTCACCATCTTTCTGTTCAGCCTTAAATATTCTTGTAAACCCAAATTTAATGACACGCATCTTCAATCGAGGATCTAAAATAGCTGCAAAGTACAAAATGTAATTAAAAGTTTTGCCATTCGGCAAATTTCTCCAGTACTTGTCAAACTTTGCAAGCATCGTAGTACCCATAATTCTACTACTCGCATCATCCGCGTCTTTCAATTTCCTTAGATGCTTGTCTATCCCCATAATATCATTAAAGAATACGTTAACAGTCACAGATTTTGAAGCAGAGGCGTTGGTGGTTTTACGCTCAAACAATTCTAACACACTTGCTAATTGTCTAGCGTATTGAAAATCTGTAATTTTTGGAACATTTTCACCCAAATCATTTCTATAACTTTTGTCCGTCAAGTCGTAGTTGTAAAACGCTTTCTCTAACTTTTCAGCCTTGTCCAACATCTCCCATGTGGAGTTCCATCTAGTAGGCATATCTACACTAAGTAATGCCTTGCTCTCGAGCTTTTCTGCCTTGACACACTTTTTAAATGTCTCCAACCTTTGAGGAGATAATCTAATATAGCGAATCGCGTCCCTGATACGATCTATACTAGTGGACCCGTCACGTAATCCGTCTTTCACAATTAGATTGATAATGTGGGCCATACATCGGACGTGTATATACCTCCCGTCGAACAAGAGGTTGCTTAACCTACTTTTCACAAACTCTAAGGCAACATCATTAGCCGATGCATTATCAGCTGTAATGGTCAACACGTTTTCAATATCCCATTCTTTTAGACACTTAAGCAGGGCCCTACCTATATCCTCTCCTTTGTGGCTAAATATTTGCTTAAAATTTATGATTCGTTTATGTAGAACCCAATTGTCATCAATAAAATGACAAGTTACACACATATAGTTAACCCGCTGGTTTGATGTCCAGGTATCAGTGGTTAGACACACTCGTTTGCTACTCTTTGCAAAGAAAGACTTAAGCTTTGCTTTTTCCTCTAAATATATTTCACTAATATCCCTAGCAATTGTAAACCTACTGGGCATCTTAAAAGTTGGATTAAAGCTTTGTATAACCCTTCTAAATCCCTTATGTTCAACAGATGAAAACGGTTGCTCATCTATAATGCACATCTCAGATATATCGATTTTGTAACAACTAACAAGAGTATACATTGAATTATATTACCTGTTTTGGCAGCAAACAGCAGGCAGATAACGCAGCAGGCAAGGCAGCAAAGCAGCAGGCAGCAGGCAGCAGGCAGCAGGCAGGGGATTTGCAGCCGCAGGAAACCAGGTACTAATTTTTTTGTATAATTCGTAGGTTTTTGACAGGCTTATATAGGAGTTTAGAAAAAAATATGTATTGTTATACATTATTTGCAGCCGCAGGAAACCATAATATCTATGAACAATAATAGGAGATTAGGAGATAATCTCCAATAATAGTGATAATCTCCAATAATAGGAGATAATATTGTTATACATTATTTTCTACAATATAGAAAAATACATTAATAAGTTTAAAGATTTGAATAATACTCATGATTAGATAAGTTTAAATTTTTTAATAATATTAATGTTCATTATTTAAGGTGAATATATTGAACATTCGTGTATTTAGGTTGAACTTTAGCTAATAAACAACATTGTATTAGTAGTTTAGTAGTTTACAACTTGCAGGCTGAAATCAAGTATAAGGTGAATATATTGAACTTATTATTTTGAATCAGGCTGTACCTTTGAGTAACACTATATGCAAAAGAGCTGAAACCCAAATTCACTATCACTACATCTCATCAACAACACTATATGCAAAAGAGCTGAAACTCAAATTCATAAACATAGACTTTAACTTTAATACCATAAAACACTTAACCAAATTCATAAACTCAGATTCGCAATACAAAACATAATGTTGATACGAATAGCAAGACATAATATTAAATCAACAACTAGTCATTAAAAACCAAAAACAAAAAGCCTTCATCTTCATCTTTTCCATATCGATACTCAACCGCTCGCTAGTGAACATTCTTTTCTGCAAAAAAAAAATATATATATACATAAGTATTATGATGAAACAATTTTATATTGTAATTCACTTTTAATATTTCAATTACCAAGGCATTTCGGACTTTTTATAAGATGTTTTTGCAATGTCGCTATTCCGCATTTAGTGGGGTCAGCATAATACACTATCGCGCAATTTTTGCATCTTGCCGCTTTATTCCCATCCGCATCAGTAAACTTCTCAAACACCGCCCAAACTTCAGTCGACGTAATTCTTCTTCGATCCATCTAGCTTGTTAAAAAAACAAATAATAATATAACTGAGATATTATGTGTGTTTCCTTCCAAAACACAGGTGCATATGATATTTTGTTAACATTTATGAAAGATTGTGATCATCATGGTTCTGATGCAACAAGGCCGAGCGCAGGTTTAGAGGAACAAGATAAGAGAATCATGGTTCTGATGCAACAAGGCCGAGCGCAGGTATGTGAATATAGAGATGAGACTACAACATTATATGATTGCAGCAGTGTATCAGACAATCAGAGTATATGCAGCAGTGTTTATATGAATAAATAGCATGTATCAGACAATCAGTATGTGCAGCAGTGTTTAGGGCTTACCAGTTGATTGTATGATTGCAGCAGGCCAGCAGCAGGAAAGATTTGCTTGGAATTCTTTGCAGCAGCCGATATGTTTAGGTAAAGGTAGGTTTTTATCTTAGAAATTATTGTGTAGGTGTATAGATATTGTGTTTTGGGCCCATTAATTGCCGCCAGATCTGAATAACAGTTAGTTTGTTATTATCTTTTCGGTCCAAGTGTTTGTACTCGGTTTTTTTCCCCTACCCGACCCGACCCGACCCGATACCCGAATGGGTTGAAATACGGGAACCGACCAAAGAACCTAAACTACAAATACGGTTCGGTCCAAGTCAAAATTCGGTTCGGTTCTCGGTTCTTTTTCGGTCCGGCCCTAATATGCTCACCCCTAGTTTTTCTTGCTAATTTTTGAAATAAAGGGTTAGTTGTGTGGGTTGGAAGCGAGTTGGGTCGAACTTAAGTTTGAATCACTTAATTTAAAGAGCTGTGTTTGAGCTTGAGTTGTTTTAGGATGAACATCTAAGCCTCGAATCATAAATAGTTTTCCAAAATCGAGTTGGCTTTGATATTTAATCATATATTTATATACTAGCTGATTACCCCGGGAGGATCCCGGGGTTGAAAAATCTAATTTTACGTGATAACCTATTGCAAATGGCTCAAGTTAACTAACTACAAAATCTCTCAATCATTGCATGTTCATAGTATTCTAATCAGTAATAACTCATATTCCTTAATATAAAACCTAATCAGTAATCATCAAAAGAATCACTTATGTAAGCTACAACTATTCAAAAACTCATCACATCTCTCTAATTTCTCACATTCTAATGGCTCTTATAATTCCTAACCTAATCAACTAAACAAACACTTAAGTTGGAAGTTGTAACCATTGCATCTCATTATGCCACGTGGCATAATCAACAGATGGTTGAGGCCACCATTGAACGTCACGCCAACAACTATCAATTCTTCCCGGGAGCGTCCCGGGGTTGAAAAATATAACCATTCTAATAATACTAATACTAATACTAATACTAATACTAATAGTAATAATTATTACTCTTGTAACTAAATAAATAAAAAAATAACCTTGCTATAAGCTGACACCATGTGTTGCAGTGTTGCGCGATTCTTTCTCCTAGCTTCTCTTGATGATGTATACCTAGTAAATTCCAATGATAACATGACGATTGGGCTGATTTTCAACATCGTAGATAAGAACCTAGTTTAAAAGAAAAAACATGATTAATGAATAACATGAACACTTTGTGTTTTTTTTTTTTTTTTTGTATGAACGAAACCCCACAAAAAATAGTCGATTTTTTCTCCGTTTTTTATATAGCACTATGGTACTCGTTGGAAAGATAATAAAACGCTCGTTAATTTGGTGTAATTTTTTTCTTTAAAAAATCTTGTATATAAAAGATATAAACGTTTAAAAATTATGGGATGAAATATGAGAGATAAAATTTTAAATTTATTTTTAAATTCTTTTTTCCTAAAATAACTCAATTTAACTAAAAAAAGAAATAATTCAAAAACACTAAAATCATTCAATTATGATGCCACGTGGCAGTTTTATGGAGAGGTTGAAGACACAATTGCACGCCACGTCAGCAATGTTCAATTCTTTTATATATATTAATTAATAGATGCATATAGAATTGTTTTTATATGTATTCATAACAACTTTATATAAAAGAAAATAAAGATTATTTAGTTTTTTATACTATATATATACTAGTGTATCCCTCGGGAGCGTCTCGGAATAGACAAATGTAATATGAAGTGACAAAATGTGTGTATCATAAAAGGAGTAGGCCGGGTTTTTTTCAAAAAAAAATGTAAATGAAATGGACCAAACAAAAAAAAGATTCATTAATCAAAAAAAAAAAAAAAATGATCAACAATCAATAACTCATAAAACCTACTTCTGATTCTACGTGTGCACCTCTTGCTCGAGAAAAGTCTATGTATAACTTTGTCACTTTCTCAAGACACTATGAAGCTGTGATGTGAACCTAGAAAAAAAAACCCAAATTTGTATCAAATGATATGTACTGGTGATAGGCGATTCTGATGTGTAAAGACAATGGGCATCTGTTAAACAATACCATACATGTTCAATCTTTATTATGGATAAACAATTAATCACCTTGGGTGACACCGAATAAAACGACCAATAGGTTAGCAGTGAAGATCCATTTTAAAGATAAATGAAAATGATCTAACTGCTATCGACTAAAAAGATTGTATGATGGTAACTTTTCATGTCTCTCGACTATCTTCTCTACTCATACATAATTTAATTAGAAAAACACCTTTCAACGGTTGCGGTTGCAACCGGCAAAACTAATGCTAACTTCAATACCCGATAAAACAAAGGAAAAGTTTTATGTTTTCGAGTTTCCACCATTACATGAGCAAGGTCACACATTCCATTTAATTTTGCAAATTTATCATCTTCCTTTAGTGTGTGATAAAATACCGCAAGTTTACCCAAAGGACATCCTTTTTCCGGTTCATTAAAATCATTGGGGTACATGTACATCTTAGAAAAATGCTACAATCTTAGGTATGCCAAACTTAGAAAATGAATCACAAGCATTTAAACCTGACATGTTTTCTATAAACTAGCTGATACCTCATTTAATCAATTTCCAAGTTCTTGAATTTGCGAATCCAAAAACCGTATTAGAAACTTCAACTTCAAAATGATGTCAATTAGTAACAACATTTTTTCGGTTTCTTTGATTACCATAACTTTTCGACATTTTTACCATGCCCATCATATTTTTTTCACATAAGATGTCACATTTGCCAACATTTGATCAAACCTGTTTTGTCTTAGATTATTCAATGCTTTCTTTGTTCCGTTTATCAATTTAGCCACATCCAATAAGTCTTGACTCTTTTTTTGAGATGTTTTGATAGCACATTTATGAGGCCTAAAATATTATCTAACAAGTGTATATAAAACACAAATTCAAGCTTTATAAAATATGATAAAATACCTCTTGCATATAATTGTTGTTGAATACTCTCCTTAATTTCTTCTTTAATAAATGCAAGCATGTCAACAACTTTCGGAAATAATTTAAGCAAACTTTTAATTGCTCTATGATGAGAACTCCGTTGTGTTTCTCTGACTCATGCAAGGGAAACAACTTGGTTTAATCCTTTTTCAGTCTTAATTTCACCTTAAAGAATTACTTTTTCCACCATTAGGTATTGGGTTTTTTTTTTTTTTTTTTTTTTTTTTTTGGGGGGGGGGGGGGGGGGGGGTTAGGTCACAGGTGGGCTTGATGGGTTGGGGTGGACTAATGGGCCATTTGGTTTGGGTTGGGACTTGGGTAATTGAACTTGGGTTTTATTTGGGTTTAAAAAACTTGGGTTTAGACTTTAAAGCATGTTACATGCTTTATTCAAGTTTGATAAATATTTTTTCAAGTAACGGAACGTCGTAACATATAATTTATTTTAGTAGTAACGTAAAATTTATTTGAGCAGTAAGGTTTTAAAAAAATCGTAAAAAAAATTCCACTTTGCGCGAAAAACCGAGGGGCGACGGGCGCGGCCCCTAGCCAAAGGCTAGGTCCACCCATGTGCGCTATTCCCGGGGGGGTGTTGGTGGCGTGGAGAGGCTTCACAACACCCTCTCATGCCCCCACACCATGTTAGCTTTAGAATAATGCAGAAGAAATCTGATTTAAAATCTTAGGATCGGAAGGTGTTAGAATAGCTTTTAACACCACACCCTTAACCTCATAGGTTTACTGATTGACTGATTCCAAGTTTAAGTTGATGGACAAACATATTTTACTCGGTTACATATACTATCATGATGCGTTATTTGCTAAAATAGCTAGTGATTTAATTGTAAAACTGATGACATGGATATAATATAGCTTTAAAAGACAAAATGTTATTCGTTTTTATATTGTTGGTATGACACGTCAAGGAAATTTACATAGTTAATTTAATATGAGATGCATTAACATATTGCCTCATCCACGTGAGCACATGGGATTGATAATTGATTGATGTGCTGCTTTCCCAACTTGTAACATTTTTCATTCTAGTCATACAATTAATAAATAATCCGACGTCTACATATTTTTCTCTGACGAGTGGGGTGTACTCCGAAGGTGTTTGGGATTTTGCTTATTTAATTTTAAAAGTGTTTTTGTCGGAAGTGCATGTTGGCTTATAATTTTTTTGAAACTGAGTTCTTAATAAAGTTGTCATTATCATCATTATACTCAGTTAATCTTACCTATAGCAAATCTAAGGTAAAGTCTGAGGAGGGTAAGATGTAGACAGTCTTACCTCTACCCCTAAGAATAGAGAGGGTGCTTCCAGTGAGACCCCCGGCTCGATGTGGTTTGGAATCAAGCCTTGGACACAAGGCACATAACACTTAGCAATCGGGACAAACCCGATCAGTGCATGTACCCCTTTGTCTTTTGGCTATCCACGCCACCACATGATGCATGATTAACCGTCCGTCATTTTTAACGTTATTTTCACGAAATTAGTAAAATAACGTTAAAACTAGTGCAACTTTGCTTTTGCCCCCCAAGGGCCACACATACATACATTAAATGCGCACACCGTAAATGGGGCGTAAGTTCTTAACAAAGTGTTTGGATTAATTTTTGTAAGGGGGGAAAAAACCAATAAGTCAATAAGTTGTTTTTTAAAAGTGTTTGGCTTAGCTTATTGTGAAGATTGGTTATATGGGTGGTAAATTTATAATTTTTATTTTAAAAGCCAAAACAAAAAACTAGGATTTTTCAATAAGCTGTTTTTGAACTCAATCCCAAACACCCTCTTAGTGGTTCCGTAGGTTTGGTTTTGAATAACATTTATCATTGATAAAACTTAAAACATTAAATTTCTATTTGTGGAGGGAGAGAACATATTAGATATTAAAACAGAGATAATATTTTTCAAACCTAATGAGTTAAACTATAAACTTCATAGGATAAAATTAGGGGAGGCTAAGACCTTCCTCGCCTTAATCAAGTTTCGCCATGACGTAAATAAAAATAAGTATGTTGCAAGATGCAAAAATGATATTTTTAACGGTTTCAAAACCGAATCAAAGTTATAGTGACTCATCACTAATCTCTAAGTCCAATTGACGATAAAATGAGAATGTTACGACAACAAGAAAAATGACCGGGTTTTAGGTTCGAGACTATACAGGCTTAGAGGGTTCTTAAGCTCCTGGATCGATATGCACAGAGAAGCAAGCACCATTAGCCTCAACGTAGGAGGGGACCTCCTGTGTTCAGACTCCGGCGTGAGAATAAGTATGTATTCATTATGGATTGGGATTGGGAAACATGAAGGTAAGAATGTAAGAGTGAAAGAGTGGGAATGTGTGGTTGTTACGACAACCGGAGGACTAGGTGAAAGAGTGACCGTGGGTTACTCATCATAAGAAAGTCTGACTTTTACACCCTTGGACCTTTCTTCATGTACATAGTCGTTAAGAAGATCTCTGAGTTGCAAGAAGCTTCTTTGTACTCCTTATGGGGTAATCTCCATCCGTTCAATGGGGAACAGGATGTCGTCTCTAAAATGATGATAAAATTAGCCCGGGGTTGACTAAGCATGCCCATGCACATCAGTACGAGGGCCTTGGCACTAGAAGACAAATCAGCCAACTTGGGGGACAAGAAAATAACATTTGAGACTAATAGACTCATATATTTAGTATGTCATAATTGTCATAATTGTATTTATTTGTAATTATCATTTACCAAAGATAGGACTCCATATTGTATTATTTATAGTTGAAAAATTAATGAGAATAATCAAGGGAGTAATTCTATCATGGTATTATTGACCAGGTTCTAAACCCTAATCTCCCTCAACCTTCCGTCACCTTTTCGTAAACCTCCTGTCGTCGTTATCATTACACGATCGACCATTCTTTTCTTGTTTCTTCTTGACTCCTTTCTTGTTTCTTTGTGACTTATCACATTCTGCCGACCACACTTCCATCACAAACTCCAATATCTAGACCTTATAATATTAAAACCTCATCACAATGTCCACCGAATCAAACACAAATTCCAATATTATACCCGCAATAACCGTAGAAATAAAACTCCACCCCGCCACCACCATTTCCAACATCAAGAACTTTGTCCCCATCACCCTTGAAATCGAATCATCTCAGTATTCGTCATGGGCCACTCTCTTCAAACTACACTGTAAGGCCTTCATGGTTGATGACCACCTTAAACCTAGACCCCCTCTACCCGATTCTAACACACCCGAATCATCCACCAAAACCCCTGATGATTGGGATCGTATTGATGTCATTGTTTTACAATGGATATACAGTACGATCTCCAATGATCTCCTTCATACCATAATCAACAACATCTTTAACGCCCATGAAGCATGGGTTGCCATTGAAGACTAGTTCCACGACAACAAAAGTGCTCGTGCTATTCACCTCATGAACAAGTTTTCAAATACCCAGCAAGACGGTTTTCCCACTATGACCGCTTATTGCCAAGCCTTAAAAGTTCTTGCTGACCAACTAGCAAACGTTGGTGCTCCGGTTGCCAAAGATAGACTGGTACTCCAGTTATTAGCAAGCCTAAATCCCGACTATGAAGGCATCTCTACCATATTGCAAAACCAAGAACCACTGCCTTCATTCTATAACGCTCGATCCAAACTATGCCAAACCGAAACCAATAAGGCGGAACGAGCGTTACATGAATCCAAAACCCATTCCTCGGCTCTAACCGCCTCTCACCGCCCTCCACCCACTGATCCCACCCGAACACCCTCTGACCGCACCACTTTCTCTGACCCAAACCACACCTACGGTCGCGGGCGGTCCTCACGACTTGGTCGTGGTGGCCGTTCCGGTCCTGGTCGCTCCAGGTTCTCCCCAAACCAACACCCTTGGCCCAATCAATGGCCCGCAAATTACTACTCACCCTGGCCTGCACCATGGCCCTACCCTCCGGCCCAATATCCTGCACCTCCCAATCCATACCCTGCGGCCCACTACAACCAACCTCCCCCGTGCCCTTACCAAACCTCTTCTAGGCCCACCTACAACCCAAACACTCAACAAGGTCTACTTGGCCCAAAACCCCAACAAGCCCACACGGCATATTGTCCCACTGACATTGAACAAGCCATCTACACAATGAGCCTGCAACAACCGGACCCCACACAATACATAGACACAGGAGCATCATCAACTATGTCTCACGAGTCAGGTGACTTTCATTCCTTTTCTAATTCTAGCATTTCTCGTAATATTATAGTAGGAAATGGTGATACTATACCGGTCCTTGGTCAAGGCACCAAATACCTACCCAAACCATTCCCACCCTTTGTACTAAAAAAATGTCTTATACTCACCCAAACTTGTCAAAAACTTAATTTCCGTTCGTCGTTTTACAACAGATAACTAGATTTCTGTTGAATTTGACTCGTTTGGTTTTCTTGTGAAGGATTACAAGACCCAGACACCCCTCTTGCGATGAAACAGCACCGGTGATCTCTATCCCTTGGTGCTCGGGTCGTCATCCACCCAACCTTTTGCTTTTGCTGCTATCTCCTCACAAGTCTGGCACTACCGTCTTGGCCACCCAGGACGTGACTCTTTGAATAAATTAAAAACTTCTCATGTTTTAGATTTTGACTTTATTTCCAATAATGTATGCCAGTCTTGTATTTATGGTAAAAGTATTTGTTTACCTTTCTTTAATTCTTTAAATTCAATTTTGCAACCATTTGACATTATACATAGTGACGTGTGGACATCACCCATAATTAGCTCATCTTGCCATAAATATTATGTATTATTTCTAGATGACTATACAAATTTTTATGGACCCACCCTCTCACCCACAAATCACAAGTTTACCAATTCTTCACCCAATTTACCACAATAATAAAAACACAATTTAACCAAACCATTAAAACCTTCCCAATGTGATGATGGACGCGAGTACATTAACACAGCATTCCAAAACTTCTTCACCACCAACGGTATCCTATACCGTCTTTCTTGTCCCTACACCGCCTCCAAAAATGGCAAGGCTGAGCGAAAAATAAGAACAATAAACATGTTTCGCACACTTATGGCCCATGTCTCCCTACCCACATACTTATGGCATTTGCCCTAGAAACCGCCACATACTTACTCAACATCCTCCCATCCAAAACCACCCGCAACAAAACCCCCCACTGAACTTTTATATATGTCCACACCCACATATGATCACTTGTTGCCTTTGCTACCCCCCTTACCCCCCCCCACACAAACATTCACAAACTTGACAACCGCTCTCACCCATGTGTCTTCCTTGGTTACCCCCTACTCATAGAGGGTACCGCTGTCTTGACCTATCAACCAAAGACATATTCATCTCTCGCCACGTTGCGTTTGATGGAAACCACATTCCCATTTGCTCAAACCATCGGCCCATCCCCAACTTATGAAGCCTTTAATGACCCGTTCCCACATCACCTATGCCCTCATCTGTCTACCGCCCGGCCCACATCACCCCACATTACCTCCCAACAGCCCGACCCAAACATACCACCCACTACATCCCATACAAGCCCATCCCACACCTCGTACACGTCCCCACCCCCTTGTACTACTTCCGCCACTGGCCCAGCAAATGCCCGAAGCCCACTCCATCATACATCCCACCCACGGCCCATCCCAACTGACTCTCAAACACCATCCCAGCCCACCACTTCCGCAACACAACCCACCCTACTATACCTTCTGACCAGCCCGCACCTCCACCAGCCCGCACTATACATACCCGCTCCATGAGCGGCATCTTCAAACCCAAACAACCTTTTAACCTCAACGCTTTCGCCACCCCTCACGTCGAGCCCATTCCCAAAACACCCACCGATGCCTTGAACAATCCGGTATGGTACTCGGCCATGACTACCGAGCATAATGCTTTAATTAGAAACGGCACATGGGAGTTAGTTCCTCATGATCCATCTATGAATATTATTCGTTCCATGCAGTTGTTTAAACATAAATACAGGCCAGACGGGACTTTGGAAAGATATAAGGCCAGGTTGGTTTGTGATGGTCGCTCACAACAGGTGGGCATTGATTGTGGTGAGACTTTCAGCCCGGTCGTTAAACCGGCTACCATCCGCACGGTCCTCTCTCTCTCACTCTCTAAAGGATGGGCAGTACATCAACTGGATGTAACAAATGCTTTCTTACATGGGAATTTAAATGAGACGGTTTACATGCATCAACAATGGGGTTTCGGGATAAGAAATTTCCTGACCATGTTTGTTTACTTCGAAAATCTTTGTATGGTCTCAAGCAGGCTCCGAGGGCATGGTACCAACGCTTCACTGATTATGTTCTCTCCATGGGGTTTATTAACAGCCGTTGCGATGCATCTTTATTCACGTTCCATCAGGGACGTGACACTGCTTATCTCCTTCTTTATATGGACGACATTCTTCTTATTACGTCTCTGACAGCCTTCGTCAACGTCTTCTGACCAGTCTTGCGAATGTATTCGCCATGAAAGACCTTGGTCTCTTGAGCTACTTTCTGGGCATCTCTGTCACGAGAAACGGTGACACCATGTTTCTCTCACAGCAGTCGTACGCGACTGATATCATTGCACGAGCTGGAATGCAATCTTGTAACCCTGTTGCCACACCCGTTGACAGAAATGCAAAATTGAGCGCCTCATCGGGTGACCTGTTTCATGACCCTACGTTATACAGTAGTCTAGCAGGAGCTTTGCAATATCTCACATTCACACGCCCTGACATCACCTACGCTGTTCAGCAAATATGCATGCACATGCACGCCCCACACACGGATCATTGGAATGCTCTGAAACGAATAATCTGATACATCCAAGGCACGACTCATTTCGGTTTACTATTAGGCCCTTCGACATTTCTACTTTGATTGCTTACACTGATGCCGACTGGGCCGGTTGTCCTGACACGAAACGTTTCACAAGCGGTTACTGTATTTACTTTGATGATAACCTGATCTCGTGGTCCTCTAAACGACAACCCACAGTATCACGTTCTAGTGCAGAAGCAGAGTACAGGGGTGTTGCTAATGTCGTCGCGGAGATTTGTTGGCTACGAAATTTACTTCTTGAGCTCCATGTGCCAATCTCTCGAGCAACAATGGTGTACTGTGACAACGTCAGCGCTATTTATCTATCAGGTAATCCAGTACAACATCAGCGTACCAAGCACATTGAGCTAGACATTCACTTCGTCAGGGAACAGGTTCAGCAAGGACATGTTCGCATTCTTCATGTTCCCTCCAGGTATCAAATTGCAGACATCTTCACGAAAGCCTCCCACTGATTCTTTTCGAAGACTTCAGATCCAGTCTCAGCATCCGATCGCCTCCCGCTTCGACTGCGGGGGTGTAATAGACTCATATATTTAGTATGTCATAATTGTCATAATTGTATTTATTTGTAATTATCATTTACCAAAGATAGGACTCCATATCGTATTATTTATAGTTGAAAGATTAATGAGAATAATCAAAGGAGTAATTCTATCATAGACTATATAGGCTTAGAGGGTTCTTAAGCTTCTGGATCGATCTGCACAAAAACCAAACACCGTTTGCCTCAATGCAGAAGGGGACCTCCTACGTGAAAATAAGTACGTATTCATTAGGGAGTTGGAAAATATGAAGGTAAGAATGTAAAAGTGAAAGAGTGGGATATAGAATGAATGTGTGGATGGCTTAACCAGGGATCTCCTTATATAGGCAGTAAGTTACCGCCCAGGAGCTCCCTTAGAGAAGCTATCATACTATATGTCACACCCTCAAATTCCTCTTGCGGGGTTTTACCATGAGGCGCGTGACATACCAGGATCCAAGTCAACGATCACAATAAACAAACACTAAATGTAAAAGATGAAAACCAAAACATTAAGCTTTGAGCCATAAACCAGCAGCGGAAGCATTTCTTGTTTACAACTAAAAGACATAACATAGTTTGAAAACATTGTTTAACATGTACTAAAACTCTAGACGCTGTGCAAGAATCCGTGCGCCTAGTCCATTAACTGCTACCTTAGCGACCTGAGAAAACATGCCAAAAATGTCAACATATAATGCTAGTGAGTTCACAAGTTTTATAAAAGAGTTTCCATAAGTTTGAAAAGATCATTCCCGTTAATACTATATTATAAGAACGTTAGCTAGACGTTAAGTATTTTTACTACTACGAGTGGGAAACCATTACTGACACGTTTTCCTGTTTTTACCCAGCCGTGAGCCACCGTCATCAACGGTGACCCTGGAAGTAGAGACAATATGCACCCGCCCGGCTCCCAGCCGTCGAGTGGGGTTTACCTGTCCCAATAGATAGCCATATTTCCCCGATAAGTGTTCCCACATACTCATGGTTTCCCCCCGGGACTCCCTGATGAAATGCCCGTATAGTAAATATCCATAACCATAGTATAACATGACCTTTAGATTGTAAGTATGTAGCATGTTTCTCCCCCGAAAGCAAAACAGTAAAAACGGGGCTGTGACACTCACCTTAGATTGCGTTACTTAAAAACAGTTAAATCAATAAGCTATGATAGCCCCAAATAGCGGCGACTTATCATAAGACGTATATAAGTACCCAGACTAATAACCCGTAGGTTAACTAGTCCTCGAATGTCCAGACCATAACCATGTACATTTGAAAACACCTTTGACTGTTAAACCGACCGCACCAGGCAAGACCCGACATCCCACGTGTTATCCAAGAACAAGAAATCAAGCTATCACATGCAACTATACACTTAACACGTATCCATGTTCACTTCATCTATCATACGAGTCATATATAGCATAAACGGGTCCGAACACGTGTTACCAAGTTATTAGACATACCACGGGGTTCCTATCATGTTCCTAGGTGTCAAATTATGCTTCGGGATGTCAAAATACACTTACAACAGCGGCACACGCGATTAGGAAATCAACATGCAATTAGGAAAAGTCAACTAGTGAGTAGGAGAGTCAAACATGCGATTGGGAGGCCTACTCGCCTCTAACTACATGCGAGTAGGGTTACTCGCCCCTGCATCAGGCGAGTAGAACTCCTACTCGCCTCCTGCAGCTGCGCGTCGCCTTTTTGCGCTTTCAACCCTCCAAATCAAATCCGAAACATGTAAAAACACCCAACATCAAACCCAACTCATTAACCAACCCATTCCAAACAAAAAACCCCCAATTTATCACTGGTTTAGCACCCCATTTGCAATTATTTTCAAAAATGGCAAAGTACTAGGTTTCATTAAATATGCATATCTTTCCTTAAATGGCAAATAATCAGATTTCATCACCTACAACCTTGCAAATCATCATTCCTCTGTTATAATACCCTTTGAGTGTGAATCCTAACATCAAACAATCATCAAATCATATCATAACACCCTAAATCTTTAAGAATCACTCAAATTGGTCAAAATGCATATTATCAACAATACACAACTATGAACCTCCAAACTCATCAATGATCATGCTAACAACCTATTTATCTCAGAAACATATCAAATACACAAGAATCCACATGTTTAAATCATAAAAATCCTATCTTTGCATGATAACATCACACAAAACAAGCATGAAGGTTTAGGTTTATGTGGAAACTGTTTTTAATAAGTTTTTAAAGACACAAACACTTAGGAATCAGGTCTGGACCTTTAGGGAGCAAAACAATAACATTACAAAGGTTTAGGATGAAGAACACACATAGGATTTGCAAGATAATAAGGTGTAAAGCTTGGAAAGGTGGATTCTTAGGCAAAAACATGTTCCAGAGGGTGTTTATGGTGTGAGGGAGGCTTAGGGTCAGTTAGGGTTGCACAAATGGTGTTTCATAAGTTAAGGGTTGTATTTATAGGTGTTTCTAGTCGTCAAGGACAGAACAGGCGATTATGTGCAGCAACATGCGAGTAGAGCTCTAATCGCCTATAAAACATGCGAGTAGAGCTCCAATTGCTAGTTTGTACTCGCCTATACCTCCTACTCGCCTGTTGAGTCCATTTTCGGGTTTTTGGCGTGTTAAACACTATTTTAACATATATAAGCACGTATTCACATACCGACAAGTCATATAATGATTATAAGCATATAAAGCATGATAAATAACACATTCACATTCGTTCACCAATTTCCGGGACTCGAGACTTGCGTGTGTGCATTAAACCCGACGATTCCACGAATCACCAATCCTTGTACTCATGGTTATGGACCGACTCCCAATGATCCTGTGGATCATTGTAACGACTCCCGATGATTACCCGAACCATCATAACGACTCAACTGACCCGGTTAAGTATGTAATATGCATGACTCGCTAAGGTAGACTTACTAGTTTGATCAATGTTACTAACCTGAGTTTGTCGGGTGTCACACTATATCTGGTAAGCTTTGACCCTTCTTCTTTAACCCTATAGATAAGTCTTGCCATTTTGGTATAAAACCACATTTCGCTACTTTCTAGGTCTGATTGGCACTGTTTGATGTAAACATTATGGATCAAAGTGAAAATTGACATAACTTTTGACATCTCCGTAAAGTTACTGTCCACCACTATAGCCACGAGCTACCATAAGGCAGCCTAAAGCATCCTGAGCTCCTCAGTGTTATCTTCTCAGCTCCGATGGGTCAAGTAGCTTTAGTGCTTTATGCTGCTTTGTTGTTATCTATGTACTAATTGTGGGGTTCTAGCATCCACGTTTTCAGAGAAGTTACACACTTAAACATTGTTGGTCTTCTATTGGGTTAGATTTTTACTGATTGTTTCAAGTTCGTTCAAAACTGGTCGGCTCATTTATGTCGGTCCAATAGCTCCTTTTTTTTAACAACGAAAATTCTATATATATATATATAGAACCCAGCAAGGAACTGGAATGAAACATACAACGAAAGGAAAGAAAAGACAGGCTGAAACAGAGGCCGGTTACAACAGGTCGATAACATCAAAAGATAGCCATTTATCCCACGCAGGGGAAGTTCTTTTCGCTCGTTGACTAATCCAAACAAAAGCGTCTTCTTTGATCAACTCCATGACCTTCACAACAGGAATAAACTCGTCTTTAAAAACTTTCAGATTTCTAGCATGCCACAACCTCCAAACTGTTGCCATTGCCACAGTGTAGACGATTTCTTTCCACTTTCTCGCCCCTGGACTATCCATGAGCAGCTTGATGATGTTATTGATGGACTCGAAATCAACAGGAATGGGGACTTTTATCCACACAAAGATGTTCCACCAAACGGCACGAGCGAGGACACAATTAGCTAGCATGTGATCGATGTCTTCAACAACATACTCGCACCGGCTGCAGAGATTAGATCCCACTTCTACTCCGCGATGAGCGAGAGCCGATTTGGTTGCCACTTTTCCCAAGCTAGCTCTTCAAAGATAGTAGTTAACCTTGAGAGGGGCCCAATGGTTCCATTATTGAACCGTCGGTAGCAAAATTTTATTAAAAACAAAGCATAATTATACTTAGGCATGTCATTGGCAAGCTTCTTAATATTCATGAGTCATGATTAAAACGAAGGGGAAAATTACAAATATATGGAGATTATTCAACCAAGCACATAAAATCTTAATTATAGGCCCCACCAGCTTACTGCCAGCCCATGTATGTGATTACATTAATTATTACGTAATAAAATAAACATTTTTTGTCAACTAATTATTGTTCAAATTGTTTGTGTTTATTAAATTGTGTTTTTTAAACTGCAACAATTGAACTTCTTAATTCTGCTGTCAAACTACATCTAGTGAAAATAATATGACTGTGGATAATATATCATTGGAGTTTAAATGTAGAGAATTACAAAACCGTAAACATGGACATACTTGGCATATATAGTGTGTAATCAATCGACCAGTGGCGGATCTAGAAACATTTTTCATTAGTAACGTTTTTCATTTTTTTCATTTTAGTACCAACGTTTTTCAAATTTCGTAAAAAAAAAAACAATTTTTCCACTAATTTTTCACTACGCACGCGAAGTTAAGCCGCAACGTCCGCACCCCTGCTATTACTATAGATCTGCCCCTGCAATCGACCTCATAATTTTTGTTTTTATGTAATGTATGTTACAGTTTTTCGGCGACCTCCAAGAATTTTGAATGTCGACCTCCTAATTTTTTTTTAAACTCAACTATTAAAAATCAATCAACACAAATTGCATTAGAGAAATAGAGTGAACATCAAAATATTTACTTTGCTTCCAATCGAGTATTTTAGCTATTCTTTTAAAGTGGTTATTAAATGGTGTATTACCTTAACGTGATTATGAGACTTCACTTAAGAAATCGTTAAACCTGACCGTTAGACTACACGGTGTGGTCATGTGGTGAAGGGCATGAAGCGACATGTGACAACCATGTTAATTCCTCTCTAACCCCCAAAAAACCAGGGGGTGATGGTGTCGTGAAAGGTTTTTTTAATCAACCAACCAATAAAAAAATATTCATAACCAAAAAAACTAACCACAACCATTCACTTCACCTTCACCTTTTGCTTCACGTCCTTAGAAATCTCCATGACCCCACCTAACCGCCCACGCTACATACGTGGTGGTGTTGGTAGCGTGGAGGGGCTTCATACCCCCTTCCACGCCCCCACACCATCTAACCTTTGATCATCACACAGTTTAAGTAAATTAATTATAAAATTGCATAATTACCCTATCTATTAATATTTGAAATGAATTCTATTCTATGTTTAATTTTGTTCGAGAATCATTTACATAATTGGGGGTTTATTATTTTACAAATTATATTTGGGGGGTAGTGCGGAAAAAAACTAAAATTGGTGATGCCTTACTTTGAAATGGCGGCATCAAAGAAAATCCCCAAGATGCCGCCAAACCAATTCCATTAGTCACAAGATGCCGCCAATTCATACTAAGGTTTTGATGCCGCCATTTCAAATTTGGTGTTTTGATGCCGCCATTTCAAATTTGGTGTTCATTTCTTATATAATGCTACGGCCTCTTCCCATTTTCTCCATCCCATTCCACCTACACAAATACATTATATCATTCCCACATATCTCAATCCCATTTACAACACCACATATCTCAATCCCATTTACAACACAATTGTAGGAAACTACAACACAATATGCGATATAATACTTTTCCCGCAATTGTTCTGGAGGGTACGGTTTTTTATTGATATTGGGTCGATGTTACATTCACATGGAGTTTTAACAGTTTTGGGCGGGGATGAGCCGTGCTTAAAAGCATCCTCTCCTGTCTCATCCCCTGCTTGGCATCGCTTTTCTGGGGTCCAAAAAAGCGGTGTCTTTGGATCGGTGTTACATCCACATGAAACTACTTGGATCGATGTTACATCCACACATGATATAACACGTGTAGAATGCAACATTGTCACTGTAGTTTATAATATTTTGCCGTTGGTTGTCGTTGCTAGTCTCAATCTCCAGTCTACCAAACCCGGACATTCCAACGGACTCTTTAGGGGGGTCGACTTCCAGACAAAGCCTGTAGGGCAAGGCCATCCGGTGTTGACGAATCGAATCATGTGATTAGCGACGTCGGCGACATCGGATGATGCGATTCTTCACCGTGCTACTTTGGCAGGGCAGCCTGGGTTGATCATTGGGTACCTTTAGATTTGGTACACATGTTCAACAGATTGATTGATGTTCCCCTGTTTGATTCAAATCGGTTCGAACCCCAACTTGATCCCGAGCCCTCAATTTGACTTCAATAAAGCAATTGTGATGGAAGGTGCGAAACAGAAACTTAATGAACTCTGCAACAAGAAACGGTGGTAGAATATTGGAATTGGTGATCTCGGAAATAGATTGTCTTGTTACTCTTGTAACTCGGTAGATTGTATAGTTTGATTGAGTAGTTTGGAAAAATAGCTGTTAAATAAATTTGTATTATTTGTTTTAAATAAATCTATCATTATTACATGTATTTACTTTTATTTTAGAAACTGTCTAGTAATAATACTAGTAGCATTAAAATTAACAGTAAGATAAGTCCGGATGCCTGACGGGCAGGCCCTGCCAGACTCTACAGAGGCCCAAAAATGGCAGCCTGACCCGTTTTCAACAAATTGAGTTTTCAACAAAAATGACCTCCTAGCCGTTTTCGAGCCTCCCGGATCAGGCCCCGGAGACCCGAAAACGGCCCGGACTTCGTGCGAAACCCGTGTATTAGCCAAGGCCAGCGCGTCAAAAAGTCCGGATGCCTGACGGGCAGGCCCTGCCAGACTCTATAGAGGCCCAAAAATGGCAGCCTGGCCCGTTTTCAACAAATTGAGTTTTCAACAAAAATGACCTCCTAGCCGTTTTCGGGCCTCCCGGATCAGACCACGGAGACCCGAAAACGCCCCAGACTTCGTGCGAAACCCGTGTATTAGCCAAGGCCAGCACGTCCGAAAGTCCGGATGCCTGACGGGCAGGCCCTGCCAGACTCTACAGAGGCCCAAAAATGGCAGCCTGGCCCGTTTTCAACAAATTGAGTTTTCAACAAAAATGATTATGTGATCTTGTTTTAGTGTTTAACGCTTGTATTTGGATTTTAATTCTAGTGGTTGTTTCTCACAACAATGTTTGAATCACATGTGGCTTAACGATTCGTATATTCATATGCATACACAAAAAAAATGTTATAACAACAGTAATTAACACATGTTTACAAGTTAAACCAGTCCGTGGGAGGCTGATTCATAAGATGTTCAGATTGCCTTCTTGGTGGTTGGTGTTGGGCTTGTGTTTCATCGTTGGGTGGTGGTCCTTGATTCAGTGCGGTTTAAATTCAGTGCGGTCGAAGGTCCTCGCCGGGTTGAAGGTCCTTCGTCACACAAATTATGCGGGGGATGGTAATGAAAATCACTAACATCGAGATCAATCCGTGCCAACCCCTGCCCAACCGGCGTCACAAAATCCTGTGACGGAAATGCCCAACTATCTCCAATTCCAATTCCGCTTGCAATCAAGTTAGCTAGCGGACCTGTCACCGCCGGTTGACCGCTACCGGACCCACCAACATCACCAGTTCCCTGTACGAAGGAACTATCCAATCCAAACGGAGTTCCAAGTTGATCCAATCCAACGTCAAAGAGTTGCGGGACATATCCCCCACCCTGGTTCTGATTGTTGCTTGCCGCAACAGATGCACCAAACCCAGCCTCATTGTCCAACGGGCTTCCAGCTTGGGGTTGATTTTCCGCCACGTTTTTCGGCACCTGACGGGGAGCGTGTCGCCGGCGTACCCTTTGAGGTCGTGCCGGTGCTGACAAGTCGACGGTGTCCCTTGTAAGATGCGTCAGATTTTGTAAGTGTCCGACATCGTGTGACATCATCATACTGTGGAACGCCGTGTTCTGTATATGCTCAAGTTGCGTGGCGAAGGACTGAGGATCATTAAATGCCTGCTGGGAAGACCGGTAAATATCCCCTATGGCATCCCTCTGCAAACAAAATTATTAGTTAGAAACCGTAAACTCAAATAATTAATGTATGAAATAGACACGTAAAAATGCTTTACCATTAGCTGGATTCTAGCACCGTCATCTTGGAAACCGCCAACTGGGGCCGGTGCTACACTTGGATTCCCAATAAATGCAACGGTACGCCCCAAATACCATTGCATATAACCGGGCTATGTGGAAGTCGTCCTTATGAGATCAGACCTGTAAACCGTGTTACGACGGTTATTCCAGGCGTTGATGTAGGCTTCGTGCCTACTCATCCAGTCCGCCCCGTTGTGTCCTTGCCGCCCCAAAGCATGCAGTCTTTCAAGCTGAGCCATGGGTACGGTTACGTTTATTTGGGGAGGTATGTACTGGAGCATGCCGAATTGCTTCATAACCCGTTGAGGGTAATGATGCTCAACGATCTCAAAGCATATAAGCGGACAACAGCTCCTCCAGCTTTCCATCCCACTTGAACATATGGCCGGTAGTCGATTCAAAACCGAGGTGTAGGGGGTCCAGTTGAACTAAAAACATAAAAACAAACACTTAAGTCAGTTACAAAACACAATAAATGCATGATTAATACAAAAAACTAAAAATAATTACTAACACGTGTAGAATGAACATACCATGTTCTCGTTCAACGATTGTAGCTGTGAACGATATGCTCGGAGGCAGTGGGTGGATACCTCCCTGAAGTTTAAATTGCGGTCTCTCCACCTACAAAATTAACAGTTTAAAACACGTGTTCAGTAAAAAAAATACAAAGGGATGCCATGCAGACACATTATATTTGTTTGGGATTTGCGATATATACCGAGCCGCTAGCGAACAAGTATAATCAAACTGGTTTGAGGGTGGTCGTGGCGCGAGACACCGAATCCTCTCCCATGCCCATATTTGAAGGAGCATCATGGGCCCGGTCACGGCTTTCCTATCCGGCTGGGTGGCATCACAAAGCCGCCTGTAAAAACAACCGAGAACCGCACTGCCCCAGCTATAAGATGCTGTTCGGCTTAGGTCTCGTAAAAATCTTAAATAAAAAACATTTAGTCTATTATTATTATTATCAGGGAATAAAGTGGAACCGATCAAATAAAAAATGATTAAACGAGCACGGAAAATGCACGCTTCATCCATAGCCTCAGCTTCAACAAACGGTTCCTTTAGTTTATTAATAATAACACTACCCAAAATGGATTTGCCGGACATTTGGTTCTCTGCAAGCGTAACACCTAACCATCGTCGGCACAACGCTATTGCGTCGGCAGTAGACATTCCATCATCTACCCCAGACACAACAGCTCCCTCGATAGGTAAACCCCACAAGACGTTAACATCTTGTAAGGTGACAGTAGCTTCACCAAATGGTAGGTGGAACGTGTGAGTTTCGGGCCTCCATCGTTCCACCAAAGCTGTTATTAATGAGTAGTCAACATATCGATAACCACAATCTATAAGGCCACCAAACCCTGCGACATCGATAAGGTTACGAAACCGTCCTACAACGGGGTTGTCACGAAGTACCCGCCAGAGGCTTCTATCGCTACGCTTTACCATAAGGGGCTCATTGAAGTCTTCCTCGTTTACGAAAATGTGAAAGGAACGATGTCGATCGCGCAGATACAACACATCGTTGCTTAGGGGACCAGGGTGTAAGTTTATGTTTTGATTCATGGTGGGAGGAATTTGCTTGGTATGATTTTTTATAAATTTCAAAGATTTCAGATGGAGATTGTAATGGTGATGGTGTGGAAATGGATGTGGGTGGTGCTCCTTCTTCACCCCACCCTCCATTTTATAACCTCCAAAGGCTCACTCTTACACTCTCAAGAACACTATTTGCCTATCAAATCATCTGCAAAATACAAGACCATTGCATGCAATGCTAGAGACTTTGTGAGTATGTTTTATAGCCTGCATGGTTGCAGGAATCGAGCATGCATGAAGACTAACTCCCATTTGGCGGTTTCAATGCATGAAAGTGGATAGGCGGTATCATGGCGACAACATTGAAGAACACACTACATCGTTTGGCGGTATCAATAAAGCCTCACATTCAATTGGCGGCATCAAAGGTGACTACACTATATGGATTGGCGGCATCAAGGTGACTACACTATATGGATTGGCGGCATCACTATACACTGCAAAATATTAATTTGATACCGCCAAACCATATGGCGGCATCACTATACACTGCAAAACATTTGTTTGATGCCAGTTCAAAGTAAGGCATCACCAATTTTAATTTTTTCCTCCACTATCCCCAAAATATAATTTATAAAATAATAAACCCCCAATTATGTAAATGATTCTTTGTTTGAATAGTAGGACGGCGATAAATGATAAAAGGGAAGATTCGGATCTCGTTAGCATATTTTTATAGAATCCTCACGTGCCACGTATGCTCACACGTTTGGACCGCCCTATGTTACTTCCAATTGGGTTTCAATGTTTCATTCACAAATCACAACACAAACCTTAAAATACTCACTTAATTCCTTTAATAATTTTTTTTTATTCCTGAAAATAGTCACCCTTATGTCTCGACTGTAGAGTCAAATTTGCGAACTACATAATTTTTTGTTTTTAAAATTGTTAAGAATGTTTGGTTGTTACATTCTAGAACAATTTTTTTGAATAATAAGACAACACAGAGATGTTGAGACACACAATCACTAGTTGATTTAAGAACTTTTTATTGTGAAGTATACTTCTTTTATTGTTTAGATTTTTCACAACCAACCTAATGTTATAATGTTGAGTCAGTTGCCGGTCAGGTCACGACGAGGAGCATGATAAATTACAATATCATATCACATATGAAAAAATATCATGACTACTCGTCAAAAAACACACAATAAATGTACTTAACACTGAATTCAAGTTTAAGCAAACCAAGTCACAAATTCAAACTTCAAATTCATAGCACACAATCGGTAGAATTTCACCGTGTTCACCGAGGAAGATGATTTGCTCAATTATTTGAACGTTGGATGGAGAGAAGAGAAGGGGCAAACCATTTCCTTGGTTTGAGAGAGTGATGAAGAAAAATAAGGTGACGCTGATATGACTGGGAGAAAAGCTTTCCACACCATATAGCCTAACAAGTGATATCGTAACCGTCAAACTACACCTATGTCCTCACATGTTGTCAAAAGTGTTTGTTGTACAATAGGGATGGACTGGTGGGTATGACAGGGTGTTAAAACACAATTTCGTTGTCAACATAAAGAGTAATGTAGCATATGTCCATGCCAAACACTAATAATAATAATAATAATTAAAGTTTATAAAAAAATAAGCTGTTTTTATAAAACTGGGACCACTACACCTTTGTTTATAGTGTGACGGAACCTCTTTCTCTAATAATAATAATCCCAAATCCTTTGAAAATATATAAATTACGCGGTCTCTACACTTCTAACCCTTCTTCTTCTTCTTCCTCTCTCTCTCTCTCTCTCTCTCTCTCTCTCTTGCTTGATCATGGCGATCTAATAATAATAATAAAAACTATAAAGTTATCCATTCAGAGGTTAGGGTTACAGTCTCAATTAGCATTAGTCATGATAGAGATCATGCTGGCGTTAGAGTCGATAGACTCGTTGTTGTTTTCAATTAGCAAAGCTTTGTGTACTCCGTTCGCTGTGTTTGTTCAGATCCAGGTCAGGATTTTGCTATTTTTGTTTCTTCTAGCATTTGATAAGGATAATGTTATGGTTTAATTTTGCCTTTGTTTTATGGATCTGGTGATTGTTTCGTTGCATTGGATTGAATTACACTCGCATTATAAGCATTTACTTGCTGTACTTTGAGTTGATATCTTAAGGAATAGAATGAAGTTTATTGCAATTTAGGGTTTAGTGTTTAGTGTTTTGCACAATTAAGATTTAAGAACACGTTGTTTTCTAGAATCAAGGACTGATTTGGAGTCTGTTTGGACTGGACATAAATTATGTTATGTTTTTGCTTGTAGTTCTTTAGTTTTAGTTTGATTTTGCATTTGTTTTATGGATCTGGTTGCTGTGTTGTTTCATTTAATCGGATTACAGTTGCATATAATGCTTATGAATTAATTGTGGTTTGAATTGATGTTGTAGTGGTGAGATGAGGATGAAGTTTGTTGTAGTTTAGGTTTTAGTGTTTCGTGCAATTAAGATAATAAGAGTTAAGAACACTTTGGTTTTGCATTAGTTAAGCTCTCAAATGAACACATGCAAGGTTTAAATCTGGTACTTGTTCAGAATCAAGGATTGATTTGGCGTCTGTTTTAACTACACATTTTTTTGTGGTTTTTGTTAATAGGTTTAATGTAGTTGCTGAACATTAGAGACTGGAGAGGTTCAATTTAGGAATCCGGGTTCTAAAAGTTAGTCTACTAGAACAAATGGAGTATAATTTCTGGTAAACTGAAGTGGTTGTTAGTTGTTACAAGAAATTGTGTTTTCTTGCAGCCTGACAGTTTTCTTCCATATTGTGGGATTTTGTTTATAGTGGTGTTGATTCATGACTGTATGTATTAAGGCACAATAAATTCGTTAGAGTTAAGAGTTTTAGTGGATGAAAAAACCCATCTTGAACGTTTCCTAGGTTCTAGTATGACCTTTTATCATTTATTGGTAAAACAGACAAACAGTTGTGTTGTGCAAGATTTAAATATATACCCATGTGAGTAAGTGTTTAGAATGCTATGATTGGAATTAGGTTATTTTAATTGTTGCTTATTGATTTGTTGAACTCAACGTAAATGTCATGTTAGAATATGCACTCCACATTTGATTTGTTGTACATGGAATTAAGAATTAGAATATGAACTCTACAGTTGATTTGTTGTACATGGAATTAAGAAAGGTGGTCATAGATATACACTCTAGAAGCACCGTTAATCACATTATAGGAACGATTAATCTAAGGATTGGGTATATTCTGAGTTGAATGACTGAATTTAATATCACAGTGAACACACATTAGAAAAGTGATAATGGGAAACGGTGCTTTGGTTCTTACATTGTTTTGAAACTACTGTTAGCTGTAGGATGGTGACAGTGTTTTATCAAAGGAGTATCCCTGCCGTTCATACTTCATAGGTTGTAGATTATATTCCCTGTGGCACCTGTGGACTTCTGGTGTACTATTGAATTTTAAAAGTCTTTTATAAACTTGTTCTGGGATGCTGTCATTTTTATTTATTCCTCATGTGTCACACTAGCATAATGTTCTTAAATATGAGGTAATATTCATCACTGCAGGGATGTGTAATATGCTTACTTCTGGCTGCTGGATGGGCTGGTGCAGCTTATGTGAGGTATTAAGTTGATATCTATAACCTACTATTTATCATCTTTTGGCATTTGCTACAAAACCCTTTTTTTGAGTGTTTACCTTTTTAGTAAAACCTCATTTGAAACTTAATAGGTGTTCACTGAATCTTTTGCAGAAATAGAGAAATAAGACAAATGAAAAAAAGTATGAAAGATGGCAATCCTTTTGCATTTCTTAGTCATGATATTCATGACCTTGAACATTCAAACCAGGTCAAATTGCCAGGCGTCACAGTTGTAATGCCCTTGAAAGGTTTTGGAGAACACAATCTGCACAACTGGAGAACCCAGGTACCATACAAAATACATAATTGTAATTGATCCACATATGAATGCAAGTTCTCTATATATTTGAACATTATGATAATTGTTTATTTGTTTTTTTTTTCCCAATTTTTTTGTATGTGCATGCTCCATACATGTTGAAATGTCTATCCTGATTTAATAACTAAATTTTACTCCATCTCAATATAAATGCAATAATTATTTTTTTGGCAGGCCTAGAATTAAATGCCACTTTCCTGTTTTTGCAAAGTTTCAATTAAGATTACCATTCACCTACTGACAATTACTATCAAATATTGTTAATATTGTCTTAGTTTTCATTATTAAGGACTATTTTGGTATTAGTAATGGTCATTTCAAAACGTTTGTGGCCCTTTTTGGACAGCTTCTTTGGGACTTTTTTTACTTTGAACTTTCTTTGTACTTATGACAGTTACTAATATGGGTTACTGCATGCAGCTAACTTCTCTTTATGGTGGTCCACTGGAGTTCCTATTTATTGTGGACAGTACTGAAGACCCAGCTTATCATGCTGTATCTCGGTTACTATTAGATTTTAAGGTATTTAAATGCTGCGCACCACTAAATTTTTTTCTTCTTTTGTTCTTACTTCAATATTTTTTAACTGTTAAGAAGTAAAGTAATGAATTCCCTGGCGATCTTAACTTACATTTTCTAAAAAACTTGGCTCTGACTATATGCACTTTTGAACTATATATGATTACTTGTCTGTTTATGTTCTCTTATTTGCATTTGTGCAGGATGATGTTGATGCAAGGTTAATCGTAGCGGGCCCATCCACAACATGTAGTCAAAAAGTTCATAATCAGTTGGTATGCTTCAAATCCTATTTAGATGTTTTTTCCCCTTTCGATAATTAGGAACCTATATTCATAATTATAAACCTTTTATAGGTTAATATGGGCCTCGCGTCATTTGTTTTTATTTTGAATTTTTGAGGCTAGAATAAAAACGTTGAGTTGCTTTAAGATTTTGCTCATGCCACACCAGCATGAAACACAAACCTGCTATGGCTAACAAAAAGATGAACTGTTTTTAATTTTTTCTTTATTTAACTTGGCATTTTATGATAAAAAGTATTTGACTTGTTTTATAATATGGTTTGAATTGCAGGTTGGTGTGGAAAAAATGCATAAACACAGCAAATACGTATTGTTTCTAGACGATGATGTTAGGTTGCATCCTGGGTCAATTGGAGCCTTAACTGCAGAGATGATAAAGAATCCTGAGGTATAATCATGCTGATGCACATCTCTCCCATCTACTGATAGATGGTACTTAGTTCTTAAATTTTAATGTTTTCTTTCTTTTTGTTTCCATAGTTCTACTACCTGGCTTAATTGGGTTTGTTTTTAATATATGCAGATATTTATTCAAACAGGTTATCCGCTTGATTTACCGTCTGGAAGCTTGGGAAGTTACTGTATTTATGAATATCACATGGTAAAACACATCAGAGGAATACAACTCTTTCATCTTGTATTTGTAACTACTATTAAGTGGCAGTTTCAGCTCATTTACTTGTAAACGGGTCAATTAAGGTTTTGTTTTATATTAAATAGGTATACAGGAAGCAGGTTAAATATTAATACACATAACTAATTATTAATAATCTTCCAAGGAAAAAAGTGTTTTAAGCAATGTCACCCCCTTAGGCATGTTGGAAGAATTAGCCGATTGACCCGTTGCCTAGCTTATCCAATCTATCCTTATCCAACATTCACTATTTATGTTATCTTTTCTTTTTGTAATGACCAGACTGTCTTCACTTTGTCTAAGTTGACATTCTTTTAAGTTTAGGATTTTGGTTTATTTGACTAATATCGTTCTCTTTACAGCCATGTTCAATGGGTTTTGCAACCGGTGGAAGGACCTTCTTTCTTTGGGGAGGCTGCATGATGGCAAGAAACGTTTATCTCAGTTTGATTTCTGATTAAATTTCTATTTATTATTGATTTATAAGAACTTTTCTTCTTATTTGCAGATGCATGCAGATGATTTCAGAACTGACAAACATGGTGTTGTGACACAACTTTCTGATGGTGGTTACTCTGATGATATGACTCTTGCAGCTATAGCTGGTAATCATATTATTTATATTGCTTATTTTGTTATCAAGACTTTTGAGCAAGATTTGTGTTATGTTGTGGCTCTGTTTTACGTATGTCTTGAGCCATATATGGAATGGTTCACATCATGCTATTGACACTATAATTCTCTCAAATATTAGCATATTTGAAGCATAAGGTTTCCAGGAAACAATATTCTATACCATATTATCTTTTTTTAATGGAAAACCTGCTCTCAGCTGTTCAGATATGTTTCCTTCTTTCAGGTGCTAATAAGAGGCTCATCACATCACCCCCTGTTGCAGTTTTCCCTCATCCTCTTGCCAGTGATCTTACATTTTCACGGTCAGAATATACATCTTAGATTGTGGCAAAATGGGCCGGTCAGATTGGTTGGGTCAAAAAGGGGAGATTTTTGGAGTGAGTCAGACTGATTGGGTCAAAAAGGGGAGATTTTTGGAGCGGTTCAGACTGTGTTAGCCAGTAACACTTTCATCCTTAATATTACTGCAAATAAGTATAACTAGTGTGTCAAATATGATTATGAAAATTATATTTTACAGTTAAATTTTGATCTTGAATCAAATGATTTAGGAGGCGCATTAAAAAAACCTTTGGGCGACTTTTGACTAAGTTCGACCCAGTTTCTTTTTTTAAACTATTTTCGATTTCACCAGTTTGATATGTCAGAGACAGAGAATAACCTGAACCGACCCCTTCATAAATAAATATGTTGAAATTGCCACATGTGGGAACAGAAATTTAAGACCAACGACCCCTGGCTACTAAATTTATATCTGTTGTATGTGTTGTATAGGTATTGGAACTATTTGAGGAAACAAACATTTGTTTTGGAGTCCTACACAACATATGTAAACTGGATAATGAACCGAGCTTTATTTTCTGTGCACTGCTACCTTTCTTGGGGATTCGTATCCCCGTACATTATGGCTATGTTTCATGTTGCAGCAGCACTAAGATTTCATTTTAAGCATATCTCCGCTGAAGAACATGTTCTCAACCCTAATGGTAAGCTCTCCAGGTCTGAGTTTGGGTCAGGCTTTGCTAAATGGCTAGGTTGGGTAACATGTCAAAACAGGCCTAGATCAAATAGTAATTTTTGGTAAGGTTGAAAAGGATCGTGCTATGTTGACCTGACCTGAAATGATTTTCTGTTTTTATTATTTGTAAGTTCAAATTTTGAGGTGAGAAAATGGATGGGCAGGCAGGTCGGTTAATGGGTCATAAAGGTTCAGATCAAAATGGGTTATTTTCAGGTACCTAACAAGTCGTGCTAGGTTGATCTGAAATACTTTTGTGTGATTGTCTTTTGATTGTAAATAATTGGCTTGTTACTTAGATATGATTACAATAATTAAATAGTTATATACTTGTATTACTTAAATAATAAATTAATAGGGATAAGATTTAATTCAAATCAACTCTCATATGTAAATTTGTCGAAGTTGTCACATCTATACCATTTTCAATTTAGCACCATTGAGTTTTCTTTTTATTTTAATAACTGATGATAATTTTTTGTTGGTGAGTGTTGCTATTGCACATTTGTTCATATATCATATGAATAAGTCATGCAACAGTTTACGAACATGTACCTTTAATTTTATTGATTTTTTTTGTTTTGGTAGGGTTGAGACTTGTTGTTTGTCTTGTCATATGCACCGTCATCGAACTTCTTTCAATGTGGAATTTGACAAGAATAGAAGTTCGGCTATGCAATATGTTGTCTCCTGAGGCACCTCCTCTCTCGCTTAGTGCTTATAATTGGTGCCTGGTAAGCTGTCATAACTCATGGGTGAGACGGTAATGGGTCAAAATGGGTTTGGGCTGAAATGTGTCTTTTGTGTTGAAACTGATTGCAAGTAATGTCTTATTTCATTTGATACCAATTTCAACCAAAAATGTCGACTGGCAAAAATGCGGTATTTTGTTATTTTTGAAAAAAACGCCAATTTTACCTCATTAAAATGTTGACACCTCATCAAAAGTCTTTCGTCTTTTAAGACTTTAAAGGGCAGTTTTCAACATCCGATTTGTTTTTGACCAAAATTGATATAAAGTATAAACCAAACTTCCCAAATACAAATAATTGGGCGATCTTCACGTGCATTGTCCCTTAATAGACCCTTTTAACACCTAAGATAAATACAATCCAAACCGACACATATAAATGGGTCAATAATGCTACCTATCGCATTTTTTTACCCAATGAAGTCAGTTTAACATTAGAAATGTTTATTATTATGGTGAATTATTATATTTACCCTAAAAAGGTCAAACATGAAACTCGTTTGTATTGATCCAGTCAAACTGACTATGAGCAGGTCTTTGTTGCAATGGTGGTAGATAACTTCTTATACCCGATCTCAGCAATCCGCTCACATTTTTCTCAGTCTATCAATTGGTCTGGTATCCGGTACCATTTAAGGAATGGGAAAATACACAAGGTGAGATTAATTATAATCCAGTAATAATTATTTTAATTTTCTTTCAGTAGTCACTCATGTAAACCCACCCACTTAGTAATAACTATCTTTCTAAAAAATGTACCTCATGTTTCTTGGCCAACTTCAAAACAACTGAAGTACTGAACCGGCTTCTGGATCATATTGTCCGCAGTCATGTCTTCGGTCTAAGCTAATGAAAAATCCCGGTCTTTGGTGCGGGCCAAAACTGCAAAAACCACCCCAACCTTTGACTGAACGAGTATTTTTAAACCATGCAACCCAGTTATTTGTTACTCATACTCTAATGCATAACACCCATTTGACCTGTTTTATTGTTAATACTCGTTTTTATAGTTTTATCTAAAATTCATTTGACCTATAACCCGTTTCATCTTTTATAATTGTAAGGTACAATAAACTATGCTTCCATACTATTTGTATTGAAATCCTACATATAATAGGCATTTATATTAAAACCAATTCCTAAATACATAAGGTTTATACAATTTAAAAATTAGTTGGTAGTTTATCATTGTGTTTTTTTCTATTTCAATGCGCTAAATTGTAATACGCTATTGTTTAAACCCATTTGACCATCTTTTTTATTTTACTTCAGGTAAGTAAATGTAAAGTATTCTTATATATTTAACCTGTTAAAACTGTTTTAATATATGTATATATATATATTTTGAACAGCAAAAAGAAGTATTATATAAGTGAAAGGTCAAATGGGTTAAGAAATATAAATATAAAGTGGGTCTTCTTGCCGACCATTACCTGGTCTGGTTTTCGGTCTCAACCATTCTTCAATTTCTCCACTGAAATAATTTTGTTTTTGTTTTTATTTTTATAACCAGATTGACCGAACAATGGAGAAGGGTAAGAAGTTTTCAGATTTGGCCGCCAAACGTTTATATGGTAGAAAAGCCCAAAGCAAAATCTCGATTCTTGGTTCTTTATCAAGAAGTTTGGCCAACTGGAGACAACCAAAGAAATATGATGTGTAGAAAAAGAAACGAGATATTAAATTTCTTGTGATCAACATTATCTGGTTTTCGGTCGAAAATATAACCAGGTAATGTAATTCATCCATTCACATTTATGGCTTGATTGATTCGGTCCATGAAGTAGCCATTCTTTTGGTCCATTTTCAAAGAAAAAATATTTAAATTCAATTGATTGATTCTTCAGCTGTAGCTGTAGTCACATTTATGTCAGGCTTTCAGTTTTGTAACCTGTAAAGTTGATTGTTGTGTAATTTAAAGGAACTACTGTTGCGTTTTAAAACCGAATGTATGACCCGTTTTTTTTTAATGAAAAGTGCCATTTGCTTGCATTATGTTTTTTTTTTTTTTTTTTTTTTTTTTTTTTTTTTTTTTTTTTTTTCAGGATTTAAGTCCTGAATGAGGCAACTTTCTAGCCCGTTTATACGGAAAATAGGTCAATTTTGGCTGTATTACATTTTGATAGGGGTGCAAACGAGCCGAGCCGAGCCCGAGCTCGATTAACTTATAAGGGCTCGAGCTCGGCTCGTTTATTATCAATTAGTTTAATACATTAAATAAAAATAATATAAATAATAGTTCATTTAGGCTCGTGAACTCGATAAGTGAAGCTCGAGCTTGGGGCTCGTTTACTAAACAACTTTAAACCAGTGGTAAATATTATTAAATATTAAAAAACAAGTATTATACTAGGCTCGACGAGCCTAACGAGCTTCACATGCCAGGCTCGAGCCCGGGCTTGATAAATAAACGAGCTTTGTTTTAGGCTCAAGCTCAGCTCGAGCTCGATAAGGCTCGGCTCGTTTCGGGCTTTTTACCAAGCCGAGCTCGAGTAGCTCGCAAGCGACTCGGCTCATTTGCACCCCTACATTTTGTTTACTGGCCTAATTAGTCAAATGTAGGAAATTAGCTTAAAATGGGTCAGAATTTGATTAATATTTTTTAATTAAAAAATATTTACACAGTATATTTAAGTAATTTATTTATTTTTAATCATTTATAGTACATGAGAATAGAGATAAAGTGTTGTCGGGTTGACCCGACCCGGCCTAACATTTTTTTAGAACTGCATGAACTACTCAACCCGAACCATTTAAAAACAGGTTACAACCCGGTCCCACCTGCAAACCACAACCCGGACCCAGTTACAATTTTTTCAACCCGGGCCCATGTACAACCTCAATGCCTGACACTTCGTTCCATTTTTTCAAATAGCATTCGAATTATTTGCTTTTTGATCAAGACTTTAGGTCATGTGTGGAGTCAAGAATCAGATCCCTTTCAAACCAAGATGAGAATAACATCTCAATATCAAAGAAGCCTTATCCAAAGGTTTTCTTTTCTCGTATTCGCAAAGGGCGAAACAGTAATTAAACAAATAAAATATAGGTTTGAACTGTATAATATTATTAGATTGTGCGTTGTGGGCCGCGAGCGAGCTTCGGCGCGAGTGAGGTTTCAGCCCGGTGCTCACCTCCAGCCACAACAGCCCCACGCGAACAATTGCGACGCGAGCACATGCGATGGTGGTCGCGTGCGTTAACGGGAGAAAGTGAGCTTTGGTCGCGCCGGTGCTCACCCTTAGCCACAACGGGGTCAAGTGACCAGGTTGCTTGAGAGTGAAGTCTATGGCTCGCGCCTGCTCGGTCGCGGCCACCAACTGATAGTCTTATACCGTGTATAACTATGTATTGTTGATTTGTACCAATGTTGTAAACAGTCATTTAGTGGGTGAAAATCGCCTATTTTTTAAACTTATGTTCCCTCCACCGAAAGCTAAATATGCCAAAGTTAAGAATAAGATAAAGTTCCATGACAAAAAACTCAAAAAGCATCACTTAAAGCCTTAATTCTCTCTTGTTAAAATTACCATTTTACCCTTCCCCATCCTACTATTCTTCTTACAACTACATTATGCTTCAACATCACCATTAGATGCTTCAACATCACCATTAGGACCACAACCAAAACATACAACAAAATGAGTTGTTGTGGAGCTAGGAAACCAAAAACACTCTCCCCGACCCGTTCTCCACCACGAACGCCAATGCCGCTGCCAACGACAACCAACAACTACTCACAACCAAAAGCCGCCAAGCATGAAGTTGTTCTATCAATCCCTCACTGCAAAGTTCATCTAATGGATGAAGGAGAAGCCATAGAACTCGCCACGGGGGACTTCAAAATCATTCAGTTATCCGATGAAGATGTTTTACTAGCAACCATAATCAAAATTAACGACGATCTTCAATGGCCTTTAACCAAAGATGAACCAGTAGTGAAGCTTGATCGTCTTCACTACCTGTTCTCTTTGAAAGTGGTTAAAGATGATGACCCGTTGAATTATGGTGTCACGTTTTCTGATACGGGTCATGGGGATTTCAAGTTGCTGGATAAGTTCTTGAAAGAACATGCGTGCTTTTCGAAATCGTCGTCATCAAGAAAAACTGATATTGATTGGAAGGAATTTGCTCCAAAGATTGATGCTTATAATAATGTTATTGCAAAGGCTATTGCTGGAGGAACTGGCCAGATTGTTAAAGGCATCTTCACATTAAGCAATGCTTATACAAACCAGGTTCGCTTTCGAGTCTGGCAAAAAATGTTAAATCACCTAGTATGAATCAAAATGGGCGGGTCAGGTCAGGTCAGGTCGGGTTGGTAACACTAAGTTCTTGAAATTTTATAAATACATAAAGAAGTATTTAACAAAATGATCTAATCAAAATATTATAAATAAATGTCACTTAGTAAGAATTAAAACGGGCAAGGACAGGACAGGTCAGGTCAGGTAAGTTGATTAAAGTTTTGTTTAGTTAACCGTCACGCATTAAATATAATCTATACCGGCCCATTAATCGATGTTGCATGTGTATAGCATAACGTTCCAATAAAATACAAGGTGTGAGCGTGTATACTGTGAATTCTATGTCGAATAGACGTAGCATGCATGAACCGTAAAGTAGGGTGAGCCAAGTCGGATATCCGAAACTTCGACTAGTCGATTTTGATATCCGAATATCTGATTCAAACTAATGAAAAGTTGAAGTTTTGCTATATACACCAAAAGGAAAACATATATTTCATGTATGCTAGGTTTAGTAACAAACAAATGATACAATGGTATTAGTGATACTTTTGAAAAGTGTAGGTAAAAGATTATAGAGGTGTAAAAAAAGGTCAAAAACTATATATAGGTCTTTAGACTTTTTTATGTGTAGATAAAAACATGTAACACTTTTATCTACTTTCAGTGACACATTTCTTATGTGTCATTTTTTTTTTAAAGTTTAAATTGATTTATATTAAACCAAAGACAGCCAATTACAAGGGATACGTAGGTAAACGGGTCACAAGTTGCGCCGCAACCACAATTTTTGCAAGTCACATTAATAGATGCAAAACAGGTGCAAAAGGGAGGTAATATGATCATAAACCAAACATTGGAGGAAAAGAATGGCATCTCAAGAACTCCTACTAATGAAACCAACAAAATCAATGGTTCAAGAAAGGAAAATGGGATCAATAAAAGTTTAAAAAGGTGCGATAAACATCGTCATTTTTGCGGTTTGTTATTGTAGATTGGTATTCTATTTGGTCATTAAATGTGTGTGTGTATATCTAGTGTAAGAAAGCTATCGAAGATGACCGAAAGCATGAGTAAAGCAATGTTGAATGGTGTCGGGATAGCAACCGGGTCGGTCATGGGTCCAGTGGTTCGGTCACAAGCGGGGAAGACCTTTTTTAGCATGGTTCCAGGGGAGGTCCTTCTAGCTTCTCTTGATGCAGTTAGTAAGTACTATCGTTAAAATTCAACAAATAAGAGTGTTTTTACTGATAGATGAGTCTGTTGTTTTTTGGTCGGTAAAGTTTCATTAGTTGGGCAATTAGACCATAAAATTTGAGTTTCACAAAAATAAAATAGTAGATAAAAATGAAAATGGGTGAAATAATTTTTCAATGCGTGTTTAAATACTTACAATAATATATAATATTATAATCATTTAAAGTTTAAAAAAAGTATAAATATTCCATCAAACCCACCCATTTGTCACCTGTATCGAGCATCAAGTAGCTCCTAGAGGTGACAAAATGGAAGCTTGGCTGGTTGGGTAGCCCGTAACTCAGTTAAAAAATAAAAGGTTCGGGTGAGAGTGTATAAAACTTTTAAAACAAGCCTAATTGGATCCCATTGGGTAAACCCCCAACCTTTGTTTTTTTTTCCCAATGTTTTTAATTTTTAACACTTAAAAAACCAGATTTAACTTGTTTAAATCGTTTCTTTAATTTTTAGCTTGGTGTTTTAGTTTAACCATTTTTCATAAAACGAGATACAAGTTGGCTTGTTTTCACATAAACGGGTTAAAATCGTTGTTACACTTGAAACCAGTTATTGGGAAATTTGAATGACAAAACTTAAGCTTCTTGATGAATCCCAGATACTGTGATGGACGCAGCTGAAGCTGCTCAAAAACAAGCCTTGACTGCCACATCTGGTGCTGCAACTAGGATGGTCACTGAAAGGTAAACTAAAAATAAAGTTGTAAACGAGTTTGAGCTGCTCGAGATCGACTCGTAAATAATTCAAACTTGAGCCCAAGCTTCACTAGTACAAGAACCTAAAGGCACACATTATTCTTTTAACTTTTTAATATATTTACTTAATAATCATTATCAATTATTAATATATACCAACTCATTATAAAAGTAAGTAAATAATGTATAAACTTTATGCTATATAAAAAAAAAAATGTAACCACGTATACACAAATGAATAATTATAGATTTATATAAATAAAACTACTAAACAATTGCTAAATAGTAAATGAGTCAAGCTCGAGCTTGAAATGTTATTTACGAGGCGACCTTGAACGCTTTTACCTTAAACAAGTCGATTCGAGCTCATTTACGTCCCTAATTAAACTTCTTTGAACGTTTTATATTATTTTTAAAACATTTAAAAACACACTGTCACAATAATTTTCATTGTTGTCGTGTATTTACTATGTGGCATGTGCTAAACAGGTTTGGTGAAAGTGCCGGGGAAGCAACTGGCGACGTGCTTGCGACCGCAGGGCACGTCGCTGGCACTGCTTGGAACGTCGTCAAGATTAGGAAGGCAATTACTCCGGCATCCACCGTCTCCAATGGCCTTAAACGGAATGCTGCTAAAATGCGCTGAATATTATTGTTGTTATTATTTTTATTTACGCAACTTTAACAAATTAATGGAATTTTATTACTAGTCATCTTTGTGTACATGCTCTTGCTGTAATTCAAGAAAACAATGTATATTATAGTTATTTTTACTGGCTTGTGTAATTTTTATAGCACGTAGGCCTATAAAAAATCGAAAATGCTACATTTGTACACTATAACTATATTTATGCTTTATGTAACCTGGCCCAATCCATTTTTGACCCACATTTGCTAAAACTTCTAAGTGATTTCTAGTTATTAATTATATTATTTCAAATTACCTTTTTCGTTACTTAATGAAAGGCAGATGTTGGATTCGTTAGCAGGATATTAGTAAGCCTCCAGACCGAGCGCGTTGAGCGACATACGAGGTAGAAAAATGAGTTCGGATCAAAACGAGGCGTTTTAAAAAAAAGGTAATAATTTGGGTCGGGTTAAAACGGGTTCCGATTAAAATGAAGTTGTTTAAAAAAAGGTTCAACGTAGGTTCACACGCTATAATCTTTTATGGTAGCAAATGGCAACAAATGAAGGCAGTGGTGGCTTCATGGTGGTGGTGGTGACAACTACGAGGTGGTGTTGGTGGCGGTGAAGGATGGGGTGGTAGAGGCAGTGATGGCGAAGGATGGGGTGATAGGTGAACCAAATAGACCCATTATCTAATTTGAGTACACCAGATTGACCCATTGTTTAATTTGAGTTAACTTAAATAAACCCATATTCAAATCTTTTCTTTACCCTAATCAACTCATTCTCACCGTATTAGCAATTCGTATACCAATTCGTGACACAAATTACTACAAACTCGTCTTCAACCTCTGCAAAACCCTTGAGCAAGCAAACTATTCACACCTCTTTTATCTAACAAAAAAACCTCTTATGGTTTGAATGGGAACTTAATAATATTACCTAAGTTATTAACAAAAATCTTTAATGATGTTGAGATTAGAGATGGCTATAGTTGTAACCTATATACTTATAAATGGTTGAACTTAAATTGTATTTTTATCTCAAAAGGATTAAATGGATGGTATGGTTAAAGAGATGAAATTCATCAAATTTCTATTTCAAATGCATGCAAGTATGCAACCTCCCTTGTATTACTTTTTTTATTCATAGATTTCGATTCAACTACTAGTTATCTATACTCGTTTTAAAGAAGTGGGCCATCACTTGCTTGTAGGTAACTAATTTACTAAGAGTGGTTCATATGAACTTTAACCTATTTTGACATGTTACCGATCTGAGTGTGGGTGTAGTGGGACGTTTTGGGTGGCGTCATCAGCCCCATAGCGCCGGGGAACACCGCCTCCTGACGCTATGGGGGCGTTTTGGGTGGGTGTGTTTTGAGCATAGCGAGCGTTGTGCAAGGCAATTTGGCTTTTGTTTGATTGTTAACGTTGGGTAACGGTCATATTTATAAAAAAAAAAAAAAAAAAACCCTCACCATCTCTCTCTCTCTATATATATAAACTAATGCACACCCTCAAATACACACATATATAATTCAACACACCCTCAAATACACACACATACAATTCAACTAGATCAAAAATATACACACAAATCACCACAATGTCGTCTCCTCCATCCAAAGACTCTTTTACCGATCTTTATCAAAGGTTCTTTTACGACGACATCGCAGAAGAGGAAGAAGCCGTTACGAGTGCGGTTATGCTAGCGTTGAGCGCAACGCAACACCTACTTAATGCGCCCCACGACTGATATTGTTTAGGGAATATATACATCGAGACCGTTTATCCGCCAATGAGCATTTAATGAATGATTATTTCAATGCGAATCCGGTTTACGGCCCTGATATGTTTAGGTGAAGATTTCGGATTAGTAAAACCTTATTTTTGCGCATTGCCGAAGATTTAGAGTCAACATACGATTACTTTAAGCAAAAACCCGACGTTAGAGGGTGTTTAAGATTCACCGCAATTCAAAAGGTCACTTCCGCATTACGTGTGCTCGCCTACGGGAACACATACAATATCAATGACGAGTATTTGAAGATAGCGGAGAAAACCACACGCGATACCTTGAAGTATTTTTGCTACGGTATATTTACAAATTTAAATATATTTATAATTATAATTAGTAGTTACATTATATATATATATATATAGGATTTGGTTTAAATGAGAACCTTTTTCCAAATTGAGAACTGAGAGAACCATTTTGGATCACAAATTTCTCTAAGGCAAAAAAAGAAATTTTTTTTTTGCTTTAATCGCTGCTTTATATGCAGTTTTTTTTTTGTATTTTTTTTTCAATATACACATGTGTATAATTGCATTATACACATATGTATAACTGAAATATACACATATGTATAATCACTATATACACATATGTATAACTGCTATATACATATATGTATAAATGAAAAAAAATTCAAAAAAAAAAAAAATCCTTGCATAAAAATGTGCGATTAATGCAAAAAAAAATTAAAAAAAAAAAATTGCCTTTATATGAAATGTGTAGCTTAGAATGGTTCTCTCAGTTCTCAAATAAGGGTTGGTTCTCTTAGGATCCATACCCTGTATATATATATATATATATATATATATATATATATATATATATATATTATTTTTTTAGGTTTATGCCAATTATATGGAAAACGATACTTGAGAAACCCGACATGGAACGACCTTCAACAACTATACAACATTTACAAAAACATGGCTTACCCGGCATGATTGGTAGAATAGACTGTCGTCAATGGCGGTGGTATAGTTGTCCAACCGCATGGCGAGGTCAACATACACGCGGTGACCAAAAGGGACCAACGTTGGTTTTACAAGCAGTTGCCTCACAAGACCTGTGGGTTTGGTCAGCCTTCTTTGGTCTCGCCGGGTGTATGAACGATATAAATACTTTTCAGTTTTCGCCACTGATAGAGTCTTACGTTGGTGGAACAATATCGAAAGCTGGGTTTTATGCAAATAAAAATTACGAGCATGGATACTACTTGGCGGATGGTATATATCCGGAGTATTCAATGCTCGTCAAAACGTTTAGTCAAACACAAGATAAAAAAAGAAAATATTTTAAGACACTTCATGAGACAGCAAGAAAGGACGTCGAGAGGTATTTTGGCGTTCTTCAACAACGATGACATTTTGTTAGAAATCCTTGTCGTGTGTGGGAAAAAGAAAGGATTAAAATGGTGATGTATGCTTGTATCATAATGCATAATATGATACTTGAAGACGAAGGAAAGGCAATATGCCCAAACTATTTTCCGGAATATGATGTTCAAGGGACGCAAGCGACAATGGAGCAAAGATTGCAAAACAGTACCATATTGCGTTCCAAGGATATACATAACGGGTTGAAGGTGGATTTGGTCGAGGAAGCATGGGCGATTCAACTGATTCAAAACAACGAAAAAGAAGAAGAAGGAGGAGAAGAAAATGAAGAAGACGAAGACGACGAGTAGAAATTTATAATTTAGTATTTGTATTTTTTTTTTTGGTATTTGTAATTTTTTTTTAATTTTATGAAATATTATTAGGTAATAATAATAATAATAATAATAATAATAATAATAATAATAATAATAATAATAATAATAATAAACAATAAAAAACAATGATTACCCAATCATTTATAACGCCCCACAACGCTCCTTCCCATTACACCATTTTTTTCCATAACGCCCTTCTATTACTTTATAATATTTTATTCCTTATAACGCCTCATAACGCCCCTCCATTACACATGTCCTGATCAACTCACTCATCTTACAACCTTAAGATGAGACTTTGCTTTGCCAATTGTAATCATGAGATTAAGCTTTTCTGTTTTTCATTGCAAATTGTTTTGGTTAAAGGGTACGGTATCCGGTATCCTGGTAAATTTTATAAATCTATAAGAAAGTAAACACAATTGTTTTTTAACGTTTTGGAATAAACAATTTGAGTAGTGTACCCGGCCCAGTATTCCCAAACTACTATAAACCCTATTGGGCTTAGACATAACCCAATAGTTTGATCTCCATTATAAAAGTCTCAACCGATGACAAATATTTTTATCACATACTCACTAACAAAAGAGTTTAGCTACATGTAGGGCTGCAAACGAACCGAATGAATACGAATAACGCCTTGTTCATGTTTATTTGTTAAGAAACTTATGTGTTCACGGATAGTTCATGAACACTTACCGAACGAGATTTTCTTTTCGTGTTCGTTTGTTAAGAAAACACTCATGTACGTGTTCGTTTGTTAATTATGTTCATGAACGGACACGAACACAAACGGACATTAATGAACACAAAGAAGTGTTCGTGAACGGAAACAAACACATACGAACATATATTAACTTTTGAAGAACATTAAATTCACATACATTAAGACATTAGTTTGATCCACCCAAAATATAACTTAATTGTTCAAACATACTTAATACTGGAGAAGGGCGTTGGAGGTAGATGGCAGAGGGTGTTGGAGAGCATCAACGCTGGAACGTGGAAACATATAATGAGTATGGATACAAAAAGTATGTTTATTGATCTCATGTAGTCACATATTTACCTCATATATATTATTTATTGGGTAAATTAAATAAAAATACAAGAATATTAAAGAAGTATAAAAATTAAAAACCTTGATAAACTATTGAACATAAACGAACACGTTACCGAACATTCACGAACATAAACGAACGAACGAACGCGGCCTCTGTTCATGTTCGTTCGTTTAACTAAATGAACAGAATTTTTTGTTCATGTTCGTTAATTTATTAAACGAACGAACACAAATGAACTTCCTGCCAAATGGTTCATAAACTGTTCGCTGAAAGTTCAGTTCGTTTGCCGCCCTAGCTCCATGATGTTGTGACACCCGACATGTTTAGGTTAACATTTTTCAAACACATAAGTCTACCTTAGCGAAAAACGTTTATTAAACATACTTAACGGGGTCAGTAGAGTCGGAACACAGTCCGTATTGTCCAGAGTTCAATGATTTGGAGGATCATTGGGTTAATCACACACGCACACGTTACGAGTCCCGTTGTTAGTGAATTACATAAACTAAATTAAGTGTTATGCGTAGATTGATTCTTATGTGGTGGATTAAATGCAAATACGTGTTTAAACGATGTTTAGATGATTATCCATGCTTATATATGTTAAACATAGATTACGATTAAATGTTCATGTGTTAGGATGTGTTAAAATGCGTTAAACACGACAAACTGGAAAATCTGGAAAACATAAGTCTTGGTTTGACCCATAGCGTGGGGGGCGAACCTGGCATGGGCCTTGGTTCGACCCAGCGTGGGGGCGAACCTGGAATGGGAGAACAACATAAAGGTTCATTCGACCTTGTACAGAGGGCGATTATGGGTACCTTCGACCTTGTACAAGGGGCGAACGTGGACCAGTATAAATACCACACTTTGTCATTTTTCATCATTTCACAAACCCTAAACGCCTCTAAACACTCTCTAGCAACTTTAATCATTGGGGAAGGAGTTTTTGCTCTTGTTTTCCATAATCTAACCTACAAACATCTTCTAAACAAAGATCTATGGTGTGTTCTTCATCCTAAATCCTTTTTAAAGCATTTTGATTCGTTTTCATTAAACCCCAAGAGTCCAGATCTGATTCAAACATGTTTTCATGGATAAAAACCTTCCTAACCTCTTTCTAAACAAAACCTATTCATAAACAATGAGTTTTCATACAAATTAACATGTGTTAATGGTGTTTTATGTGGTGATATGTATTGTTTGATGATTGATTGCTGTATAGATGTTATAACAATAATCTAGGACTGTTATTGATGATGATTTATGATTGAGATAGGTTACAATTGATTATTGATGATGTTTTGCTCATTTTAGGGATTTTGGGTTAGATCTAGGGCTTGTTCATGATGATAGTGATAGGGATATGATTGGGGGTTTCTTGTTCATGATAATCTGAGTATATTAAGTTGATTATTGATTGATTTCAGAAAGTTTCCTTATTGGGTAAAGATTGCATGCGTTTGATGTGACATCTCCATAATTTGTCATTTCGGGTAACTTGTAAAACGGACGGATTTCGGGATAAAATTGGTAGGGTTTTGTGGGAATATTTTAATGATAGTTGACTGCTGTGATTGGGGATGTTTCGTGATGTTTTCGGACCGTTTAGATGCGTTTTGGTGTGTTTTATGAAGCTCTGCAGCAAAGGGTCGAACGTGGAACTCATTCGACCCTTCGTGGGGTCGAATGTGGCTCAAATGGGTCGAATGTGGCTCTAATGGGTCGAATGTGGCTTCTTGGGGTCGAACGTGGCTTCTAGGGGTCGAACGTGGCTTCTGGGGGTCGAACGTGGCTCCTAGGGGTCGAATGTAGCACCATAGGGTTGAATGTGGGTGCCTGGGGTCGAATGTTAGTGCCTGGGGTCAAATCTGGGTGTCTGAGGTCGAATTAACACGTGTTAGGGTCGAATTAACATACATAAAGGTCGAATAAACACATGTTAGGGTCAAATAAACATGTGTTAGGTCGAATGAACTTGTGAATAGGTTGAATGAACATCATGGGGGTTGAACCAAGGGTCCATGGGTCGAACCAGAAGCCCTTGGGGTCGGACCAAACCCAAAAATCTTCCGGTACGACCTTACGACTTCGTATATGCGATTTTTGATGCAAACTAAGTGTTTTATGCTTGAAACTTATGTGTTAAACTTATGTGCATAACTAATTGATGTAATGGGTCACCAACGAGATGTCGGGTCTGTCTGATATGTCCAGTTAACGTTTAAACACACTTTTTTACACACGTAGTCAAGATCTGGACAATCGGGGACTAGTTAACCTTCAGGTTGATAGTCAAAACACTTATTCGAATTCATTGATAGGTTGTCATTAGTCGGGGTTATCATACACGTACTGGATTTCTAGTTATCAAGAGACGCACTCTCAGGTGAGTTCACGGCCCCTCTTTTATACTCTTTTCTCTCGGGGGAGAAGCATGCCACACGTTTTAACAACGCAACGTTTATGATTTGAAAACGTAACTCTTATGGAACATACCACTTTTGGAAACATAACACTTTTAGAAACATGACGCTTTTTAGGAATGTAACTCTTTTACGGACTGTGACACTTTTGGCACTTGGCATTTTTAAACATTGGCACTTGGCATTTTTAAACATCGGCACTTGGCGCTTGGCACTTATTTACTATACGATGAAACCTAAAGTCCATATCAAAACCATGAATGTGCGGGGCACAATGGGGGAAATGTGGATAGATCTATCGGGCGTGATGAACCCCACTCGACGGCTGGGAGCCGGGCGGGTGCATATTGTCTCTACTTTGGCACTTACACATGGGCACCAACTTTGAGCACGTTTGTCAGTAATGGTTTTGGCCACAAATCGTAGTAGTAAAGTAACGTTTGTCATTTACTTGGAACTTTTGCACACTTGACACTTTGTGATGAATCGCTTTACGCATGAAAACGTTTTACGAACTTAAATCTGTGAACTCACCAACATTATATATGTTGACGTCTTTTTGGCATGTTTTCTCAGGTCGCTAAGGTAGCACCATTGAGTTTAGGCGCACGGAGTCGCACTTGCGTCTAGGATCATGTTTCACGTCTTGGATTGTTTAAACTTAAAACTTATGTTTCATCATTATACGTTTTGTAAAACTAAATTTGCTTCCGCTGTGTTTTGAATCATAGTTTTGAAACTATTGCATGGTTTGGTTTACGTATCTTTTCACATTTAGTTGTCGGTCGTTGTGACCGTTGACTTGGATCCTGGTGTGTCACGCGCCTTGCGGTAAAACTCCGCAAGTGGAAATTTGAGGGTGTGACAGATTGGTATCAGAGCCAATGGTTATAGTGAACTAGGACTGCATGTAGAGTCTAGTCTTACATTTGACATTCAAAAGAAGAAAAGCTTAAGTCGCAACGTAGACCAACTCGTGTTTATACCGACACATATATAAAATATTCGCACGCAAAAAAAAAAGAAGCTTTTTTCCTAGTAAGGTACGAAAAAAAAAAAGTTTAAGTCAAAACGTAGACAAACTCGTATTTATATCGATACATATAAAAAATTCACACGTAAAATAATAGTTTTTTCAAGTAAATGGGCTAAAAATGACAAATGGCAAAGTTATGGGGTTATATTACGTAAAAAATAGTTTTGCAAGTAAAGGGGCTACAAACAAAAAAATGTCAAAGCTTAGGGGCTGAATTTGACAAAGTTATAAAGTTGGAGGGTCGGTGAGAAAATAACCAACCGACATTACCTTTTAATATAGATAAATATATATAATGTCCTTAGACTATCCGTTGTGGGTAGAGCTTAGTGATAGATTTATCGAATAATATTTAACCACGTCAACACCCACGTGGCACTGGTTAGCGTCCGGCGATCGGTCGCGGCAGGGTGTTGTGGCTAAGGGTTAGCGGTTATTTTTTTTAATACCAAATATATTATTCAGCACAACTTTAAAAAGAAACATAAAAAAGAAGACGACTACATTATAAAATTTCCTCTCATAAGTCTCCACGTTTGTTCACGTGGGTAGTTATCATTGTGTGCGTCTCGATATTGATTACGAGCCATTTCAACCCAGTCTTCATCTTTTAAACCCGGGTTCACGTTCATCGCAGCCATGAAGAACCCCTCAAATATGGTGCACTTTGGCTTGATGGAACAATATTTTCCATAAATCATATCAGTTGAACGAAGGTTGTCACCCCTTCGTTGCCTGAATCGGGTGACAACCCCTTTCCAAAAGCTTTTGTTTCGATCGTATTCTCCTTCGATCTCTTGTTGGCGGATATAACAATCCACCAAACAAAGTTCTTCCTCTAAACTCCACGTTAGTGTTACACGGTTCATTGAGGTGGGGATTGAATTTGGATTAGGGTTTGCCTTTTGTTCAAGTGAAAGATAAAAAAAAAATTAACCTAAAGATCTATATATATATATAAATCTAAAATTTATAAAATCAAGCAAAAATTTAATTACCTTATTTAATTTTTGACCGTTAGCTAGCTGCCAACGGCCAAGACCTTTGGAATTGCACCCGCTAGCTCACACGAGCTTCGTCGCTTGGGCTAGCTCGCGGCACCGTTCGCTGACCAACGTTATGGGCCAAGCTATCCACCTGGATTACATTGTGGCTCGCGGCAGGCTGCTCGTGGGCCACAACGGATAGCGTTAGATCACTCGCAATGCAGGTGTGCTTGTACGTCTATTTTGGTTTTCATGCTTCGGTTTGTGGCAATGGATGCGGTCACGAATGATGGATGGGCCCCTCAACTTCTTTCTTCTTTTTTCGTGGGGACGAATTTATGGAAGACCTTCATTCGAAAGTCTTGAATGTGAAAGAAGACAAAGCAACTAGACGTCTTTTAGGTTTTAAATTAACTTTTTAATTTTAATTGGGTTGAAAAATGGGTCCAAGTTGATGAAAGGAATTTTGATGGCAACATGGCAATTTGTTGTACTAGCACACATTTAAATTCTTCATATTCTTATCCTTATTTGCAAAGTTAAATTAAGATATTTTGTTTATTATTAGTTTTCTAAATTTTTTAGTTCAAATGTTAATTAAAACAAAATACGAAAGTTACATGATACGGTTCCACCGTACACCCATTTACGCACGTTCCTCATTAGTATATTGTTTTTATTTATTCATGTAATCCATTATTGTTTCTAGTATGTAATGGGTAGTTGCATTAGATAGTGGGTAGTTTCCATGTTTCCTTATTTTATGCATCTGCACGTTTCTTGTAAGCCTATATAAGGCATTTGATTGTTTGTTAAATGTTGAGCAGAAAGTTTATTAATATGTTTTCTTGTTCTCTATCTTGTTTCTTGGGAGTGTTTGCCTACTAGAAAAAGCTACAATCTATTAGGAGATTGACCATTTTGAATCGGTCTCTATCATTACATCACAATAGAAGATAGACGGACAACAAGTTACGTCCTAACATTTTTCTGAGTTGCAAACCCTAGTTTTCTAAATGTAAAATTTATACAAGTTTTGCATGTATGCATAACAATTTGTAAGTTTTTTTAAATATAAAATTTGCACTATTCGTCACCACTTGATGCGACTCATCACCTCATGGGGGGTGATATTGTTTTGCTATTATCAAACAAATGTCACTTCATTATCATACTTTCACATAATTAAGAAAAAAAAAGTGGCAACAGTTTTTTTTTCCTTTCTTGAATTCTACTCGTTTAACTACACCGGTCACCATAATGACTATATAATAACCTTTGAAAGCAGTGCGAATCTAGAACAAAAGTATAGCGTAATACTCAAAAAAAAAAAAAAAAATTAATGATACATTCATACAATACAATGTAATAAAAAAACGTCACAATAATAAATAAAGATAAAAAAAAAATATCTAATAGAAGACATGAGTGGGTGGGGTTGTGGAGTAGAGAACAGGGCAGGAGTAGGGTTGTTCACGAGCTGAGTCAAGCCAAGCTGGGGCTAGCTCAAGCTCGAATCGATTATAAACTAGTGGTGGACCCGGAAAATGTTTTATGGGGGTGCGATCGGGGTTCAATAGAACTTTTAAGGGGTGCAATCGGGATTTTAGTCTACAAACTACACATTTTTCTTTCTTTTAAGGGGTGGCCGCCCCTTGGAATGTATATAGGTCTGCCACTGTTATAAACCGAGCAGGTTTGTTTGGATTTGAAGCCAAGCTGGAAGTCTAAGCTCGAGCTCGATTTGTGACATGCTTTCGTGGTACACACAAATTTAATCCTAATTACAACTAATAACTAGTAGTAAATAGGTATTGAACACAGAGAGTTTGTGGAAAATGTGTTGATTCCATAGTTTTGCAAATTAACTACAATTAATCTAATGTGCAGAAATTAAAGATCAAAAGTTTGAGTTGTTTGATTAAAATTAAACTATCACCTAATTACTAATCAAGATTGAAATTTTAATTCAGATTATGAGAACAATGATCATCCTAGGTTTCGGTTTCTTCAACACTTGTGTAGAATTACAACTAGAAAGAGTTACATAGACATAACTCATGCATAAACATCTGTTGTGATAAAAGGGAACAAAGTACTCGGATTATATCAATGCGAGGTTGTTTCCCGATGATCAATGAATCAATATCTAACCCCAATCCTTCCCGTGATATCTCAAATGTTAACAACATCAAGAACGTACGATTAGAATTAGAATTGAAACATTAATTGACATGCTACAATCAAATATTCAAACCTCATAATAACAAAGCAAACATACCAAGTTATCATTCTAGAAATTAAAGGAAAAACACACAAGAGTTGTAGGAAAACCTTCACCTAAGATGATCACCACAAGTTTAGCTGGACATCGTTCGGTGAATCATCATAACATCAAAGTTAAAGTTCATACGAATCAAAAACCAAATTAAAGTGTTAGAAATTGTTTCCAAATGATTTCCCAAGCTAAAAATCGCCCCCAAGGTGCAGAGAAACGTCTCCAATCAAGAATAATGTGAAAAGACCCATGAAAACGGTTTTAATCATGCAGTTACACAATTTTCGCAGCCTCCACCGTAACTTACGGTAGCCACCGTAAGTTACGGTGGCCTTCAAAGTGGTACGCCAAGCCTCCACTGCCTTACGGTGGAAAAATGGTGCCAGGGGCCACCGTAATTTACGGCGGTACCGTATCTTACAGTGGACCCCCATTTTTCTTGTTTTATTTCTTCTTTCCATCCTTGCTTGACTCATCCCACTCCGATCCATCCAAAGCAGCGTTTTATCCCTTTTAAGCTCCATAACGTGCCTGAAACATAAACAACTGTAGTTATCTAATTCAAAGTAATTACACAATCAAATGCGGGATTAACACATGTTTTAACATCATAAAGGGTGGTTCTATGGACCACCCGTCAATTTGGTTAGGCTCAAATTTAGAAAGACTAGTGGGTTTACCTGCGCGTTGCAGCGGAATCCACAAATGGGTTGCAATACAACATTATGATACTTAGGTTTTTTTGCCGCAAGTTACGCAAAAAGAATAGAAATGTGCACAGTATGTTTTAACAAGTATTCGTAGAAAGAAAAGAAAAGAAATGTGCACCGCTACTTACAACTGATTGCAGTTCGCCATAAAAACGATGTACTCATTATTGAACAAATCTTAATAAACCAAAGGTATGTTACTGTAACAAACCAATATGAAAATAAACATCACTCTTGTGTAAGTTGCCCGGTCATTGCATATCTAGAAAATACGTACTAAAAATTCACTTGAAGGGTCATATAACAACTGTAAGAAAGAATTCCCACAAATCAAGTTCCTAGGCAACGTGATACACATCACGCGACGTATTGGTGGTGGTTTCCTAAAAGGAGCCATTGAGCAACGACTATTAAAAAAAAGCTATTTTAACAATCTATTTAAACCACCTAACCATTACAATTATTTTTCACAAATTCTATAAAATTAATCTTTACACTTTATTTCATTTTGACAAAATTATACAGATTGTCCTTTATTTATTACCCAAATTGCACCATCTTTTCATTGTCTCTCATTTGCACTCATTCTGTCATTTATTTTCTCAATTTGCTACACCCTTTGTCCTTTAGCCTAACTAAGTTAAAAAAGTTGGTTAATTTTATTTTCTAATTTTACACTTTTAGCCCTTGTAGTTTTGATCGAACCCTAACCCTTGAACCCATTTTGATTGACCTCGAATTCGACCACGGTAATTAACGAAATCATAGGGCTATTATAGAACATCAAATTTCAATCAAAACCATATATAACATGATACTTACTTGTTTATTTTAAAGGTGTAATCGACCGATTAAAGTTGCAACTGGGTTGTTCTTGTTCTTCAAATTGTGAACGGTTTAGTGGATGTTTTTTTATATGTTTTCGTACAGAACTGTTCGATTATGAAGTATGAATCTATACAAGGTTCCAATTTATAATATAATCGATTGGTTTTACAAATGGGTTCGTTAAAGTTTTAAATTTGGAAAACTTTGACGCATGATTTTGCATATGTTAGTGTGGATTTCCAGATGTTAGTGCGATTTGGATCCAGAAACAGGTGGGTGTGCTCATATTTGAGTTTGGGTGCGATTTGAATGAGTAGGATCCGTTTTTGTTAACGCGGGTCAAGTTCGGTTCGGGTTTTGACCTGTTTTTCGATCCGGTTTGTATCGGTTGGATTCGATATAAGTTTTTAGCAAGTTTCGGCCAGGTTTCATGTTTTTCGGGTTATGTTTTATGTGAATTCGCTGAACTTCGGTTATATGTGTGTGTGTGTGTATAAAATGAGTTTTTGTAAAAACAATATATGTTTTTCATCAATCGTTTTACTTTAAAATTATAGTTTTGATCGAAATTTGATGTAGTTTAAAAGCCCCATGATTTCACTTCATGCCGTGCCTTAGTTTCGTCATTTTATTTGGAGTTAAGACTTAATTAGGAAAACTACAAGGCTAAAAGTGTAAAGTTAGAAAATAAAGTTAACCAACTTTTTTTAACTTAGTTAAGCTAAATGACAGAAGGTGTAGCAAATTGAAAAAATAAAGGACAGAATGAGTGCAGATGAAAGACAAAAGACAGAAGGTGCAATTTGGGTAATAAATAAAGGACGATCTGTGTAATTTTGTCTTTCATTTTTTTACCAAGCAAATATGTATCCATAAGGGAACCAATTTAACCCAAACTTTCAACCACCAAGACAAGCCCCGAACTGAGTAAACACGTCTAATCCGATTAATCCAAGTTTCTGGAAACGCGGAAGTGAGGAATGATAACTTATTTACCATGATACAAAACATGCCTATGAACCCTTTTGGGTTTTAACAAAATGTTATGACATTTCAACAACATGCTCCAACGTCTCAAGTCTTTCACATTCCGGAGTCAGAAACTGAGGTGGTACCCGAGACGCCACCAGAAAAGGCGGGAACATCAAAAGGTAAGAAACGATCGGCAAGAAAAAAAGATGATGAGGTGGAGAAGAGTAAGAAAACACCAATGGTCGGCGGTAGAAGAATATACTTTGGCACGCTCTTGACTCGACGTTTCCGAAGACCCAAAAGTTGGTAAGTTTTTATTTATATTTTTTGATTTAGCATAATTTTTATTATTGTTAACAATATTATTTGTTGATTTTTATATTTTTTACATAATTTTTCTTGCTGTAAACATTTAACAATATTATTTGTTAATATTATATTGTTTTAGCAGAGTAGGATGCTTATTAATAGTGAAACTCTTAATAGATTTATGTAATTCTCTTGTTTATGGTAAGGTTCAACCACTTACTTCTTTTATACTTTGCTCATTTTGCCAAACTATCACATATTCACATGCTTCTTTTAGCTCAACCCCCACTGTTTGTAGATGCACTAATCCAAGAGACAAAGTTGTGATCTTTGTTACATGTTTGCCAATAAGAAAGATAAAAATTGAAGTGTTCAATTAACCAATTTGTTACAAAACAAGCCGTTTGGTTTGTTCATTTCTAGAATCATAGTTACCGGTTTAAAACAAGATTAGCGCCAAACCCTACTACAACGAACCATTAAAACCGCTAATTTGGATTTGGATCACATGTGGTTATTTAATACGACATAACCCTAATTACATAATTCCACTAGTCTAATAGTTGGATGAATTTGTTGTGTACTATAAATAATAAAATGATTCGATGCCACCAACTTCGTGTTGAATTTGAAGAGAAAATGCAAGTGAGTCTATTGATGGGCATCCATCATCGTTTTAATTTTTAATGATACGTGATAATGTATGATATACAAATGATTTAAGTGGAGATATAAAAATCTAAAAAGGTGACCTTTTAGTGGTATGTGATGTGATAGTGAAGAATCCCCACCTGGTCGATTGATCTTTGAAAACATGCAACAAATCTTGTTGTCTTTTAAAAGTGATTGGTTTACGTGAAAGTATTAAAGTGGACATGTTATGTCAATCACTTTTGAGAGTTGGCATACCACCACACACCAAAGGTTATGTGACTTGTACAATTTTTTTATTTAATACGCACTCGCATGCATGTGAGTTGGTGTTAAGGTTTGTGTCAGGCCGTCTTTGAAAATACTAAAAAATTTTGGGTCTCGGGCGAAAAAAATTGGGCCCAAAATTTTGTAAACAGGAATGAATTAAAAAAAGGATTGAACTTGAGACCTCTAAATTAAATTAACATGCTTTTTCCAACTCTACTAACATGACTTTAATATATAAAAGATAAATATATATTCTAAATATTGAATTTAACATATATATATGTGTATATTTAAAAAAAAGTTCGGGCCCATTTGTGGGTCGGGCCCTAAGCCGGCGACCATCCGACCCATGCTCAGGGCCGGTCCAGGTTTGTGTGATTTGACCTAAAAGGGCCTTCAATTAATAACTCACCTCTTGTGGTGTGATGATACTATGTGAGTTGATGTCAAAGTTTTTACGATTTGACCCAAAAGAGCCCTTAACTAATAACCCACCTCTTATATGGTGCCGTGGTACTATCATGGGGTTTAACATTATAAAACCAAACCAATGAGTCGGCAATGTTGTACAAATTGTTTAAGCTTCTTGAGTTAGTTCTGGTTCGAATTCATAGCCAGTTTTGGGTTCAGTTAAAGGTGGTCAAAACCGGTTTTTGTTGAAACTAGTTTCGGTTGGAATTAGTTTAAGGATGGTTAAAGGGCAAATTGCGTGAAACTAGTTAGGGTTTGAAACATGTTACAATCCGGTTATCGTTTTATTTTATATTTATTTATTAATTTATTAATATATATAAAATAATTGAACATTGCTCACGTGGCGTGCAATAGTGCCTTCATCCCCTCCATGAAACTGCCACGTGGCATCATAATTGAAAGATTTTAATGTTTTTTGAATTATTTCCTTTTTTAATTAAAAAAAAGATAAACATAAAACCCTAAATTTATCTCTCTATATCTCTCAATTCTCAATTACTAAAATTAAATTGAGTTATTTTAGTAAAAAAGAATTTAAAAACAAATTTAAATTTTTCTCTCTTATGTTCCTCCCATAATTTTTAAACGTTAATATCTTTTATATTCGAGGTTTTTTAAATAAAAAAATTACACCAAATTAACGAGCGTTTTATTATCTTTCCAACGAGTACCATAGTGCTATATAAAAAACGGAGAAAAAAATGACTATTTTTTGTGGGGTTATGTTCATACAGAAAAAAAAAAAAACACAAAGTGTCCAGGTTATCATTAATCATGTTTTTTTTAAACCAGGTTCTTATCTACGATGTTGAAATTCAGCCCAATCGCCATGCTATCATTGAAATTTTACTCTTCTAAAGATGGATAGGTATACTTCATCAAGAGAAGTTGAACGAATCACGCAACACTGCAACACATGGTGTCACCTTATAACAAGGTTATTTATTTATTTATTTAATTACAAGAGTAATAATTATTACTATTAGTATTAATATTATTAGAATTGTTATATTGTTCAACACCCATCATAAATTCTACATCTATATAAGTCAAAGTCAAATTGTAACATATTTTAAATTACGTGAAGATGATTATATGTTGAAGGTTATCCTTTTAATACTGTATTATGTTTAATATGGTTTATGCTTTTTATTTTTTTAACTTTTTAAATAAATGTTTTTTTTTAACTAATATTGATTATGTTTAAGTTATTTACGCTTTTCGTGATTTGAGTTTTCTTCTTTTAACATTTTTTTTATCATTTTTTATTAAATCATATTAAATTTTTCAACCCGGGACCTTCCCGGGGTAATCAGATAGTGAAATATAAAGTACACGATATAAAGTTCTTTTTATTTATGATTTTTAGAAATTACAAAACCATAAATTGCAATACAATAGGAAAAAAAACATAGAAGTCAGGAAAAGAAATTTTGGTGTTTAATTGTCTTCCTTGTTGTTTAGTGGTTATCGATGGAATCTGAATTGTTGCCTAGTTCTTCATCGTATGTGATGACTTCATCCGTAAGTGGGGCCTACAGTCATCGTCCACCTTCTCGTATATATATATGTTTTTGGACTACTTCTGCCTTCAAGTGAAGATGTAGGTTTTATTAGTTTTGCCTATCTTGAAGTGAACCTTGGTTTTTTAGAGGTGTAAGTGTATAATTGTTCCAATAACATAAAAACTGGATTACAAAGCTATCGTAGAACTTAATGTAACACCTTACGCAAATCTGACACGGTTGTGAACATGAGACATGTTGGGTTCAAAAGGAATAACAGACCTCAAGTCATCAACTCATTTTGGGCTTAATGGCAGTGGATGAGATGAGAACTTTACAATTAAGCGCGCTAAGGTAGGATTAGTACTACCTCCTAGGGAGTCTCCAATGAGGAACAAAAAACAAACCCGTTAGCTTCTTGTGGGTAAAGCGCTCAATAACGATGGTCTGAGAGGCCGTATGTTAACCTTAAATGGTTAGTAGATAACGGGCAATAACATCTAGCATTGAAAATCAAGATTCCTTTTTACCAAGCCAAAATAGTAAAAGTTTCAAAATCGAATGGACTCATCGTGGTAGCGGATGAACTGGGGTGCTACCTTAAGCTCAATTATTATTCTCATTTCATAAGGTACTTTATAAATTATGTATTTGAAGTTGAACCATATCTTAATGTCACATTTACCAACGACTCTTATCGGTTCCAAACATCGGTTCTTCATTACCCGGATCAAGTTTTAGAACTGGTTTGTGTATCTATAGAGTCAGATATCAACCTGTAGTTTATAATATAAGAGGTGTCTACACTATCGGTTACTTGTTTGTTGTATGAATAACCTATATCCAGAAATCTGTTAGGATTAAGTGGCGTACCGGAATGACCGATTCACAACGAACACGCAATAACAACAGAGAAAATATAAAGCACGACACACGAACACGAGAATTTTACGTGGTTCGGTTCCAGTGGGGAACCTACGTCCACGGGCTGCAACTATGGATATATTCTTAAGCTCTAACAACTATTACAATTACATAGACATGAATATATAGAGAGACTAACTAGGGTTTAGGCTTGGTGAACGAGAAAACCACAACGGGCTTTCTAAACATCTAATAAAACAAGCCCAATAGCAATAACTAGCCCAATGACTTCACACCCAACAAAATCATAACTCATTTTTTTAGTATAAGTTGATTAGAGTACTTTTCCTACCTAGACAATTGATTTATACTACTAAATTATACAATGGGGAAATCATATGAAACAAGCTAAGTTATTGTTTTGGTAAAAAAAAATCAATAACTTAATTTTGTATTCCAAATTAGTTTTGTGTGGTAGAGTGTTATGTTAATTTTCAAAGAGTTTAGTAAAGCAATTACGATTGTATAAAAATGTTAGTTTTATAACCAGGATGTAAACAACTGACAAAAATGAACGACTATGCTCGGGATGTCACTAGGATGAAAAGAATTAAGATAGTGACAACCTCAAGATGACAAAGAGAATAATAATATAAAAACTTAAGAATAAGACACAAGATGTACGTGGAAAGTCCTTGATCAGTTTAGATCACTGGCATAAAACCTTGGAAACGGACGAAAGTCCCCTGCTTTAATGTTTTTATTAAGTGAAATGTAAATAATACAATTTTGAAACTAATGACCAATCGAACTAAGTGTTACAAAGATTTGGAGTGTGTGTATGTTAGATAAAGTAAGCAATCAGTGAAAAATAGAAAGCTTCAAGTATCTATCTCGAACAGTCATGGTCCCTTAAATACTAAGAAACAACTAACATCACGAGATTTTCGAGATAGCTTATACTAAGTCCAAATAGCCGTTAGAAGTCTTCACACGTTTCCACGAGCTCAAACGGGTATCAACTAACTCCTGAATGTGATGCTAGGACCAACTCTTTCATGTTTAAGTTGAATCAAGCCTGCAATGATAACATAATTCAACAAATATAGTTAGTATCATTCAGGATATTCGCAATATATATTATACGATTGTATCCTGCACATGACAATATGATAGATATCCTCAGGACGTATCCCAATACATTTTACGAAATGCATCTTCAAAATACTCACCACCAATAGTTATAACTACTATAAATAGGTTAGTACTACCTCACAACCAATGTTTGTCTCCAGTATGCTTACCGTAGCACCATCACTGTCACATTTCTACCACCACTATCTCAACTCTACCATTGCAACCATCAAATTGTCTTCGTTACCACTGTTGCAAAAATCCACCATAACACATACCCCACTGCTATCGCCACAACTGCTACCTTAACTGTCATAACCTTCACCATCAATGCCACCACCTACATCTTCTTAACCATTATCTGCTCCACTGCCATTTCTACTCCCATCACATTTGATCACCTCAGTTGTCGTCACCTTCATCGTTGTTACCACCTCCACTGCCATTACCACCTTCACATTTGATCCGAACTTTGTTTGATTTATACCCTTTTGACTCGTCAGTTGAACTTTCTTAATCTATTTGTTTTTATCAAGCTTTGATTAAATTTTTTTAAGCTAGTTTATTTTAACATCTTTGTTCTAAAATGTAACTTTATAGATCATTTATATTTTATGCTTTGACATGTTATGGATAGTCTATTACACTCGTTCTAGAATAATCAAATTGTTATTTATAAGTGAAAAGAAAAGAAAGAGCATTTTATGATTTTGAATGAAGCAAATTAGTCAAAGCTATATATTATAAAAGCTCATGTTCTATTTGTTGGCCACTTTCAAGAAATTCCTAATAGTGAAATTACTCGTGTACATTTGCGATATCCATAAAAAAGCAATGGCTGTAAATCAAGAATCATTCAAATGATGGCATGAACATGTTTAATTAGTACTCCGTACGACCGTCTTGTAGCCTAGTTGGTTGAGGGCCTAAAGTTTTTTATGAGAGGCTTGGGTTCAATTCCACTAGCTACATTTAGAGGACATTGGTGGAGGGGAAATGAGGGATGACCCGGCCATTGGCTTGGGTTCGAGTCCTGATCCCGACCGGTTTTACCTATTATTTCACTGTCGCGCCTTCGGGCGGGTGAGTGGTCGGGTTTTCCCGGGAATTGGTGGCAATTGGTGGCCCGGGTACTCTCGAGTACCTGATTCGCCAAAAGGGTGCCCGAGAGTGCTCGGAATTGATTCTTTGGCCATTCAAAAAAAAGTACTCCGTACGACCTTTGATCCCTTTTCCATTATATCTATACTATATTATAAAGCATGAGTGAAGGATTCCAACCAAATTTAAGTAATCACAACATATAATGCATATGGTACAATAACTTAATGAAGGTGGTAAAGGGGTGAAGTTGTCTTTTTACATTAACAATTAAGTTGATTATGAAATAATAAAGTTATTAGTGACTATCCATGTTTCTAACTCCTTTATATATTATTAGTGACTATCCATATTCTTAACTCCTTTTTCTCATTTATGTATATACCTTCTATTAGAGCCCTATAAATAATGGCATTTATTGTCACTTGTTTCTTTCTTCAATTTATACCTTTATGAGGCCTTATTCTTACTGATATCTTATGGTTGCCTTCTACCCTGAAAACAACTAATGAACCATTTTCTTTTGTTTTTGCAGATTCATAGTGGATTTTGTGTACGAGAAGATTGCGGATAATTGAGGGGTGCATAGGATGATTCAGTTTGAACTTGAGCTATAACTCTACGATTTGATGCAGTCATGCCTCTTTTAAAATGAATATGTCATGCCTCTTTTAAAATGAATCATATGTTGTAATTTCTTAAATTTTGATGGAATCCCTCCCTCATGCTTTATAATATAGTATATCTATACTATATTATAAAGCATGAGGGAATGATACCAACATAATTTAAGTAAATACTACATCTTATGCTTATGGTACAACAACTTAATGAAGTTAGTAAAAGGGAAAAATTGTCATTCTACATGAATATTTAAGTTGATTATATAATAGAGTTGAACTTTAGAGTTTAATGTAAATCTAATTAATTATTAATGAATAAGAAAGAAATCCAAAAGTCTTTACAAAAATCATATGAAAGCCAAAGAGTCACCACCCTTCTAACTCTCAATTATTTCAATTAAACCACTCATTATTTCTTTTAACTCAAGCAAATATATCATTATATCAACCAAGTAAAGCAATAACATTTGGTAATCCATTGATCCTTACACTCTGTTTTTTTCTTTAATAAAAGTTTGTTCTCTATACAAAGTGTAATCAATCAATTAGGTATGTTTTTTTTCTTAATCTTTAATTTATTGTAATTCATATAGTTTTTTTCTTGTTTTATTTAAATTTCACTCATATAACTTAGTGGTACATATGTTTTCATCGATCAAGGTTTATTGCTTTACTTGGTTCATGGAAATTGGAGTTTTGAAGGGGAGGATTTGCACATAATTCTCATGAACAATGTTCTTCTTGTACATGTTATAATGGGTACCTGGATGACATGTATGGCCGTGTTTGGGATTCAGATCTTGCAAAAAGACGAAACTTTCTGGTGAAGTTAAAGATTTATAGACAGGAAATTTGCCAAAAGGGTTTCTTCATTTAACCACATAAGAAAAATGTATTATTTTTTGTGAGTTCGTGCAACTAGCTTAAAATGTTGTTAATGATTTAGTGGATCAGGTTCTCTTTGTTGTTTTGGATGGTTGGTTTCATCTCAAAGGAAAAAAGTTCAGTTTCATGTATATACTCTTTCCTGTTAATGGGTTTGATAACCAGTTTGTTAGCATCAAAGTATATTTTTGATATACACATCTCTTGATTTAGATTACCAATATAAATACAATATACCATGAGAGGGTTGTAAACTAGCACAAAATGAGTATCGGGTACTACATTATCGTCACCGCTGCATTGCGTAGGTTTCTGACACTATATGCTTCAATATATGTCACCCCGCTGCAACGCGCGGGCACCCCACTAGTACATTATTATTATGCAACTACAAAATTGTTCTATTTTCTTAACGATTTTTTCAGTTTTTTTTTTTTTTTTCAAAAAAAATCCAATCTTTTTTCTTCTAATAGCATTGTTAACGTCAATGACCGTATGCTACCGTACCGATCGCTATGACCGTATGGTACCGTACCGATCGCAATTTGGTACCTACTTTTTGACGTTTTCAGTAACGGTACTTTCGGTTTGGTATGGTACCGTTATTTAACAAATATTTACCTTTAAATATCGTACTGCTACCGTACCGAACCAGACATTTTTAGTACTAGTACCCGATTTTAGGAAATTTTAGGACCGTTACATTCAGTATCGGTACATTCAATACCCGTACCACGCTCATCCCTACGTGAGAGTGTGAGCTGAGTTGTGAAAGTGTGGCGATTCTCACTGAAGAAACACGGGTGTAAAGATAGTTGAAAAGAGAACTAACTGTACGGTGATTCTACTGTATTTTCTAAAGAGAGTGTGATTATAAAATACGTGTGGGTCTGTAGGCAAGACCAGGGATTTACGAGACTACCAATTAGAAGAGTCGAGCCTCTAATCGTTAGTATAATAAACAGGGGGGGGTGAAGAAGGTACGAGAGCTCGTATTCTTCTTGAGTGAAAGTGTATTGGGTATTCGATGCCCCTAAAAGGAGAAGAGAGTCCTCCTTTTATAGTACCGAGCTACCCTACTTTCTCAGCCCATCCTCTACCTTTAATGGGGCCCGGCCCAGGTAGAGGAGTCTCCATAATCCGGCCCAAGCCTTTAGGCCCATTTGGTGCAAGTGGGTTTTAGTAAAGTGGGAAGCTAGGGGAGATGTTACCGTCCTGACGCATGTACACGTGGCGCCCAGTAAGTGGACGCTGATGGGCGGTTGACACGTGGTGCTCGCCCATTGGTGCATCCGGGCGGTAGACACTTTATACTTTTCCAGGATTTCAAGACGGACAGAGAAAGTCTGCTCTGTCAGGAAGATATCTTGGTTGAGAGGCTGCCACGTCATCGCCTTTTCTGCTCGTCAGACTGGGGAAAGTCTCTGGTTGGAGAGAAACTCTGACGGGCTGTCTGTCGTGTCAGAGATATTTGCTTGGGGCAGGGGTGAGTCCCAAGGCTGCCCCAAAAGGTATCTTCCACTTGTAGTGACGCTTGTCAAGGAAGCCTTGAGGTACATTTGGCCCGCCCCTGTGAAAGGGGCGGGAGTTCGTGCGCCTGGCGTCGGGTACACCGCTGACGTAAAACGGGCGGGTGGACGCCAGGTGTTCCGCCGACGTGGATCGTGAATATAAATGCACGCGTCGGGCGGTAGGAGCATCGCTGACGTAGAACGGGTTTGTGGTCGCCAGACGTTCCGCTGACGTAAAACGGGCGGATGGGCGCAAAGCGATCCGCTGACGTAGAACGGGCGGGTAAGCGTCTGGCGGAGCCTGTTCTAAGTGGGCGATGGTATGGTATTTGTAATGTTTTAATACCATATCCCTTCAAGTCCCCCCAGTCCAGTGCTGACCTGTATCTTTGGGGAGTGCTGGACTTGATTTCACATGTGTACTATCAGTGACATCCAGTCGTCACTGGGTTTTCATGTACCGAAGTGGACGTGTGTTTTTGTTTATTCTTCGTCAACTGGTGCGCGCACAGAGATCAAGCTGTGGGCGTATGACGGGGTGCGCATAGATTGTGTTTGGTGCGCAGCCGTTGAGCCAAGATGGGCGTTGGGCCTGTTTGCGCGGCCAAAAGTTATGAAATTTGATTTTTTCAAAATTTTCGCTATGGCGCGCAGGCGTTGAGCCGAGATAGGCGTTGGGCCTGTTTGCGCGGCCAAAGGTTGTGAAATTTGATTTTTTCAAAATTTTCGCTATGGCGCGTACGCGTTGAGCCGAGATAGGCGCTGGGCCTGTTTGCGCGGCCAAAGGTTGTGAAATTTGATTTTTTCAAAATTTTCGCTCTGGCGCGCAGGCGTTGACCCAAGATAGGCGTTGGCCCTGTTTGCGCGGCCGGAGGTTGTGAAAAGTCATTTTTTGTCGCGGTCTGCGCCTGCATTTACTCCGCATTGAATTTGTCTCTTTGGGATTTGTGTAAATTAAAGGCGGGAATGTTTTGAATTTGAAAAGACGTGCCTGACGGTTGGTAGACCTGCTTTGGAGATCGTGTCTGACAGTCAGTACGACTGTTGAGTTGCTAGGTGGACACGTGTTGTACATCTGATGGGTGTTGACAGCTGTTGGTGGTGGTTTTTTGAACGTGGGCGTACACGTGTCAGTCATCGTCATCCTTTTTTGGACGTGGGTGTACACGTGTCGGTCATCGGCAGCTGGGGTAGGACGACCGTCTCGCAAGTGAGACACGCGCGGCGCGTGGGCCGTTTTGGCACATGGGCAGAGTGACGTGTTTGCCTGTGATTGGACCTTCATGTTGGAAAGCCTGCCCATCATAATTACCTGCATTAAATGCGATGGGTATAAATAGTCGTCCACCTCCTTTGGATTTCTTTCATCTTCTTCTTCTTTCGAAATTTTCTTCTAAATTCCCTTCATTCTCTCTGTTTCTCTGATCAAAAAGTTAGCTTTTTCTGATTCGTCGTTTGAAGATGTCTTCTGAAGATAAGAAGGCGGAGCTGTCTATGAAAGACGCCCAAATCTCCTGGTCCAAAGACAAATTCAGGTCTTTGGTCAAGAGATTTGGTATTCTTCGTGAATGGGACCCGGAGTTGCCGGAGAAAGGGCAAACTCCGGTAGATTGCCCGGAAGGGAAAATATGCCTATATGAGGCATATTTTCAGAAGGGGTTATTCCGGTTGCCGGTGTCTCGTTTCTTCATCTCTGTTCTTCAGAGATACGGAGTGCACGTCTCTCAGATGAGCCCCTTTGGGGTGATGAGGGTGATGCACTTCGAGGCCACTTGTCGGGCCCTGAGGAGGCAGCCGGTGTTTGAGCACTTCAATGTGTTCTACAAGCTGGAGGTGAAGGAGTCGGGCTGGGTCTCTTTTGTGGAGAGATCCAAGAGCGTGAGCCTGATCGTACCGAAGAGTTCTCCAAAAACTCTTCGGGAGTGGAAGAGGTGCTTCTTCTTTGTGAAGAAGGAGGTCATCCCAGTGGAGATGACGACGCTGGAACTGCGCCCTGGGCAGAAGGTGCCGTCCTTTGAGGTTATGAAGGACTTCCAAGAGGAGGCGTGGTTCCAGGAGCTTTCTGCGCATCCAAGTCGTCTAGATGACTTGGACAAACTGGATGAGGGTATTATGCGTTTGCTGGGGCTCAGCCGTCTAGGCGTTAGGGAGGGGTACAATGTAGCGCCTGCCGGTGATGGTGGTGCGCTTTCTGTGGAGGGTAAGTAGTAGTTTTTTATTATTTTTCTATTATTGCTATGTTGTCTTGCGTCTCATATCCTTGTATGTCGTCACAGGTGATCTACTCTTCGACTACTTTGCCGCCCGGGCTGTAAAGACCGTGTATGTGGCCGTGCCAGAGGGCGGTGTCTGGGAGATGGAGGCTTTGGCGGAGAACTTCCTGTTCCCCGCCCCTGTTCAAGGTGCGCGCTCTAATCTTGAAGTAGGTTTTTTGATCAACCCTGATCCGCTGTCCGTCAAGACGGCGGAGGGGGTTGATTATGTGTTCTTATCTGACGATGAGCTGAGTGATCCCTCATCTGATCTGGCCCATCATTCGCGTCGCTCTACAGGTGGTGCCGGAGACGGGTCTTCTTCGGCAACGGCGCAAGGGGGTGCTGCGACTGCTGAAGGTCGCCCGACAGGGGACGCGCCTGTTGACAGTAAGTATTTTTGTTCTTACCTCCTTTTTTTTTCTCTGTATTTATTGTTTTGTTGACGTCTGATGTTGTTTGCAGCACGCAAGCGCAAGGAGCCAGAGACGGTTGAGGAGACCGTGGCTGGTGGATCGTCGCCAAAGCGGGCGGCTCTTGGTGGTGACCTAGAGCTTGAGCCGCCGCCGGTGCGTCAGCCTTTTTATATGAAGGCATTGAAGAAGCTTAGCAGTGAGTGTCTGTCATGCCTTTTCTGTTCCTTCTTCTTCTTTTTTTTTTTTTTTTTTTTTTTTTTTTTAACTTTGGTCTTCGTTTTTCCTTGTAGGTTCCATCCCTCCTTCTGTTCGACAGTATCAGGAGGAGCGGAAGAAGAAGCTCGAGGAAGAGCGCCTCCTAGCTGAGGGGGCGCAACTGTCTGAGGCTGCGCGCAAGGAGGAGGAGGATAAGCGCGTGGCCGAAGCTGAGCTGAAGAGGAAGCAGGAGGAGGAGTCTGCCGCTCGCCAGTTGGAGCTGGAGCGTAAACGGGCGGAAGATGCCCGTTTAGCTGAGGCTGAACGGAAGCGGGCTGAGGAGGCTCGCTTGGCCGAGCTGGCGGCGGAGAAGGAGGCGGAGGAGCGCCGCCTCGTGTTGCTGAAGCAGCACGAGGATTTGGTGCATATGAAGAAGGAGCAGGCCGAGGGTGCGGGTGCTCAGGGTGGAGAGGGCCAGCGGGGCGGGCCCGTGTTTGTGGACCTGAGCGAGCAGGATGTCGCTGAGGTTCCACTTCCTGGTGGTGGGATGGAGGCCCCAAAATCACAAAGGGCCGAAGGCATGGTTGCGTCGTCCAGCGGACCTGCCTTCCGTCTTGATTCTCCGGTTTATACGCCTGGGTGGCGTATAACCGAAAGCTGCAGATTCCTCAATCCCTTCGTGGCTGAGGAGTTTGTGAGCTACGCGCTGCCTCCGGCGGAGCGTGCCCATCATCGGGCTCAGGACCGTGGCACCCTTTTCTCTGAGATGTGCATGAACCTAACGCAGACCTTAGGCAATCTTTATGCCTTGCACAGAGGAGAGGGTGAATTTTTGGATGAGCGGGCCTCGGTTGCTGGTGAGGCCGAGCGTCTTGCTAGGGAGAAGGAGGTATACGAGACGGCTCGTATACGTCTTCTGGAGCAGGTTCGGAAGTTAGAGTCCGACTTGCGCCAGAAGGATGCTGATGCTGCTGAAAAGCAGAAGGCATGGGCCAAGTCGTCGGCGGTTGTCAACACGGAGTTGGAGCGCCGTCGTCAACTGATACAGAAGGCCGAGGTTGCCCTGGCTGAGGAGAAGAAGGTCTCGGCGGCTAAGGGCAAGGAGTTGGAGGAGCTGTCCTCGAAGTATGCCACCGCCGTTGGTGATCTGAAGGCGAAGGACGCCGATGTGGTGAGGATGACCACTCGGGTGTCCGAGCTGGAGGAGCAGGTTGCGGCGATGGCGAGGGAGCGGGAGGCGTGGGGGTTGGAGAAGACGCTTCTGCTTGATGCCCATAGGGGGTATGTTGAGAAGTCGCTTTGGGTGATGTCCGACGGGATCTCCGCCGTAAGTTTTTGGATTTTTCTCCAAGTTTGTTCTGCGCTTTTTTGTTTCCTGTTTGTTGTAACATTTGTTTAATTGTGCAGGTATATGAGCGCTGCTGGAATGCGCCGAAGATGGGCGAGCAAATCGCCGAAGTGGTTGACGCTGCTCGTACCACGGGTGTTCATACTGGGTGGTTGGAAGGATACTTGGCCGCAAAGGATGGCGCGCCTGTGGAAGAGCAGCCGTTTGGCGATGTCAACACGGATCAGGTGCTGATGGAGCAGCTGCAGAAGCTAGAGCAGATTGAGTTTCCCGTGTTGCAGGTTGTGCGGTAATGCTTGTCCGACCCTGATCCTATCGGCAAGTTTAAGCGGTGGGTGGAGGAGTCTGATCGTGTGGGCCGCGAGCGTGCAGAGAAGGCGATGTCCAAGGCTGGTAGCTCGGGGACGGCTCATGAGCCTCCTCAGTAGTTTGTTTTTTGTATTTTTCTCTTTCTTGTAAATATTTTTTGATGAAATGAAATGAATTTTCTTTTTGTTCCGCGTCTTGTTGATCTGTCTGATGTGTTTGTGCGTTGTTTGCTGAGTAGATTAACAAGTGAGGAGTGCGCCCGATAAGTAAGTGAGAGGTGTTTTGTCTTCATAAGTGAGTAGTGCGCAGAATCAGTTATGAAGAGTAAATTAACTTCGTAAGTGATTAGTGCGCAGAATCAGTTATGAAGAGTAAATTAACTTCGTAAGTGATTTAGTGCGCCGAGCCACTTGTGAAGAGTGAATTAGCTTCACAAGTGAGTAGCGCGCCGAATTAGTTTATGAAGAGTAAATTAGCTTCATAAGTTTAGAGGAAGGAATAAAAAACTGAAATTTTTTTTTACAAGTAGCACCGGCGCAATTGCGCTACATTCCATGATCTAGGTATGGGTGTTCCATCGAGTTTTTCTAGCGCATATGCCCCCTTTCCTAGTACTTGCTGGACTTTGTAGGGGCCTTCCCAGTTTGGTGCGAGCTTTCCCGGGCGTTCCGCGTGGGAGGCATAGTTGTCCCTGAGAACATAGTCGCCGATGTCAAATTCGCAAACTTTGACCTTTGAATTGTAGTAGCGTTCTAATTGTTTTTTGTAGTTTGCTTCGCGGATGGCGGCGATATCGCGCCTGTCATCTAGGAGGTCTAGATTGAGGCGTAGCTCTTTGTCATTGTCCGTGTTGTCTGTATTGAGGACCCGTGGTGACGGGAATGTTATCTCTGCGGGTATTACGGCCTCGGATCCGTAGGTTAGGCTAAACGGAGTTTCGCCGGTGCTGGTCTTTGTGAGGGTGCGATGCGCCCATAGCACGTGTGGTAGCTCTTCCACCCAGCCCGTTCGTTTTGATCCTAGGCGTGTCTTAATGCCTTCGACTAGGGATCTGTTGATGTGCTCCACCTGGCCATTGCCTTGCGGATGAGCAACGGATGAGAAGATCTGGCTGACGCCTAGTTGCGTTAGCCAAGCTTGTAGTTTTTTGTCGGTGAATTGTGTGCCGTTGTCGGTGACGATTTCCATGGGTAAGCCAAAGCGGCAGATGATGAATTCCCAGATGAATTTTTTTATCTGTTCCGCGCTTATCGACGCGAGTGGCTTGGCCTCTACCCATTTTGTGAAGTAGTCAACGGCAACGACTAGGTACTGTATCTTTCCGGGGGCCATTGGAAACGGGCCGACCAGGTCCATGGCCCACTTTTGAAATGGCCAGGCGGCCGTAACTGGTACCAGATCGTTTTTGGGGCGTAGGGTATTTGGCGCGTGTTGTTGGCAGTTGAAGCAGGTGCGTAGAATTTTGACGGCGTCTTGATGCATACCCGGCCAATAATATCCAGCGTTCATGACTTTGGCGACGACCATTCTCGGTCCTGCATGGATCCCGCATATGCCTTCGTGTATTTCTCTGATAAGTGAGGTGGCTGTCGCGACGTCTATGCATTTTAATAATGGCCCCAAGTACGAGCGTCGGTATAGGATCCCGTTCATTAATTGGTAATGTTGGGATTTGTATTGGATTTTTCGAGCTTCCGCTTTTTGAGGTGGCAACGTGCCTGTTGCTAGGTAGGCTTGAATAGGGGTCATCCATGACCCGACGCCTGTCTGCGTTATGTTGACCTGTCTGAGTGGTACCGAAGGTTGAGGTAGGGTTTCGATACGTACCTCCTTGGCCATATGTGGCCAGGCGGTGGAGGCCATTTTGCTGAGTGCATCAGCTTCCTTGTTGCCGCTTCGGTTTATATGGAGGATGGTGCAAGTAACGAATTTCTTGGTGAGGAGCTTGGCTTGGTCGACGTACTGGGCCATGACGGGGTCCTTGGCGTCGTAAACGCCGTTCATGTGGCCTGCTATCAGCATGGAGTCTACATGAGCGTTGAGGTGCCTGGCGCCCATTTTGTGCGCCAGCCGTAGGCCTGCCAAGAATGCTTCATATTCGGCCTCGTTGTTTGTGCTTGGGAACTCTAGGCGCACGGCGTACGTGAATTCTGTCTTGTCGGGGCTGACGAGGCGAAGTCCGGCGCCCGAGCCTTGATCATTGGAAGCTCCGTCGGTGTATAATGACCAGGTGATTCGGTCGTCTGGGACGGGCTTGGGGTCTTGTTCGTCTTTGCAGTCTTGGATTTTATCGGTGGGGATTTCTGCGATGAAGTCTGCCAGGACCTGCCCTTTTATCGCGGGTCTTGGTTTGTAGACGATGGTGTGTGCGCCTAATTCGATTGCCCATTTGGCCAGGCGGCCGGAGAGTTCTGGTTTGGATAGTACTGTATTTATTCGGTAGTCTGTGAGGACGTTGATTGGGTGTCCTTGAAAGTATCGTCGCAGGCGTCTTGACGCGTGGACTAATGCTAGGACAAGTTTTTCCATTGTCGAATATCTGGTTTCTGCGTCTGCTAGAGTTCGGTTGATATAGTAGATCGGTGTTTGTACTTTGTTGCGTTCTACTAATAGGACGGCGCCGATTGCCGTTTCTGATGCAGATAGATATAGTGTAAGGGGCTCCATTGGAAGGGGCGCTGTTAAAGTTGGCAAGTAGGTTAAACATTGTTTCATTTCACGAAATGCCACTTCTGCCTCCGGTGTCCAGCGGAACTGTGTTTTTTTGAGTACATTTCGTAAAGTGTGAACAAAAGGAAAAGACTTGGAGGCGTAGTTTGATAGGAAGCGGTTGAGAGCAACCAAACGTCCCATCAGAGTCTGCACGTCTTTTATCGAGTTTGGTGACGGCATCCGCTGGATTGCTTGGATTTTTTCAGGGTTGGGTTTGAAGCCGCCGTTGGTGACGATGACGCCTAGGAATTTCCCTTCTTCTGCTCCGAAGGAGCATTTGCCTGGATTTAGTTTCATTTGGATGCTGCGCAACTGTTCGAAAGTGCGCTTGATGTCCATGAGCATTGTGTCTTCCTGGGTGCTTTTGATGACTAGATCGTCGACGTAGACTTCGAGGTTGACGCCTATCTGGTTGATGAACGCCTGGTCCATGAGGCGTTGGTAGGTCGCGCCGGCGTTCTTGAGTCCGAAGGGCATTTTGGTGTAGCAGTACACCCCTCGATCTGTTCTGAACGCCGTTCGATCCTCGTCTTCGTAAGCCATTTGGATTTGATGGTATCCTCGATATGCGTCGAGGAAACATTTGTATTTGAATGGCGCTAGTGAGTCGACCTTCAAATCGATCTCTGGGAGAGGGTAGTGATCTTTGGGGCATGCTTTGTTTAGGTCCTTGTAGTCGACGCACATGCGCCAGGACCCATTCTTTTTTAGCACCATTACTGGGTTGGCCACCCAGGTTTGGTGATTGCATTTTCTGATGATGCCCGCCTCTAGTAGGTCGTCAACTTGTTCATTCATGGCTTTGACTCTGTCGGGGCCGAGTGGCCGCTTCTTTTGGGCCACTGGGCGTGAGTCTTTGTATGTATTGAGGCGGTGCTCGGCGATGTGTCTTGGGACGCCGACCATGTCTGACGATTGCCATGCGAAGACGTCTTTGTTTGCCACCAGTAGCTGTTTTAGGTGCGTTTTCACCTGGGGGGATAGGGTTCGGCCCAAGGTGATGGTCTGTTCAGGGAAGGCTGGGTTGAGGACCCAGCTTTCGTCAGTTGGTGGGCTTGATGGAAGCGCCGCCGTGTCGTCTGGCGGGTGGCTTGTCATGAGGCATTCTTGATTGCCTCGGATGTATGCGATCCCGGTGGGCGTTGGGAAGCCCATGGTTTGGTGAGGGGTTGAGGCGGTGGAGTTGAAGTTCGCCAAACCCTGTCTTCCTAACAATATATCATATGAGGAGATGGCTGGGATGACGTGGAAGGTGCATACCTCGGAGCGGCTGTGAATGCCGTCGTCAAGTGTGACCGTAAAGTCGAACTTGCCGATGGGATGGATTATCTCGTTGAAGAAGCCAGCAATAGGCGCGTCTGGCTGTAGGCGTGCCTTGTCTTCTTCGTCTAGCTGGTCAAAGCATTGTTGGTACATGATGTCGAAGCTACTGCCGCCGTCGCACATCATTTTGTAAGTTCGGTAGTGTCCGAACAATGCTGTGATGGTGAGGGGGGTCGTTGATTGAGCGCCCCCTGGGATTATCGGGAGGAGGACTTGGGCCTCTCGCCAATTTGAGGTTTCAGATGTAGTTGTGGTATTAGGGAAGCTGGTTTTTCGTTTGGTGCTTCTCGTCATGTTGATCTGTCTGCTGTGGGTACCGCGGATGTAGTGTGTCCTGATGTCTTTGATGGCTTTTTCAGGTTCGTCTTGTCGGCGGGCCCCTGCGCGGACGTTTTTTACCAGGTTGGCGAGCTTCCCGGAGCGTAGGGCCGCTTCTATTTCCATTTTGAGGCTATAACAGTTGTCGGTATCGTGGCCCACGTCTTTGTGGAACTCGCAGAACCTGGTGGTGTCAACATTTTTTCGTTTTGCCCCCATGGGCTTGGGGATTTTAAAAGTTACCTCTCCGGTGGAGAGGACTTGTGATAAGACTTGAGATGGCGTTTTGGTGAGGGGTGTCCAATCTTGGTTTCGGCGGCCGCTGTTCCGCTGTTCGCGGTTTTGTTTGTTGCCGATGATGTTTCTGGCGTCGCCAGAAGTTGAGTATCGTCCTTCATCGGTGGAGCCGGAGATGCGGTTCCAGACGGATGATCGGTTATTGCCGCGGCTGCGGTTGTTGCTGGAACTCCCTCTCTGGTTCTGGCGCATGGTTTTCTGGTTGCCCGCGTAGAGTTTTGAGATGCGGACAACCTCTTCCCAAGCGTCTGGGACGCCATCTTTCCCTTGCAGTGTGTGTTGTAGGCCATCATCGTTGACGTTAGATAAAAAGGAGGTTCGTGTTGCTTCGTCGCCGGTTCCTAACTGGAGGGCCTCCTTGTTGAACCGTACGATGAAGTCCTCGAGAGGTTCAGTGTCTCTGCGTTTGCACAGGGAGATTTGGCTTTTGTCGCGCTTGTGGCGGCGCTGTTGGCTGAAGTGGAGAGAAAATTTTTCGATCAGCTGGTCGTAGCTGTCGATGCTTCCGGTGGGGAGGTTATCGAACCAGACCCTGGCGGCTCCGGTGAGTGTCTGGGCGAACATGTGGCACCAAACAGGTAGGGTCCAACCGATGACGGCCCCGGCTTGATTGAATATGCCCAGGTGGTCATCTGGGTCGGATAGTCCGTCGTAGATTTTGACGTTGGCCGGTAGGCGTTGTCTTGGTGGGATTGGTGCCTCAGAAATGCGCCTGGTAAATTTAGACCTATCCGCGAATGCGGCTGGTCTGTATGGGAGTGATAGGTCGGTGGTGGCGTCGTTGTTGTAGCGGTTCAATCGCTCGCGCCTGTAATATGGGCTATGACGATAGTCGCGGGAGGCGTCATCCTCCCACGAGCTTTCGTCATAGTCTTCGGCGTCGAACCGATTGTGCTCTGCACGGGCCTGGTCCTCAGGGGTTTGCCCTGGACCTTCCCCGTGACGGGCGGGTGCTGCTGTTTTTGCAGGTTGTCTAGAGGAGGAGCCCATGATTGTTTTACCGGTGCGCCGGCGGCGTTCTAATTGTGCGTCGAGGATTTGTCGCTGGCGGTCATACCAGTCATTGTTTAGTGCCTCGATTTCCTCCTCCGTTGGAGGGGTTATATCTACGAGCTGGGGCTCGAGGTTTCTGGGGGTTATAAGTGGTTGTAGTTGGTTGTTATGGTCCCCTGATGTTGGGTGGGATGGGGTGGCGTCGGTGATATCTTCGACGGCCCCGGATGGAGTGAATGCTCGTGGGGGTGAGGTCATTTTTACAATTCTGGCCCTAAAAGTTTATTGGGTTGGAGCGGTTGTGGTAAGGCCACGGATGGCGCCAATGAAGAAACACGGGTGTAAAGATAGTTGAAAAGAGAACTAACTGTACGGTGATTCTACTGTATTTTCTAAAGAGAGTGTGATTATAAAATACGTGTGGGTCTGTAGGCAAGACCAGGGATTTACGAGACTACCAATTAGAAGAGTCGAGCCTCTAATCGTTAGTATAATAAACAGGGGGGGGTGAAGAAGGTACGAGAGCTCGTATTCTTCTTGAGTGAAAGTGTATTGGGTATTCGATGCCCCTAAAAGGAGAAGAGAGTCCTCCTTTTATAGTACCGAGCTACCCTACTTTCTCAGCCCATCCTCTACCTTTAATGGGGCCCGGCCCAGGTAGAGGAGTCTCCATAATCCGGCCCAAGCCTTTAGGCCCATTTGGTGCAAGTGGGTTTTAGTAAAGTGGGAAGCTAGGGGAGATGTTACCGTCCTGACGCATGTACACGTGGCGCCCAGTAAGTGGACGCTGATGGGCGGTTGACACGTGGTGCTCGCCCATTGGTGCATCCGGGCGGTAGACACTTTATACTTTTCCAGGATTTCAAGACGGACAGAGAAAGTCTGCTCTGTCAGGAAGATATCTTGGTTGAGAGGCTGCCACGTCATCGCCTTTTCTGCTCGTCAGACTGGGGAAAGTCTCTGGTTGGAGAGAAACTCTGACGGGCTGTCTGTCGTGTCAGAGATATTTGCTTGGGGCAGGGGTGAGTCCCAAGGCTGCCCCAAAAGGTATCTTCCACTTGTAGTGACGCTTGTCAAGGAAGCCTTGAGGTACATTTGGCCCGCCCCTGTGAAAGGGGCGGGAGTTCGTGCGCCTGGCGTCGGGTACACCGCTGACGTAAAACGGGCGGGTGGACGCCAGGTGTTCCGCCGACGTGGATCGTGAATATAAATGCACGCGTCGGGCGGTAGGAGCATCGCTGACGTAGAACGGGTTTGTGGTCGCCAGACGTTCCGCTGACGTAAAACGGGCGGATGGGCGCAAAGCGATCCGCTGACGTAGAACGGGCGGGTAAGCGTCTGGCGGAGCCTGTTCTAAGTGGGCGATGGTATGGTATTTGTAATGTTTTAATACCATATCCCTTCACTCACCATCATAAAGAAAAATCCAATGAAATGAAGCCATATGTGATTTGTTTTGCTTGTTATATTTATTAAAAAAAATATTTCATTTAGTGTTTACTTTATTTTTTCTCTTTTTTTTTTGAAGGCAAAAGTTTGTTTTTGTCTCCCCCTTTTTTTTTTCTCCTAAACATTTTGATGACAACCAAATTATTTATTTAATTTATTAAATCCAGCCGGATCGGATCCAAATCTCGTGACATAATGGTTAAGAGATATATCCTTGCATCAAAACGTTTTTGCTTAAAATCATAGAGAAATTGTAAATTTAAGATAAAGATGTATATTTGAACAACCATGTATATCATTTTCTAACAAGACATGGTTTACTTAATGTTATTTTGTATTAAGATTTTTTCGATAAAAACAAAATACTAAAATCATAGCGTCAATTTATGGAAACATTGCCACTTGTCCAATGATTTTATTCTTATAAATCAAAAGTTAAAGCTTCATATTCTAGTTCTTGTTTTTTTTTTAAATACAAAGGATTTAAAGCAAACATCTTTTCCCACATGTTCCTCGTTGATCTTGTGTTCATTCTTAGTTGACCATTTATTCGTTGGTGGTGTATTAGTACGCACATGCTCGTAGAAAAAAACTAAGAAATATATATTTTTTGATTATTTTATTATTGACATGATATCTTCTTAAGATTGACGAAACCACTGTATACTACTAACGCCAGGGCGAAGCTTTCATCTCTTGATTGGAATTCTTGGTGCTCTTTCAACTAGTCTAATGTAGCCATGTAGGTTGGTGACGTGTTGTATGTTATTTTGTTTGGTATTGGGTGGTAAGTTGTATTGCTAGTACCCGCTAGCTTGGTGAAATAAAAATTTGTTGATCGTTCATATATATACATATATATATATATATATATATATATAGGGTAGAGATCCTGTACAAAGGGTGTTTTTTGTGAGAAGTGTAAGAAGTGTTTTGAGCCCTTAGATCTTTGAATGAGTGGATGAGATTGAGTGATGGCAAAATGGTAATAACTATTATGTAATTTATTGATTGAGTTGACTTTAGAGGGATATAATAGACATTTGGGGGTATTAAAAAAAGAAACTGTCTTTAACATCCTACAAACTCGCCCACAACCCCATTACTCTCTCTCCTTCACTAAAACTCTTCAACCATGTATGATAATATTCAACAATCAAAATCAAACAAATAAATCTGGCTGACCTACAAAACTTACGATTCTTTACAAACCCTAACTTTTCGATTGGTGTGTTTTAGGCGTATATCGTAAAAAACATTTTGGGATTTTTTTGATTGTTTATTAAATGTCCAGGTACTAGGATGAAGAAAGCTTCATCGTACTGATAGTAAAAGAAAGGCGCCTATGGACATCAGACTTATACGTTTTTTTGTGTGTTGTACTTTATACAACTTGGCCTCTTGTGTGGTAGTATAAAACTGTTTGTAACATCATGTACAAAAGGGTGTTTTTAATGGTATGTTATATTAAAACACTATATTGTATTAAAACACTATGTTGTATTAAAACACTATTATGCATTAACAAAAGTATAGCTATGTTAAAATACACTACGTCTTATTAAAACACTATGTTGTATTAAAACATCATTAAGTATTAACAAGAGTATAGCTATGTTAAAAAAGTATGCCTTATTAAAACACTGTGTTGTATTAAAATACTAATACTGTTAAGATTTACAAAGGGTGTAAAAAACAATATAAAGAGACAAAAAAAAAAAAACAGGAAAAACAAAAGTTAGACTTATCATGTCACCAACAATTGATAATGTTCATATACAACACCCCTTGTAAGAACATAACCACAACCGTAAGATAGATTTAAAAAATAGCATATATTCATATATAACACCACTTCTAAAAGAGATCGACATAATATAAATGAGACCAATATAATAGAAGGTGTAAGATCGATAGAATATTTTGAATTGACAGAAAATCCCTACAAAAAATCTCCTTGATTTGAATTAGGAAGTTAATGATACGGATAATGGTTAGCAAAAATTATGGGGTGTTTCCTAATTATGTGTTTAGTTAAAAGACAAATTTAACCCTGATCTACTAAAATCATATTGGACACTTGTCATTCACATAACACTTCTTACACTTCTCACATTTTTGACCCTTTGTACAAGATCCCTTACCTATATATATATATATATATATATATATATATATATAGGGTAGGGATCCTAAGAGAACCAACCCCTATTTGAGAACTGAGAGAACCATTCTGAGCCACACATTTCATATAAAGGCAAAAAAAAAAAAAAATCGCACATTTTTATGCAAGGAAATTTTTTTTTTTTTTGAATTTTTTTTTCATTTATACATATGTGTATATAGCATTTTTCAGCTATACATATGTGTATATTTCAGTTATACATATATGTATATAGCATTATACATATGTGTATAATGCAATTATACACATGTGTATACTGAAAAAAAAAATACAAAAAAAATAAAAAAAAAATTTTTCCTTACATATAAAGCAGCGATTTTTGCAAAAAAAAAAAAAAAAAAAAATTTGCCTTAGAGAAATGTGTGGCCCAGAATGGTTCTCTAGTTCTCAATTTGGGAAAAAGGTTCTCATTTGAACCAAATCCTATATATATATATATATATATATATATATATATATATATATATATATAGGAAATATGTTCACTATTTTATTAAAATAATAATAAATTTAAATATAATAACGGAACTCTCGTTATTCGTAGAAAATATAAAAGTAAAATACCGTTTACAATTTAAATAAATAAATAAGATACAAACAAAATGTACTTAAAGTTGATTCAAGCAACTTCAATCGCATCATCTTCTACTAATCACCTCTGCAACAGTAAAGTACCCGTTGATGTTTTTGGTTGAGGATCGTGTTTGTCACGGGACCCTTAAAACAGATTTCACGCATCCTCTCAGACGGCCTGTCTCCCAGGGTACAACAACCGCAACAGTAGTGTACTGCCAGAGATAACATCGGGTGTTTTTGGTATGTGGGAAAAAGAAAGTTGTATTTTTTTTTTGAGATTACCCCTCTCAAATCATTGTGAATTCTTCTAGTAATATGTTTATGAGATGGTCTCATCTCATCCCATACAAGAAACTAAGGTTCCACCTTATATACTAGAAAAGATGAAACATATTTCACACTTAATTTTGTAATTAACAAGTTATTAATCTTGTAATTAACAAAATACTTAATGGATTTTAAGTAGTCAAATAAATCGTCATAATGACTGTGTAGAAACAGTCGTTTTGACCGGTAACCGTTTGGGTATTGATGTGAAACTGTACCAGCTCACTAGTTCGTGCGTCACGTTAACAGCTAACTGTGCTCGCGCGCCCCACTACACATACTAGGACGCTGTGCGCGCATTGTTGTGTCTCCCGTGAGTGAACACCCTCTGCGCTAGGGGTGTTCATCGGATCGGATAACGGGTTATGTGGATTATTCAGATTTTAAAATTTTAGGAACCCATCCGAAATCCGATCCGAATTGGATGTATACTCATCCGATCCAAATCTATCCGAATTCAATTCGGAACGGATTCGGATAAATCTGAATAACCCGAACGGATATCCGAATAATCCGAACGGATATCCGGATAATCCAAATTATGCCAAACAACAATTTTTTTATTTTCCCTAATTTATAATTCTTAACATTTTATTAATTTGAAATCTATAAACATACGAAAGCGGAAAAAGAGATTAGTCTTTAACTCAAATACCAAGTTCAAACTTCAAAATATAGTCTTCAACACGTAAACTTAAATACAAAATCAAAATTCAAAATATAGCCTTTAACACAAAATCAAGCATCACGTGTATCTTCCCTCGGACGGTAACATCCCCCTTTTTTTGCTCCTTTTTATCAAAGCCACTTGCACCAATGGGCTTGAGGACTTGGGCCGGAAACCTACAGACACCTCTACCTGGGCCGGGCCCCACTAAGGGTAGAGGATGGGCTGAGGAAGTCGAATGTCGAGGTACTACAAAAGGAGGAGTCCATTCTCCTTTTGTTGGCATCCGATATTCACTAAGACTTTCATCAAAAAGACTACGAACTCTTCTTACCTTTTTCAACCCATTGTTTATTATACTAACTTTTAGAGGCTCGGCTCTTCTAATCTGTAGTCTCTTAAACTCCTTGGTCTTGTCATTAGACCTACACATTTTTTATAAACATACTTCTTTATAAAACTCGGTAGAATCACTACCAAGATCAGCGTCAACCCGGTGATCAAGGATTCGTGTTTCTTCACAGATGATCCGCAACATCATCTTCACACTCACACAAAACACATGCTTTATTATTGATAGCAACTTGTCGTTTCTCTAATTCCACAATAGTCGGCAACCTATCCATCTCGGCCCTCCATGCCATAATGTTATATTTCACGGGAATCCATGAGGCCCATTTCATAACAAAATTGTTCCCATAATCGTTGCCCTTCCTTAGCAGCTATATCCACTTATCCAAAATAGCCGACTTCGAAACCAATAACATAGCCATCCTTAACTGATGCCACTCCTCTTTCTCCTCTGCAAAATGATATTATCAATCCAATCTGGCACTGAATTCGCTACCACAGTTCCTATCTTCGTTTGCATATGATTTCAAATTTAATGTTTTATAAGTTATGAGATTAAATAACCTAAGAAAATAGGAAAATTTATTTATGTGTCACATTTATCGTCGTTTGAATAAATAAGGTTGTAGAATTGTTTCATATATCAAGACAGACTTGTTCATACAACAAGAAAACTGATATATGATTTGGGTTAAGAAAAAATAAACATAAAACATAAACTAGGTCATCAAGGTTTAAAGTGGTAGCCTTTAACCATTGAGCCAGATTATCAGATTTGTTTATGATTTCATCTCCATTTTGCTTATGGGTTCATAGCATATATTTTATATGCATTTCTACTAAAAATTTCAAACCGAGTGGGTTCGTCTGAACCCGTACCACTCTACCTAAATCCGCCCGTGGATGTACTTAGTGGGAGGTAAATATTTTTTCTTATATACAACATATTTAGATAAAATCTTTCAAACTTTGATAAACTATTTGTAAGATTTCATATTAATTTTTACAAAACAAGGATTTACATCAAGGTGGTATGTAAGCGGGCAACAAGTTAGGCCGCAACCCCTTTTTGGATAGCAAACCCTATACTACTGAAAACATATCCGTGACCATTTGGAGCTAATACATTGTGGCAAACAACCTTATGAACCTGATCCAAGAAACGCACAGCTTCCCGGGCTAAGGAACCAAAAGTGTCGAATGCAAAAGAAACAAACACGTGTTAGATTCTCGGAGTATGCTTTATCATGTTTGTCCACTTTCTTCATCTCAGCCTTCATAACATCTTGCCCAGCTGTAAACCCATTACCCCGAAGATCCACAAGGGGGGACACACTAGTGAGGTCCACACAAGCATATGTTTTCCCCTGCCCATCTAAAAACCAAAACATTAGCGGGCCGTAAGGAGGACCTCCCCTCAGTAGGGTCTGTAAGGAACTTTACCAGAGCTTCCTTTTTCGCTGAATATTATGAAGTTTTGGTCATTGAAGAGAAATGTCGGATACAAAGCATTTATTCAATTATGTGTTGTAATTGAGTTTTTTTAATGACTAACTAAATCACCAAATAAGCATTTAAGCATTCTGATATGCCCTCAATAGAGAAAATGCATCCTCTATTCCATAACAACCAGAGTTTGATGCCTACCTGAGCCACCAAGCATCCTGAGATGCCCTAGTTCAGCTCGGTTTCAAACCGGCAACTCCAATGAACACTACTCTAAACTTCATTGCCATAATATCTTTCAAAGTGATGTTAGTGAGAATTGAATTTAAGACCTCAATGAAAGAAACGAAGTGACTAACCACTAGACTAACTAATTGAAATATTTGCTAAGCTGTATTTGGATACACTATTAAATACAAACTAGACATAATTGTGTGCCTAAATATCTTTCAAAAAATATATTTTTCTCCCATCGTATTTGACTAATTTCATTTGTCCAACGAACAATAATCATTTAAGCATATTTAATGCCTTTAAAAAATATATTTTGTTAGACTTTGTACGTAGAAATTCAACTTTTTGTTTGAAGATAAGCAACACCAAAGAAATCCACAAATTAGTGATTTTCTAGTGGATAGTATATGGGTTTAAAATGTTTTATTTTCTAGATCAATCACACGACCGAAAAAAAAAGATCTCTCAACTCGATACCCTTTTCTTTGATTTGCCGCGTGATTCGTATTGTTTCCATATACATATTCAAGTATGTAATTCTTAGTTTCTGACAACCAACTATAAAACTCGTTTAAAATAATAACAAACTTTTAAGTGTTTACATTAACAAGTGAAATACTAACTAATTGAAATATTTGCTCAGCTATATTTGGATACACTATTAATTACAAACTAGACATAATTGCGTGCCTAAATATTTTTCTCCTATGGTATTTGACTAATTTCATTTGTCCAACGAACAATAATCATTTAAGCAATATTTAATGCCTTTAAAAAATATATTTTGTTAGACTTTGTACGTAGAAGTTCAACTTTTTGCTTGAAGCTAAGCAACGCCAAACAAATCCACAAATTAGTGATTTTCTAGTGAATAGTATGGGTTTAAAATGTTTTATTTTCTTGATCAATCACACGACCGAAAAAAATGATCTCTCAGCTCGTTACCCTTTTCTTTGATTTGCCGCGTGATTCGTATTGTTTCCATATACATATTCATGTATGTAATTCTAAGTTTCTAACAACCAACTATAAAACTTATTTAAAATAATAGCAAACTTTTAAGTGTTTACAATAACAAGTGACATCTAGTTTAGTGGGTCAATTTTAATTTTTTACTTTTATTTAAACTAGTATAGAAGCCTGCGCTTCGCAGCAGGATTGCAAGATGGTGCTAGCGAGGATGTATCTGTTACATTGTTGGTATGTAAGCGGGAAACTAATTGCAAGATTTCATATTAATTTTTACAAAAAAAAAAAAAAAAAAGATTTACATCAAGGTGGTATGTAAGCGGGCAACAAGTTACGCCACCGCCCCTTTTTTGATAGCAAACCCTATTCTACTGAAAACATATCCGTGACCATTTGGAGCTAATACATTGTTGCGAACAACCTTATGAACCCGATCCAAGAAACGCACAGCTTCCCGGGCTAAGGAACCAAAAGTGTCGAATGCAAAAGACATAAACACGTGTTAGATTCTCGGAGCATGCTTTATCATGTTTGTCCACTTTCTTCATCTCAGCCTTCATAACATCTTGCCCAGCCATAAACCCATTAGCTCGAAGATCCACAAGGGGGGACACACTAGTGAGGTCCACACAAGCATGTTTTCCCCTGCCCATCCAAAAACCAAAACATTAGCGGGCCGTAAGGAGCACCTCCCCTCAGTAGGGTCTGTAAGGAACTTTACTAGAGCTTCCTTTTTCGCTGAATATTATGAAGTTTTGGTCATTGAAGAGAAATGTCGGATACAAATCATTTATTCAGTTATGTGTTGTAATTGATTTTTTTTGAATGACCAACTAAATCACCAAATAAGCATTCTGATATGCCCTTAATAGAGAAAATGCATCCTCTATTGCATAACAACCAGAGTTTGATGCCTCCCGAGCCACCAAGCATCCTGAGATGCCCTAGTTTATCTCGGTTTCAAACCGCAACCTTCAATGAATACTATTCTAAACTTCATTGCCATAATATCTTTTCAAAGTGATGTTAGTGAGAATTGAATTTAAGACCTCAATGAAAGAAACGAAGTGACTAACCACTAGACTAACTAATTGAAATATTTGCTAAGCTATATTTGGATACACTATTAAATACAAACTACACATAATTGCGTGCCTAAATATCTTTCAAAAAAAATATTTTTCTCCCATGGTATTTGACTAATTTCATTTGTCCAACGAACAATAATCATTTAAGCATATTTAATGCCTTTAAAAAATATATTTTGTTAGACTTTTGTACGTAGAAGTTCAACTATTTGTTTGAAGATAAGCAACGCCAAACAAATCCACAAATTAGTGATTTTCTAGTGGATAGTACATGGGTTTAAAATGTTTTATTTTTTAGATCAATCACACGACCGAAAAAAAGGATCTCTCAGCTCGTTACCCTTTTCTTTGATTGGCTACGTGATTCGTATTGGTTCCATATACATATTCATGTATGTAATTCTAAGTTTCTAACAACCAACTATAAAACTTGTTTAAAATAATAGCAAACTTTTAAGTGTTTACATTAACAAGTGAAATACTAACTAATTGAAATATTTGCTCAGCTATATTTGGATACACTATTAATTACAAACTAGACATAATTGCGTGCCTAAATATTTTTCTCCCATGGTATTTGACTAATTTCATTTGTTCAACGAACAATAATCATTTAAGCAATATTTAATGCCTTTAAAAAATATATTTTGTTAGACTTTGTACGTAGAAGTTCAACTTTTTTCTTGAAGCTAAGCAACGCCAAACAAATCCACAAATTAGTGATTTTCTAGTGAATAGTATGGGTTTAAAATGTTTTATTTTCTTGATCAATCACACGACCGAAAAAAATGATCTCTCGGCTCGTTACCCTTTTCTTTGATTTGCCGCGTGATTCGTATTGTTTCCATATACATATTCATTATGGATCCATACCATAATGGATCCATACCAACTCATTATGGATCCATACCAAAACAACCCGAATCAAACCCCGTTCACGACACCCGCCTACGTTGTACCAATCAATCCGAATTAATAAACATTTTTAGGTTTCCAACCAACCCCTAATGCTTTCAACCAATTTAGCCAACAAATTCCTAACGTTTTCACCCAAATGGCAAATGCACCAAAACCTCCACGCTTTCACCCAATGAACCAAAAGCACTAAAACCCTCACTCATTCACCCTACTAATACAAAACCCACTTAACATGTCATTTCAACCGAATCAACAAACACAACCACCACCCACGATAGGACTGTCTCAGCCAGAAGAAGATGATGTTGAAGAATTCATGCTGAAAACCCAACCCCAGACTTCCAAACTAAAAAAAATAAGAATCGGGTATGTGATGAAGACGCCAAAACGAAGGCGCTACCTTGGTCAAAAATTGAAGACGAGGCATTGGATAAAGGGGTTTGTTGCTTCGTCAAAACGTCCAATAGTTGGTAAATATTATTATGAATATTTATTACATATTGATTAAAATATTTGTTAAATTTATTTTATTACATGAAAATGTAAATATTCTTGTTACCAATATTTATTACATTTATAAAATGTTGGAAACAATCAAACATGAGATAGTTTTCGAGCCGAAGTTCGCAACAAATTCCACGAGCTAATGGAGCAAGGTCCATACCAAGAGATCGATTCTATAAGCTCCAAGTTTCGAAAGATGAATATTGTGGTCCAACACTTTTGTGGGTATTATAACCCATTGTTTGTAAAAAAAAAACCAAGTGGGTGGAACGAGGAAAACGTTATTCAAGAGACGATGCGTAAATTTAAAGACAAGTATTATCATCCTTTCCCCCATGTCAGGGCATGGCTAGTTTTGAAGAGATCTAGCAGATGGGCGTTGAATCCAAACGAGGCTGCAAGCGCCAAACGGTCTAAAACTTATGAGTCTGGCAGTTACAGCATGGGAGGCTCAACCAGTCGTTGCCAAATAGATATCAACGATGAGCCGGAGTTTGATAATGACCCTATTCGAGAGGAGCCTCGTTTCATAGGAAGGGACCAACACAAAGGACAAGCGGCTACAAAAAATGAAGCCGCATCAGGGAGCAGGAGTGGTTTGAAGTTAGATAATTTAGTGGGCAAATTGCAAGCCTTCAAACAAACCTTTAGTGAGACCAAAGCTGAAAAAGTAAAATTGAAGAAACGTGAAGTCGATGAAAATCTTTGGTTGAAAGAAGAATCGACACAATTAGAAGAATGGAAGAAGACCGTCCCGTTTTGCGAAAATGAATAAGAAGATCACCAAAAAAATGGAGTTCTTAGTTTTTTTAAATTTTAAGCAATCATGTATATTTTTTTTTAAGTTATTGTTTCTTAAGTGTTTTTTTGTTTAATTTTAGGTTTATTAATTTTAATTTTACTATTATATATATATATATATATATATATATATATATATTAAATATTAATTAACAAAAAAAGGGAGGGCTATCCTCCACACCCTAGGACCATCTCTTATGTGATAAGTCTATCTCACGCTGATGTAGAGGACCATCGTTAAAGGATGAGTTTTCCCCACACCCACTAACATTAGCTTTTGAGCCTTGAGTTGGGAAGCTCACACTGCCTACATGGTAGACACGTGTCAACTCATGTCTCCCAACTGAGGCTGCAAACGAACCGAACTTTCAGCGAACTGTTCATGAACCGTTCGGCGAGAAGTTCGTTTGTGTTCGTTTGTTTAAAAAATGAATGAACACGAACAAAAAATTTCGTTTGTTTAGTTAAACGAACGAACATGAACAGAGGCTGCATTCGTTAGTTTATGTTCGTGAACGTTCGGTAACATGTTCGTTTGTGTTCGATAGTTTAATTGACTTTTTAATTTTTATAATTTTATATTCTTGAATTTTTATTTATTTTACTAAAATAAATAAAAAATTTATGTGAAGTAAGTATATAAGACTTCAAGTTTAAATAAATGAAGACTTCAAATTTAAGACGAGAGTTTAGTTTTTTAAGACACTATTTTATGATGTTTTACCAATTACCAATATTATGTTATGTACTAAGTATGTTTTGTATAGTTAGATTATATGTTGGGTGTTCTAATTGATTTCTTGATATATGTGAATTCGATCTTATTCCAAAATTAATATATGTCCGTTTGTTTTTATTTTCGTTCATGAACAATTCTTTGTGTTCATGAACACTTGTTTGTGTTCGTTTATGTTTGTGTGCGTTCATAAACAAAATTAACAAACGAACACGAACACGCATGTTTTCTTAACAAACGAACACGAACAAAAAATCTAGTTGGGTAAGTGTTCATGAACTGTTCATGAACACATAATTTTCTTAACAAACGAACACGAACCAGACGTCGTTCGTATTCATTCGGTTCGCTAGCAGCCCTACTCCTAACCCAAGCCTCTCCACTCCTTTCGTTCTTAACAACAAACAAAAACTAAAAAAAAAAAAACAAATTCGGCGGAAGACGACAAAGCATAAAATTGTTAACAAGTACTAAAGCAAAATAATCTAAAAACTGTTCATACTATAATTATGTTAAAAAAGTCATTATTTTTATAAAAAGTATTGTTATTTCGTCGGATTGCGTCTGTTGAAGGCCATTCTGTGCAATATACATATTTGGACGAAAAAGGAACAAAGAAAAGCAAATCTAAATAATTGATTTCAATAATTGAATATATTATAATAGGATTTCAACTTTTAACAACCATTTTTTTTTGGTCTTGTAAACTTTTCTTAGGGTGGGCGGGGTGGTCTATGATAGTCACCCTGTGATAGCCGTGACCATCACAACCATCGCCCCCACCAAAACATCACGAGTGCTAGGCCAAAATCTCATGACAGCCCTTGCGAAAAAGAGACCTTTGAGGATGAGGTATGATGAAGTGATACACCACCCTATATATTTAGTGATGGATGTGATACAATAATAAAAATTCAGATGACACAATCTAATTAAGTGTGATAAAACTCACCGTAATGACCACGTCGCCCACCCTTATAAGTAAAAGTAGAATAGTTTACAAATATAATTCAAGTAAAACCGATATATTACCATTGGGGTTGGTGGTCCAATGGCAAGGCCAAGCCTTTTAATACACTAAAAGTGTGAGGTCTTGAGTTCAAGTCTCACAAGGAGCAAGAAATTTACCTTTAAAAAAAAAAAGTAAAACCGATATATTGATTATTTTCTAGTTGGATTCATTTTGAAATATATAAACCTATTATAATATAAATAAATATATAAACACTAGATTATACCCCGGAAATGTCCCGTGGTTGAGAAATCTAATATGACATATCAATTTTACATATGAAATAGAATGATTCGCTTTACATTTACATGCAAGAAAGATTCGGGTAGCACCTAACCTAAAACAATTAACGATGTATCTTCAATGTTAACGTCTAACCTTAAACAATGTATAACTCTAATATTAATACCTAACCTAAAACAAGGTACAACTCCAATGCTAACACTTGTTGAAAATAGAATTCATATTTACTGGTTTGAACATAATTAGTGACTTATATATGATTAATAAACTACCTGAACACTTTGTGTTTTTTTTTCTGTATAAACAAAAACCCACAAAAAATAGTCGTTTTTTCCCTCCGTTTTTTATATATCACTATGGTACTCGTTGGAAAGATAATAAAACACTTGCTAATTTGGTGTTATTTTTTTCATAAAAAAATCCCGTATATAAAAGATATTAACGTTTAAAAATTATGGGATGAAACATGAAAGAGAAAAACCCAATTTTATTTAAAAAAAATTTTCTACAATTAATTAATGTCACATGGCATTCCACATGGTACACTCAAAGAGGAGAATGTCCTCTTTGAATGATTTATTACTTTCAATTATATAATAGATATTAAAATCTAAAAATTTAATATATACACATATCTATATCTATACTATATTATAAAGCATTTTCTAAGGACTTCTTAAATTTTAAGAGGTATAAGTCTAAATGCCTATGATACAACACATAATGCATAAAAAACTACTTTTTTAAGGGTAAATATGTCTTTTAAACACCATATTTAATTAAAAGAAAGTCAAGAGTCATGAGATGTTTATGAAACCACATGACATTCAATTTTATAATTACTTTAAACATATTAAATAGAAAACATATAAAAAACAATTCATGATGTTATATGTTATGTTATAACATTTTATATAGAGCTGGGTACTTTAAAAAACTTAGAGTTTTATAAACTTGATCATACTATATAGAAATCGAGAAATCAATAGTGAAAGTTGTGTTTTTAATTATGAGGTAACGATTCGAATTCTGAAATTATTACGTTATATTCATACACACAAACATGCCAAATTTAATATAAACTATATGATCATCGGATTCAATAACCGAAGAAGAAAGTTTCTGTTTATAATGAATTTCAAACAAAGGTATTAAAAAAATATTCATGTAATAGTGTTTCAGTTACACCCGCTGCATCGCGCGGGCCAACTCACTAGTGTGATATAAAGGGACTGTACGCAATCACACTTGAAAATTTTAAAAGCGTAAATAAAAAACGAAACATGTGTTCACACAATTAAGTCTATTTATAAGGGTTATGATCAAATACACACTGAAAGAAAAATATGAAGTCACAGGAATGGTATCAAATAGACCTCGATTGAACTTATTCGAGTGGTATTGGAATCGTCTCATTCAATCCTACGATCTTAGCTTTTAGGTTTTCTCTTTTTCGAATCTTTACCTTGTAGTATTTAAAATTTACGTTATATCAGTGTGTCTTTTTTGTAGTATTGTGTTTTTTTCTTATTTTTATCATTGTGTTATTTTTGCAATTTATTGTGTATTTTTTTCTTCAGCATTGTGTTATATTTTGTGACTCATTTGTTTCGTGATTTATTGTATTTTTTGTATCTTTATCACTCTTTTTATTTTTGTTACAGTGTGTAAAATAACTTGATCGACATATATATATAAACCTTAGTTATGTCGATGAACAAAATTAAACAAATTGTTAAAGTATCTAACAGTTTAGTCGAACTCATTCGGTTTCTTCGTTGTTAATTATTTGAAGATGATGTGATAACTTCTTCCATCAAATTGTTTTCGATTACTTGTAACGGGAAATATGAAAAGACATTAATTAGGTAATTTTTGGAAGTCAATATGGTGACAAAGAAACATAAAAAGAAGCCAACAATGGCTTGGTGGGAATAAAAAGCAACAATCACTATACAATAACTTAGCATATACTCCCAGCCCCACATTATCCTCTATTTTATTTATTTATTTACTTTTTATTTAACATTGCAATTGTTTTAAATGACATGAAGTGTTGCCAATGTATCTCTACCTCGGTATCTCTACATATGAAGGAGGATTCAAATTATGTAAGATACAGGTACATCGGTTAGTTTATTGATAAAATAATAATAATGTTGCAATATATCGTTCAATCAAAATATAAATAACTAGTGAGTTTATCCGTGTGATACATCTGTGCTTCACTGATTGCAGTACGGCATGAATTATGTATATACATATAACAAAAAAATGCTATTAACTATAATATCAGGATAATTACATAAAGTTATGCAGACATGGGATAGTTTAGAATAATATTTATATTGACAATAGTTTAATTACATAGAAGTTGTCTCATGTAACCAAAAAATAAAGTCGAGCGTGATCTGCTCAGTATATTGACGTGTTTTGCATTGACCGAAAAACATAAAAATGAATATTGGTACCAATTCTGATAATTCCAATACCGATACTGAACTTTTTCCGTCTTTATACGTCTGGTTCCTCACGGGACGGTACCCGCACTCGCTATAGCTCATGAAACACAAAAAAAGCAAGAGATATTGTATACAAACCCGTTTCTAAAAATAAATATATATTGGAACGTCAAGAAGAATTTTTTTTAACACGGTTGCATATTCGAATTTTTAATGTTAACTAATGAAAGTTATTAGAGGAAAAGCAATTTAAATAAGATTTAATGAGTTAAAGTGTATGTTATTTATAACATGTTTTGCACCATTGAACAACCATAAAATTATTTTTGTTTCAATGTTGTTCGTTTGGTACCGATTCAGTTTGCGAGTGAATTGACACTAGCTATAGTGTATGATACCAAAAACACTCTAGTTTGAATTTAGCTTTATCAATGTAAGTTTTTATTAATTAACAAAAGGAAGTTATGGCATAAAGTTCATATAGATAAGAATTAAAAGAGTTAAAAATATGTTATTTATAGTATAAAGGTTGATACCTGAAGTATAACAATCGAAGCAGTATGTATTGTTGGAGAAGGCCACACACATGAGGTTACATGGAGTAAAAAGTGTTTGGAGTTTTGAAACGGATAAAGATATGAAAGTAGTGGAAATGAGTAGAGAGTACTCCTATATATGTTAGTTTTCAAGTATCCATCATTCTCAAGTATTCTTCAAATATATGCATATGTATTTTTTTTCTTTTCTCTATTTCAAATAAGGCACAAAGCCTACTATTTAAACAAACGTTGAGGATGAGTGAAATGTTTCACTTTATTAGTCACTTAACACTCTAATTAAACTAATTAAGTGTTATAAAAAGCTTTATTCAAGAGTTTCTCTTTTATTCATATAAAAAAACTAATTAATTATTTCTCTAAATTAAATTCTATTCACTAATCTAAAATTTCAATATTCCCCTAACCTCTTTCTTCGCTTTGGGAAAGGAGGACCTACGGTAGGTAACAAAAGGTACAAGCAACTTGACTATACTCTTAGAAAAAATGTCCCATTTTGAGTATGTACAACATAATTTTGTGACGTAAAATTAATATCACACAGGATAATCTTGTGACGTATTATAACAAACGGTTTCTTGTACCACTAATATTGCCCTCTTTACCAGATGGCGTGAAGCGCACGGATTTGATTTGTTGCAGGTTGCCTTGGTGGAGAGTGGAGACTTCTGAAGAGGTCACCCTACACTTAAATGTGAAGTTTTCATATTCTTCACATCTAATGTGCAGAGAACACATTGATTATTTAAGAGACATGACATTCCTTATGAATTAAGAATCTCTCGTTGTCACAACCAACACAGAATTTTTCTAATGGATTAACAATCGACCATGCTTATTAGCTCTTTATGATTACATGGATTTATGACGGAAAGGTAGAATTTTTTTAAACTACTACCAATCTTTTTATTTATATAATATATAAGAATCATAAAGTAAAGTATGAAATTATTTAGTAGAACATCAAAATATTAAAGAAAGACACCATAATGAAAACCAATTGAAAAATCAGTATATAATAATAGAAAAGAAGAATGACCAATATAAACATCTTTTCCATGCTCATTATTCTACTATACTCATGTACCATTATTCATATTCAATTCTCTACACATCTTTTCACAAACATATATACCAACCTCAATAATCTAAATCTATATATATATACATGCACAAACATTCAAACAAAGCAAAGTGTGTTCCATATACATCTTGTGCTACTTGTTCTAAGAAGCTTCACCTAAAACATGAGTTCTCCGACAAAGTTGCCGGAGAAAAAGAAGTCGGTAATAATAATATTCCGGTATGCCGACTGGCTCGACAAAGTGCTCATATTATTGGGCACAATTGGAGCCATTGGAGATGGAGCCTCTACAAATGTTTTACTACTTTTTATTAGCCGTTTGTTTAATCATTTGGGTTATGGCAGAGGTGTTCAACAAAATCCGGAACACTTCATGAATGAAATCGAAAAGGTTAGCTAGCTAGCATGCATTTTATTCTAGCTAGGCAACGCCGGGTCAATCTTTTAGGGGGCCTAAAGCGGATTTTAAAATCGAGGCCCTTTTCCAATAAAAAAGATATTGTTTACGCTCCAAAACATGGCTAGAGATTCATACATATTTCAGAATTTCAAAGAAACATCCATTGTATATATGAAAAACAAAATTGAAAATTGGGGGCCTTTAAAGAGTGGAGGCTCAAAGCTAAGGATTGACTTCACTCTCCTTCAAGCCGGCTTTGAGCTAGGCGATGGCTTGTTTCGTCGAAAATGAGTTTTATAGTCGTTGTAATGTTGTTCTATGAGAATCAACATGAATGTACACTATACGAAAATAATCTGGTTTTTAGGTTGTCATATCTAACACGTTTAATAAACAGATGGTGTTTAGGTCTAGTTTCTTAACCTGTTTAATTAAAGGGTCGTGTTCTGGTTGATATGTCTAACCCAACTCATATTTTTTTGTTTGTGCTTTGTACAGTGTAGTTTAGCTTTTGTGTACATTGGATTAGGAGTTATGCTTATGGCTTTTATGGGTAAGCTTCACTTTTCTTTATGTTTAATCTTGTCATATAAACATAAAAAAACCAAATAACCATTACCTAAACTCGGTTTTCATTATTTGTGGCAATCGTCGTTTACAGAAGGGTATTGCTGGAGTAAAATAAGCGAACGACAAGTTCTTAAGATTCGATACAAGTATTTGGAGGCTATTTTGAGACAAGAAGTAGGCTTCTTTGATTCACAAGAAGCAACTACTTCAGAAATCATCAATAGTATTTCCAAAGACACCTCCCTTCTACAAGAAGTCCTTAGTGAGAAGGTAATAACACTAAACACTCGGTTATATCATAGTTATAATTATTATGTATGTTTTAAATCTATCATAGTTAGTGTGACATGAAAAAGTTGCCACAAGCCCACAAATCTATCTTTAATATGTTTGTTTTAAATCGTTCTAGGCAAATATTCAAACTATTATTGTAATAATGAGTTTCTTAGTCATATTATTATTGGTATTATTATTATTATTATAAATTTTGGTTTGATATAATAAAGTGTTTAACAACCAACCCACTCTGGTCCGACCCATTAAAACTTGGACCTATTTTGATCCACTACAAAAGTCGGAAATCTCTCGGTCGAAGGACAACATAAAATAATAATAATTATTTTTTAAATATTCTAAAAAATATTGCTTTTTGATGATAACATGAATCTGTCCATTATTATTTTTTAAATATTCTAAAAAATATTGCTTTATGTATATAAAAATTCTATTCTGATACCTTTTGTCTTTTTTATATATATATAAACAAAAACGTTTTTCTCAAAAATTTACCATACGAGAACTCGGTGGCGGATCTATAAATGAATTTCAGTAGTAACGTTTTTAATTTTTTTTCATTTTAGTAGCAACGTTTTTCAAATTTCGTAAAAAAAAAAACCAAATTTTCCATTACGCGCGCAAAGTTAGCAGCAACGGACGCGACACCTAGCTCTATGTTAGGTCCGCCCCTGCGACAACTAGAAGGTCAAACTCATGTTTTTGTTAAAAAGAAAATCCCTAATCCCTTTATATAGTCAGCAGTGGCGAATCCAGTAATTATTTCCAGGGGTTCTTTTCATATATTTTCACTGATTTTCACTAATTTTTTAATATTTTCCACTAAAATTTTCATTTTTTTCCAAAGCGAAGGGTTCCTCCCAGGAACCCCCCTCTATATCCGCCACTGATAGTGAGTTCCTTTTAATTTAGACTCAACGGACCCTCTTTACCCTCCCTTACGCAATAACATCATTACTGATGTTATGTTTCGCTACATTGTAGGTACCAAAATTCTTGATGCACACATCAGTGTTCTTATCAGGACTAGCATTTTGCACATACTTCTCGTGGAGACTGTCAATAGTAGCGTTTCCGACGCTAATCTTCTTAATAATCCCGGGCCTTATTTACGGAAAGTACCTCTTATACCTGTCGAAAAAATCGTTCCAAGAGTATGGTAAGGCGAATTGCATCGTTGAACAAGCGCTTGCTTCTATAAAAACCGTCTATGCATTCACTGCTGAGAAGACCATTGTTAACAAGTACTCAGCGATCCTGGACCGCACAACGGATATGGGATTGAAGCAAGGCATTGCTAAAGGTCTTGCAGTTGGGAGTACTGGTCTTTCTTTCGCGATTTGGGCCTTCATCGCTTGGTATGGAAGTCGTTTGATTATGTATAAAGGCGAAAGCGGAGGGCGAGTGTATGCAGCCGGGCTTTCTTTCATTTTGGGTGGATTGTAAGCACTTTTTTTTATTATTTTTCTTTCTTTCTTAAAGAATTCAACCCGTCAACCCAACACTTTCTTTCATTATTTTTTTTTCTTTCTTAAAGAATTCAACCCGTCAACCCAACAACCCAACAGACCGTCCTATTTTAAAACTAGTATTCTACGCGAGCAAATAATAAAAGATTAGTCTTTAATTTGCAGATCACTTGGGATGGCATTACCAGAACTGAACCACTTCACAGAAGCATCAGTAGCAGCATCAAGAATATTCCACAGGATCGACCGAATCCCAGAAATCGACGGTCATGACAACAATGGGCTTATACCCAACACGATTAACGGTCAGATAGAATTCGAAAACATCGAGTTCACATACCCTTCGAGACCAAACTGCATCATTCTAAAAGATTTTAACTTAAAAATCGAAGCGGGAAGCACCGTTGCACTTGTGGGAGCAAGCGGGAGTGGTAAATCGACAGCCATTGCTTTAGTTCAACGGTTTTATGATGCGGATCGCGGTGTGGTTCGGGTTGATGGGATGGACATAAGGAAACTGCAGTTGAAATGGTTGAGAGCACAAATGGGATTGGTTAGTCAAGAACATGCTTTGTTTGGAACATCTATTAAGGAAAATATTATGTTTGGAAAGATTGATGCAACCATGGATGAGGTGATTGCTGCTGCAACTGCTGCTAATGCTCATAACTTCATCCGCCAGCTTCCTGAAGGTTATGAAACAAAGGTAAGCTTCAAAATACGACACAAACATTTCACGGAAATAATCAGGTTTTGGGTTATATTAAATATTCTAAAATGGTCTTGCTGGCGTTGACATGTTTAACCGGTTTAATTTAACATGTCAAACCAACAACCCATTTATAACTGGTTTGACACGTTTATTACGAACCACCAACCCATTTAACATTCTACAACTTGATTACAATTCATTTGCAACCGTCAACCGGTTTAACTTATTTAGGTAAATTAGTTAGATATGTTGTGTTTGGGTTACATGATTTTAACTGTGTCTACGTCAGGGTAGATATCATTAGCGAATCTTGAACTGTGTTTTCGGTAAAACCTGGGGATCGGAATGAATACATGTAAAATTTTCAAAGTAACAACTCATTTACAACTCATTTAACACATTTATTTTTCCCACCAACCCATTTAACATTTTACAACTTGATTACAATTCATCTGCAACCGTCAACCCGTTTAGCTTATTTAGATAAATGGGCAAAACAGGTTGTGTTCAGGTCACACAATTTTAAGTGTGTCTGGGTTAAGGGTAAATATGTATTTGACATGAATAAAATATATGGGTCATGTTTGCGTCCAATGATTCAACCCGCAAACGTAACACAGTTAACACCCTAGAAACGGGTTAAATAGATCAACTAAAAAGATAAAGTTAACATTAGATTACTGAATGTATAATTGGTTTTGTAATCATACACACTATGACCCTAAAGAGGTGTTTGACACAGTGTTTCAAGGGTGATTATGTGATTATTGCATTCTAAACTAAGTCTTAAATACATGTACCATTTCGACCAACACGGCCACACTAGAGAATGAACCATTTTCTAGTAACTCATTTTGACCCGTTACCCAACAGATCGTCGTGTTACCTTTGCCTGTCTTGCCACAAGTATTAACGAGTTTGTTTATTTTGTAGGTTGGCGAAAGAGGGGCTCTTTTATCAGGTGGACAAAAACAAAGGATCGCTATTGCTCGAGCGATCATCAAGAACCCTGTGATTCTTCTTCTTGATGAAGCTACAAGTGCACTTGATTCAGAATCCGAAAAGCTTGTTCAAACTGCTCTTGATCAAGCTTCCATGGGAAGAACAACAATGGTAAAAATAAACATTACCTTTCAATACCCAAATCTTCATGTATACAGGTTTAGCATTATTGATGTAAAGGAGTAACATTTGGTGTTACCAAAAAAGCACACTAAATCTTGATTCTTGATACTGACAGGTTGTTGCACACAAGCTTGCTACGATACGAAATGCAGATGTGATTGCTGTTATGAGCGAAGGTAGTGTAATCGAACAAGGCTCACATAGCGATTTGATCAATAGTAACACGGGTCATTATGCTCGGTTAGTAAAACTTCAAAGGCAATTTAGTTCATTTAATGAACACGAAAATAGCACTCCGCTAGCGGTAAGAAGCAGTGCTTCAAGGTTAAGCACTTCTAAATCAAGCCCGGCCTTGTTCGATTCACCAATGCCATGTAATGATGATTTACAGTCTCTACCATCGTCGAACTACCCTCCACCGTCGTTTTCTAGGCTCCTTTGGTTAAACTCGCCAGAATGGAGACAAGGGGTGATCGGTAGCCTTGCTGCTGCAGTGTTTGGGGCGATACAACCAGTTTACGCATTAACAATAGGGGGAATGATTTCGGCTTTTTTTGTAAAGGATCACGAAGAGATGAACGCACGAATTAGAACTTATTCGATAATTTTCTGCTCGCTTGCGGTCATCTCAATTCTTGTTAATCTTTTACAACATTACAACTTCGCTTACATGGGCGAACAGTTAACAAAAAGGATCAGATTAAAGATGCTCGAAAAGATCTTGACTTTTGAACCGGCTTGGTTCGATGATGAACATAATGCAACCGGCGCATTGTGTTCTAGGCTAAGTAATGAAGCTTCAATAGTTAAGTCACTAGTGGCTGACCGAATGTCATTACTAATCCAAACGGGCTCAGGTGTCTTGATCGCGATGATTATGGGCCTCGTCGTGGCTTGGAAGCTTGCACTTGTCATGATCGCGGTTCAACCACTCATAATTCTTTGTTTCTATGCAAGACAAGTATTGTTGTCTGCAATGTCAGCTAACTTTATCAAGTACCAAAACCAAAGTACTCAAATTGCTGTTGAGGCGGTTTACAACCACAGAATCGTGACTTCGTTTGGAAGTTTAGGCATAGTTCTTCAGATATTCGATAAGGCTCAAGATGGGCCGAGAAAGGAAGCGAGTAAAAAGGCGTGGTTAGCCGGTATAGGGATCGGTTTGGCGCAAGGTTTAACTTTTATTTGTTGGGCTTTGGACTTTTGGTATGGTGGGAAGCTAGTTGATTCTGGGGAGATATCAGCTGGAGATGTGTTCAAGACTTTCTTTATATTGATCAGTACTGGAAAAGTTATAGCTGATGCTGGAAGTATGACCTCTGATATCGCGAAAGGGTCCACGGCCGTTGCTTCAGTTTTCTCCATTTTCGATCGCCAGTCACTCATCACGAGCAATGCTCATGTAAGTAATTAAAATAGAAAAAACAATTTTTTTTTTTTTTTTTTTTTGTGAAAAATGTTATTTCTCTCATTGTTGTATTGGATTTCACCAAATGAAAACGACTCATATAATTTTGCGTGCGCCCCTTTTCAGGACGAAAGCGAATCCAACGGAGCAAAGTTAGAAAACATGAGTGGCGGAATAGAGATCAAGAAGGTAGATTTCGCCTACCCAGGGAGACCCGAGACTCAAATCTTACGAGACTTTTGTTTAGAAGTGAAGCCGGGAACAAGCATCGGGTTGGTAGGCAAAAGCGGGTGTGGGAAGTCCACTGTAATCGCGTTGATACAACGATTCTACGATCCAGATAGAGGGACAGTGAAGGTTGATCGAGTAGACATACGAATGATGAACATAGAATGGTATAGAAAGCATATGGCACTCGTTAGTCAAGAACCTGTGTTGTATTCAGGCACAATTCGTGATAATATTATATTTGGAAAGCTGGATGCATCAGAAAATGAGTTGATTGAGGCTGCTAAAGCTGCAAATGCTCATACTTTTATCTCGTAAGTATACATAACTATCTACATACTTTTATTTATAAACACAACATATTCAGATCAGGACCGGAGATCGAACCGTTCTTCTTGCTGGTCCACTGTTTGGACCGGTTGGACCGAGCCGAATGACATCCTAAATAATATAAAGAAAATAAATAGACAAAAAATTAATCAAAATATGTAGACCCCCTCAAAATTCTGGTCCGACCTCCCGGTTTTTCGGTACAACCGCTAAATCCGGTTCACAATAGAGTGATTCCAACATCCTAAACCGGACCGGATTAGGCTCCGGTTCAAGTTTCAAAACATTGTTTCTAAATGGTTTGAAAACCGAACCGGACTGACCAGTCTGATTTAAAACCGACCATTTTGCCGGTGTAATTACTTTTTTTGTTTTTTTTAATCAAATCATACAAATTAGACGAAAACTCTTTTATGAAATACTTCAGATCTCGCCTTTTCATGCCAGTCAGAAAATTTTATGAGACTGACTGTGGAGCTGTGACTGGTCCGGTTTTTAAAACATTTTACATTACATAAAAAAAGATTATTTACAATTTTTTATCTCTATATAAAAATATTTTTCTTTTTCAATTGTGTGCAATCTCGTTTTAATTTTGTATGTTAAACATGGTCCGTGGTCACTATTTTGTATGTTACACATGTTATAAAGATTAGAAAAAACATTTAAACCGTTTGGCGCATCTTATTGCCCGTCTGCCCGTTTTAATGTAATTTATAGTCATGAATTATGAAATGAAGAATTTTATAGTAAAAAAAAAAGTGAAAGCTATTTTATGATTGCATTATTCTAGTATTAAGTTGTTGTTAATTACTCTACAATAACGAATGACGATTGTTGTTATTTTCTGTGACCTATAGATCACTTAAAGATGGATACGACACCGAGTGTGGAGAAAGAGGTGTTCAACTATCAGGAGGCCAAAAACAAAGGATCTCCATTGCTAGAGCAATTATTCGAAACCCGACAATATTACTATTGGACGAGGCTACAAGCGCCCTTGATGTACAATCGGAGCATGTTGTTCAAGAGGCATTGGATCAGATTATGGTTGGAAGGACAACAGTCGTGGTAGCGCATAGGTTGAACACAATCCGAAACCTTGATTCCATTGCCTTTGTCTCTGAAGGAAAGGTTATCGAGCAAGGAACTTATAATCAACTAAAGAACAAGAAAGGGGCGTTCTTTGAACTAGCTAATATTCAGAAAGCATAAGTATTTTCTTCATTATATGATTATATATGTAAATTTTTGTTAACGTTCTTGGAACTAGATAATGAAAATGTAACATCTATTAGCTAAGTGAAATTTTAGTACTTGTGCTATGAATGTTTGCGTCTTTTCTTTTTATGCATTTTGTCAAACACATTGATGAGAAGTATGACTAGATAACTCGATACCACCCCCAACTAAGTGATTATGGTAATGTTTAATATCCTAAGTAATTTGTTGATCCTGTAACTAGTGTTTTTAAGCTGGAGGGGGACCTTGCACTGCTCGCGAGGACATTGCTATGGCCATGGAGCATCATGATTTATATTACGGAGAATCCTCCTTGATTCATTCTTAAGATAATTATGCAGTCAAAGTCATTTTACAATATCCTTCATCAACATAATTATGTAGCAAAGTCATCAACATAATTATGCTGTCACAGTCTTCAACATAACTATGCAGTCAAAGTCCTTCCATAATATTCTCTATCAACATAATTATGTAGTCAAAGTGTAATATCTTCCATATTTTAGGCTCATGTAGATGTGTGTGTATATATATATATATATATATTGTACTCATTTTGCATTGTAATGTACAAAAAGATCAATTCACAAAATCATTCTCAGTGTTCACTAAATTTATATGGTATCAGAGCCACATCCACAATGGGGGTAGATCTACAACAACTTATCTATTATACCTTGGATCCAATATCAACCCTTGGCGCTCCTTATGACAAAAATGGTTTCATGCTCTTCAACTTAAGCAAAATACAAAGCACTAGCCAATGTCGCAGCGGAAATTTCATGGGTTAAAAATCTACTACAAGAACTTGGCCTTTGCACCATTCGTACACCAACTTTATTTTGTGACAACACCGGTGCTACTTACCTATATGATAACCCAGTATATCACTCACGTATAAAGCATGTTGCTCTCGACTACCACTTTCTTCGCGAACAAGTAAATGCTTGACACTTAAAAGTTTTCCACATTAGCTCAACGATCAACTAGCCGATGTCCTCACCAAGCAGCTACCTCGATCACCGTTTATCTTATTCCGTTCCAAGATTGGCGTATCCAATAGATCCTCCATCTTACGGGAGTGTATTACGGAGAATCCTCCTTGTTTCATTCTCAACATAACTATGCAGTCAAAGTCATCAACATATTTATGCAGCCAAAGTCTTTAGCATAACTATGCAGTCAAAGCTCTTCCACAATATTTTCCATGAACATAATTATGTAGTCAATGTGTAATATCTTCCATATTTTAAGCTCATGTAGATGTATATATTTATATATATTATACTCATTTTGCCTTGTAATGCACAAAAAGATCAATTAACAAAATCATTCTCAATGTTCACTAAATTTATAATTTAAAGGACGTTGTAGATTGGAAGGTCACTTGTGAAACTTCTAATAAAGAGATTGAACTGGTGGAGTCTGAACGTCATGCGGAACTTTGCGTTACTGAGCATGAGAGTAGGTCGAAGTTATATGCAAGTTATGTTTGTATAAAGCAAAAGATAACAACCAAATGCAAATACTGTCAAATGTAAATGCTTTCAATTGATAGTGAATAACTTTGATAATGGGATACAAAAAAAAAGGAAGCAACGTGCAACTTAAATAACAAGAAAACATACTACTTGCATAATACCAGGTTACGTTATTGATTAAACTCAAATAATATTCTATGAATACTTATTCAGAACACCAGACCGTTTCATGCACGTGAAACTCTCATGCAAAACAAACTTTCACTTCAAGTCCCTTGAGAATAAGTTTGAGTACATTTTTAACACCCTCCCTTAATTCAAACTTCCGCACTCCCAACATACTTTTTAAATACCCAAATCTCTCCTTGTGGAGAGCTTTAGTCAAAGCATTAGCAATATGATCATCAGTGGGACATAACCTCAGCTCAATCAATCCTTCTAAAACCAAGTCCATCATTAAATTATACTTCAATTCTATGTGCTAAGTCCTACTATGTTGAATTGGATTCTTTGATAAACAAATGTTCCAATATCCTTTAAGCCATACATCTTGACATCTTGCATTAGTGGCTGATATGTATTTTGCTTCTGAACTAGACAAAGCCACAACATGTTATTTCTTGGAGCTTCATGTAATCATTCCACTACCAATAGATAAAGTATGAGCAGAAATACTTAGTCTATCATCTATAGAATTGGCCAACCTTGTTGCCCTTTTTACTTCTTGAGTACCATAATCCAAACTCTAAAGTACCAAACACATACTTCAACATTCTTTTTGTTGCACCAAGATGAGTCTTTGTTGGTTTCTGCATAAACATGGAGGCTAGACTAACAACAAATGAAATATTCGTTCTTGAATGAGAGATAGATAAGTCCCATTACAAAACTTATATAATAAGTACCTTCTGCTGGATCAGAAGCATCAGTCTTTTGATGCTTTTAACTTGTATTCATAGGAGTAGGAATACTCTCACTATTATGTAGACTAAAATTCTTGAGTAAATTAGTTGCATTCCTTTCCTATCCAATGAATATACCATTAGGATTTTGCTTCACCTCCAACCCAAGAAAATAAGATATCAATCCCAAACTGCCTCTTCATGTTATTTTTTAATTCTCCTGCAAGATTAACATTAGAATTTGTACATATTATGTCATTCACATAAACACACACATGAATAACTTTAGCTCCTCTCTTCTTGGTGTATAATGTAGGCTCATTCAAACTCTTAACATGATATCCTTGTTCTGCAAAATAGCAATATATTTTAGAGTAACAAGCCGTCGAGGCTTGCTTCAAGTCATAGAGAGCTTTCTTCAACTGACACACTTTATGCTCTTGACCTACAGCTATGAAACCTTTAGGTTGTTCAACAAAAGTATCTTTACATAAGTTTCCATTGAGGAAGACTGATTTCATATCAAGTTGAAATAGGGGCTAGTTGAAATGAGCAGCAACAGCAATAATCATTCTGATTATCTTAAATCTAGCAACTGGTGCAAATTTTTCTTCACAGTCTACTCCATATCTGTGAGAATATCCCTTTGCCACTAATTTAGCCTTGTACCTCAAGACATCACTATTTGGGCCCAACTTAGTTTTATATAGCCATTTAAGACCAATTAAATTTGTACCTTTGGGTTGATTAACTAACCTCCATGTGTCATTCTTGATAATTGAATTTTGTTCGTCCTTCGTAGCATCTTGTCGTTCTTGTTTACTTGTAGCTTCTTCCTAAGAGACATGATTAGTCGAAGTGAGTATAAACTGACAATTAGCACAGATGTGATGCAGACTTGTGTAGATAGTAGGACCTGAACTACTGCTTTGAGTGCTTGATGAGTCTTGAGTGTGTTGTGGAGTTTCCATAGAAGATTGAGTAGGTGAACTTGCCGGATGAGAAGTTCCTTCCATTTGAAAAGTGTTGCTTGTTTCGGCCTTACTTGGGTGAGATGACAAGTATGCAGTTTCATTGTTGTCAATCTCACTTTCCAAAGTAGAATCAACCAGGAACTTATGATTTTCTTCAATATTACCTTTCCAGTCCCAACTTTATTCTTCAAAGAACTTTGGATCTCTTCTTGTTAGTAATTTCACACGTTTTAGGATTGTAGAGGCTGTAGCCACCAAGAGTTTGAGAAGCTAACCCGATCATAATACACTTTTCTGAATAATCATAGAGTTTTTGCTTCAATTGGCTTGGAGTTAATGCATAGTCAATGCATCCAAAGACCTTCAGATTTTTCACATCGGCGTTCACTCATGTCCACACTTCTGTAAGGCCTAGAAATTGTATAGTTTTACGCTTATCTTTATTGTACACGTTTATATTTATTGGGCTTAGATTAGGACTTGGGTTTGGGTCTGGCCATGTGGGCCAATGGGCTAGAGGCTCCTATATATTGTGTTGGTTAGTTTTATTATTCGGGTTAGACTTCTCAATTTTGTAATCATGTAGCCCCATTTAGAGAACCTTGTACCAGACAATCTTAGAGATTGTGTGCAAGGTTCCTAGAGATTATACCAGATGTTCCTAGAGAACATGTGCAATATTCTTAGTGATTGTACCAGACGGTTCTTCGAAACCGTATGCGATCGAAGCAGCAGCACTATGTTTTTAATAATATATTTTTTCAGTAATACAAAACTTGGAAGAGGAAAAGCTATACAATGCATCACATAAAACACAAAATTGTGAATGTTTTTCTTTCCTCAAACCCCTAAAATTCTAAGTTTCTACATAATACCATCTTCGGCCAATTAGGCCCTTGAATGATGTATAAGCTCAAACCATTGTCTCAAACTCTCAATAAATCAGCAAGTGTTCCACACTAAAGACTCAAAGTGACATTTTTACCGCAGTACGCTCATCCGCCTCTGATACTTCATCTTTGAATTCGGACTCGGGCTGCTTATCCGCTCTTGCTGCTCCTGCTACTCAAGTTGTCATGACACAAATGGATGATGTTCGCATGCCATCCGCATCTGAGGTACATGCTGAAATTCTTGCTGAATCATGTTGTACTGAAAGGTGCAGGTTAAAAATTAAGGGTTTTAGAGAAGAAACTCTCTCCGCATTCAAGCAGCTTGAATACGAGAAAATGGCCACTTGAAATATTAAAAAGAAATTTAATTCCTATAAAGAAATGGTCAAAAAACAAAAACTCGATATCAAGCGCTTGCATCAGGAGGTGGGTGATCACAAGTGTAGATATCTACACTTCAAGAGACTGTCCGACACTTTAACTGCGGAATTGATCAACTTAAAATCTCAATTTGAAAATGCTGACTTTCACTTTAAAAAATTTGATTGTTCTAGTGAAAAAGCTGAAAAAATGATCATTGCCCAGTTGAAGTTCAGACCAAAGGACATGACGAATAAGGGTCTGGGATTTGCAGAAATTCCACCCCCATTTAATGAAAACTACTTTTCTATTCCTATGTACGATGAAGAACTGTTGGCTCTACCTGTTAAGGGATATGGTCCTTTGATTGAAGATCCAATCAACAGAACTGAGTCGGTCCCGGTTAGAATCTCTAAACCTAAGAACTGAAAACTTAAGCAAGAGCAAGCTCCATAAAAAACTTTTGTCAAATCTCAGGATGCTTTAAAGCAGACCGAGACGTTAAAATATGAGAAAAATAAAGAAGTTGACAGAGTTTTTGAAGTTCAAAGAGATGAAGTTCCAGTTTCCAATGACACAACTGAATCAATTGAAGTTTTAAGGGAAACTGTTTTGGAAACTGAACCGACTGGTCAATCAGACTCAAATGTGCCCTTTGAGTTTGATTTTATGAATAAAATAAAAAATCCTTGTTAAGAGTACAGGGCACAACAGACCGTTGAATCAGCTGCCCCAACAAACTTCTGAAACTGACTCAAAATGTGAATCTTCTGAAGCAACTGAATCTGAGAAATCAGAAACAGTTGAATCAAGTGATTCTAGCTGCAGTCTCCAAGAGCAGCTAAGTCAACGGGGGATTCAGTAGAGCCACCACAAGTTTATGAATCAAGTGGCTTGACTGAATCAAACATCTCATCCTCGAATAAGCTAAAATCTAAAGAATCTGTGTGCTCAAGGCCAGTCGAGATTGAAAAAGAATGTGAGGATCCCTCATCCAAGACTATTGGCACATGTGTGATAAAGCAAACAGTCACTGAATTTAAATGTATGAATGTTACTGATGCTTCTACCTTATGTACAACAGTTCAAGTTAAATGTAGCGAATGCACTAATTGTTGTGGACAGGAACATATGAAGCAGAGCAGAATGCCTAAGAAGCATGCAAACAAATCATCCAACAAATCCCATAACTCACATTCATCAGTAGGATCGAACAGGCCGGGATATTCTCCTTATGCAAAGAAGCAGACATGCTACAAATGTGGAAGACCCGGTCACATTGCACGAAACTGCACACATCAGAAGGTTGTGCCTAGGGATAACTACTACTCCAAGCTAATGAAGGTTGATAATGTAGGATCGATCTAACAAGAATTAGTATCGCCCCTTTTCAGGACGAAAGCGAATCCAACGGAGCAAAGTTAGAAAACCTGAGTGGCGGAATAGAGATCAAGAAGGTAGATTTCGCCTACCCAGGGAGACCCGAGACTCAGTGAAGGTTGATCGATTAGACATACGAATGACGAACATAGAGTGGTTCAGAAAGCATATGGCACTCGTTAGTCAAGAACCTGTTATGTATTCAGGCACAATTCGTGATAATATTATCTTTGGAAAGCTAGATACATCAGAAAATGAGTTGATTGAGGCTGCTAAAGCTGCAAATGCTCATACTTTCATCTCCTAAGTATACATAACTATCTACTTACTTTTATTTATAAATGAACTATTTTCAGATCTAGATTGGATGTCGAACCATTCTTCTTACCGGTCCACTGCTTCGACCGGTAGCACCCGTTGTAAGAACCGAATAACGTCCTAAAACTATAAAGAAAACAAATAGAGAAAATATTAATCAAAATCCTAGACCGGACCGGATTAGGCTCCGGTTCCCGGTCCAGTCCGCGTTTTAAAAACCGAACTGGACTAATTAGTGTGATTGAAACTGGCCATTGTGACAGTATGATTATACCCGAAACAAATAAACCTATCATTTTTTATCGAATCATACAAAATCGACAAAAAGTCTTTTATGAAATACTTTGGATCTCGCCTTTTCATGTCGGTTAAACATTTTGTGACTCGATAGTTGAATTGTGTTCGGTCTCGCTTTTAAAACATTATACGGTACATAAAAGATTATTTACATTTTTTTGTCTCTATATAAAAAACAATATTTTATTTTTCAATTGCGTGCAATATGCCAACATCGTTTTAATTAATTTAGAGAAAATTGCTATCTTCGTCCTTGTGGTTTGCCTAAACTAACAGGTTCAGCACATGCATAACACCCTGAGTACCTGAGGTTTGTTTTCCTAACACCTTACGTCCCTACCACATATCACTCCATGCCCCCTTTACCTATATCCACACAATGTAGTCTAAAGATGCCTTTGAGTAAATAATAGCATTGAGTTAAATTTGAAATGATATAAAACTGTGACACAATATTGACCACTACATCAATTTAATTAGTCTCATTAAATAATATTAATGGAATGGCTGGTGAAATTGGAACACAAACCAGTTGCAATATTTGAATCAAAACAACTGTTACCACTGGTCCTTTGGAAATTTAATTCGACAACACCATAAAAGGTTTAGAAAAAAATGTTGGCACATCTTAATCCGCATAATTACAGATCAATTAATAGTGAAGGTTTCTATTTTTTTGATTGAATTGATATAATCAACATATGTTCTAATACCATATGTTGACCAATTCTGTAAACATGTAATGGAAAACAAATATAACCACGTATTTGATTTGTCGGTAACCATGTAGAGGGGAGATGACATCTTCTTGAGGATGATCGAATTCTCGTTTAGGGTGTATAACTAAGATGAGTTAGGTGTCTACAAGAACCTGTGAATTCTAGAGACTGAGAGGAACGAATTAGTGTTGTGATTAATTTCATTTTGTTTTTAATACTCTCTAGTTATCTCTATTTATACGCTCAATGGGAAATCCTATTTCAATAGTAAGGCTAATTACATCCATTTGATAAGTACCACTTAAACATATTCTTATACTTTGTTTAGGGTGACTATTTTATAAAATATAAAAAATATATTCTTATCGTATAAGCTCTTACACGTCTAAAGAACACTTTTACTTACACTTTAATACTTCTTTTTTAGTTTTGATAAAATTTTGAATGCAAAGTATTCTTAACCTAAAAAGTATACGAAGGAATGAGGATATGCCACATGGACTTTTAGTTTTTTGAGGAGCGTGATGTTTCAATCTAAATTTGTCCGCTTAGATGTATTTAATGTAGAGGCGGTTACATCGCCATGCTCTATTTCACCTCCAGACATCGTTCACCACTGACGATCAACCACCTTCTATAGCCAACAATCGAAATCAACCACTACCCGCAACATCCCTCAACTGTCGACCTACAATCCTACAATCAGAGCCGGCTCAACCATTTTGGAGGCCGTAAGCGAAAAGGAAAATCGGGGCCCTCTTCTCCATGTCATTGTTGTTAACCATTATTCTTTTTCCAGGTTTGCGACCGAGTACCAACAATAAACCAAACAATGTTCACCTAAAATATTACATGATGACTAAAATCCGAATAACACCTAATTACTAAAAAAGCTTCACCCAACTTAGCACCTAATTACAAAATATGTTTCACCACATTGTTCCTCAGTAGCAGCTACCTAGCAAATCAACTAATTAGTATAAGTCTCACTTAGATTTGGAGGCCTCTAAGTGGAGTTGGGGGTCTAGGCAAGAGCCTAGGGTCGTTATACAAGAAGTCCGGCCCTGCCTACAATCATAATAAACCACCACCTGCAATCTCCCTCTACCGGCAACCTGCATCGCAGCAATCAAAATCAATCACCACCTACAACCTGCAACCTCCTTCCCCTTTGTATTTTGTTATTCTAAGCAAGAGTCTGCTTGTTGGTGAGCAGGGTCATGTTTATTTGGAGGCAAGACCTTGCTTTGGTGTTTCTTCCATGCTCCTTAAACTCTAAACCCTAAACCCATGTCTATCGGTGAGCAGGGTCTTGCTTGTTGGACGTGAGCTTTTTTCCGATCTTAAAACTAGTTAACGAGATTAAGGCAACGAAATTTGAACTCATTTAAAATTTGATTTTGTAATTGGATGATATTGGCCATGCCTATGTTAAACCGTTTTAGTGATGCTTAGTAATTACGACCGTGCCACCGTATAGAATTTAACCCTAATCAATGGCCAGTATTACTTTTTATCCTTTTTACACTAAATTTTCTGACTTAACCTTTGGCGACCGAAAAAAAAAGGGACCGGACTCTTTATGACCAAATTTACACAAGAGAAAGTCCTAGAAATATATAGAAACAGAACAATTAAAAGTTAATTCGCAAATAAGTATAAAAACTTGTACAATTCATCTCTTTTTAAAACAGCCTACACAAATCAAACAAAAGATTTAGTTTAAAAAAAATTATAAAATTTTTACGGTGTTATCAGCTTGTGATTTCATCATGTACCAGAAACATTATAATGTGATTTAAATAGCCAAGGATTATTCACGTGATATAATACAAGAGGATTAAGGAGGCAATTAATGTTCAATTGATATAATTTTGACGGCGCCCCGCAAGGGTGGTTGCCACACAATTGTTCGCCAATAAAAAAAAGGATGCATGCGGCATGTAATAAATATCAACGAAGTTTGGCAAGCTATGGACAATTATTAATTAGTGAAATTAATAAAACTATTCATTTTCTACAATGGGATGAAATATGTTTTTAAGAAGATCTATTTAAAGTCTGCAGAATCTCATATCTATTGTAACAATTTGAGAAGAAAAAAAAATGGCTACAAAAACAATAGAGAAAGTTACATCAGAAGAAACAGATGTGACACCATACGAAGAACTATGGAACTTACTTTCTGGTTTCACTCCCATTGCTCTTCTCAGATGCGCTGTTGAGCTCGGCATACCCGATATTCTTGAAAAGCATGAATCCCCAATAACACTTGCTGACCTGGCGTCGGAGATTGGGTGTCCACAGTCTTCGTTGCATCGGGTCATGAGGTGCTTGATCCACTTTAAAGTGTTTCAAGAAAAGCCCATATCCGAAACATCAATAGGATACGTTCAGAGCCCATTATCTAGACTCCTAACAAGACATGGAAAGCATAGCATGGCTGACTTGGTGCTTTTTAAGAACACTCCAACAATGTTGGCTCCATGGGGCAAGCTAAGTGCTTGGGTGTTGGATAACAAAGAAATACCATTTAAGGCCGCATACGGGAAAGATCTATGGGAACTTATGGCTGCAAATCCTGATCAAGCTAAGTTGTTTAGCGATGGACTGGCAAGCGATGCTCGGATGATGATGGGAGCAATGTTGGAGGGTTGTCCAGAAGTGTTTGAGGGGCTGCAGACATTGGTTGATGTTGGTGGAAACACTGGGACGGCTATAGGGTTGATTGTGGAGGCTTGCCCATGGATCAAAGGGATTAATTTCGACCTTCCTCATGTGGTCTCTTTGGCTCCAGCATGTAGAGGTGTTGAACATGTTGGAGGCAATATGTTTGAACATGTTCCCAAAGCAGATGCTGTTTATATGATGGTTAGTACTCCAAATATGAAATTACTTCTACTATTACACTAAAAATCAATAAAACACATCCACATCATTATCTTTCTCTGTAATATATTTTTTTTTAACCATGAATATTATACCTTTCATTAAAACAAAATACGAAATTACATCACAATAGAAGGTAGACGAGCAATAATGAACAAGCTGCGCCGCCACCTCTTTCTGTAATTAAACTAAAAATCAAAATATTTTTTCTCCTTTTCAATTAAATAATAATTTTGTATAGTCAAGTTATCCTATACGGTGTAACAAAAATGAGAAGGATGAGAAGGATACAAAAAGCACAATATATCATGAAAAATAATATAATGAGCCACACAATATAACACAATGCAGACAAATATAACACAATACTAAAGAAAAAAGACACAATGATGAAAATAAGAAAAAGACACAATTATATAATGTAAATTCTAAACTTGTTTGTGTATATGTTATAGGGTAGATTAGTTATCTTTGGGAATTATGAATTCCCATTCGTTATAATCTTCTCATTTTTTATTACAAGACAAATCAAAATTACACACATTCAAAGGTCTTTTACTATGTTGCAGAAAATATTGCATGATTGGGAAGATGATGAATGCATCACCATACTAAAAAAAATGTCGAGAGGCTATTCCACATGATAAAGGGAAGGTAATTATCGTTGATATAGTATTAGGACGCGAAGATAACAAGTTTAAGGGGGTGGGGTTGACATCTGATATAGGTATGATGACTTATACTAACAAAGGAAAAGAGCGAACTTTAGAAGAATGGTCGTATGTATTTCATGAGGCTGGATTCACACGATATGTTATAAAACATATTCAAGCTCCTCAATCGGTTATTGAAGTGTATCCTTGAGTTCTATATCTTGGTTATTTCATAAGTAGTTCTAGTGCTAGAACTACATGCATTTGAAAAATGTATTGTTGTTGTTGTTTTTTTTTTTTTTTTTTTGGAAATTTCAATAATATGTATTATTATAAGTAAATTAAGGATGTTTTCAGTCATATGTGCAAATTATAACAAATTAAGCTCACATATGTTATAATAATAATAATAGTAATATTATGACAAAATATCAACTTAACTTATTTTAAGAAAAATAAAATTAAATAAAATAAAGCTATTGTTAATATTTGAAGATCTGTCCAAGACTAGGCATAATAGTTCTCATACGGACCGATGGATAACGACCATGTGTGATTCATTATTGATGAAATTAAATAAATTAATTAACTGGATATGTATATTAGTATATGAATGCAGCTCAAGAACATAACAGCAAAGTAAACTTAATAACTGTTAGTGAATCGTACCTTTTCTTTTCGAATTCGTTTTCAGTGCAAATCAGATTCTCAAATCAGTTTTTGAATCCTGGATTTGTCATACTAATCATGTTTCGAAATCAAATCTCATCATATATATGTGGTTGATTACAGGTTGAGGGATTTAAGTAATATATTTCAACAGTTTGATTATAAATATCATCATATACATTTGGTTGATTACAGATTTGGGGATTTAAGTAATATATTTCAATAGTTTTAGGTTCCCACTATTTGCACAAGGTTAAATTTTATTCACACAACCCTCTACGGCTCGTAGAAGAAGTCTTATTAATTTTTGAGAATGAAGAAGGAAGAGATGGATGTTTGATGATGCCTACGGCCCGTAGAGGCCTCTACGGGTCGTAGACAAAAAAAAAACAAAAAACGTTTGGGACGAGGTTCGATCTTAGGCACATTATCACACAAACACACACACAAAGTCTTATTTCGTATATGGCCTCTACGGCTCGTAGAATGAGTCTTATTAATTTTTGAGAATGAAGAAGGAAGAGATGGATGTTTGATGATGCCTACGGCCCGTAGAGGCCTCTACGGGTCGTAGACAAAAAAAAAAACAAAAAACGTTTGGGACGAGGTTCGATCTTAGGCACATTATCACACAAACACACACACAAAGACTTATTTCGTATATGGGGACCATCTGGGCTACCAGTTCGCTGGTTTCTTAGTTGGAAAGTTTTAATATAACATAAACCAGTCTTAGGCACCCTCTACGGCCCGTAGAGCCCTCTACGACCCGTAGAGGGCTGTGAAAACTTACTTTTTGTTATTGTGTAAATAACATACCTCTAGTTTTATTACAGATTTTTTGCGATTATGTTGATTACAAGTTGGGGGATTGATGTAATCTTTGGAAGTTGGTGCATTGAATGGTTGCTGCTGGTGGTGACATGCACACGGTAGTTTGAGTTTAACTAGCCGTGATGGTTTGGGCCAAAAGAAGAAAAATCGGGATGGGTGGAATCATAGGTTTTTATTTTAGTGTTTTATGTAGTTTTCTGTTTGTTTTAAACAACTATCTTACATTTTATTAACAATATAAATTAACGTTTCCGATGATCAAAGACTATTCGTGTAATTTCTTAGGGGACGGGCGCCATCAGAAAAGGTCACGGATACACCACGACCAGCACGGTAACACCGCCACCACCAGTGCTGGTAGGGGTCCCGTGAACCGTTTTCTGGTTCTGTCTAACGGGCTGGTAACCGTGTTTTCTTATTATCTTGATTTAAAATAATAATTTTAACCGTTTGTGTATATTGTTTCATTATGTTAACCGTTTGTTTAATATTGTTTTAACCGTTTCTTTTAAAGCATAAAAATATATTAAAATCTAATTAAATAAAAAAACATAAATAAGAATATTTCAATAAAAGATAAAATTAAACCATATTAATATTAAACATACAATAAAAATACATTAAAGCAAAGAAAACTAAGCCTAAGGTTGAAGCAACAACTGTCATGCCTCGGCATGGTCGAAAATGTTGCCGTATCGAGCCTCATAATCATAGCGAGTGAAGTCGATAGCCAACTCATGATCGAGGTCCAGATCGTCCCTCATCTTGTGCTCGTAGAGGGTGGTCCACCTCTCACACTTAATGTTGAGATCGGCCCACTTCAGCTGCATGTCGTTGGTGCCAACATGTTGGTTGAAGTCGCTCAAGACGCGGGCCAAGAACCCCTTCGGGGTAGGCCGAGCCCTCGTCCCTCGGGAGTTGTTGTATAGCCGAGTCGTTTATGGCGTCTTTGTAACACACCACTAACGCCATCTCTTGTTCCTCGGTTCAGGGATTCATCTTTATGGGTGTTTTTTTTAAACCGTGGTAAAATGTGAGTTCTAACCCCATGGTTTGATCTATTTATATACAAAATTTTGAATGGTTGCACCCGTTTAGTTGAATTCAATCGAAGGTTTTCAAGAATTCACAAATTAATTTTGTTGACCGTTTGATGGGACGGTTGTAATAGTATGAAATTAAATAATAATAACCGGTTTAAAAATTTAAACTATGTGAAATTTAGAAAACAAAATAAATTTGGATATTTTAAATGAAAATAAATTAAAGAATCAGTGGAGTGTTACCTAAAAAAAGTGTTTCAGTGAAGTGATGTGACATGACAAGGCAGGATTGGTTAAAATCTGTGAAAGAAAAATGTCATCCTACAAGTACCCCTCTGATTGGTGTCGAAGGACCGGTCAAAAATAAGAGTTTAAGAAAAAACCAACTACCTTATTAGTTAGGGTAAGTCGGGTGTCGAACAACGAGGAGTATTGTGGAAAGTGTTATTTTTCACAACTAAATTAAACTAGACAAAAATGTAAAAGCAATTGATTTGGTTGTTGATTAAATTGCAATTAATAAAAACGACTTGAAAGAAAGTTGAGTTGTAAAAAATAGAGAAATGGTGACCTATTCAGGATCCCGGTTAATCACTTTAGCCAAGGTTTATCTAGTTTGCTAATTGATATCACATAGACATGATATGTGGTTAATATGATTGATAAAGAAGGTTGATTAATGACTTTGCTGACAGCCGATAACTAGACCACGACTGTTGACTCGGTTGATTATCACCTAACAATATCTTAATGACTCGCAATATTGAAAGACACAACTTGAATGTATTCAATGACCCTCGATAAAAAACCGTTTTGGTTGATGAAATCCAAACAAATTAATCATTCAACAAACGTTCAACAACAATATTAAAATAAACCACAACTTAAACCAAAAGTTTAAACATTCAAATTTCAATTCAATTGTTTGACAAACATAAACCTTGTTCTAGTAACTAACCATTCACCCGAATAGGGTTACGAGTGATTTAGGCTCGCATAGCTAGGCTAAAAGCCTCCATCTTCTTTCCCCATATGCCTTCCCTTTGTTTTGTTCCTGTTGTGCGATGACACCAACACCGGCGTCACACCGGCGTCAGTAATTATGCCCCCCCCCCCTCGATCCACAGCCATCAAAATAATAAATCCTCCAATTGTTGTGTCTTGGGCCATGGGCTGTAACCCTTGGTCACGTTTTGTGATTTTTTTGTATTATTATTATTATTATTAGCCTCCAACTCGGGTGTTCTTGCTTATCCAAAGTTCCTTTTCAACGCTCCAGCGTCCATGAACACCTATCACTTTCCATGCTCTATTTCAAGTGTACGCGAATTGATCATTTTCTACGTGAAGACTTACGATAAAGGTGGAGTCCTCAAGAAAATTTGAGTTCTCGGTACAAAACAAAAGACCCGTGAACTTCAAGAAATCTGTGTACAATAAGAAAAAACCCGTAAACCCTAACAAAACCCGTGGACCTTAAGAAGAAAACGTGAGACCTTAAACAATAAGAATGAGCTACTACTTTTAAAGGAAGTTTATTATAATTTAAAAATATTTTAGGTGTTTCAGTATATATCAAGTCTATTAGATTAATTAATTTTAGAATTAATATTGTATTCAAAATTTAGAGATAAATTTACCCAATAATTAGGGTTGGAGGGGAATTGACGATTTCTACATATCGCTCCATGCCCCCTTTACCTATATCCGCACAGTGTAGTCTAAAAATGCCTTTGAATAAATAATAGCATTGAATTAAAATTAAAATTATCTAAAACTGAGAGACAATATTTGTACGTAGCTGTGACCACTACATCAATTTAATTAGTCTCATTAAATAATATTAATGGAACGGCGATGAAATTGCATCATAAGCCAGATGCAACATTGGAATCAAAACAACTCTCACGACCGATCCTTTGGAAATTTAATTCGACGGCTACAGAAAAGGTTCAGAAATTTTTTTGGCACATCATAATCCACATAATTACAGATCAATTTATAGTGAAGGGTTCTATTTTTTTTTATTAAATTGGTATAATCAACATATGTTCTGATACCATATGTTGACAAATTCTGTAAACATGTATTGGAAAACAAATATAATCGCGTATTTGATTTGTCGTTAAACATGTAGAGGGGAGATGACATCTTCTTGAGGATGATCGAATTATCGTTTATGGTGTATAACTAGGATGACTTAGGTGTCTACAAGAACCCGCGAATTCTAAAGACTGAGAGGAACGATTTAGTGTTGTGATTAGTTGGTGATTCATTGATTTTGTTTTTAATACTCTCTAGTTATCTCTATTTATACGCTCAATAGGGAATCCTATTTCAATAGTAAGGCTAATTACATCTATTCAATAAGTACCACTTAAACATATTCTTATACATTGTTTAGGGTGACTATTTAATAGAATATAAAATATATAGTCTTATCGTATACACTGTTACACGTCTAAAAAAATACATTTACTAACACTTTAATACTTCTTTTTTGGTTTTTATAAAATTTTGAATGCAAAGTATTCTTAACCTAAAAATTATACGAAGGAATGAGGATATGCCACGTGGACTTTTAGTTTTTTTGAGGAGCATGATGTTTCAATCTAAATTTGTCCAATTAGATGTATTTAATGCAGAGGCGGTTACATCGCCATGCTCTATTTCACTACGAGACATCGTTCACCATTGAAGATCAACCACCTTCTGTAACCCAACAACCGAAATCAACCACTACCCGCAACATCCCTCAACCATCGACCTAATCGTAATAAACCACCACCTGCAATCTCCCTCCACCGGCAACCTGCATCGCAAGAATCAAAATGAATCACCACCTACAACCTGCAACTTCCTTCCCCTTTGTATTTTGTTTTTCCAAGCAAGACCTTGCTTGTTGGTAAGTAGGGTCATGTTTATTGGAGGCAAGACCTTGCTTTGGTGTTTCTGCATGATTCATGCCTCCCTAAACTCTAGACCTTAAACCCAAGCCTATCGTGAGCAGGGTCTTCCTTGTTAGAGGTGAGTTTTTTTTAAGGATATACACTGAAAATGCTTTCCTTGTAGTGTGTGCTTGTTCATTGTTTAAGGATATACACTGAAAATGCTTAGTAAGACTTGAATAACGTTGCACATTTAACACAGCGCATTTGGGTTGGAGTGAAACTTGAATATGTTATTCAAATCTAGAACCTTTTCCTTGCTTCCTTTGTCATCTTTATCAACATCATTCACCATTGAGAAGAGAGATACCCGACATAGGGGGGGAGAGAGAGAGAGAGAGAGAGAGAGAGAGGGGCGTGGAAGACGGTGGTGATTCCGTTTACGAATCATTCTACTTCGCTTCTGAAGTAAAGGTGCAGGAAATCGCTTCTGCCGTTGTCGTCTCTATCAACATGTACGACCACCACCACCGTTCTATTCTCCCTTCTATTCTTCTTGCTACGGTGTCCTGGACCTGTTTTCGTGGTTGGGATTGGGTGCGGGGGTTAGGGTCTTCACCCGCAAAATAATACCGGTTATAAATGCAGGCGAGCTGTCATGGCGACGTGCGACGGCTAGGTTTCCTAATATTCCTCCGTTTAGAGAACCATAATTGCCGATATAGTTCTTGCCTCGCCTCAGCCGCTATAAGAGGGTGTGTGGTGGAGGTAGGTGGTAGGCATATGAAGGTTAACTAGGGTTTTCCCCTGTTTAATTTTCTACGGGTTTTGTGCCGTTTTTTTTTACATTTTTGCTTTCACTTTGGGGTTTAATTGCTATTGGTGATTCAATACAGGCAACAAGTGTGCTGAATTTTGAGTACCGAACAGGTAAAAAGTTAAAGTTTGTTTCTAAAGTTCGGGTTTAATTTATAAGAATATCACTTCGTTTTTGTTTGTTAAACTTTGCTTCACCTATATGGCCATTTTGTGTTAGTAGGATGTGAATTTACTAGATGCGAATTGACTATATACATTAAGGTGGTACTTGGCAAATGATGAAGGCATGAGGTATGTGATACTATGTGGTTGTACAGTGGTCTCGAGAATAGAAGGTTGTAGTGGTACACATGTTCGTTGTTTGCAACGCCTGGAAAACAAGAACTAGGAAATCGTATGTGACGATATTAAAGAGACTGTAGAGATTGTATGTGACGGTATTAAAGGGATTGCAGGTGTGTACCATAAGTTACACTTGATGGGTGGAAGGGAGTCTATAAAAACTCATCTCTGTTTACTTACAATGAAGCCTGTGACTTATGTGGCAAATGTTGTAGTGTCAGATTTGGCTACACTTGAAAGTAATCCATATGTCTAAAATGTCATGGAACTTGCTTTTGAATTACAGTCTGGCATAGCAGCTGTCTCAGCACAGGTGCGGCAATTGGAATGCGGATGAGATCGGGCTTGGGAGTCTTATGAGGGCAACATATAACCTTCTTTGCTTACGAACATACTTCGCTTCTATAAAAAAGTGCAGGAAATCGGTTTGTTTTTTGATTAGTGATTTTTATATGTTTTACTCATTAAAGGGTTTTTCTCATTCATTTTGCAGGAAAGTAAAGAATGGGCCATACATGCAGGTTAAAGTTTACTCTTTCACATAAACTTTTTCGGGAAAAACTAAACACGTTTGCCCTGTTCACCTTTTAGTCCCATTTAGCCATGTTCATTTCAAGGCTAATTTAACTAATTTTAGCATTTCATCTTCTAGGAATGACTGCACCCTAAGCTGCAGGGGTTATCTATTCTGATTTTGAGAAAGGCTTCACTAGCGCACAGATAGTGAGTGTGTTGAGTGACAAGCTAAACAAAGTTTCTGAGTGATATTATCAGGTGGCATCATATATTGGTAGACAGCGAAACAATCGACTGAGGATGAGGAGTAGCATTTTGGTGTTTCAGGTTATATTAACATGATAGCTACAGGTTTGACATTCAAGGTGTTAGGTTTTCCTTATGTTTGTGTAAGATGCTATTCATTAATGACTGCATGAGTCGTAACAAACTAATTTGCAATCACGCAGCGCGCTTCGGTACCTAATTAGAATACATAAATAAAAAAAATATGGTTGACAAAAAATATTATACGGATAAACAAATAATTATACTTTCCTCCGATCAAAAAACCAAATACCAGCTCTCTCCACCTCTTTCTCTATATCACCAACCACCGTCAGCCTATCATCATCGCCGCAACCCCTGCCCTTACAAACTACCGGAATCCAACCTACAGTTTATGGTTTAATTAAGTGAGCAGGGACGAAGCTTTGTGAGGGCCAGGGGTGGCCCTGGCCCCCTCTGTTTTTTGGCGCAGTAGTGAAAATTTGCGATTTTCGTAGGTAAATTTAGTCCGGGTTAAGCCCGGCCCCCGCCGATTTGCCACTATCGCAAGGTTGTAAAAATCGCTCTAGGCGGCCGCCTAGGCGGCGCCTAGGCGCTAGTCGGTACCTAATATCGGAAAACAGCCCTAGGCGGAGGATTAGGCGTTTTGGTGATTAGGCGGTGAGTAGGCGACGGTAGGCGGTGCTAGGCGGCGGTAGGCGGACCTAGGCGATGAGTTCCGGCGACGATTTCCATTGACTTTGGAGCAGATCTGCTGGAGAAGGGGAAATTGGAAGAGGAAAGAGAGGAAGAAAAGTGGCTGCTAGGGTTTTAAATAAAGTTTAGACCTTTTACATTTTAACCCCTTTATCTTTCAAATTTTAACTAAAAAGTCTAAATTTAGTTTATGTTTTTTAACCTTTAACCCCTCTATCTTCAGAAGTTTACATTTGATCCTGAAACTTTTACATTTATACATAAAAGTAAAAAAAAATAAACATTATAATATATATATAAATTATATATAGCTATATTTTATATTTCTAAAAGTTACTGCTAAACATGAAACACCTAAATTTGTGTATATATATATAAAATACGTATAAAAGTACCAAAACGCCTAATTCCGCCTAATTTCGCCTAGTCCCGACTAGTCCCTAGGCTGGACCTCACCGCCTGCCTAGCGCCTAACGCCTTCTGCAACACTGCACTATCGATTGAAAAAAATTGAGTCCGGCCCCCGCCGATTGACGAACCAAGCTTCGCCACTGTAAGTGAGTTTAATTTTTTTTTTTTTTTTTGTAATTCTTTGTTTTATTGTTAATTTTTTTTATCAATTCTTTGCATGTATACAGCATGGATATTTGAATAGCTGTTGTATGTCATCTTCCCATACCGTAGTCAATAGGAGTGGGTATGAGGATGACCCTTTCTTTGCTGGGTAATATTTTGTTAGTTGTTTTTGCAAAGTTGAGTTCTGTTTTTGAATTGCGTCTTTGGCTACTAGGTGTAGTTTTATGCAAGTTTATTTTAGTTTTTTTTTTCCATTATATATCTTTGTTTTCTAAGGAGCTGTTTGGTTGATTAAGTGCTGATTCATTAAGAGGTTTGAATGGTTAATAGGTCTGAATGGTTAAGCGCTGAATCATTAAGTTGGACCTCTTAATAGTTAGTTTTCTTGTCCCACATTGGTAGGAGAGCCTTGTTAAGGTTTAGCCCAGTTCAGTGCTTAGTAGTTCAGTGCTTAATGGTTCAACAACATCTCAAATCTTAATGATTTAGACTTAACCATTCCATTTAGAAGCTGAAACAAACGCGCTGAATGCTGAATCATTCAGCGCTGAATGGTTAAGAGCCTCATTAAGAGGCTACCAAACAGCCCCTAAGTATTCACCCTTACAATATTTTTTGTTAGATGATATGGATATATTTATAGCCTACAAATTAAGAGTTAAACTAAAATTAATAGAAATAGGATTTGAAAGCCAGAGGCTAAGGTAGAAGAAGGGTAGTCGGTGTAACGGTGTCACGATGACATATCGCTAATCACTTCTTCAGCCAGCAGCGCGCCAAAATACATGTGTCGCTGCTGAACGGGAGACAGTAGGTGACACAGGGGTTATATCATCTACTCTAGGAGACTAGGAACTCAATTGTATATTCAGGAGATTGTACAGATGTCTGCGACTTTTGCGGATCACTGTTTAGGTTTGACGAGCGTTTAGTGTCCTCTCCATTAATCCTTCGACCTAAATGCTATATGTTACTGAGAGAGAAGAAACTTCATATAGTTTTTGTATGTTTATTTCTTTTACCACTTATCAAACACGAATGTTGCATTTATTCTTATTTTACTGAGACACATATATTCCATGTCAGACCTTTGGCTTGACGTAAAAGGGTGTCACGATGTGTGCGCTTAGTCGTGAATGATGATAAAAATGTTGAAGCGGAATGAATTATGGTGATAAAGATACCATGCTAGACAACATGCATTGCAGGTTCACATCTTCTCTGATGTTTACTTCTATGCTAATCATTTTTGAATGTCCGGTTTGCTTGCAGATAATCGATAAAAGCAGAGACAAAGGGGCAGAGCCGGTCCTGGTTTTTGGATACCCTAAGCGAACTGAAAAGTCGAGGCCCTTTGAGTTGGTATAAAACATCGTAAATATCAAATGCAAAATTGATTTTTTTGTTACTCAATCTTAAATCACACTAAATATATAGGTTAGTATTACTGTAAAAAATAGTTGTTACATGGATAATCCTTGTTTCGCTTGATATTGAGATATTGAGCAACTGTTGGAGGTTATTGATTACCCTTGATTTCGCTCATAGTTTCTCTACCAATCGCCATCCATATTAGTTGCAATTAGCAACGTCGCAAATAATGAGGATAGGAGCTGAGGATGCGTTCAAGAAAAAAAAGGATCTGCCCATTAGTTCTTCAAGTTTTGGGTCTGGACTTTTTACTTGTTTGGTCTTTTATGTCTTTAGTTATTAGTTTGTAAATTTAGGCTAAATACACATGTAATATATGAAGAAAGTAGAAAATAAAAATTGGAGGCCCCTACTTTATGGGGGCCCTAGGCTTTTGCCTGGTTTGCTAAGACTATCGGGCCGGCCTTGCAAAGGGGCATGCCCCTGAGATGGTTGTTACGGAATACCTAAGTACGTACATGTAAGCTTTACAACTTTTTTATTTAAAAAAAAAAATCAATATGGTTGTATAGGATTAGGAACAAATGGGCATGCCCTTGAGATGGTTATTATCTTTAGAAACCTATATGATTATGAGAACTATATGATTTTAAAGTTACTGAATTACATCATCAATTTAACAATCTAGGTGTTTACCTAACTCAAATGGATAGATATTTAATAAATAATTTTTTACATACTAGCTCCACTTTAAGAACTTTTGGCAAACCAAATTGAATTTACTTTCATATCTACAAACTTTTTATGCTAAAAAGATGTTCAGCAGGTACCGTATTGTCGTAACCATTGACGACACAATAGGCAAAACAAATGCCATCATGGTCGAAGAGGCGGTAAAAGCTTACTAGGTATCGAGGAACAACTTTCCTGTCAAACAGCTACACCGAAATGGCATAACACACAACCACCGCAAAAAAGTTTAACTGTTTGAAAGTATGTAATTCCTATAAATAGAAATGGCCAACACTTATTTTTTTAACTGTTTGAAAGTATGTAATTCCTAGCTTAGGCCAAAGCGAGACGCTTTGGATCAGAGTTTTAATTTTGGGTATTTTTTGGTATTTTGAATTGGTTTTTTATTTTTTTTAATTTTTTTTAATATAATTATTTTAAAAAGTTAAAATAAAATAAAAAACAAATGTCTAACTCTAATCAAACGTCTATATAGGCGTTTTCGATTTCCAAATGAATCAACGACTTAAACTTTACATTATCAACCACAAACAAAGGTTTTAACTCTAATCAAACGTCTATATAGGCGTTTTCGATTTCCAAATGAATCAACGACTTAAACTTGACATCATCAACCACGTATAGTCAAACATTTTAACAAATATATTCAGTTAAGTACTAACGCAGACCTTGATCTGCAATATTTGAAAATTATCATTTCTTGACATGCTTGGTAACAGAGAGGAACACTTTTTTCTTTTGTTGTACAATATTTTTTGTTAGTTGTTAATGTTTTTATAGTTTTTCTACTTTTAGAAAAAATAAAAAACCCTGTATAGTTGAATGCAGTATGCGCGTTAAATTTAATTAAATAAGTGAATGATCAAGGGATCCGCTTGGAGTCTAAAGCTTCGCGTGTCATCTCAAAGTATTCAATTCCGATAATCCACACCTTTCTCCTGAAGCAAAACCTCTCTAGGTTTACCATCACCAAACGGATTCACCTTAGGCCTCGGTTTGTCCACTCCAATTCCTAACATTAATTCCAATTCCAATTCCACCGGTGCAATTAGAATCTGAAGAGAAATTATTATCATCATCATCCACAATGTTCTTACCTAGAGCTACCAACCAGCTGGCATGGGAGCCAAGCTTTGAGAACTGGTGGCAGAGGGAATTCGTACATCTCCACCTATGGAACCGCCAGAAACAAAACCAGGCAAAACCATTTTCTTGTTACTGTTGATTAAAGCCTGGTTTTGAGAATTTGATGAGGCAGCGACAAAGCTGCTTTTGAACTGAGCCATAACTCCTGATTTAAGTGAGCTAACAGCTGAAGAGAAGTTATTATCATCATCATCATCCACAATGTTCTTGCCTAGAGCTACCAACCATCCGGTTGAAGAAGAAGAAGATGACAGATATCACTAACATAACTTGCACCGACTTAAAATATGAGTTTGATTAGCTTAAATCTCTCTGATCCATGGTATCCACTTTCAATCCCCCAACTTGTAATCAACATAATCACGAAAAATTTGTAATAAAACTATTGAAATAGATTACTTAAATCTCCAAATCTGTAATCAACCACATGTATATGATGATATTTATAATCAAACTGTTGAAATATATTTACTTAAATCCCCCAACCTGTAGTCAACCACATACATATGATGAGATTTGGTTTCGAAACATGATTAGTTTGACAAATCCAAGATTCAATAACTGATTTGAGAATTTGATTTGCAATGAAAACGAATTTGAAAAGAAAACGTACGATTCACTAACAGTTATTAACTTTACTCTACTGTTATGTTCTTGAGCTGCATTCATATACTAATATACATACCCATTTAATTAATTTATTCATATTCATCAATAATGAATCACACATGGTCGTTATCCATCGGTCCGTATGAGAACTATTATGCCTAGTCGAGGACTGATCTTTTAATATTAACAATAGCTTTATTTTTTTTATTTTTTTTCTGATGGCGAGGATGGTCTAATAACCAAGACAAAAGTAAATGAATTAAATCCTATGGTTCCCTAAAATGTCAATATCTAAATTTTAGCCTTCTTAAAATAAGTTAAGTTCATATTTTGTCCTAATATTACTATTATTACTATAGCATATGTGAGCTTAAGTTGTTATAATTTGCACATATGACTGAAAACATCTTTAATTTACTTATAATTATACATAATTATTGCAATTTCTAAAAAAAAAAAAAAAAAAAAAAAAAAAAAAAACCACAATACATTTTTCAAATACAAGTAGTTCTAGTAGTAGAACTACTTAGGAAATAACCAAGATATAGTATTTAAGGATACACTTCAATAACCGATTGAGGAGCTTGAATACATTTTATAGTATATCGTGTGAATCCAGCCTCATGAAATACATACGACAATTCTTCTAAACTTCGCTCTTTTCCTTTGTTAGTATAAGTCATCATACACACATCAGATGTCAACCCCACTCCCTTAAACTTGTTATCTTCGCGTCCTAATACTATATCAACGATAATTACCTTTCCTTTATCATGTGGAATAGCCTCTCGACATTTTCTGAGTATGGTGATGCATTCATCATCTGCCCAATCATGCAATATTCTCTGTAACATAGTAAAAGACCTTTGAATGTGTGTAATGTGATTTGGCTTGCAATAAAAAAATGAGAAGATTATAACGGATGGGAATTCCTAATACCCAAAGATAAATAATCTACCCTATAACATATACACAAACAAGCTTTAACTAAACATTAATACTTTGTTTCCTAGTATTCCTCCGTGGATTGATGGATCATCTGGGCAACTAGCCTAGTCAGCCTCTAAGAAAGCCAACATTCTAGAGCTCGACAAGTGAGCATCGGTAAATGATTGTAGATTAGAACCGAAATAATGTTGAATGAGCAAGTCATGATCAATTGTGCCTTTAAGATAATGAAGAATGCTCTTGGCAACCGATTAGTGGTTCCCAATGGGAGCATGCATTTATTGATAGACCTTGTTAATACAAAAGTAATGCCAGGGAGATATAAAAATATATACTTAAGTTTTCCAACTAGTTGATGTATTTAACTGGACTGACTTCTAGAGATAATTATCGTGATAAGCTTATCAGAGATGATATCAGTTTACAGACAGTGAAGCATTACATTGTTGAATTTTCGAGATGTGCTTCTTCCGCGACAAAGAACACTATTGCATGTGGAAACTAGTTCAATCCCTAGATAATAATCAAGACTGCCATGATCTCTGACAACAAACACTTTGGTGAGTAATTGTATGACAGGATTGACATGTGTGTCACTACTAGTGATAATAATATCACCAGCAAAAACCAGAACGCATAGAATTTGTTCCTCATGTGTAGGTGAACAGAGAAGGGACCGTTTTGGATCACTAAAAACCAAGTTTACATAGTGCTTCTCATAGTCTATGAAACCATGCACGTGATGCTTGTTTAAGACCATAGAGGGTTTTTCGTAAGCGACATATGCTCCAGGTGTTTGGGATCAACAACACCTTGTGTTTGTCAAATGTAGATTGTTTCTGTGAGATTGTCAATCATTCTATACATCAAGTTGGCGAAGGAGCCAATGCTTTGAAACAGTGACAAAGAGAACTACTCAGATAGTGGTAGACTTGACCAATGGACTAAAAGTTTTATTGAAATCGATGCTCGGTTGTTAGAAAAACCCTTTGGAAACAAGGTGAGCTTTGTATCTTGTAACATTGCCATGTTGATCCCTGTTAATCCTCTAGACCCACTTGCAATCAATAACATTAACATTATAATTGGGTGAAACAAGAGTCTATGTATTGTTTTTCAACTAGTGTTGTATATTCCTTAGCTATGGCTTGACGCCACTCTGGATGATGGTTGGCAATAGTAAAGGTGGTTGATTCAATAGTGGGAAGTGTGGAAGAGGAAGCCATTTTGGTAGATGAGCTATAAGGAACCTTGGATTTTTTATTTGGATGAAGATTGGGAAGACATTGATAAGAAGGTGTTGTAGATGATGAATTGGTTAACAAGGTGGTAATAGGAGGAGAGGATGGATGAGTAAGAGTGGATGTTAATGTTGGAGGAGTGTTTGATATAGTTGGTAGTTTTGGATTGTCAATAAGAGTATCAAGAGGTAATGTATAGTAAAAAATACGTGAACGGGTTGGAAGTTGGAGATGGAGAGGAAATTGAGGAGTGTGTGTGTTGTAAGGGAAAGTTGTGATCAAGAAATCAAGCATGCCAAGCAATGTAATATGATCATTTGTATGATCAAGCCATTGATACCATGATGTTCAGGACTGTAACCAAGGAATACATTGGATGTGGACTGAAAGTCCATTTTGTGAGGATTGTAGATCGCATATGATGAAAGCATTGACAACTGAAGACGTGAAGAACGAGATAGCCAGGATGACGATGAAAGAGGTGTTCAATGGGATACTTGTTAGAGGATGTTCTAGATGACATGTAGTTTATAACATAGAAAATTGTTTTAAAATGAAAATGCCAAAATTGTTTGGGAAGAAATGATTATGCAAGAAGAATGAGACCAGTTCGACAACATGTCGATGACGACGCTCAACAAATCCATTTTGTTTACTTATGTGCAGGCATAATAGGCTATGGAGTATTTTAAGATATTGAAAGAAACCTCCCGGGGTCTAAACTTACCACCCTGGTTAGTTTGTATTTTTTTGATTTTAGTGTTGAATTGTCGTTCAACCATATAAACAAAGTTCGTAAATATGGTAGAGACATTAACTTTGGTGTTCATGGAAAGATACACATATAATCAGAATAGTGATCAACCCATAGCTTAACATAATGATGACCATCTAACGATAACACTCGAGCAGGGCCATAAACATCACAACACAAAAGATCAAAATAATTTGAACTACAAAAAATTATAAGTACATAAGATGTGATTTAGTGGATTTACCAACAGGACATGCAGTTAATGATGTATAGTTTGATTTGCTTGGAACGGGAAGAGAACAACGAGAAAGAATAAATTGAAAAAGTTAAAAATTGTAGATGAGCAAGCCTTTTATGCCAAATGATAGAAGACGATGTAGCAGAAAAGGCAAGCTTGAGATTGTGGAGTTGTGGAAGACCAAGAGAGTAATGTCCATGTTCACTGAGGATCGTAAGAAGAGTAGTGCGTGTAGACTCATCCTTCACAATGAAGAAAGAGGAGTGAAATTCAAAGAAAACATTGTTGTCAATGCAAAACGTATGGATAGTTGCAAATTCTTTTTGATTTAGGGAATATGGAGAATGTTAATGATATTAAAAGTTTTGTTTAAAGAAGGAAAACCTAGAAGAACAAATATGAAGGATAGTAGGACCTATACTGTTGCCAAAATTGAGAGTCATTAGCAATAATATAGTGTTTTGCGTGGGCGCTCAAGAAAACTAATTGCGTGTATCACCACGACCACAACCGCCTCTGATGATATTGTTTTGTACTCATTGTTGTTTTTTTGCCTCTACAATAGCCACCTCAACATCTTCTATTCATATAACCACTAGTTGCTCGGCTAACGAGCATTATAGCAGACTTGATGTGGCTGAGTGACTGTTGGCATAATTTTATTACCAAGAGATGATACCATTTGTTGTAGTACTTTGAGATGTTGTGGAGTTGATCATGTGTTGCTAAGACAATAACAGCAAAAGATTAGAGCGTTATAGAGGCTTTGTAACCATGTCGTCGTGGTCTGTGAGTAAACTATACGCTACATTGAAAGCCATATGAGTTAAATGGGCAAGTGCATTAGCTTTGTGGTTATTATATTCCTCACGTAGACCTGATGTTACAAACAACAATAGTTATTGTCTTTGACCTATTCACCAATATTGGCAAGATATGAAGCATATTCTTATGTCCAACTTTGATAAAACGAGAAGGGTTCCATCCCCTTTCATTTGTATCTTAAGAAGTTGTGCGTTAATTGTAAACTCTCTTGAAGCAGTATGGAAATCATAAGCTCAAGCAAGAGAGTCTCAGAATTCATGAGCAGTTATTCCTTGAACATGAGAGAATGAGCCTATAGGCACACACAATTGAGATAATGATCATGCAGATGTGTGTGTCATTAGCAATCAAAGCTTGAAAGATGAGATTGATAGTAACGACATTGGTAAAATAAGACGTTGTGGCAACGTTAGGAGTTGGACATGGGATATAGCCGTCAATATAGCCAAATAAATGGTTGTTAATTAGAAATGGCTCAACCATTGTTCCATACTTTGTCGAAGTGATAGCAAAGGTGAACTTGTGTAGGTTATGAGACGCCCTTTCAGTTGTTGTAAAAGCGATGATTGTTGTCATTGTTTTAAAATTGTAAGAAGTTTTAAGAGTGTCACAACTTTGTGGAATGTCGCAAAAGAAAATGAGTGTTGTGCAATTTGTGAGCGCCAAAAAGAGAGTGTAGCACACTTTGTGGAGTATCGCAAATAATAACAACTATCGTTGCTGAATGAACTTTTGTTCAAGCGACCAGTTAGTGTCACACAGACGCGCATTGTAAAGTGTCACGCACTTTGTGGAGTGTCACGCTCTTTGTGGAGTGTCACACGCAGTGAATGTGTCTTGTCTTTGATACAAATTAAAACAGTTTAAGTGTGCATAGTCATACTTGTATTGTAACGAGTAAATTTTTTTTTAGCCAATATTTTTCCATTGACAAAAAAGCGTAAATTACATAAGGATGGTAGGTATGCGAGTAAATTGAGAAGGTTACAATGGAGGGGTATTTATAATACCCAAAGTTCGGTAATATACTCTTTAATATTTACATAAATAACCTTTAACTAAACATAATTAGTTTGTTGTATAATAAACATTAAAACTGATTATTACTTAGAATGTGATTGCTCAATACTATATACGCAATCAGAGTAATCTCTATGTGTAAAATAATAATAAAAAAAAAACAAATACTTATAATAAGTCAATATAAAGATGTGTATGTTCAAATAAAAAAAAGTGTTGACAACAAAACCAAAGGAGAAGACGGGGAGATATGCTATTCACCTGACATGTATAATGTATAAAGAATTAACTAGATTAGAGATATATGAGTATAGATAAAATACAAATAGGTTTAACCTACTAAACATGAGAAGTGAAGGGGGATTTTTTTTTTCTTGAATTTTTTCCAATTTGCTTAAACATGTTTTATAGATGAATAATATAAAAATATTTAAAAAAAAATTAGCGTAATTACGTCATTAGAGTAAACGCCATTAGAGTAATTACGTAATTACTCTACACCATTTTTTTTTTACATTTCAGTACTAAAGTACATGTTTAACAATATGAAATTAAAAAAATTCAAAAATAATAAAAAAATACCAACCTTCACTTCTCACGTTAAGAGCTATTTGTAGGATAAGAACCATTTATACAGGAACATTTCTATATCCTTATGTAACTTTATTAAGTAGGAAAAATGGAAATAAATAATCCTAACTATTGACTATTGGCCAATAACAGTCCCAACTACGAAAATCACCAATATTGGTCCCAACTTTCGACATATTGGAAACCAACGGACCCAAACTAACGGAGGCTAACTTCGTTAGTGTGATGCTGACGTGGCATGCTTAGGTGGCAAGATGATCCTACGTGGCATGCCACATGGCAAAATAATCCTACGTGGCATCCTACGTGGCATGCCACGTGGCAAAATGATCCTACGTGGCATCCTACGGGGCATGCCACGTCAGCATCACTAATGTTGTATTTTGATTATATAATTAGGTTTGTATTGAAAAAAAATTATTTTGATTGGTTTTCTCATTTGTTCTCACGGTTCTCGCGATATTTAGCGTTCTCAAGATAACCCTCCCCTAGAGGTATATATATATATTAAAATAAAAACTATATTTATAATGATATTACGTTTCTTTACATAGCAGTTGTCTCCAAGATATGTGTATATTGTAAAATAAAATAAAATAAAGTTTTTTTCATAATCGTTAATACACAAAAGTTGTCTACTCCAAAAAATACCATAAAAACTAAAACTGATGATAGATAGATGTTTGGTCACTATTTGTTTGTTACATTCCATTACCGGTACCAGGTATAGTTTGTGAACCAAGAACTACTTTATTTTGAATACAACTACCCTTTCATCAAAATTTATATAGGAATGTTAACTAAAAAACTATTCAGTTGAGACATCGGAAGAACCAAACCAAAAGGTGTAAAAACATAAACCGAACATCGCATCAGTTATGACTATATTGTACCCGCTCAATACCAGTAGGAAAAAACCACCGAAACCGAATTCTATAGAAATGAATACAGGTATTGATGCGGTAAAATATATTTTATTTTGAATGTAACTTCATCTTCTATTAAAACTTATATTAGAATGTCAATGAAATCTATAACAATTTTGTGTTTAGATTTAAAAAATTAAAAAAAAAAAAAAAAACTTTAAGCATTTTGTAGCAAATTTCTATTCCCATCCACCAAATATATTGAGTGGGGTTTTCATATTACAGACAGTGGTTTGAATGATTATGAGTGGGTTAGTGATTTTAGTGTTATTGAGACTGACTTCATGACTAAAGTGAATTGTGATACACATCAAGCAAATTAGGAGTGCGGGAGGGCTTGTCCCTTTGGTGGGGTCCGGGGGCAGTGCCCTACCGGGCTGGCGGGATCCAAAGGTCAGAGCCACTAGTTAGGGTCGACCTTGAAAAAGTAAATTAAAATTTAATTTATCCCAAAATTGACAATAAATTTTGAGAGAGAAAATAATGTATTTTTTGTAGGTAATTTTATATTCGATATAAGATTGCCTTAAGGCGTTTTACCAACAGTTTCCCTATATTCGAAATCAAAACTTTGGACATAAACACTTTACGAATTCACAATTAATTAATCATCATACTTGGTTCATATTTTCTCAAAAATCTGAGTTTTATTCGATTGGACCTTTTGGGAGAACCACCAAATAATTCAATCTAAAAGTGACTGCATGTCTCTTAGATCATCCGTTGAATATCAAATTTCCCTAACAGAGTGAAGAGGAGAGAAAATGTAATTGTTAATCTATATATTTGGAAAAACATTGTTCACCTCTATTATTTTTTAATAGTTTTTGAAAGTGGTTGTGAGTTAATCAAGAAAAGATAATGATAAAGGAAAATAAAAATTAGGGTCATGATCAAATACACAGTGAAAGAAAAATAGGAAATCGTAGGAAGTGTATCAAACAAACTCCGATTGAACTCATTCAGGCGGCATTTGAACCATCTCATCGAACCCTACGATCTTAGTTTTTAGGTTTTCATTTTTTAGGATTTTTAGCTTTAAGTTTCTAGAATTTGCGTTATATCATTGTGTCTTTCTTATTTTCATCATTGTGTCAATTTTTGCGATTCAGTGTGTCTTTTTTCTTTAGTATTATGTTTATTGATAATTTTTAGTGTAATAGTAAAAGTAATTTCATATTTGGAGTACTAACCATCATATAAACAGCATCAGCTTTGGGAACATGTTCAAACATATTGCCACCAACATGTTCAACACCTCTACATGCTGGAGCCAAAGAGACCACATGAGGAAGGTCGAAATTAATCCCTTTGATCCATGGACAAGCCTCCACAATCAACCCTATAGTCGTCCCAGTGTTGCCACCAACATCAACCAATGTATGCAGCCCCTCAAACACCTCTGGACAACCCTCCAACATTGCTCCCATCATCATCCGAGCATCGCTTGCCAGTCCACCACTGAACAACTTAGCTTGATCAGGATTCGCAGCAATAAATTCCCATAGATCTTTCCCGTATGCGGCCTTAAATGGTATTTCTTTGTTATCCATCACCCAAGCACTTAGCTTGCCCCATGGAGCAACAAATGTTGGATTGCTCAGAAAAAGCACCCAGTCGGCCATGCTATGCTTTCCATGTCTTGTTAGGAGTCTAGATAATGGGCTCTGAACGTATCCTACTGATGTTTCGGATATTGGCTTTTCTTGAAACACTTTAAAGTGGATCAAGCACCTCATGACCCGATGCAACGAAGGCTGTGGACACCCAATCTCCGACGCCAGGTCAGCTAGTGTTACTGGGGATTCATGCTTTTCGATAATATCGGGTATGCCAAGCTCAACGGCACATCTGAGAAGAGCAACGGGAGTGAAACCATAAAGTAAGTTCCATAGTTCTTCGTATGGTGTCACATCTGTTTCTTCTGATGTAACTTTCTCTATTGTTTTTGTAGCCATTTTTTTTACTCAATAAATTGGTACAATGAACATGAGATTCTGCAGACCTTAAATAGACCTTTTTTGAAAACATATTTCATCCCATTGTAGAAATTGAATAGGTTTATTAATTTCATTAATTAATAATAGTCCGTAGCTTGCCTAGCTTTGTTGATCTTTTACATGCCACATGCATCCTTTATTTTTCTTTTCTGTATATGTCAAAATTATATCAATATTGAACATTAATTGATTCCTTAGTAAAATAATAGGGATAAAAGAGCCGTGTTTCAAGGGCTTATCATCATTTCTTATTAGAGGATTTGGAAAGCCCGAAATGATTTGATCTTCTCGAATAAAAGGACGAATGTGCCCGAAATAGTCATGGATGTGAAGGCTCTCGTTATCTATGGTACAAAAATAGGTGCAAAGAGATGTATAGATTGGAATAGATTCAGTTTCATGTAAAGGCTTGTACTTTGGCCGCGTCTATGTCTCACCTTGAGACATAGTGCGCGGTTTGTTTGGTTGGTGTTTTCAATGACATTTAATTTTCAAAATATATTTTTTTTTTACTTTGTACTTCTTTATTTAAATCACATGATAATGTTTCTGGTACATGATGAAACACTCTCAAACGATTTTAATCACTGGGGAAGGAGTTTTTGCTCTCGTTTTTCATAATCTAACTTACAAACAACATCTAATCAAGAATCCAAGGTGTGTTCTTAATCCTAAGCCCCTTTTAAAGCATTTTAATTCGTTTTCATCTAACCCTAAATGTCCAGATCTGTTCTAAGGATGTTTTTACCATTAAAAACCTTTTAAACATCTTTCTAAACCTAAACCTTATCATTAAACATAGATTTTCATATCAATAAACATATGTTAATTATGTGTTATATCATATTATGTGTTGTTAATGATTTGTTGTTGTATTAATGATAGAAACATGATCTAGGGCTGTTATTATTGTGGGAATATGATTGGTTAAGGTTGCAATTAGATGAATGATGATGTTGTGGCAAATTTGGGGATTTTGATAAACCTAGAGCTTGTTGCATGATAGTATTATCAATCAAACTATTGGGGGTTTTCATATACACCTTAAACTGAGCATGTTATGATGATTATGAGAGGATTTCGAAAAGTTTCCAAATTGGGTAAATATTTCATGCATGATGTGACGTTTTCATAATTTTTGCCATTTTGGGAAAGGGTTAAAACAAACAGGTTTTGGGGAAAATTTGATGGGGTTTTGTGGGGATATGTTATTCATACTTGACTGCTGTGATTGATGATGTTTTGGGATGTTTTTGAAGCGTTTTGTGGAAAAACAGTCTGCCAGGGTCGAACCTGGGCACCTTCGACCAGTCGTGGGGTCGAAGGTGGAACCCCAGGGTCGAACCTAGATATATGTTGGTCGAATCTGTTTCAAATCGGTCGAACGTGTCTCAAAAGGGTCGAACATGGCAGAAAAGGGGCGAAGGTGGAACTGAAAATCCTGGTTCGCCCCTCTGGAATCAAAAATGAGATTTTTGATGCAAACTAAGTGTTTTTTGCTTGAACCTTGTGTGTAATCTATGTATACTTGATTAGTTAGGGTAATGAGTCACCAACGGGATGTCGGGTCGGTCTAGTGTGTCGGTTGAACATTCAAAACACGTTTTAAAACATACTTGGTCACGATCTGGACAATCGGGGACTAGATAACCTTATGGTTATTAGTCGGAACACTTATGTGAACATTTTGATAGATCTCCGGTAGTTTGGATTATCAAGGGCTTGGCTTTCTTATATTACTGAGGAACACAACCTAAGGTGAGTTCATGACCCCACTTTTACTGCTTTAACTTTTGGGGGAGAAAACATGCGCTAAACTTATTTTGGTAACATATGTCATACTATGGTTTAAACTTTGCGTTGCTATACGATCTTTGAAAGTCCTGGGGAAAGCCATGAATGTGCGGGGATGCACAGCGGGGAAATATGGATAGATCTATTGGGTTTGACAGACCCCACTCGACAGCTTGGAGGGCCGGGCGGGTGCATATTGTCTTGAACTGGTAACATTGGTAACATTGCTAAACACACTCGGGCCGAACATTGGTAACAGTCTAGTAATGGTTTTCCAATCGTAGTAGTAACAAAACATACGCCTAGCTAGCGTACTTGGTAACATTGATATAGTATAGACATGGTAACACTTTGGTAACATATTGAACAAACCTATGAACTCACCAGCATTATATATGTTGACGTCTTTTTGGTATGTTTTCTCAGGTCGCTAAGGTAGCATTGGTTGGACTAGGCGCACGGGTCTGCATTGGCGTCTAGGCTTAGTTGCACGTTTTGAAATAAGTGTCTTGAATACTTTGGAACACGGTTTTGTAGCTGATTAAATTCTTTAAATGTTTCCGCTATGGTTGTCACCTTATGAAAACTATGTTTTTGAGTTTACGTATTTCATATAGTGTTGTTTATTGTGACCGTTGACTTGGATCCTGGTTTGTCATGTGCCTCGCGGTAAAACTCCGCAATGGAAATTTGAGGGTGTGACAACATATGTGACTATCGCTTTGGATTATCCAAGATATGGTGTTTATTATTGAAGACTTGAAGTTCTGGAAGCCCATTCGACCAGACGTGAGGTCGAATGGAGAAATGGTAGGTCAAATGAAAGTTTCTTATGTATATGTGTTTGATTCGAGCTATGGTAAGTGTCGAATGGCAAAGTCTATATATAGTTTGAGTTTTGTTTTGCAGGTTAATAATTGGTCATTTGGTCTAGAGTTTGTGTGTGTTTTCAAAGGTGTGTCTAGGACCTTCTGAACGTGTGTTTTCATTGTAAACCTAAGCTTTATTGATTGTAATTGGTTGTTTATCAATGAAAATGATTATTGAAATGGATCTTAGCGTGTTCTGATTTGTCTACTATCATTTTGCATGTGATTTAGGAAATCCGCACCTAAATTGCTCTACTTGTATGATTACGTAGTTGATTTCTTACAATCCGATCCTCTACAGGCTGCTAGAAAAAAAAGAACTGTCTCTCGGTCATCTACAGAGTCTGAATACAAGGCCATTGCTGATAATGTTGTTGAACTAATCTGGTTAAGGTCTCTTCTTCATGAACTTGGAATAATTTATCAATATCCAACACTATGGTGTGATAATCTTGGTGCAACTTATCTTCCCGTGAAACTTGTTTTTCATGCTCGTACGAAGCATGTGGAGGTTTATTACCACTTTGTTCGTGAACAAGTTGCTCAGGGAAGACTAAATGTTATGTTCATATCTACGGGTGATCAAACTACTGATGTGTTCACCAAGCCATTGTCTTTTCAACGGTTTCTAGACTTACAGTCCAAGTTGCATGTCATTCCCCGCCCTCAACTTGGGGGGGGGGGGGGATGTTAGAGAATATAGCTGTGATTAGCCATGAGTTATTCTATATTTATTTAGATTGATTGTTTTCATATATTCAGGCCTTGTATTATCTTATACATAGAACCTATTGTAATCAAACAATTCATTCAATACAACTTTTACGGTATGATTAGCGTGATGTTTTAATCTAAATTTGTCCGATTAGTTGTATTTAATGCAGAGGCGGTTACATCGCCATGCTCTATTTCACCACAAGACATCATTGACCACTGAAGATCAACCACCTTCTGTAACCCAACAATAGAAATCAACCACTACACGCTACATCCCTCAACCGTCGATCTACAACCCTACAATCGTAATAAACCACCACCGGCAATCTCCCTCCATCGGCAACCTGCATCACAACAATCAAAATAAATCACCACCTACAACCTACAACCTACAACCTGCAATCTCCTTCCCCTTTGTATTTTGTTTTTCCAAGCAAGACCTTGCTTGTAAGTGAGAAGAGTCATGTTTATTGGAGGCAAGACCTTGCTTCGGTGTTTCTGCATGATTCATGCCTCCCTAAACTCTAAGCCCTAAACGCATGCCTATCGGTGAGCAGGGTCTTGCTTGTTGGACGTGAGTTTTTTAATGATATACACTAAAAATGCTTTCCTTGTAGTGTGTGCTTGTTCGTTGTTTAAGGATTAACATTGAAAATGCTTAGCAAGACTTGAATAACGTTATACGTACATTTAACACATCGCATTTAGGAAGGAGTGAAACTTGAAAATGTTATTCAAATCAAGCAAGATAAATTTGATTTCAGGTTTTGTAAAACGTGATAATTAAGGTTTAGCACAACAATTAGTTAGTTCCCAGTGTTAGACGAGTTCATGAGAAATTAAGTTAGCGGTTTTACATGAAGGCTTATGGTAACGGTAGAGTCCTCAAGAAAATTTGAGTTCTCGGTACATACCTTAAGACCCATGAACCTCAAGAAACCTATGAAACATAAGAAAAAACCCGTAAACCCTAACAAAACCAGTAGACCTTAGAAGAAAACGTGAAACCTTAAACGATAAGAATGAGCTACTACTTTTAAAGGGAATTTTTTTTTATAATTTCAAAATATTTTAGCTGTTTCAGTATATATAAAGTCTATTAGATTATTTAATTTTAGAATTAACATTATATTCAAAATTTAGAGATAAAGTTACTTAATAATTAGGGTTGGAGGGGAATTGACGATTGCCACATATCGCTCTATGCCCCCTTTACCTATATCCACACAGTGTAGTCTAAAGATGCCTTTGAGTAAATAATGGCAATCAATTAAAATTTAAATGATCTAAAACTAAGACACAATATTTATATGAAGTTGTGACCACTACATCAATTTAATTAGTCACATTAAATAATATTAATTAAACGGCAGGTGAAATTGGAACACAAACCAGTTGCAATATCTATATCTATATTATCTTATTAAGGAGGAGTGATGTACAAGATAGTAATTTTGTACACCATCCAACTATTATAGCAACATATACAAGTGAATCAAGCTTATATAATAAGGGTATAACTGGAACTTTTTGTACAATTAAGACACTTAGGGGCTGTTTGGTTGATTAAGTGCTGAATTATTAAGAGGTCTGAATGGTTAAGAGGTCTGAATGATTAAGCGCTGAATCATTAAGTTGGACCTCTTAATGGTTAGTATTCTTGTCCCACATTGGTATGAGAGCCTCATTAAGGTTCAGCCTAGTTCAGTGCTTAATGGTTCAGCAACATCTTAAATCTTAATTATTCAGACTTAACCATTCCATTCAGAAGCTGAAACAAACACGCTGAATACTGAATCATCCAGCACTAAATGGTTCAGAACCTCATTAAGAGGCTTACCAAACAGCCCCTTAGAAGGATATCATTGTAAATTTACCATGATCTTGCCCTCATGTGTATCCAAAGCGACTGAAAACCTATTCAGGTAATCAATTTCTTCAATTCTGCGTTACGCATCATCTGGTGAACCTGTTATCATCATCAATATATCAATAACTCCGCATCAATTGAAGGTTATTACCGCTTCATCCATGGCACTTAATCGTTTCCTTCAATTCTTCCTTTCAATTGAAACCCAAGTGTAATCTATTTGTAGGGTTGCTGGGCCTGGGATATTTATGCTTAACGAATTAATGTTTTCACAAACACTGGAGTGACTGAGCATAATAGAGAGCTACCTGATCTCTGGTGACTTTGTCTGATTCTTGTTTGTTTATTTTGCTTATTATTCAATTTTTTTGAATTATTGTTTGTTATTAATCTCTGGTGAATTATTGTTTATTTTGTTATTAATACAAGTTCAAGATCTTGTGACTAAATTGATGAGTTATGTTTAGGTCCTTTTTCCCTGGGAATTTTAGTTGACCCAGACAAGATATTAGATTATCAAGGAAGAGAAAGTGGCAACACTGCTGCACATCAGTCTGCAACTCTGCATATGTGCTCAAAAATCTTTTAATATATTCAAAAATTAAACCTAAGCTATGACACATATTATCATTTGTTAATGTGACCCCTGTCATTAAGTTTAGGGTGTAAACGGGCCGAGCCGAGCCCGAGCTTGACTAGGCTCAAGCTCGGCTCGTCATGCTCTTTTGAAGCTTGAGCTCGAGCTCGGCTCGGTTCAAGCCTACTACTCGGCTCGAAAGTAAATCCTAAGGGCTCGAGCTCGGCTTGGATCGGCTCGAGGTAATTAAAAATTAATTTTTAAACAACCTAAAAACCCGGCTCGAGCTCGCCTCAATAGCTTAAATGAGCAAAAGCTCGGCTTGAGCTCGGCTCACTAACATTATTAATTAAAATTGCACATATTCAAATGACAAAATTACATATATAAAAAAATATAACTTTTGATTGGGCTCGTTTAGGCTCGCGAGCCTAAACAAGCTTTGTATATAAGACTCGAGCTCGGGCTCGATAACTAAACGAGTCATATTTCAGGCTCGAACTCGGGCTCGGGCTCGTTAAGACTCGCTCGCTCAGTTTCTGGCATTAGTAACTTCAGTTAATACAAAAGGTTAAAATATCCTGTTAGTTTGTGAATGATTTGACAGTGATTGTAAGTGCACTTTAACTATTTCCTAAGGTCTTCTAATTTGTGAAACGTATCATAATTAAATTAGGTCCTTTATTGTTTATTTCTCTAATTCCACATCGACATGAGTGACAACACTAACATAGTTACATGTTGTTTGCGCAGATAAAATGGCATTATCCACCAACTTGAACTAACACAACGAACGACTGTATGACATCATGTTTGGAATGATTGTTATGACTCCAATGGCGTTTTTGTCTTGGATGCCTGGTTTCCAGTCTATGCAAACCCGAATTTTATTCAATGATGCTTTTAGTAGGGGCTTGCAGATTTTCAACCTTTTTGGCTGCTATGATCTTTTCATTATATTTTGTGTATTTGTAATAGACTGTTGCAATAAAACTTCATACTTAAGCATGTTAAAAGGCGGAAGGATATTCAAAATTCAAGACAAGAAATTGAGGTACTAATGTTATTCTTTGCATATTTAGTTTGTCTTAATATTTATATGAGGCTCTAACTCATGTGTTGCCTTTTTTATGCAGATGTTGAGAAATTGAGCATGAAAATAGGATTCAGATGTTATTTTCCATTTAGAGTCCACAAGAGTTTTGTTAAGGTATTTGCTGATTCTGTCTCTCCTGATTAAGTTGCAGGTAATATTTTCCTTGATTTCGTTGTTTCTGTAACATTATAGTGCAACTTTGGTATATTTTGTCAACTAATATATTTATATTTGGATGTGATGCAGAAATTAAGCAAAAAAGGGAGGTGCCAAAGTTGAAAAGAAACCGTTTGAAGATAGCTTGATTATAGAAATTATAAGGAAACCTGTAGCCCATCATAAAATAATTTGCATCTGCAACAAACACTACAGGTTTCTACATTTTTTACATCCATTCATGATTTCCCTACAATTAGACTGTCCATGTCCTAGCATTCATGTTGCACTTATGAAACCTTTTAGGGAAGTGTAAGCAATCAATACATTTTTGGTTTTTTAAAACTGCGACGTTTTATAAGGAACTTTTATTGCTCTCAAAGTTGATGCGTGAGGTGAAGGCGCTTCTGCGCTAACCTCACATATGTATGACCTCAATCGCCTCATGCCTAAGGCATGCTTCGTGACATGTTTTGATATCTATATTTATAGCATACCGAATTTGATTGCTTTGAAAATTTAGGTAGCCTAATGAAATGTTTTGTTCTCTCAACTACAAATTTCGATGTGAATATAATCGTATTTTGTTCTTGTTGTCTACTTCAAGAAAGTTTATCATTCTATTGTTGAATGCTTTGCAGAGCGCATTTCTTACCTAGAGAAAGCATTAGATTTATTCATGGAAATTGGGAGGCTAAGTATGCCTGCAAGGTTCTGTAAGGTGCACTTCTGGATATCTTTCTCTATCACACCATTTTAAATGTAAAGAACAAGATCAAAGACCACGCCTTATATAAAATAAGACCTTAAAAATGAATCTTAACAAAAATAAGACATAAGTTGAATGGATTTTGATTCGTCTTTTGTGCAGAAAATAAACAGTTGTTGTACATGAAATACAGATTTTTATAGTTACGACAACCTGCAATTCAGGTCCCTGTAGTAATATTTGGGTTGATTTGTCCATAATCTCGTATACAATTCTTATATTGTTTTTAACGTCAATTCTTTGCTTTATGCCCTCTTGCTCTTTGTGGATTGATATATTAGTTTTCTTAGCAAATATACAAAGATTCTTGAGTGCTTAGCAAATTGGTATTAAAAATAATTGACTTGAGATACGCAGGCAACGTGTGCCAAAGAAACATAACTAACTGCAGCAACTCGCGGGCATTCCCACTAGTAGGAATCAAAAGAACTGTCACCACCGATCCTTTGGAAAGTTAATTCAACTGCAACAGAATAGGTTCAGAAACAATGTTGGCACAACTTAATCCACATAATTACATATCAATTTATAGCGAAGGTTTCTACTTTTTTTATTGAATTGATATAATCAACATATGTTCTGATACCATATGTTGACCAATTCTGTAAGCATGTAATGGAAAACAAATATAATCGCGTATTTGATTTGTCGGTAACCATGTAGAAGGGAGATGCCATCTTCTTGAGGATGATCGAATTCTCATTTAGGGTGTATAAGTATAACTAGGATGACTTAGGTGTCTACAAGAACCCGCAAATTCTAGAGACTGAGAGGAACGAATTAGTGTTGTGATTAGTTGGTGATTCATTAATTTTGTTTTTAATACTCTCTAGTTATCTCTATTTATACGCTCAATGGGAAATCGTATTTCAATAGTAAGGCTAATTACATTCATTCAATAAGTACCACTTAAACATATTCTTATACTTCGTTTAGGGGGACTATTTAATAGAATATAAAAAATATATTCTTATCGTATACGTTGTTACACGCTTAAAGAACACTAATACATGCACTTTATTACTTCTTTTTTAGTTTTGATAAATTTTTTAATGCAAAGTATTATTAACCTAAAAAGTATACCAAGGAATGAGGTAATGCCACGTGGAGTTTCAGTTTTTTGAGGAGCGTGATGTTTTAATGTAAATTAGTCCGATTTGATGTATTTAATGCATAGGCAGTTACATCGCCATGCTCTATTTCACCACCGGACATCGTACACCACTGAAGATCAACCACCTTATGTAACCCAGCAATCGAAATCAACCACTACCCGCAACATCCCTCAACCATCGACATACAATCGTAACAAACCACCACCTGCAATCTCTCTCCACCAGCAACTTGCATTGCAACAAACCACCACCTGTATTTTGTTTTTCCAAGAAAGACCATGCTTGTGGGTGAGAAAAGTCATGTTTATTGGAGGCAAGACCTTGCTTTGGTGTTTTTGCAAGATTAATGCCTCCCCAAACTCTAAACCCTAAACCCATGCCTATCAGTGAGCAGGGTCTTGCTTGTTGGACGTGAGGTTTTTAAGGATATACACTGAAAATACTTTCCTTGTAGTGTGTGCTTGTTCGTTGTTTAAGGACATACACTGAAAATGCTTTGTAAGACTTGAATAACGTTGCACATTAACACATCGTATTTGGGAAGGAGTGAAACTTGAAGATGTTATTCAAATCAAGCAAGATAAATTTGAATTCAAGTTTTGTAAAACATGATAATTAAGGTATAACACAACAATTAGTTAGTTCTGGATGTTATGCGAGTTCATGGGAATTTAAGTTATCGGTTTTACGTGTAGGCTTACGGTAAAGGTGGAGTCCTCAAGAAAATTTGAGTTCTCGGTACAAAACTTAAGACCCATGAACCTCAAGAAAATTTGAGTTCTCGGTACAAAACTAAAGAAGAAAACGTGAGACCTTAAACAATAAGAATGAGTTACTACCTTTAAAGGAATTTTATTATAATTTCAAAATCTTTTAGGTGTTTCAGTATATATCAAGTTTATTAGATTAATTAATTTTAGAAATAATATTATATTCAAAAGTTAGAGATAAAGTTACCCACTAATTAGGGTTGGAGGGGAATTGACGATTTCCACATATCGCTCCATGCTCCCTTTACCTATATCCATACAGTGTAGTCTAAAGATGCCTTTGAGTAAATAATAGCATTGAATTAAAATTGAAATTATCTAAAACTATGACACAATATTTATGATGTGACCACTACGTCAATTTAATTAGTCTCATTAAATAATATTGGAACATAAACCAGTTGAAATATTGGAAGACTTTTCAAAAAAAAAAGTTGAAATATTTGAATCAAAATAACTGTCACCACCGATCCTTTGGAAATTTAATTCGACGACAACAGAAAAGGTTCAGAAAAAATATTGCGCATCTTAATCCACATAATTACATATCAATTTATAGCGAAGGTTTCTATTTTTTTGATTGAATTGATATAATCAACATATGTTCTAATACCATATGTTGAACAATTCTGTAAACATGTAATCCAAAACAAATATAATCGTGTATTTGATTTGTCAGTAACCATGTAGAGGGGAGATGACATCCTCTTGAGGATGATCGAATTCTCGTTTAGGGTGTATAACTAGGATGACTTAGGTGTCTACAAGAACCCGTGAATTCTAGAGACTGAGAGGAACAAATTAGTGTTGTGATTAGTTGGTGATTCATTCATTTTGTTTTTAATACTCTCTAGTTATCTCTATTTATACGCCCAATGAGGAATCCTATTTCAATAGTAAGGCTAATTACATCCATTCAATAAGTACCACTTAAGCATATTCTTATACTTCGTTTAGGGTGATTATTTAATAGAATATAAAGATATATTGTCACACCCGGGCGTGCGACCATTCAGTTGGTACTTGTTTTGAGTAAATACGCAGCGGAAAAACCTTTGTATTTATTTATTTGATATATTTAAACCACTCGTCATGTAATTAAAAACATATATTTATAAACGGGGAATTAAACACCCCTTTAATTCATACAAAACGTTTCACATATATATGGTAATCAAAGCTTCTGTCTAGTGACAGTTTTACCAAATTTCCTCAGCCACGAGCTTCCTTAGCGCCTAGGGAATCGTCCTCCTTTCAGCACTATCACTATTGTCATAATTATTCAAGATTACCTGAAAAACGTTTTGAAAATAATACGTCAGCGAAAAGTTGGTGATTAACATTTAGCAGACACTAAACAATTTTAAGTATGAATAGCACTAAAGCCATTTAACCATATTTGTGTTAGTAGCCTACACATTCAGTAGGACTATGATCAACCCGTCATATCCTGAGTGTACAACCACTGCACACACTGGCATCTTTGCTAAGGTAGGTTTACTACTCGGGTTTTTGCCCAAGTTTTATGTATTTTTTTTTATCTTGTTTTTTATAAAATCGGATATCCGTTTCACTATTTGAATCCGTATCCAAAATTTTCGGATATCCAAAATTCGGATAATCTGATCTTGCACACCCATAATTATAATACACTAGCTTAGAATCCAGTGTGTGGCACATTTTGAATATATATGATGATTTGTGAAAAAGAATGAAAATTGGTTACTGGGTTTTTTTAACCCCGTTCAACCAAAATTAACTGAACTAAACAATTCATATTTTCATATAATTCTAGCTTTTATATGATTAGTTCATGTATTTCATAATCCCAGCTATCAACTATTGGCTGTCACAAGTCCCAACTTTAAAAATCATTGTTGACGATCCTATCTTTTAACTTATTATCCTTTAGCGGTCCCATACTAAGTAGAAGTTAATACAGTTAGTTTTTGTTTGAATATTCTGTCGTCATCATCATCATCATCATACTCAGTTAATCCCAACAATAGCAAATGCTAAGGTAGGGTCTGAGGAAGTTAAGATGTAGACAACCTTACTTCTACCCCATGGGAATAGAGAGACCGCTTCTAGTGAGATCCCCAACTTAATAGTAGTTTTGTATCAAGCCTTAGACATAAGGCATATAACACTTAGCAATCGGGACAAACTCGTTTGGTCCATGTACCTTTTGTCTTTTGGCTATCAACGTCACCGCCTATGCATGATTAACTGTACACCATTTTTAACGTTATTTTCACGAAATTAGTAAAATAATGTTAAAATTAGTGCAACTTTACTTTTGCCCCCAAAAGCCACACATATATACATTATATGCGTACAACCGTAAGCGAGGCCGTGCTTGAATATTCGGTAATAATCAATATTCCTTTGTTTTGCTTGGTCCCATATTCCTTGAATTTAAAGATTATATCATTTCATTTTGTTTGAATATTCGGTAATAATCAATATAAATAGTATAGATTATATGTACTTTCTATTGTATATAATATAGTAACATATAGACATGTGAACTAACAATTTATTCCTTGTTCAAAAAAATTTTACACCCAAACTTATAGACCCGAATAATGCACAAGTTTATTGTATTGAGCTAGTTTTAGCTAGGCCCAATTTCATGGCTAACCTACCCATAAACACCCGTTATGGATATTCGTTAACTGACATCTCAGTTATGGTTATGGTTTAATTAAGCCAAAATCAACCCATGCACACCCCTATGTTTACTCATATATAACAATTAACACATATTACATCAATGGAGAGAACTAAAAATGTAATTTATTTCTTTGTAACAGCAGAACTTAAAATACTTGATAGTTAATTGTTTGATCATGAACACCTAACTTGTTATTACTCTTTGGTGACTTTGGTCAATGAAATGACAACATTATTATGCCTTGCTTTCTTCTTACAGAGATGTTCGGCCACATGGTTTCCATACTTATAAAATAGCACGTCCATTAAGGAACTTCCAAAATGAGAAATCAACAAGGGCTCCATAATAGCTCTTATAACTTTTGTTGTGTTTTTCCCATGGACGTAGGCAAGCTCTTTGGAATCTTTCGTACTAATGTAATCAGGGTCATGCGGATCCCAGTTGACTTCAAAAGTGCTCATGTCATCAATTGAAAATGACCCCTGATATTGAACAATGTTCATAACTTCTTCTTCACTTGGAACATAACATGGGAGATTGAATGAGATAATATCTGCTTCTTGAACAAGTCCCTATAATATTTGTTCACGTGTAGAATGGTTAATTTTGATGGAAATCGGAATATGGTAGCTAAACAAAAGTCTTGATACCTCTTTGAGCATGTCGATAAGTGACTGTTCGAGTAGATCCCACAGGGAGCAACAATCATCAGCAGTTGGATCAACTAGACTTCGACAAGGTAATGTTAAAACCATGCGTCCACCATATACTAATTCCGCATAACGCATTTGTAAGAACTTCATAAAGTCATTATGAAATTGCTTTCTGTATGCTTCAATAATGTTTGGAGGACTTGTTTTTGTTATGTATATATTTAATGAATTTCTTTCAAGGCCTTCAGGTACCTATCACATGAAACTAGATTTGTCATTCAACATAACAACAGTTTTATGAGGACTAGTACACATGTGCACATGACACATATGTGTATTTAATATTTATTAGTTTTTATAGTGTGACTAGTTTTTATATTTAGCATATGATAACTATAGAGTTAAACATAATGTAAACCTGAGAAAGCCATTGGAGGCTATAAGATGAGTGAACAAGGTGCAAACTTTTGTCAGGAAAAAGTCTAGCATAGAAAGAACCTGGAACACCGTAAACAAAACAAGGACCAAAATTTTCTCCTTTTTCGATAACAAGCTTTGCATAAAAATCAGGTAAGTGTTTAAAAATGGTATTGAAATCATTTCCAAACAGGTCATTTAAGCACACTTGGATTTGTGGTGGTTTATGATTATATTCATAGCACACCTCCTGGACTACATCAATGATGTTAGATGTAACCAGTAGTGTATTTGTGCCAGATGAACATCCTAAGTCTGCCATCATAAAGAAATGATTGAAAACATCTTGATTGGCCATGCCCTTGATTGTATGCTTTAAAATTGATGATGCCTTCCGTATTGCAGTTTCCTGCAACGACAACATGTAAGTCAAGGCAGTTCATGTTCAAGTATTTTTTTTTGGGGGGGGGGGGGGGGGGGGGGGGGGGGGGGGGTTGGACCTGAAGAAGGGAGTTGCTAGCATAGCTTGATTCTCCATCACCACTATTCATGTGTAGGAGGTTTACTAATGCCATGCTTATTTTTCGGTCATTCTCTTCTACTACAACGTGACCTTTTAAAGCCGCCACAAGTGACCACGTCATCGACCTTTTTTTCCAACTCCCCACATGCTCCATGATTTCCCGTCTAAAACAGTACCAACGTCTAACAATTATAAGAATATGAAAGCTAAAGAGAAGATGATAGATATATTATCTTGTGTCATTTGGATGGTGACACATACACAAAATGACCTCCATTTGTAAATATTATATTGGGTTGGCTGAATAGGAAAACGGGGTCGAAACCGTATTACCTAAAAAATTCTACACCGATACTATATAATCGGAAGTTCTGAGCGAAAATTCAGGGGAGGTGGTCGCCCCTTCAAACCTACGCCACTGCTATCTACAATGGGTTCCTTATGGGTGTTGAAGTAGAGTGACATGCCGTTCAGATGGAGTAGGAGAGTAACAAACTTCACTAGTTTCCAAAATAAAAATTTGTAAGGATGAATTTTTAACGGTGGGATGAGAGACGCGGGAGGAGGTTGGTCTGTCGGTGGTTTTTGAGGGAGTGCTGAGGTGGAGTTCAAGGCCCTTCAAAATTGTGGAATGGTAAAAATCCCCCAAACAGTCAAAATAAAAACACTTATAAGAGGGGGCAGGGCATCGACAACAAACCCTTCACGGGTAGGCGTGCGGCTTTCCGTTTCTTCTTGCCGCTATGTTTGGAGGTGGGTACTTGTGGGTAGGTGTTGCCAGTGTTTTGATGGTTCTAGGATACTTTGGGATGAAATTGGCATGACAGTGCAGGATTAGATGGGGTTGGGGTGACCCTTCCACCCTAAGACTATACGGTGTTGACATGGGGTGAAAGGGGCATAGAGCAACATGTGACAACCACGTCAGCATAGGGGCAATTCCCCTCCAAAGGCCAAAAATATGTGGGGTGGCGGTACACATATTAAATTCATGAATTGGAGCTATTAAATCTAGAAATATATGAAAGTATGAATGATTGTGCTTTGTTAATTTTGGTTGAAGGAGGGGACAAAAATACCGAAAACCATTTTTGTTAATTTGGTTTTCAGTTAATTCAGTTTTTGGTTTCTTTTGGTTAGTTTCGTTTGTTTTGGGTTAACGATTTCAATTATTGCTCGCCCCAAGAGACTGTTAATTACATAACATATCCAAGTTTTTAATAAAAAACTATTTGAAATACTAAACTCACATTAAATAGAATAAAATGCTCGTTTTTATAGCATATTTTTTATAAAAAAATATCAACATACAAAAAGGTTACAGTCATTTTAAAAATTATTGGGTAGTTACTTTTTTGTATGGAGATGAAATTAAATACTAACTAATTATTCATAATGTGGTTAAAGGTGAGAGAATTAAAATGTAATTAAGATGAGCAAATTAAAGTGGTAGTTTTTAAAAGACTAATTACTCACATTTTAAGATTATACTTGATACATTAAACTTAATAATGATCTTATCTTTTGGGTATCTTAAAAACCATTTCCAAATCGATTATGATATCTATAAATCTATCATAATATAGTATAAATATGTAGATGCATTTCTATTCCTAGAGTAATCTCCAAATTCAACAAAACCATTAAGAATCATTATTGCAAATTTTATATACCAACTTAATACATGACTTTTTTTGGTGCTCACAAGTCAGAAATATGAAAATTGAATGTTTGTAAAAATCATCATTTATAATATAGGCAATAAGTTAAACTAGCTATGGCTATATATTAAAAGCTTGTTGACTATTAGGCATAAATACATAATTATATATAGGGAAGGGATATTATGGAAACCCATTCTTAGATGGTAAACCTTGGAAACTCCATCACATCCATTCATTTAGGTTGATCAATGGCCCATATTTAAAGTTGATTTTTGATTTAATAAAATGGTTGAGTAAAAGTAAAAAAGGAGATAAAAGGGTATAATAGGAAATCTAAAAACTTTTCTTTTTCTCCTTTCTTGTCAGACATCACCTCTTCCAACAACATCATCCCTCTCTCCTCTCTCCTCTCTCCTCTCTATCTTCTCCAACTCCATTCAACCTACTCTTCATCTTCTCCAAGATAAACAACCTTCACCCAATCTTTCACAATAACAATAAAACCACCACGACCGACAAAAATCCCCACCGGTCACTGTCGTTTGTCCTCTTAATCTACATCACCATCATCATCACTAGAAACCCCCAAACCGGAACCCTAGACCAGTGCCATCCCCTTCACCGAACCCGCCGCTGACGTCTAGGAGCCGGCGTAACAGGGAGCAGTATCTTTCTATCTTTACAGATCTGATTGTGAGTAAGGGAGTTTGTGGGTGTGTAGTTTGGGAGTGGTACCGGATGAAGGGGAAGGAGAGCCGCCATGGCTCCTCCGGAGCTGGGTCGTGAACGACGGCCGGTGACTACCGGCTTCTTCTTCTTGTTAGCTTTCCCTTTCTCTCTCTATACTCGGTTTTCTCTCTCTCTCTCTCTCTCTCTCTAGAGTTTAGTGTATAGTGTGTTTATTAAGATTTGGGATAAGTTAAATGGATTAATAAGGTGGGTTGAGGTTTTCAAATGGGGACACGTCTGGTTATTGTGAAAGCCAGCAAATGGATTTAGAAGAGGTGATGTCAATACATGGGGAGGACATGCGTCCTCCCTAATGACTCACCCAATTCACCGGACGGGTTCGTTATAAGATATCAGTTTGGTACTGCCTCGTATGCTCGTGTATAATAATTTGTCAAAATAAATATATATAACGTTCTCAGTTTCGGTGTTATAATTGTATATTTCTAAATAATATTACTCGGACTTTCGATATGTGTTGCTGCCCACAGTCCACTTTAATTTTTTTGTTAACATGTGTTAATAACAGAATGTGAACCATAAAAATAAACGATATGTCTAAATGACGCGTGGTTTGTAATATATAATATATATTAACATGTGTTAATAACAATCTATTAATAGGGAAAAAGGCGCTTGTTACGAAGAAGACAACCGTAAAGTCAAAAAAGGTCAAAGTGACATGTGGCGGGGAAGGTAGTGACTATGGAAGTAGTTAACATGTGTTACCTGTTTACATGTGTAGATATTTATATTTGTCAACAGGTGTTAAGACCATTACATCATTTACAGGTACGAGCAAGCAGGTTAGGGTGCGTAAGCGGAAGAAAGCGACGCCTGCTGATGGTGAACAACCATTAGATTTGGGACGTAAGCGCAAGAAGTCGAGGAGGGACGATTTCCCAACGCTTAAGACACGTTCATCTCCTGTGCAATTTTTTAGATGTATTTCATTGTTGTCATCTGAACAACAACTAACTGTGAAGGTTATAGATTAAAAAAAGGAACAACGCAACTGGGAACAGTAGATTAGATACTGTCTGTGCACATCATTTTTTACGTGTATGAAAAAGGTTGTATTACTGTTAAGGTTCCTGTAACTAACACTTGTTAAGCTGGTGTTTAGTTATGTCTACCGTATAAGTAACACGTATCAACCACGTTGACTATGTTGACACGTGTCAACCACGTTGACTATGTTCACACATGTTAACACATGTTAACACTTTTAATATATCAACTATTGTTTTTTTACTACCAAGTATCTGATTTGAGCCACATTTGAAACCATTAGATAACACGTGTTAATGGTTTTTAATATCTCAACTATGTTTGTTAACTCATGCGGATAATATAAATTTGTTAACATGTGTTACTGACTGAAAAATCTGGCACTATGACATCGGATGATCTGTTGTCTGGTGTCGACTGATAAACGTCTTAACATGTGTTAAAAATCATAGTTGAAAAAATCATGTGTTAAAAATATTATTATAATGGGTCATGTCACACCCTCTCTCATACTTTTTGTTTAAGAAAGTATTATTATAATGGGGCAAGTACAAAATAATGTGTTAATGTTGCATACGAGGGTAACATGTGTTAGTTGGTCATAAAGGGCTAACATGTGTTATCTAATCTGATAAAGTTAAACCTGTTGCCCCCATATACCCATGAGAAGATCTAACATTTGTTAGTATGTGTGGTGTGGTAACATATGTTAAACCTGTTGCTCATATACCCCTATAGTTTTCACTTCTTAAGTTTACTAAGAAAATAAAGCACACAAACTATTAACACACGTTATTACAAAGTATCATTACAAACTATTGAACTGCATGGAAGGTTAACATGTGTTAGTTGGTCATAAATGGCTAACATGTGTTATCTAATTTGATAAAGAAAATATTATTATAATGGGTCATGTCACACCATCTCTCTGCTCTCTCCTACTTTTTTTTAAGAAAATATTATTATAATGGGTTATGTCACACCCTCTCTCATACTTTTTGTTTAAGAAAATATTATTATAATGGGGCAAGTACAAAATAATGTGTTAATGTTGCATACGAGGGTAACATGTGTTAGTTGGTCATAAAGGGCTAACATGTGTTATCTAATCTGATAAAGTTAAACCCGTTGCCCCCATATACCCATGAGAAGATCTAACATTTAGTGGTGTGGTAACATATGTTAAACCTGTATCATTTGTCAACCCTTTTTTGACTTGCTTACCACTATAGTTTTTACTTCATAAGTTTACTAAGAAATAAAATATATAAACTATTAACACACGTTATTACAAAAGTATCATTACAAACTATTGAACCCAAGAAAAACTTACCCATGGCATTCAAATGAACTGCGTGGATGGTTAACATGTGTTAATGTTGCATAACAGGTTAACATGTGTTATTTGGTACATGCGTTAGTCGGGGCCCAAATGTGAACATCAGTACCAAATAACACATGTTAACATATATTGCTCGCGAGTGACTCTGCTCGTTTGCACCCCTCGAACAAAACCCAAATAACACATGTTAACCTATGAATTATGATGTTATATTATTTTTACTAACACACTCCACACTATACTAATTCAAATAAAAGAAACTTACATCAAAACTAACCCAAGAAACAAAGAAAACGTTATTAAAAAGTTTTTCTACATATTTTTCTCGGCTTCCTTCGACTTCGTTTGTTAACATATGTTAACCAGTGGTGGTCTTCGTTATCAACTGCAAAACAATAAATGAGATATTAACCGGTGTGACCAACTCATCTTTTAACATACTAAGTATCATTACTTATTAACACGCGTTATTACAAAGTATCATTACAAACTATTAACCACTTTAACAAAATAAATCTAGTAACTCTATACATTGAGTACAAAAAAGAAAACGTTATTAAAAAGTTTTTCTACATATTTTTCTCGGCTTCCTTCGACTTCGTTTGTTAACATATGTTAACCAGTGGTGGTCTTCGTTATCAACTGCAAAACAATAGATGAGATATTAACAGCAGTACCAAATAACACATGTTAACCTATATTGCTCGCGAGTGTCTCGGCCGTTTGCACCCCTCGAACAAAACCCAAATAACACATGTTAACCTATGAATTATGATGTTATATTATTTTTACTAACACACTCCATACCCGACCCAAAACCCGTCGGGTATTTGTCGGGTATCGGGTTTACCTACGGGGTCGGGTTTTGTAACACCCCGGTTTCCGACCCAAAAATTTTCGCGCTTAAAGTATTATAACGAATAAATAAATCATAGATAGTAATGAATACTTAATGCGAAACCAAACTTAAGAACTGAATAACTATTTTTGGTAAGATAAAATAAACATTGTATACGAAGGCTAGTTGCGTAACCGAGCAGATACTGGAAAACGAACTAACCATGACTAATTAGATTAGTCACATATGGGACACTTGTCCCCTTTTATATTCTCACAAAACATATCACACATACAACAATAACCAGAGAAAAAGAAGAGAGAGGGAGAGAGGAGGAACTAGAGAGAGAAAGGAGGCGGTGGTCCTTCTCAACCCACGGTGGGAGTCCGGCGACATCACCCACCCTTTTCCATACCGATTGCACCCTGTCAAGATCGAGAGAGAAAGAGAGAGAGAGAGAGAGAGAGTCGAGTTGCAGAGAGAGAAAGAGAGAGGGAGGGCAGCAAACCTGTTCCGGCCATGGTCTCTGGACAACTGAACCTGTTCCGGCAATGAGCGAGCAGCAACAGTGACGGAAGATGGATGGCAGCGGTTGGGGTGTCTTAGGGTCCCGATCCCGGCGGAGCTTCGGCGGCCATAAACCTCCACCCCACCACCACCTTCACCCTACCCCCATTATTATTATTATTATTACAACGAGGAGAGAGAGAGACAAACGGAGATCACGAGGCCCGATTGAGTCAGATCTGATGATCGGTAAAAGCAACAATAAACCCTCTTCTTGTACTAATCTGTAAGATATGATTATTAGGAATTGATGGATGATTGTTGTTGAGGGTTTATTGTTAAGATTGGGTGTAGTGATGAAGGAGGCAGAGGTAGAAGGTGATTTGAAGTGGTTAGGTTCAAATGAATTTCCATATAGAGAGAGATAAGATAAAGAAGACTAATCTGACAAAAAAGAGAGATGTGATGTTTAGGGGAAATGACTATCCTACCCTTGTCTTATTATTATATTGATTTTGGATTGTGGTGATGTGGCTTCATTATAGCCACATATTGGGTTTCTAAGGTTTACTATCTAACAAGGGTTTCTTGTAGATACTCATACTATAATTTTATATATATATATATATATTAAAAGTTGGAAAATCTTAGCTTTAACGCTGTGTTCCTGAGTTAACTTAAGAGGGGAAAAGAAAGGAAATGGAAGGAAAGAAAAACAATGTTTGTGTTCCTGAGTTTTTTTTAAAGGAGGGAAATGGAAGGACAGAATGGAATGTGTGTTTCAGAGATTTTTTTTTTCTTTTTTTTTTTTTTTTTTTTGAAAGTAAAGGAAAGGAAAAGAGGGGAAAACTAAGCATTTGTGTTAGACTTAGTAAAATTGTATAAAATGAACATTTTCATTCTATGGGAATATAAAATTAGTGTTGGAGCATTTTGTGTTAGAAATAACCAAGTCTTGGTGTTTAAAAATACAAAAGTTACTTTATAAGTTCCAAACAAAAATATGTAGAAATTTAAAAGATGATTAATTTCAAGTAATACATATTGTTGGGGATTTAAGAAGAATAATTCAATATATATTTTGGATGTAGGAAAAATAAAATAATATTACGTCGGCAAGTAATTATTCCTACAAAAATTATATATGAACAACTTATATTATTCGGGATGCGAGAATATATAAATACAAATGATCGAATATCGACGTAGTTATACTACGAAGTATTAACAGACAAAATGTGAAATGGATGGATAAATATATATTGTATAACTTCCTACAAGATACGTAGATATGATATTGCGTCAAGTGTGGACAAGAAAATGTGTATTTTAAGAACTAAAATATGTAAGATTAATGATGAGTGAAAAATGTGTAACACCTTCCTAAGGGTTGGAAAAGTATTCACGGGAGAGTTAACATTAAATAATCTTTAACGATTACACATTTAAAACTAAGTGAAGTATGTAAACTTGAGAATGTAAAATATGTTGTCGAATCGACAAGATCCTAATATATTTATTTAATGGAAAAATAAATATATTGTAAGGTGAGTCGAGTCGAATGTTGAAAATGAAATATCGATAGACAAGACCCTAGTATAATTATTTAATGGGAAAATAATTATATAGTAAAGTGAGTCAAGTCGAGGATGGTGTAATACGAGTTAATTAATATGGAAATATAAGTGTACGTAACTTATAACAAGGGTAATCCATCACCAACAGACCTAGGACATACGTTTAGTTAAACGGGAAATTGTATGTAAATAGTGGCGTTGGGCGTAGGATGTACAACTTGCCGGAAAACACGCGCTATAGACTTAGTGACTTATGCGCACTAGGACGTTCGTAGGTGCTTGACATCGGACTTGCTATTCTCTACTATTTGATTGCACGTTGTACTTCAGGTGAGTTTCACGACCCCTTTTTACTGTTTTCTTTTGGGGAAAGATATGTTTGTCAAATATTGTTACATGCCCTTCATCAAAATCATACATGGACTCTTGTTCCTCGTCCATCTTCTACAAATATTGTTGGCTCAGAATGGGTTTATTACATCAAGTATCATTCGGATGGTAGTATTGAACAATATAAAGGTCGCCTCGTTACCCAAAGATTTACTCAGATTCCCGGTCTTAATTATTCTCATACGTTGGGTCCGGTTGTAACAGCATCAACAGTTCGTATTGTTTTGTCTCGCCCCGTTTTGAATCAATGGAAACTCCATCAATTGTATGTTAAAAATGCCTTCTTAAACGACAACCTTACTTAAACTGTTTATATGGAGAAACCACCTAGATTTACTGATTCACGTTTTCCTAATCATGTGTGCAAACTTTCTAAAGCTTTGTATGGTATTAAGCAGGCGCCTCGTGCATGTATTCAATGTCTGAGCACCTTTCTTGTTTCTTCTGGGTTCATCTGTAGTCGGGCTGACACTTCCTTGTTCGTTTACAATAAATATTCTTGCCTTATGTATACGTTGATGATTTGATTCACACTGGCAACAACGATTCCGATATCACCACCTCTATCTCTCGTCTTAACCATGAGTTTGCTATTAAGGATCTCGGTTCTCTAAATTATTTCTTGTGTATTGAATTTGCATACACTAACACGGGCTTGTTTCTTACTCAGTCGAAATATACTCAAGAAATTCTTCATCGTGCTGAGTTGTATGATGCCAAACCAGTCAGCATCCCCTTGGCTCCTCATGAGTCCTTCCCCGTTGATGGGTTATGTGAGGCCGAAAGGATCACATCTTTATAGTTTATTTTGATAGTTTTATGTTTGTTTGATTGTAGAATCACCCAGAGTTAGATACAATAACGGGAATGATGGAAAAGAGGAACAATATATATATATATATATATATATATATATATATATATATATATGATTATAGTATTTATAGTTGATGTTATAAGTCGAATTCAATCGACATGTTCATATTTTGTTAGTTATTTGAAATAAAGATCTATTCGAGTTTGATTCAACTCATTTTATTTTTAACCATTTGTACCCACATTATCCTACCTATACCCAAAGCCCAAAACCCATAAGACCTTATCATATATATATGTGCATTTTTACATACTAGTGTGATTTCTTTACAAATTTATATTAACAAGTTTCAAGTTTGCTTTGGAATGAATAATACTAGCACATTTTATGCTAGTCCATATATGATATCAAGAGAAGCGATGTGATGTGAGGCCGAAAGGATCACATCTTTATAGTTTAATTTGATAGTTTTATGTTTGTTTGATTGTACAATCACTCGGAGTTAGATACAATAACGAGAATGATGGAAAAGACGAACAATATGCTAAAATGATGATTTTACGAGCCTTGAACGAGAGCATATGAGTCGGAACATACATCGGCAAGCGAAACAGATGAAAACGTTGATGATAACGTATTTTTCGTGCATAAACCACCTACGCGGACCGCGACAGATTAATTAAATCTGTAGCGCTCCATGGCGTGTTCCAATAATTCCAGAATACTTTATTCCCTCGCGGAGCGTGGAGGATTTAATTAATCCTATGCGGTCCGCGACGCCTTGCAAATGTGTAGGATCGACACAAGAATTGAATACCATGCGCGTATCGAATCGAGGGCGGAATCAACGACCCGGTTAATTGTTATAGGTGGGTGTTTATGGATAAGATAATAATAATAATAATATGAGAGCACACACACAAAAACACACACAAAGGATTGCACTTGTATTGGAATGGGTAAAAGTTTGGCAAAAATTACAAAATGACTAAGGCAAGGGGTATTTATAGTAGAACTTATATAACTCCCTATATTGCACAATTATCACTCATATATGTAGGGGTACATGTATGAATCTCATACATGTGGGGCAAATGTATGAGATAACTATGTAACATATAAAATCCCTAAAATACCCTAAGCCTATATAAACACTATAATGCAATCCGATAACATCTAAAATGCTATACAATCATGCCTACGACATTTATGAACCGATCACTAGCTGGGGACATACACGAAGTGCACTAACAGTCTCCCCCTTGGACCTAGCTAGTGATCTGCAGACTTAGCCAGTCACTGAGCTAGGGATGTCTTGAAAGACGTTCACAGGCTTCCCCTAAGGTCTAGCTAATGATCTTCGATCATCAAGTCTTCAAGTCTTTGACATACACTGTAGTGCACTATCAATCTCCCCCCGAATACTTAAATACTTGCTGATTTGAGCTTTGGTCGGGGCTACATGAGATCTCATCTTGATCTTCGATCAGCTTCGATGACTTGGGAGGAATCAAGAAACCTCTACTGTTTTGATTGACGATTTTGTGATGAAGACAGATCTACAACATCTAGACTTTCATTTATCGATTCTCATCTTCTTCAGCTTTGGTTGTTGGAGCACTACCACGGTCTGGTGTCTCTGAAGATGGAAAACTAGGTTCTTGCTGTTCAGGATGATCTTGTTGTTCAGGTTTGGGTCTTGTTCAGCGTCAAGCTTTGTCGTTTGAATCATGATGAGTACACTGGTTGTGTTTGATCCTGCATAAAAATTAATAAAAACTACATACAAACTACAACTTGTAATAGATACGACAAATAATCCGGACTCAATCAAATTCTTGAAGTTTATCATTCGATAAGCTTTCAAGATTTGTCCATTTTGACCACCATTTGGAGAAACGAAGCATTCTCCCCTGAACATTTGAATTCTTTCAAATTTCATCATGAACTTTTAAACTTGTCAATTTAAACCCTTTAATATATGAAAGTTGCATTTTGACCCTTGAATTTGAAAGACTTTATTTTATTGTGTTTCGGCGTTGAGTCTGAATTCCAATTGAAGAATTTAGTATTCCAACATCGGTTAATTGAAAATAAATCAAAAATAAAATCTTTTTGAGTTTTTCATAAATGCTGAAACTTAAAAAACAATGAGATGCACTAAGTAAATATATACAAGCATTCATCTTTTTGTGATTTTCTAGTAAGAGGATCATATCAGATTTTGAGAAAACTATTCACACCGTTGTTCTTTCAATTTTAAACTTTATAGACTGTGAGACTTGGCAATTGCTGATATTGTTGTCCACTTAAGATCACATGCAAACCGTTGTGCAATGCTTTATAATGATACTGATTAGGTGTGTTAATAACTAACTTGCCTATAGTTCCCACACACACGACATACTCCCGTATCAAAGAATTTGCACAAAGCTTCATCGTAACGCGTGATTATGTCGTAGTTATCCGTATATTACAAGGTACGAGGCACAGAGGTGGCAGGTCAGCAAATCAATGCTACAAAGCAACATGTGCACTTAACCAGGGTGAGGCTTATATCAATCATGATTTTCATCATAGATATGATACGATGCATTAGATATTCTTTGATCATCGTCATACATTATAAGTTCCTCATTCGGTAGCTTGGGATTTGGCATTGTCGGCTCTTTTAAGATACCCTAATTGAATCTAGGTCCGTAAATCAAACTATGGAGTAGGATCACCTGATGATGAACCCTCTGAAGAATTTACTGATTTAGGTCTCCAAACCTGCTTGATTTTATCTTTCACAAACTATGGTTTTGCAGGTTTGGGTTTAGCCTTAGGTTGAGCCTTTGGATTGCCCTTGGGACTAGCCTTAGGGTTTTTCTTGGGCTTCAAGACCTTAGGTTTTACAACTTTCTCAATTCTTGGCTTTAGAGTTTCAACAACAATTCTTTGTTTTCTTTTAAATGGGTTTGGTCTCTCATTTTGATAATAATTATCATAAAAATTTTGTTTTGGAGAGCCAAGCTGATTGTTGTTGTTTCTCGGGGGTCCATAACTACTAGCCTTCATCTTTCTCAAATAGGGACAATGAGATCTAATGTGTCCTACCTCGTTGCATTCAAAGCATGACCTCCACTCTTCATAGTATTCAGGTTCATACTGTGAATATCCCGAGCTATACTGAGAAGATCTTGGGCTAGAGTTTCCAAATCTAGTGGTACTTGATGATGCTTCATGGTCATGAGATCTAGGTGCACCATATCTTCGATCTTTTTGTTTAAAATACTCAAAATTTGATTGGTTTTCACAATGCTGCACATGATCCGTACCTCTAGATTTGACAAACTTAACTTCTTTAGTCTTAGGGACTGACTTGTTCTTCCCCGGCTTTTCTTTGGAACCCATTTGATTTTCTTTGACTGGTTCTGTTGGTTCTTTCGATTTTGATGAGTTTTCTGAGTAAAAGCTTGTGGTTTCACCTGTTGAGGTTTACCATCATGCTTTTTGACTTCAGGTTAAGGATCACATTCAATGTGATTCTCAAGTGGAATAACTGGTTTTAATCCTAAACCTGGTCTCTAAGATTCCTCATCAGAATCTTCATAATCGGTTTCGACCAACACATAATTCTCATCTTTAACAATCTCAGTTTCCTTGAACTTAGATGGGTCAGCAACAAGTGGTGTTGAGACAACAAATTTTGTGAGATTTGTCTCCTCTTGATGGATCAGTTTCTTGTTTATAAACAGATTCTTATTATGAACACTTGTTTTAAGATCTATCAAAGTAATTTGCACAATGGAATAAATGTAAAGTGTTCAAGTTAAAGCTTCACTTTTAACAGGAGTTATTACTCCCCCTTGAAGTATGAACTAAAGCAGTAAATGAGAATCTAAGACAGTTAATGAATAAAACAGTAAATGCTTCAAATGATTCTCATATATAATTGAAATTATAACTACACAAGGATTGTCTAATATAGTGGGAAGAACCCATCTATTTATAGACCAAGAGTATACGTACAAGAGAAGTATTGAAGCAATATAATATGTACAAATACTACAACAGGCTGTAACATTGGTACTTGAACAAAGACTTTAACAAAAGTAATATTAAACTAAACTACTGAAGTATAAGGCGGTTAGCAGCAAACTTTAAAATAGAGTTTTTGATGTTGAGGATAAAGCATTGACATCCAAAAGCCCTGAAAAAGGAGATAAGGGGCTTAATGCCATGAAGAATTTCATATGCAGTTTTGGAATGTCTCTTGGTGATTAGGACTCTATTTTGAACATAACAAGTTGTGTTGACTGCTTCAACCTAGAATTAAAGAGGTAGGCCTGAATCAGCTAACATAGTTCTTACTGCTTCAATCAATGTTCTATTCTTCCTTTCTACCACACCATTTTATTCAGGAGTTCTAGGAATGCTGAATTGTCTAACAATCCCTTTAGACAAACAGAATTCATCCAGCTTTTTGTTCCTAAACTCTGTCCCATTGTCACTTCTTATGACTTTGACAGAGAGAGAATACTGTTTCTCTACTTGTAGAATGAAGAACTTGATAATATCATCTGCCTCATCCTTGGAAAATAAGAAGAAGACCCATGTGAATTTTGAGTAGTCATCAATGATGACCAAGCAGTACTTCTTCTTACCAAGGCTCATGATTTTAACTGGCCCAAAAAAGTCCATATGGAGTAGTTGAAGACATGCAGTTGTTTTAGATTCTTCAATAGACTTATAGGAGGACTTATGTTGTTTTCCCTTAAGACAAGATACACAGTGTTCTTTACCCTGGTGTACTTTCAAGGGTAGACATCTGACCAAGCCCATTTTTGTGACTTTATTTATGGTTTTAAAGTTCACATGGCCAAGTTTCCTATGCCAAAAGTCTGTCTCTGAAGTTGATGCCTTTGAGAAGAAACAGGCAGTGTTGTTTATTACTTTGTCTTTTTCAATGTCCACTGCATAGACATTGCCACATCTTTTGGCAATCAGCAAAGTATGATCTTCAATAATCTTCTCTTTCAACTTCTGGCCTTCTGGTGATATGATCTTGCATGCTGTTTTGGTGAAAAAGGAAGAATATCCTTTATCACACATTTGTGATACACTAAGCAAGTTGTACTCCAAGTTTTCAGCCAGATTGACCATGTCAAACTACATTTTACCAGAGGATACATTGCCATATCCTAGCACATATCCCTTGGCATTGTTCCCAAAGGATACATATCTGTAACACCCCAACCGATGGCGGAATCATCGAGGTGCCACGTAGTGACGATTGTTCAAAAGCTCATGGTACTAAAATGTAAATATTTATTGAATAATCAAAATTGTCTTACATGGAAATGGAAAATACATTGTCTAAATGAAATGTAAATATTGAGATAACAGAATTAAAATAAGGCACTAAATGTTCCTTGCTAATGCACTAGATCGAACTGCACCTGAAACATGTACAAAAATAGGTTTGGTCAACATATGAAATGTTGGTGAGTATTCCTAGATTTGATATATATAGTAGGTTAAAAAGTTATACAATTCAAGTGCAAGCTACAGTGCAAATATGTAAACTATGTATCATACAAATGAGCGAAATCAACCCTGTGACTGTATAATGTACTGTATGAACTGTAGTGTACTTATCCAATAAATGGATAAAAAGCTTAACACTGGCCACGGATTCTCCGATGAAAAAGGGGGAGAATCAATCTAGGCGGGTTGTCAATCCAAATAGCGCTATCCAATGTTAAGGTCGGCTTGTACCATGTTAATGATTTCACTAAGTACAAATGTAATCCACATGTAATGTCTAAGCATAAAGCACGTTGTAAGCAATGCACATAGTACTAGAATTGTATTGTAAAAATGTAAACTTGTATTTGAAATTGTAATAGTGTACATGTAACACCCCAAAAATGTATAAAGGCAAAAAGGGGTAGAAATACTCACAGTTCACGTAATAACTTGGAATTGGACTAGGACAACGAAATATGAATTGAGATTGCTCCCAAATGATCAACCTAAAGTATTCGATAATGTGTAAGGGAAATAACTCTAGGATATATGTATTTCTAGGGCTTCGAATTTGGGGATAAATGCTTATTTGATTAATTAATGAATTGTTTATTAAATATATGAAATTTCATAAATAAATAAATAAAAGTCTCTTTGTAAAATCTTAAGTTGAATATAATCCTAACATAAGGTCTTGAGTATGAAAATAATTTTTATAAAATTATTTTCTTGAAAATAGAATATTTAATCTAATTATTTCAAGTTGTCAAAATATGATTTTTAATATCTAAAAATATTAAAATCAAAGAATTTCTGAATTAAAAATTGTATTTCAGTTCTAGATAGTTAGAAATAATTTGTATAAAATTTTGGTGCAAAAATATTGAAAAATGAATTTATTATGAATTAGTTATGATTAAAACTAACAAAAATTAATTAAAAATACTAAATAAATGATTTTTCAGAAATAAAAATCATTTCTGAAAAGTTTAATGTTATAAAAACTTAGGGTAATTTTTGTGGAAATTTATAAGATCGTTTTGATATTTTTATAGATTTTTATAAATAAAATAGAATAAACTTGATTTAATTATTATAAATATTAAATAAATAAATTTTTGAAAACTAAAAATTATAAGTGAAACTTTTTCATCCGATTCACCTTAGATAATTTTTGTAGAATAAATAAAAGAGTTTTGATAATTTAAAATGAATTTATAAAATTATATGTATAATATATGCTTATTTGTAACAAAAAAACAAAGAAAGGAACAAAAACAAAAAAATAATAATCCAATGCTGGGACTCGAACCCGCGTGGATTGAGGATGAAACACCAGACATAACCATCTGATCTGTATGATCAGTTGTGTTGTTTCTTGTTTTTAAAAATATAAATAACATAAGCCAACCTAGTGTTCTTCCCCAAATTAACATCAATCGAGCCCTAGGTTTTCAATTGAACAATCCACCCAACATTAACCCAATTAACCATAGGGTTAATGTTGTGCATCAACTGAATAATGAAACCCACAAGAAAAATCGTACTTACAATTACGTTTTTGATACAGAATCGATCGGTCAATAAAAAGTCAAACTCGAACAAGGGCTCCAAGAACAGAGATTATTATGAAGAATTGGGGGTTGAGGAAGAGTGGGTGGCGAGTTGAGATGGTCCAGTAACGTTCAATTTATAGGGAGATGGCTTGGTGCTCGAATTGGCAAGCTTTGACCCGTTTTAAAGAAATGACGCGTGATTTCGTTCAATTCGCGATTAATTGTTGGTCAAACATGGAAGGATTGCATCAGTCATGATGCGGGATTAACTAGTTTCCAAAAACCATTGATTTAATTAGGGTATTAGTTGGAAGATTCAACCAAGGCTATGCTTGGCTGTTGCTCGCGTATACAACAGCAGATATGGAAACAACTTTTGTTTTAAAGTATGTTTAAATAAATAATGTTCCTAAATCAAATCAGATATGATAGCATGGACTAGTGGTTGAGGCGTGGTGTGTGTGTCTAAAAGGTCACCGGTTCGAAACCCGGCTGGACCCTTTTATTTTTGATTAAAATGGGATAAAGGGAGGTGGGGTTGGGCCGAGGTTCAGTGGGCTCAGGTCTTGGGCCGCCTTAACTGGGCTGGCACAGTGGGCTTCAAAACAAAAGAAAGGAATAGATATGTGGGCTGCAGTAAAATCTGTTTTAACTATATATATTATTATTATTTTTATTTTTTTTTTTAAAACTGAAATATAATTATTATTATTATTATATAAAAAAATAATAATAAAAAGTGACGGATGTCACAGCATCCCCTACTTTTAGAAACTTCGTCCCGAAGTTATTTGAAACATAGGGTTATGGATGCTTGGGTAGAAATTAAAATAACTGTGGTTCGGAAAATTAAGGCACGACGTAAATTTATAGGTAACAGGGTGAATTGTTTCGAATGATTTGGATGAGAGGTTTGATAGATGTGGGTTACGGATTAGGTTCGTCTCGAATAGTAAGGAAAAATAAGAATCTAGTAAATCACTAAATTTCAAGTTTTAGGAATCCTATGATAATGTACGGGTTGACTACAGTAACACTAAATGAACTACCAAGTAAGCATAGCTTGTTCCTGGTCCGACTTCCAGTCTCACTTTCAATGCATCATTAGTGTTTGTATACAGGGTGTACCGCAGCTAACCCACCACACCTTTGATACCTCGAAAACGTACTGGACGCCTACCAAAAACTCTAATAGAATTTCACACTACCCTAATGTACCTGTAAATTCATGATTACGTTCCGGACCGGAATCATCAATTTACCTTACATTAAAGTTTTGCATCCTTCTATGACCCCACCGATTGTTGAGCAGGTTCGTTAGCCTCCACCAGCCGTGGAGTAGGTTGTAGGGCCTCTCCCGACTGTTTGAAAGGCATAGTGACCTCTACCAATCGTTGAGTATGTTCGATAGCCTCCACCAGTCGTGGAGCAGGTTGTAGGGCCTCTCCCGACTGTTGAAAAAGGCATGATGACCTCTATTAAGTGCAACAATTATTATTCACATAGATTGCAAATTGATAGCATGTTTATGCAAGCAAGTTTGTAAGTACTACAACCATTAAGTGTAAGTGTTATCATGAATAATTAAATGTTTTACGAGTATCATGAATAATTAGATGTTCAATGCGTAGTCAAATTAAAGGAAAAATCAAGTTTCATAAGCAATGATGTCTTCTTAGAAAAGCTCTGTAAGATCAAGTATCCAGTCTAAACGTTTCAAATAAATGTAAGTGTACGATTAAAATAAACGTAACCAATATGATAGATTACCAATTTGTGTTCGTACATAATAGTATGCAAGGAAATCTCTAGATGTTATATGCCTATGAGTATGTCATAATTGGGTACAAAATGATAATAAGATCAAGAAAATGAAAACACGAGTATCATGAATAGTCAAATTAAGAGGAAATCAAGTTTCAAAAAAATGATGTTTTGGAAAAAAAAATCCTGTAGAATCAAGTATCAGGTTTTTAGTAGTTTGGTTAGCATGGGTAACTAGCTCATGTGTGAGAAGGTGAAAGATATGAATTTAGTTCTTGAGAGGATGATGAAAAATCTTGAGGCAGAATCAAGGTTGTGAGAGATGGTGAATGTGAAGATAATTGATAAAGAGTTTATTTTATAGTATAGCAGTGTAAATTTTGGGGTTTGGATCAAAGGTTATAATCAAGTGTATAAGAAAACATGTTTGTGGTGTATGCCAAATATTGTAAAAATTTGAACAAGTTGAAAATGGGTGAGTGTTGATGGAGAATCTAGAGACTAGATATTATTCCAAAAAAATGAATATTTTCAAAATTTGGTTTTGTACATAAGGCAAAAGTTGTTAAATAGTACAAGCTAAGTAGGCTTTGTAACATAATATAGAAAATCGTTGGTTACGTCAATAAATAATCAATTGAATTTAAGTTTGAGGAAAATATGTACTTTGTAAAGTTACTAGGTAATACAACTAGTTTTAGAAATCTTTATTTGTGCTAAAGTATGAGGTTATAGTTTTTAAAATAAATAACATGTGGAGAAAAGAAATAATATGATTTGGGTAGGGTGTTGAATATTTAGAAAGTGACTAAGAGGGTAAGGTGAAGTGTGATTGTGAAATCCATAGATGGTTATGAAAGTATGAACTTGTAAGCAATATATGAAAATCGTGAAGTACAAAATATTGTATATGAATCGAGAGAGTATTATTGAAAAAGGCTTGCATAAAATGCTTGGAGTGCCCTTGTCTAGCTGTAAAGCCCAACAAGAACGTTGACTTTTCAAAGGAATTGAACCCAATGGTGCTCAAAGAAGACATGCTTTAGCCTATAAGTGGACACTCACTCCAGGAATCCCCAGGTAAGCATAACAGGTCCGTAAATGGATTTATGCGCTATGCTTGCCTATGCCAGAAAACCCAGTGTACAGGCGTCCACCCTTCCAGATTGCACGTGTCCTTATCACACTCATTAAAGTTCAACAACTTTGAAGAAGTAAAGTAAGAGTAGGCATTATGTCTAAGAGTGTCTTCATAAAAGGTATTGTTCCCGTTCCATGATGATGTAAGCTTTCCACTCTCTGTAGGACACCATCTCTATGCACCATGCTGAAAGATAAAAAGAATAGAGAGAGGGAAGAAGGGAAAGATAGAAGGAGGAAAGTAGGGAGGAATGAGGGGTAGGGTAATTTAGGAAATATAATGCATGAAAGTTGAAGTTAGGTTATAGTCTAGGCCTTTTTATCTAATAACCTAGTTCCCTATAACCATGGCTCTGATACCAATCTGTAACACCCCAACCGATGGCGGAATCATCGAGGTGCCACGTAGTGACGATTGTTCAAAAGCTCATGGTACTAAAATGTAAATATTTATTGAATAATCAAAATTGTCTTACATGGAAATGGAAAATACATTGTCTAAATGAAATGTAAATATTGAGATAACAGAATTAAAATAAGGCACTAAATGTTCCTTGCTAATGCACTAGATCGAACTGCACCTGAAACATGTACAAAAATAGGTTTGGTCAACATATGAAATGTTGGTGAGTATTCCTAGATTTGATATATATAGTAGGTTAAAAAGTTATACAATTCAAGTGCAAGCTACAGTGCAAATATGTAAACTATGTATCATACAAATGAGCGAAATCAACCCTGTGACTGTATAATGTACTGTATGAACTGTAGTGTACTTATCCAATAAATGGATAAAAAGCTTAACACTGGCCACGGATTCTCCGATGAAAAGGGGGAGAATCAATCTAGGCGGGTTGTCAATCCAAATAGCGCTATCCAATGTTAAGGTCGGCTTGTACCATGTTAATGATTTCACTAAGTACAAATGTAATCCACATGTAATGTCTAAGCATAAAGCACGTTGTAAGCAATGCACATAGTACTAGAATTGTATTGTAAAAATGTAAACTTGTATTTGAAATTGTAATAGTGTACATGTAACACCCCAAAAATGTATAAAGGCAAAAAGGGGTAGAAATACTCACAGTTCACGTAATAACTTGGAATTGGACTAGGACAACGAAATATGAATTGAGATTGCTCCCAAATGATCAACCTAAAGTATTCGATAATGTGTAAGGGAAATAACTCTAGGATATATGTATTTCTAGGGCTTCGAATTTGGGGATAAATGCTTATTTGATTAATTAATGAATTGTTTATTAAATATATGAAATTTCATAAATAAATAAATAAAAGTCTCTTTGTAAAATCTTAAGTTGAATATAATCCTAACATAAGGTCTTGAGTATGAAAATAATTTTTATAAAATTATTTTCTTGAAAATAGAATATTTAATCTAATTATTTCAAGTTGTCAAAATATGATTTTTAATATCTAAATATATTAAAATCAAAGAATTTCTGAATTAAAAATTGTATTTCAGTTCTAGATAGTTAGAAATAATTTGTATAAAATTTTGGTGCAAAAAATATTGAAAAATGAATTTATTATGAATTAGTTATGATTAAAACTAACAAAAATTAATTAAAAATACTAAATAAATGATTTTTCAGAAATAAAAATCATTTCTGAAAAGTTTAATGTTATAAAAATTTAGGGTAATTTTTGTGGAAATTTATAAGATCGTTTTGATATTTTTATAGATTTTTATAAATAAAATAGAATAAACTTGATTTAATTATTATAAATATTAAATAAATAAATTTTTGAAAACTAAAAATTATAAGTGAAACTTTTTCATCAGATTCACCTTAGATAATTTTTGTAGAATAAATAAAAGAGTTTTGATAATTTAAAATGAATTTATAAAATTATATGTATAATATATGCTTATTTGTAACAAAAAAACAAAGAAAGGAACAAAAACAAAAAAATAATAATCCAATGCTGGGACTCGAACCCGCGTGGATTGAGGATGAAACACCAGACATAACCATCTGATCTGTATGATCAGTTGTGTTGTTTCTTGTTTTTAAAAATATAAATAACATAAGCCAACCTAGTGTTCTTCCCCAAATTAACATCAATCGAGCCCTAGGTTTTCAATTGAACAATCCACCCAACATTAACCCAATTAACCATAGGGTTAATGTTGTGCATCAACTGAATAATGAAACCCACAAGAAAAATCGTACTTACAATTACGTTTTTGATACAGAATCGATCGGTCAATAAAAAGTCAAACTCGAACAAGGGCTCCAAGAACAGAGATTATTATGAAGAATTGGGGGTTGAGGAAGAGTGGGTGGCGAGTTGAGATGGTCCAGTAACGTTCAATTTATAGGGAGATGGCTTGGTGCTCGAATTGGCAAGCTTTGACCCGTTTTAAAGAAATGACGCGTGATTTCGTTCAATTCGCGATTAATTGTTGGTCAAACATGGAAGGATTGCATCAGTCATGATGCGGGATTAACTAGTTTCCAAAAACCATTGATTTAATTAGGGTATTAGTTGGAAGATTCAACCAAGGCTATGCCTTGGCTGTTGCTCGCGTATACAGCAGCAGATATGGAAACAACTTTTGTTTTAAAGTATGTTTAAATAAATAATGTTCCTAAATCAAATCAGATATGATAGCATGGACTAGTGGTTGAGGCGTGGTGTGTGTGTCTAAAAGGTCACCGGTTCGAAACCCGGCTGGACCCTTTTATTTTTGATTAAAATGGGATAAAGGGAGGTGGGGTTGGGCCGAAGTTCAGTGGGCTCAGGTCTTGGGCCGCCTTAACTGGGCTGGCACAGTGGGCTTCAAAACAAAAGAAAGGAATAGATATGTGGGCTGCAGTAAAATCTGTTTTAACTATATATATTATTATTATTATTATTTTTATTTTTTTTAAACTGAAATATAATTATTATTATTATATATAAAAAAAATAATAATAAAAAGTGACGGATGTCACAATATCCTTCTCTTTATTATGAAATTGATAATCAGGTACCTGCATCCTGTCATGTGCATTTAGCCTCCACTATCAACATACCAAATGCTATTTAGACCTCTGGAGACCCTCTGCACAAAAAGTAGATTAGTTAGTTTTAGGAACCCAAGCCATTTTGGCTTTGGGTTTACTCTTGAGAACAGGAATAGTATCAGTTTGTTGAGGACAAATTTTAGAAATCCATGTCTTTTTTACAATGGATTTATTTTTAAGAACAATGGTGGGACCTTGTTGAGGTTCACCATTAACTTTGGTCATTAGAAGTTTAACCATATTTATCAAATCTTTTACCTCAGCAGTTTGTGAAATTGCTGAAGGCTTTGGTCTAACTTCTGAAAAAGAATTTTGAGAGGAAGACTGTGGTTGAGATTTAGTTTTTCTCTGAGAAAAGGTTTTACTTGGTTGCTGTTTGATGGGATAGAAAGTGTTTCAAAATCTTGTCTGATATGTTTTCCCACAACCAGTTGTAAAATTTTCTTGTTATACTGATTTCCTTTTCTTTATCTACAAAATTATACTTTGTGGTTAAACAAACCACAAATTTCACAAGGTTTTGCCTTTCCTTTCAAATTTTCAGGAGTTTTGGTAGGTAAAGTAGTGACAATTGTTAATTTTTGAATTTGGTCATCTGTAGTTTTCAGGGTCTCAACTCCTGATGTAGATGAAACTACTGATGATTTAATGTCAATTGTTTTTACTTATGCAAGACTTTCTTTTTCATTTTTAAGAAAATTCTGATGAAAAGATGTGCAGTCTTTCATATCAGAAGTTTGATCCATCTTACTCCCATCATCAGCAGTTTTGGGAGTAAAATTAGTTAGTGATTCCGTGTGATTGTACCCTATGCCAAACTTAACATTTGATGCAGTTTGTTTGTTAAGCAGCATTTAGTAACCTCTACATGACTCCACCAAATTTTCATAATAAACCTTGGTGTCAGCAAGCTCTTTTCTTACATTTCCTAGGTTTTCAATCATGCTTTTTATCTGTGCTTGGGTTTCAATAGCATTATTTGTCAATTTAGAAATTTCTTTTGTTTTAGAAGCAAGTTTCTTTCTAAATCACATTTCGTTTGAGTGTATTTCTTTCAGAGTAATTGGCTTTGTCTTGTAGATGCACATTGGTCTCTCTTATTAAAGTAAATGATTCTTTGCATGATTTTGAGCAAAGTTTTAAAAGAGACTCTTTTGATACCTGTGATAAGGCAACATTAGAGGAGCATCCCTCAAAAGCCATTAAGGCAAAGTTCTTTCTGCCATTATCAGGTTCACCCCAGTTGATGTCAAACATTTTGTTGTCTGCATCAGGACTGCATTCTGTTGTGTCAAAAGGAAGACTACTCCAGTTAACATACCCATTTGTGAAAAAGACTTTGTTGAGTGGGTTATTGAGCTTGTGGAGGTTGTTGAGCAACAGGAATGGAAGGCATCTGTTGTTGGCTCTACTGTTGTTGAGCAGACATCTGTACATATTGTATTTGTGGCACATATTGGATTTGTGGAGCTTATGCCTGTACAAAATGTGCACTTCCTTGTGTTCCAAAGTTCCTATTGTAACTAGGGTTTGATTGGTTTCCAGACTGTGATTGGTTAAAGATAGAGCTTCTACACTCTCTAGCAAAGTGTCCCAACTTCTGACACTTATGACATCTCAGTTTTGATTTATCAAAACCAACTTTTGTTGAACTGTTCAGTCCTGGAAATTTCCTTCCTGACCTTTTATAAAATTTGTTAGTTTTTAATACTTAACATGGCCAGTTGCTGTAGTATGTCCATTTCCTCTAAGTCATCACTACTGAAATTTTTTAAATCATCCATTATAAAACACATGTTAACAGTAGTTTGACTGTTTTCTTCATTGTTAAAACACAATGGGTACCAATTAAATATGCAATGAACAATAGGGTATAAAATAAAATGAACAGTCTAATAAAACACAATGGACGACATACTAAAGACACAATGAACAGAAAACTAAAACACAATGAATACTTTTGAAAAAAAAGTCGAAAACCAAGTTGAGTAAGACACAATAGAGATAACGTAAAACACAATGAGTACCAATTAAATATGCAATGAACAATATGGTATAAAACACAACGAATAGTCTAGTAAACACAATGGACGACATGTTAAAGACACAATGAACAGAAGACTAAAACACAATGAATACTTTTGAAAAAAAGTCAAAAACCCAGTTGCGTAAGACACAATGGAGATAACGTACAACACAATGAGTACAAGTTAAATATGCAGTGAACAATAGGGGAAAAAAACACAATGAATATAGTTTAATAAAACACAATGGACGACATACTAAAGACACAATGAATAGAAGACTAAAGCACAATAAATAGTAGACTTAAACAAAATGAACAACATAATAAAACACAATGTACACCATAAATAAAAAACCCATTTGCGTAAAACACAATGGACAAAGTTAAATCATGTGTAGACTAAAAAAACATAAATAAAATATTTATAAAGCACACGTGCATACTATAACACAATGAACGAGCAAAAGACACAATGAAAAAGAAAACCCATTTAACACGGATTTTTTTTTTCAATTTTAATAATATATGTGTTATGATGTAACATAGAAATTAATGTACTATAATATCAGAAAACAACAATTTTAATCATGTTACTAAGAATGAAAATGTATATTTAGATGTGTGTTTGGATGAGGAGCAGAGCTAGAAACAACCACTATAGGGCGTGATTGGGGCGGCGGTCTTGAAGGTGTGACTTTTTTTTTAAATGAGTGGTTTTAACCTATTATGCTATTGATTAAAATAGAATTCCTAGTTTGAACATGATTAGTGACTTGTTTAGACATAATTAATGAATTACCTAAACACATTGTGCTTTTTTTTCCTATATGAACAAAAACCCACAAAAAAAATCATTTTTTTTTCGTTTTTTGTATAGCACTATGGTACTCGTTGGAAAGATAATAAAACGTTCGTTAATTTAATGTAATTATATTTTTTTTAAATATCATATATGAAAGTTATTAACGTTTTAAAATTGTGGGAGAAACATTAGAAATAAAAAGACTTTTGGATGGAAATAAAGTGTGTGTGTGTGTGTGGGGGGGGGGGGGATTTTCCATCTATAGTGGTGGAGGGGAGTGGCTTTTGTTTCACCTATGTGATCAAAGGTTCGATCCCCACTTCCATCATTTATGGTTTGGTATCCGGGTGAAGATCGAATACGGGTGGCGCCGATTCGAATTTGACGGGCGGCGAGGTTTTACCGAGTTCTATAACACTGTCGTGCCTTCGGGCGGGTGGGGCTCAGGTTTTCGCGCATCGGGAGAAGACGGGGGCTGCTAGAGGTCGAGTAGTCGATTCTTGGGCACGGTGCCCCGCAAGGATGGTTGCCACACAGTTGTTCGCCGATCAAAAAAAATAAAGTGGGGGATGCCACGTTGGATACCTAAGGGGGGAGGAATCGAGGATGACAATGCAGGATTTAGTGATTTGGTTTATAAATATTTATGGAATATAGATTTTTAATATATGCATTTCGGATGCATCCGGTGCACTGACCGGATCTAGCCACACCACTTCCTCCGACGCTAACGCCTCATCTTTTTTGAAGTCCGCTTGAGCTAACCTGGTCAGCTTAACCCGGCTTGAGAGTCGCTAATAAAACAAGAATAGCATAAAATAATATTATACGTCTATTTGGGACTGAAATATATGCGGTCCATTTTCATGCTGCATATATAGGTTATAGTTGGTATTAACGTGTTACGTGGCATGACTTTAATTTTAATATTGACAATTGATAAACATGCATGCTGTAAGAAAGTCATAGTAGCTTAATTAAAAAAAATATATATATAACAACCATAAACGGTGTAATAAATATTGTTTTGTACTCCATAAAAATGGCATTAATGCACCGTAACCGTTTGTCTTCATTGGAAAACACTCGAGATAAAATGTCATCTTTCTAACACTTGTAGCCCAGTTAGTTAAGGGCCTAAAGTTTTCTATGAGAGACTTGGGTTCAATTCTCACTAGCTACATTTGGAGGACATTGGTGGAGGGGAAATGAGGGATGACCCGGCCATTGGCTTGGGTTCAAATCCTGATCCAGACCGGTTTACCGATTATTTCACTGTCATGCCTTCGGGCGGGTGAGTAGTCGGGTTTTCCCGAAAATTGGTGACAATTGGTGGCCCGGGTACTCTCGAGTACCTGATTCGCCAAAAGGGTGTCCGAGAGTGCTCGGAAATTGATTCGTTGTCCGTTAAAAAAAATGTCATCTTATTTTAGATCTTATTTTACTATATATTAAAGTTGTAATTATAATATTAACTAAACATAAAATATAAAACTGGAACTCCGTGCAACATTTGTTTTTAGATCTTTAAATAATTTTTTAAGTTTTAACATCTTTCCGAGACTATAAGCCAATATGTAGTGAAAACTAGTTAATAATTACAAGAGGTAGATGATTTCATGATTATATCTCGTATAAACTTGGTCTGGTGGCATTAATTAATAATCGTCTCTGTAAAATTAGTGTTATTTCAAATTCAGGTAACTTAAGTTAATTAAATGATGTTTAGAGTAAAAAAATTGTCGTTAAAATCGTGTCCCATATATGACCTAATGCTCGTCGAGTATCGAATACACCCATTAATTATTAAAATGACGTGTTTGAAATACATCTCGATCTTACTATTTAGTTTTTATATAATCTTATTACTCAAGAAAATTATAAACGTAGAAACCAAAAACTAGCGGATTAGTTTGGTTACTTAATCTATTGCCTAGTTAAAACATACCGGTATGATTTGGCTAAACAACTATGTATATTTCGGGTAATTGGGTGAGATAACACCTAATACTATACCCATATTATTCTTTCATACTCCGCCAATTAAAATATTTCAGGTCTATTCGTCACGTCTGGGTTTTTATGTAATGATCGGTGTGAGAGGGTGAGAGGCCACGTAGTCTCAGGGAAACACCGCGTTGCCACTTGCCTCTGCGAGTTGTGTAACCGTGAACATGGTCACGGATGTGGGGCAAGAAGCATTTTTTTTTCTTCTAATTTTCAACCAATGAATTGCAGCTATGCATGCACTTTTTTTTACTACGTTAGTATAACTTTTAGTTTAACATTTAATTGGTATTCTTTAATATTGTGGGTTGTGGCTCACCTTAAGCCCAAATATTTTCCACTCATATCATGTTAATTAGGTGTTCACGTGACACTGGATAAAGCTTCTGTTTCACACTTTCACTCACTTGATCATGTTGTGACTCACCTGAGGGAGAGTTTATCTAGTTTTTTGTTGTTTTTTTATGTTTTTTTTGTTTATATAAATATTAAAATAACATTACATAAATATTAAAATAACATCACATAAAACATAACATAATATTAAAAACCATAAATAAGTATTAAAAACGCGTGGTCTCATATATAGCTCTCCAAACCGCAAGGCTCGGGTAGTTATCATTGTGCATGGCACGATACTCGTTACGGGCCTCCTCAATCACCTCGTCTTCGTTTAAAACCGCATTGTTGTTTAAGGCACTTATGAATAACCCCTCAAATATTGTGCACTTTAACCATAAAGCCATAATTTTTTCAGTTATCGCCTCCCTTGAACGAATGTTGTGACCTATTTGTTGATGAAATCTAGTCACAAAACCGTGTTCCAAACAACTTATACTTGTTAGCTAGCTTTTTGAAAAGAAAAAAAAAATACACAGTTGAACTTATTTTCTTTTAATATTTCAATATAAGTTTTATCCAAAACCGAATTGTTTTCAAAATAAAATAATTTTATGTTTTCGAAAACAATTTTCACATATTTAATCTTGTATTTATGTAATCCTTTATTTAATACGTAATTTTTATAAATAAATTACATTAATTTTTCAAAAATAATTCACTCATCACTCACTAGGCATAACGCCTCGAGTGAGTGTTGATTGTACTTCGTGGTGGCGCCTGCTTCTTACCACTCACTAGATATAACACATTCTTTAGTCCGTGTTTGTCTATGGAGATGAGATACGATAGCAAATCTGCACACCGTCACATGTACACCTACATTTTTTCCTTGTATGCAAGTTTAGTTTGGTATCATATGGGGGTTTGAAAACGATATGTTCCTTTGAATACATTCAATAGGACAAATAAACATCAATTTGTACTTTTAAATGCGCATTTCTAAATATCTAATCTAGTTTTTCCATATGATAATAATGGCACAGTAGCAATTGACACGACAATAAAGTTTTGTGATATTACTTCATCAAATTAAATCAAATCTACAAATTACCAGCCTGAAAACTTATCCGGTGGTCGAAAACTTTACTCCGACAAAGAGGGCAGGAGTCGTGAAGGGAGAGCCATTTTGTAATACAATCAACATGATAAACATGTCCACAAGGAGCTTGCTTACCACTTGTACATGATGAGTTGAAACATTCAAGACACACGGTGCAAACACTTGATGCATCCATAATAATAGTCTTCATTGCAAAAACTTGAGTTCGAGCATCCTCTAGCGAGGGCGGTTGGGGCTCTTTGGTGGTGAGGGTTGTGGTGAGGGTTGTGGTGTTGTAGTGGTGATCTTCCATGGTCAAAGATAGATCTAGATCAAAGAAATCATCCATGTTAGAGAGCTGGGATTGGGCCATGAAAGAGAGATCTAAATGTGGGTGTCGAGAATGAAATGTTTTGACTAATATATATATACTAGCTGATTACCCTGGGAGGGTCCCGGGGTTGAAAAATCTAATTTTACGTGATAACCTATTGCAAATGGCTCAAGTTAACTAACAACAAAATCTCTCAATCATTGCATATTCATAGTATTCTAATCAGTAATAACTCATATTCCCCACAAAATCTAATTTTACGTGATAACATGAACACTTTGTGTGGGTTTTTTTCTGTATGAACGAAACCCCACAAAAAATAGTCCGATTTTTTCTCCGTTTTTTATATAACACTATGGTACTCGTTGGAAAGATAATAAAACGCTCGTTAATTTGGTGTAATTTTTTTTCTTTAAAAAATCCGTATATAAAATATATATAAACGTTTAAAAATTATGGGAGAAAATATGAGAGGAAAAATTTTAAATTTATTTTTAAATTCTTTTTTCCTAAAATAACTCAATTTAGTTAAAAAAAATGAAACAATTCAAAAACACCAAAAACTCTCCATTATGATGCCACGTGGCACTCTCAAGGGAAGGTTGAGGCCTCCATTATAAGCCACGTCAGCATATACGTTTTCTTTTATATATATATAGATAGATATATAAGGTTAGGATCCGTTGAGAACTCGATGAGTTGTGAGAACTCGCGAGAACCCGACGTAAAATGCGAAAAAATATATTTTTTTGCACACTAGTGTAAAAACGCGTAAATTCCGCTGTAATTTTTTTTTTTTTATAAAAAAATACATTAATTTACACCAAATTACACCGGTGTAAGGGATTTTTACCCGATACAAGTATATTGATATTTTATTCATTATTTTATTGTTGTTTAATTTTGGACCACATATTCATTTTTTATTATAATAAGTGTGCGGCTATAAAGTGAGTTCCTATGGTTCTCACAACTCATAGGAGTTTTCAAATGATCCAGATCCTATATATATATAGGGCAATTATAAAATGAAAACCCTCTTGAGTTGAGAAAACCTTGGAAACCCATATAAAAATTCATTAATTTTTTTTGAAAAAAAAAAAAAACCAATGTAAACTACATGTTTTTAAATGTTTTGGGCCATAAAAATAAAAAAAGCGCCGAAGGGATTTTTTAAAAAAAATAAACAATGCTGCAAAAACACATGTTTACAACAGCTTTACAACAGCAAATAGCTGAAAACATATATAAAAGCGCAACTTTTTTTATTTTTTTAAAAAAATCACTTCGGCGCTTTTTATATTTTTTTTGGCCCAAAATGCTTAAAAACATGTATTTTACATTGGTTATTTTTTTCAAAAAAAAAATGATTTTTTACATGGGTTTCCAAGGTTTTCTCAACTCTAAAGGGTTTTCAATTTATCCTTCCCCTATATATATATATATATATATATATATATATATATATATATATATATATATTATATAGGGGAAAGTTAATTTGAGAACACCTATATTTCGTGCGAACCGTGAGAACGGCATCTAAAACCATTCAAATTCAAAATTTCTTTTTACATTTATCTTTATTACTAAAATACAATCTCAAAAACACAATTTACGCGTAAAAATTCAAACGTATACGAAAATAAATTGTTTTTACACATGTGTAAATTTACTGTTTATACATGTATAAACTGTTTCATTTACACATGTGTAAAAAGTTAATTTGAAAGTGTTTTTGCAAGAAAGATGAATTATTTGGAAAGAAAATTCATTTATTAATGTTGTATTTTGATTATAATGAGGTTTGTATTTAAAAAAATTGATCTTGATTGATTTTTTTTACTTGTTCTCACGGTTCTCACAATATTTAGCGTTCTCAAAATAACCCTCCCCTATATATATATATATATATATATATATATATATATTGTATTTTACGTCGAGTTCTCACAACTCATCGAGTTCTCAACGGATCCTAACCCTATATATATAGGATCCGGATCATTTGAGAACTCCTCTGAGTTGTGAGAACTCAAAAACTCACTTTATAACCACACACTTATTTTAATAAAAAATGAATATGTTGTCTAGAATTAAACAATAATAAAATATTAATATACTTACATGGAGTAAAAATCTCTTACAGCGGTGTATTTGGCGTAAATGGTGTAATTTGGCGCAAATTAATGTATGTTTTTAATTTTTTTTTACAGTGAGGTTTACGTGTTTTTACACCAGTGTGAAAAAAAATCGCATTTTACGTTGAGTGCTCACAACTCATCGAGTTCTCAACGGATCCTAACCCTAATAAGGGGGGATAAATTGAAAACCCTCACCAGTTAAAGAAACTTTGAAAACTCAATCATATTCATCCATCTAACTTAACCTATGGTCCTAATTAAAAAACATATTCCTGATTTAAAAAAAGAAGATTTCTTTTTTAGTAAAGTACACAAAGGGTAAAGTTGAAAAACAACATATGACAATTAACATCACATATGACAATGGTACTTTTTCTCTCTATCTCCTAGTCTTTCTCTCACATCTCTTTCAATTTTTTAACCTTTTAATAGGTAATAGACTTGTCAGATTTAATTGTAAGTGCAACACTTACATTTATAAGTAAAAATTTGTAGCTACATAAGCTAACATAGGTAACAAATTTTTATTCAGTTTTTTACCTTTTGATGGGTAATAGATTTGTTACGTTTAACTGTAACATTTACATTTGTAAATGTAACATGGTAACACTGTAACACATATATAAAAACTAACATTGTAACACTTTATTACAACTTTTTAAATGTTAGAATTTTTGGTAGTATTTTACAACCTTTGTTACTGTATTACAACTTTTATTAATGTGTTACAACTTTTACTTTTATTATTATAGCTTTTCGTTACTGTGTTACAACTTGTGTATTTAATATGTTACAGCTTTATTACTGTGCTACAACTTATACTCCGGATAAAAAACCATTGACTATATTCAAAGAAATTAAAAATAACACATAATAACACTATGTTAATGATCAAAATATACATTTGTAACAAAAATAAAAAATATTTATTGTAAAAAACCATCATATGTTCTTCATCAAAAACCTCAATTTACACAAGAGCAAAAATTAAATAAATCAGAACTAAACATTAAAAAAATAAACTAAGGTAGACTTGGACGATGGAAAAAAATAAATAAAAAATAAAGTAACTAAATATTATATTTTTAAATCTATATATCATCAACAATTAAAAAATAACAAAAGGTTGTGCGATTAGTAACAGAAAAGTTAGTAACTTAGTTGGTAACTCCATAAAAATTTGAATTAAAAAAAAAATGAAGGCATTAAAAGTCTCTGGATCGAAAAGTATGATGATTGACTTGAAGCATCCAAAAGACCTTAAAAAACTGTGAAAAATACTCAAATCCTAATTAACTTTTAGATTTTTCTTAGTCTTCAGATGTTTTTTTAGATTTTTTTTAAATCTGTGAAAAATACTCAAATCCTAACTTTTAAATTTTTCTTAGTCTTCACATGTTTTTTTAGATTTTTCTTACATCTGTGAAGAATACTCAAATCATAACTATTACATATATAACTAGCTAACAATTTGTTTTTATTTTATAAGTAACAAAAACTAAAAAAATACAAAAACTAAACATGAACCATTATTCACAAAATCTATGTTATCTAAAAAAGAAAACAAAGGAAAAAAATGTGATAAAAACAATTATTAAAAAAAAGAACAAGAATTACATTTATTTATAAAAAACATAAGCCTTCTAATCTTGTAACCCATAAATTATCATAAAAAAATGTGTGGGTAACCTCCATTAGATAAGACTCTCCATTTTTCTGACATTCACCTTTACTTTTCCATTTTGGACATTGGTTCGTATAAAGGCCATTTTTTCCACATCTAAAAAACTTGATGTTTTTACATGTGATGGTTACGATCCATGGCTGAAACACCCTGGCTTCCATTGCCTCGACGATCACAATCTTCTTGACATATTCCACAATTCTGATTAGCCAATTTACGGTCACCTCTTTTGTGAGCCTGCCACTCGTATTGAGTCAATAGCAACTGGTTGTTCTTGCAACATAAAATCAAGATCTACAAAAAACCCGCCACCGTCGTGCACCACTTTGTAAGCACCACCGCCGTCATGCGCCTCTTTGTAAGCACCACTGTCGCCGCCGTCACTATCCCTCTTTATTTTTTCTCTCTCTCTCTCGTGGCCTAATTCGTCTTCATCTAAAACTTAGGCAAACGATGCGGTGGTGGTTCACCGGATCTGGGTTTTTGTGGCTGTTACCCAGATCTGGAGTTCTGGTTATGTGTATTATGAGGGGATTTTGGTTAAGTAAATGAATAATAATAGAGAGGAAAGGTGTGAGGTTGACGTTCAGGGGAGAGAGAAGGGAATTTGAAGATAGTAGAGAAAAACAAATGGAGATGTAGAGATATGGAGAGAGAGGGGGGAAGAAAAAGATAAGAGAGAGGGAGATGTCATGTCAGACTATGCAGAGGAGAGAGGGATAACAATGACCTAACTACCAAAAATACCCTTTTGCATTAGTGAAAAAAAGGACGTGGAGGAACCAGGACCTTGTATTGGGTTTTCAAAGTTTCTTTAACTGGGATGGGTTTTCTAGTTATACTTCTCCTATATATATATATATATACACACACACACTAAGCATAAAGATAAAGAAACAAGATAATTAGTATTGGACATACTCCAACATGGGTGAGCATGAGCGCCTCCACGTGACCATTGGCCATTTGACTAACCAGCTTCGTTTCAATAGGGATGAAATTGGTATAGAAAAAATACCAACACAAAAACATATTGATCAATTCCTTGAACATAATATAGAAACATAATAATAAATCAGACGTGCCCGTTAGTCCAGCAAAGGTTGATAGGGAAGACGATGCCATGAGGATGATTACATTGTTCGGGTTCCCGTTTAGGGTATACAGTTAGGATGGCTTAAGGAGATCTATGATCTCGTTTACAGAGATGAGAGGAGGAGGATTTAGATGTTCAAGTAAAGGTGTTCATTAGCCTCTAATCTCTTCTAATGATCTCTATTTATACACCTAAGGGGAAACCCTATTTTATGATTTAGTAAGGGTAAGTACGTCCATCACATAAAGATTAGTTAAACCAATAGGGGTATTTAGGTCATTGATAATTTATGAGATAAATGATTATAAGAGCCACATAAATCATAATAGAATATATAAATATATTCTTACATTCTCCCACTTGGCCGAGTAATCATTTATTATGAGCATTAGATAAGCCTGATCAGGAGTTAATACTCATTTTAGTTCTAAACCCAAAAAATGTAGTAGAGAAATACAGTCGTTGAATCGGTTATTCAACCGAGGACCCACATTAATCATACTACACCTCAAATTTAAAACTTAACATTAGGATCATGACAATTAAGCCCTTAACGATTGATTTGTATAATTATTGTCTATATGCAGTAAGGTTAGCATTACATATATTTAGAGACAAACAAAATCAAGTAAGTGAGAAAATTTTCATTAATTAATAAACGTAAGTACAATATACTCTTAAATAAGGTCTTTAGTAAACCCCATCTTTGAAACAAATTATTCAAATACTTTAGGTGGGAGACCACGTCAGCGTTCACGTCAGTTCTCAGTTAACAAAGGTTTATTGTCGGCCAATACATTGAAAGTTGGGATCGTTGTTGGGAATTTTTGAAGTACAAATTATTACTGGCCAGTGGGTGAAAGTTTAGATTATTAAAATCCAATACCTTTTTTAACGGCAAAAGTTATGGTTATATGATTAATTTGATGAAAATTTTGTAGTTAATTGAAAGTTAGTAAAGTATAAAACGGCAAAAGAGACCCCTTTGTCTTCACTTTTTCTTCGTTAATTATTCATTAACTTTAAATATACACTAACTTTTAATGTCATGACATTAAAATGATATAACACAATCAGCTAATTTGTTCGATTTATTTGATTAGATTGTGTTACTGATTTATTTTCTTCGTTAATTATTCACAATCAGCTAACCGGGTATTGGTTTGGTTAAAGTCAGTCGAATAATTATTAGAAATGCTTATCGGCACGTAAAAGGGTTTAAAAAGCTTAAATGGTGTTGTTACTAATCTTTGACATGGTTGATGATCTTTGCTAGTTATTTTGGTTAAAATGGCGATCTTAGTAGATTTGTGTTCAAAGTTGGTAAAATGGAATAGGTTGTGAAATGCTCTACTTTATGCTAGTCTAGGTGGCCGTATTGTGTTTTCAGTATTGCTTTCCTTGATTAGTGAGGTTAGAAAACTCTTAACAGGTGACTAACTTATCTTTAGAAGATTTGCACGAGATCATATCAGCTGCTTGCTAATGAACAATTTGAGGTGGTTAACGTGTGTATTCGTGTTAGCTTTCTGTATAGTTGTCATGTTAGAATTCTCGAAAGGGATACTAATTGTCTGAAAATGGGAATGTTGATCACACACCTTTATATCATATGATATGTAGATGACATGCTAGGATTAGTATATTATAGTCTTTATAGTTATATTTTGTATTTGAAGTCTTACATATGTTAATTTACTTTTTTAGAATTAATTTAGTTAAACAATCTTCCAACTATCTTTTACTGGTAAATCGATGATAGAGTTTAACTACTATTGCATCCGCTCGCGTCCATGGATCGATATCTGGTTCTTATCTATACTTACTACATATATGACAGGGGTACACTTGCCTTTTTGTGTGTGTTTTAATGTTAAGGTCTAAACTATTTTTATAAATATTAAAACCAAACGTGTGTTAAAATTAATACTACATTTATGCGTACTTGCGCGCACGTCATCTATTAACCGAGCATTGTCTCCCTCGCGATCACGTGGCGCGTATCTTTTTTTAGATGTTGCTGTGTCTTGCTCTGCAGCTCGCTTGGCAAGGTCCATGAGAAACTCAAGGCTACTATCGCCTGGGTGTAAAATCGGGTGGTGCACTTCGAGCGGTGGAATGATAACTTGATCATCTTCGACGTCAACGTCACTCATTTTTTTTAAAAGTATGGAGATAATTTCTATTTTTTTGAAACTAAACCGTGGGATTGTTTTATGTTTTATAGACCTTTGATAAAAACGGTCACAAAATATGAACGTTTGAACAATTATAAAAATTCACAAATTAAATTCAATGGTCAAAAAGGAATTAAAAACATAAAAATTCGACCGTTGTAATTAATATACCAAATTACCAGCTCGTTAGATAGAATCAGAAAATGATTTACGAGACCCCTACCAGAACTGCTGGCGACGGTGTTACCGTGCTGATAGTGAAATACAGGTGACTTTTTCGGGTGACACCTCATCCGCCTTAGTTATTTATGATCCATATCCATAGACCATAAGAAAAAGAAAAACAAGTTTCAATTTTAAATACTTAGTCAAAACTTGCAACCTCATGTGAAAAAGTCAACATATATGACCCCTCTTTTTAGCCTTCACCGCCGGCACTCATCAGTCACATTCTTCTATCAAATCCCCAATCCACCCTCTACACCCTTCACTATTTACCCCTAACCTCACCCAAAACCCAAACCCCACGTAGGGGCATTTTAGTAACTTCACATTAACCGCTATTTGTAAATTGCTGACCTCCCAACCATATTTTTATTTATTTTTCTACCACTCCTCAACCATTTTCTTGTAACTCTCAATACTTCATAATATTTCTCTTTTAATTCAAACACTTAAAATTAGTAAAGAAATTAATCAAACAAATTTCTCTAAAAGATTTGCTTTAGGCCTTTGAAGAACAAAACATAACAAAAACCTCTGTTTCATCAAGATTCGATTCGTATTCCAAAGGTAACGTTTTGTTGGTTTAATTTTCATGATTCTTTGATTGTTTTAATGGGTTTTGCTTGAATTTTAATGGGTATTTGATCTTTTAACTTCTTACTTCAGGTTTTGAGAAATAACAGAACAGAACCGAACCGAACCTCTGTTTATTCCAAAGGTAAACTTTAGTTTATTATCTCTTTTTTATATACTTTTAAAGTCTATTTTTTAATGATTCTTTGATTCTTATGTTGAAATTTTGGCGATATTTGATTGGTTCCATCAAGCTTGTTGTTTGTTCTTGTTTCGGGTTTGGTTTTTGTTGTTTACAGAAAACAGAGATCAATTTAGTGTGAAGTTATTAAGTTTATGATGTGAATTGCGTTCAAGAATCAATGAAATGAATATGAATATGAATCCTTGTTTTCACATCCTTATTTTGTTACCAATGATTTATTTTGATCATGTGTTTTTTGGTCAAAGTGTTACAAGGGTATTTTTGTCATTTTACTTTAAATATCTGGTCCTGTAAGGTGTTTATACATGTTCAAAAATTGATTGAAATGGATTGAACTGTTTAAACTAAAGTAAGTTAGACAGTTAGTTTGGGTTGAACCGCTAACTATAGTTTAATTTTTCACGTTGTAATGGTTTGGTTTGGTTTGAAACGTGCATTTAACCTTTATTATTATTTATGTATATGTTTACTTTATAGAATATGTGGTTAAGTATATGTATGATAATCATCAGTGGCGAAGCTTGACCTGAAGGTTCGGAGGGTCGGAAGTAACTAGTTTTGGGGGGTCGAAAACTAGTTTTGGGGATCGAAACTCTATATTTCCAAAATTTTCTATACAAATACTATATAATCGGAACTTCTGCGCGAAAATTCGGGGGGGGGGGGGGGGGGGGGTTAAGCTGCGCCACTGATAATCATGGACCGTCTTTATCATTTTAGTAAAAACCAATGATCATGAAAAAATGTTTAAGTAGAAACAATATGTTCAAACGGCCAAAACCAAACCATAGTTAGCGGTTCAACCTAAAATTTTCTTACAAACAGACTAAACCGAACCATGAAGACGAGTGTATTATTGTTTCTTTTTGGGAATGTTTTTTAATCTAAAGTTACCATTTGCCTACAGATGAACTACCAATCCACTACTCCAAGAAGCAATCGATCCAAGGAATTCATGGCTAAGCACATGCTTCAATTTGCACTGTTTGCAGCCTTCAGCCTTTGGTTACTCTACCAAATCCGTCAGCCAACTGGCGACAGTGGTGTCGGGAGCCAGCTCAGCAACGACGGCCTCTCGAATTTTATGGGCCGAAAGGGGAGTGCTGGATTACCAAAGTCAACCCTTAACCATCACTCGGGTTTGACTTTAGAAGATGTGACAAACCCGGGTGAAGAGGGCGAAATCCCACAGTACTCCAAAGAAATCGAAGCGGTTGAGTTTCATACCGACACAGGATCTTTAAAAGAAGGAAATGACCAAAATACCCTTCCGCGAGACGAATCTTTGACTTTGAAAAAGTCAAAACATCAGTTTTTCTGATGAGAATGGAATTCCGCAGCATGTTCGTGACAAGTTTATTGGGAAAGCATCGAATAACACGGTCAACAGGACTCGTGGTAAAAGTCAAAGTCAAAGTCAAAGTGTGATTGCCACCCGTGTGGGTAAAGGAAGAAACGGGTCGGTTGAAGAGTCTTGATTGGGGTTGTGGTAGTCGTGGATTCGGTCTTTTTGTACAGATAATGCAAGTAGATACCGATCTTATTCGAATTTGTTTAGCTCATGGCGATATTATATGTACGAAGTTACTGATATGAAAATGTTGTCTGAACAATGAGCTTTGATTTGTATCGTGTTTTTAGATGAATTGTGAAGTATCAAACGTTTTTGGTTTCTATATTAAAGCAATACACATATGACACCGATAAATATCAATGTCCTCATGGGGACAATTCTGGTGTGAGTTGCATACACCACAACCATAAAGTGAAGAATTTAAATCCTAGAGAGTACTGTGTAACAATTAAAAAATAAGGAATTGCTAGGAAAAGAATGATGATATCTATGTTCATATGAGGTTTTTGTTACATAATACTTTTTATTAAAAAAAATTGTGATGATTAAATGATTATATATTTAGGATTGAATTACAAGTTTTGTCCTTTATGTTTATACCTGATTATGAAACATGCCCTTTACGTTAAATTCTAATTGGGATAGTGTTAAAGGACAAACCATGCAAGATTTTAAAACATAAAGTACATAACCAGTCAATTTTAAACGTAAAGGACATGCTTTATAATCAGGTATAAACATAAAGGACAAAACTTGTAATTCAGTCTATATTTAGAGATTTGAATCAAAGTAATTTTCTCCATTTGTAACGATTAGATGATTATATATTTAGAGATTTTAATTATAGTAATTTTCTCCATTTCTTGTGAAATAAATAAAATATTTGATGATTTTAATATATTAAGTATAACATTTTATTAGTGAAGAAATAAGAAATTTGATAAATTTTATAGTTTAATGTAATTTATTAGTGAAGAAATGAAAGTGTGATGGATTATTATTTTAGAAGTCCAATATGTTATTTCTATACCGTTTGAGTTGTGAAGAAATGAAAGTTACAATCCTTATTTAATTATACTGTCATTAGTTATCTATAAAACTATATTTTTGATAAACGGGTCATAATAACGTTGTAAACAAGTTAACCTATTTACATGATACGTTACACGTGTTAAGCAGGTTGAACCGATTTAGACGCATTTTTAACCGTGTCATTAATCTGTTGACTCGTTTAATACAAAACTAGTGGAATTACCCGCGCTACACGGTGGGAATTCGGTCCCTTTTGGTTTGGTTTTTTATGGTATTGATACTCGCTATAGCAACTAAAAGAGAAAACAAAAGAAAACGTAATATGCCTAAAATATATCGACACGTGTCTTACAACGATAAAAAAAAACCATAAAAACAAAGGATGGTTTCAGTTTCAATAATACTAATGTAGGTTTGATTTGTTCGGTCGAAATTAGCTTGGTTCATCAAGGTACCTAAACTCATGCTGTCTACAATACCATTGGGTGAAAGGCATATAATAAATTTATATTAGTTATTATTAATTTGTTAAATTTATATTTTGCTAAATTATTAAATTATCATAGTTATTATTCATGATCGTTCGATTTTAAAACATGGCTAATTAATTTAAAGAAGAAAAAAAAAAATACCAATGGTCCTTCATCGAATAAAGGGTAGCACCAAAGCAATAGTTGAAAAATATGGATTTGGAAAAAACAATCTTTCAATTATTTTTTGGGTTTGGATGGGCTGGGCTTTTAAAGCTTATCCATTAGGCCCAAAAGGTTCCATCAGTGTAGCATTGGGCAAACTGTCAGCTGGACACGTAAAATGAAAACTAAAATAAGAAGCCCTATATAATCGCCTATAAGATTTTCCAACACAAAAAAAACTGAAACCAAAAGTTACATAATAGTATAACCCACTTCTTGTGTGGTTAATCTAAATATCAAGTAAAATGGTCCGTTGGGATTCCTCTTTCTACCTTTGTTTAGCGTTCGCGCTTTTGTTAAAATAACCGCCTAGCCGCATGGCTCGTACCACAGGTAGGTATCGTCAAAAGAGGAATGATACCTCATTGATCCTGCCAGTAGTCATATGTTTGTCTCAAAGATTAAGTCATGCATGTGTAAGTATGAACAAATTATCGTAGCTTTGATCTTTTGACTTGAGTATTACACTTATATAGGTATTGTGTTTTAAATGTCAAGCATGATGTTTTATATTTTTTTTGGCATAGTATTATATAGAAAAACACAATACGTAACAATTTAAAATAATAATTAATGTATTTCTTGACATGCAATCTAAAACATCATTCGAAGAAAATAATCAGTGTGTTTCAAATTTCATGTCTAGAAAACATTTGATTATGTTTTAAATTGTTGTGTTTGGTGTTTTTCAATATAATACAATGCAAATGAATCAAAAAACATCATAGCCCAAATTTAAAACATAATGACTACATGAACTTCTCACATTTTATACGAAAAATGCACTTACTACATAAACCTATACCAACCACTAAACATTATATCACATTTTGTTCATTATTATTAATATACAGAGTACAATTCACTTTGGTTCATAGAACAGGAACTAAATGCATGATAGTGAAATGACACACTTCATATATGAAGTGTATCATAATTTTTTCTGTTGCGATACAAGAATATTTAAGAGAAAAAAAACAAGATCGGAATCATGTTTACTAAATTGTCGTATGTATTTGTGTATCTTTTTAAAGAATTTTTTATATTAATGACACCATAATTTTATAAAGATTTTTTTTACAAACTCTATTTGTCAACACATCCAGTTAGTGAAAATTAGGCTGTATTGAATGATTTGTCAATTTAATTTTTCATCCTCAAATGTTCTATAACATACAAATAATAAGATTTTGAGATGCTATTTACTAAGACCCTTGTAGTGGAGGCGGTATATGGCATTAAATCAAAAAATAACGCCCTCGTACCGGTAGGGGGGGGGGGTTATTGGGCAAAAAAAGGAGGGAGGCGTTTTATATATAACGCTGTGCAACATGTTTGACTACCAATCAAATCTTGCCACGTGGCAAGATGAACGTTTGAAATTTTAAAATTCTGACCGTTATTTTTGAACAGTAATTTTTTTACTATATATATATACATACCTCCACTACATAAACATTTACAAACTACACAGACAAACACACTACAATTTTTTTAAAAACTACACTACAAACACACTACAAACCAGCTATGGGTGGTGGATATCCAAATGATCTTGCCGAACCGTCCAATCTCCGGCGATACGCTCGCCGGAGATGTCGTGCACCAGTGTTTTCTTCTTCTCCTCCTCCTCCTCAACAAGTGTTTTCTTCTCCTCCTACTCCTCAACAAGTGTTTTCTCCTCCTCCTCCTCTTCAACCACTTTTTTCTTCTCCTCCTACTCAACGTGTCTCCAACCCCGTCCCTCCATTTCTCCACTCCCAGGATACACTCCCCACACCCAAATGTTGATTTCACTGAAGAGGAGATTGTGTGGTGTGTAGATTATATTATGGCTGTTAGGGGAATGGGTCGCCTATAGTTTGTGGAGAACCAACAAATCCCAACCCCACTCCATGCCCTCCTCCCCGGGAGCCCACTGAGGAGGAGTATGAAGCACTAAGGGATGCTCAGGAAGAGGAACGCTTCTACAATTATTCCCTTCCTCGTGAGTATTGCTGGATCCGCTCGGATGCGAGATCCCATGGTCGCGATAGCGATCGTTCCCTGTTCCCGCCGGAGTACACACTCGAGGACTAGGATAATTACTCTCCGTATGGGAGAAAATTAGGATTAATTATGTAATGTTTAAATAAGTAGTTTAGGATTATCTAGTGTTTTAATATTATTTGTAACTTTTTTTTAATATTAGTTGTAACTTTTTTTTAATATTATTTGTTTTTTATTTTAATTATTTTGTAACTTTTTTTTAATATTAGTCGTAACTTTTTTTTTAATATTAGTTGTCTTTTATTTTAATTATTTTGACTTTATTAATTAAAAAAAATAATAAAATAAACAACCAATCAGAAACAGGGACATTATATTTTTCCCCTTACCACTACACCCCTTTTTCACTTCAAGCTCATGCTGACTCAGCTGTCACGTGGACCAATCAGAATCATAGGCGTTATATTTAAGCCCCTTCACTACACATGGTCTAACTTATGTAATAAACTTGCAATGTTCTAAGTTAACATATTTCCATTTTAATTAAACATGTCATGATCTGTGTTTTAGTAAACACGCAGGCACACAAACCCTTTAATAACTACTATATACTAGTGGGAATGCCCGCGGCGTTGCGGCGGGTGCGTTTTTTCGCCTCGTAGTTGTTGGGTTTGTGGTATGTGTGTGGCATTTGTCATTTTTCGTATGATTACATAAATCAAGTTGCAAGAAAAATCATGAGAAATTGAAGAGAATAGAAACAAAGACTTCTGATTTTGTTCAACCACAAACAACAATTGCTTTTTTTTTTTTTAATGTGACGGTTTGTTTTTGAAATCAAAAGAACCCTTATGAAACCTTCTACATGTTGCAAGAAGCAACAATAAGACCAATAATTGAGCAGGGCATACGAGGGAAGGTAACTATTTGGTATTTTATTTGCAGTTTGGTATAGAATATTAGCAATATACAACACATTAGCTATCAATATTTATATAGAACTTCACTTGGTGTTAAAACTCAAAACACAAACAGCAAAGTGATGGCAATATTACAAAAGTTTTAGTGCCTTTAATTTATACGTGGTTATACAGTACAAAGATTGCTCATAATATTTAAAAAAATGGTAACTAAAAACATGAACATAGCAAGTAACATACATTTATAATTTAAAGATTCAAAGATCAATCGGTAGGAAACATACACTTTTGAATACATACAATTGTGCATTAACTTATCTAACACAACAACATTAAATTACATATATGCTAACAGAATTACAGAACTACATACCTGTCGAGCATTGTTTATTATGATCCTGAATATTAAACAAAAAAGATAAAAAAAATTAATCCAATTGAAGAGTTTGTTGATGTTAAACACAATGTTGTAGAAAAACTAACTTTGATTTGGAGGCGATATTGGTATGACATGGAAATATCAGATGCAAAAGCGTTTGGCGAGATGAACGGATAGAAAACGTGGCATGCATGGTGTAAACTGATTATTCTCCTTTTTTTTTTCCTTTGACTAAATTGTAAACATATATGAAAATCAAAGTTATCCTCCAACAATTTACAAAATTAAAAATTTCTTACCTCGTCAAAACTGGGTGAACCCTAATCGTTCACTGCCCTGGTGTGGTTTTTCAAAAACGAAATCAACTTCTGATTATAAACCATCTCTTTCATCATCATCCACCAGTGAATCGTCTTTAACCACCACTTCCGCAAGTACCTAGTCGTTCGTTGCTTAACTATTGACGGCATTCTAAAGCTAAAATTCAGGGGTGGCAGGATTTGTTATGGGTGCTTAATCAGTCGCCTAAACTAAAAAATTAAAACAAATAAGTTGGCATTGCTCCTTAGGTGTTTCACTAAATTTTTGTGTGGAGCACAAGGCACAGGCAAGATAAGACTGAGTTGCTTTAGGATTGTATATATACTTATTATATGCATTTAACTTAGATCATCTTCATGGCCTCTAAGTTAATCAGATTGAGCAGGCAACCCCAATCACTGGCAAATGCTCTCCTGTTGCAACATCAGTACACTTCGGGTGACTTTCGACTTATTCAACCCGTTTAGGTTTTTGCTAGTTTTTAATATTTCAACAAGCTAAAACCATCATCAAAAGAAATATGTCAATAATTTATTTAAAAGATGTGATTAAACATAATAGCTTATAACAAAACATACCTTATTGTCCTCATACTGAAGAAGTTGGCACAATATTGGAATTGCATCCATGAAAGGCGAAAAACCTTCAAAAGGAAGCTTTTCGCATATTTTCACCACAGTCGAGAGCGCAACCCTCTTTTTGTATTCCATGAAAAAAAGAAAAACAAATTTAATGCATCTTGAGTAGTTGACTAAACAAATATGAGTATTAAACTTTAAATAAACAGTTATTACTTCCTATAATCTTTTACCTGGATACTGGTAGAAAAGAAATCAATATAAGAAGAACAGCCAATAATGCACAAGATTGCAGACAAGCAAGCGGTTACTCGCGCGATATTTTCTCTAATGATTGCAAACACTATTACATAAAACATAAAAGCTGCATATCAGAATCAGTAAATATAAGGTAGCAACTATGGGCATGGATTCATAGCAGAAACAAATGGGAACCAAAATTCTACACCCCCCCTTTTTGAACCCTCTATTTTGCGGATATGATTTTCTTGATTTAATCATACCATCAATCAAACACCCTCCTATCATCCTCAAGAGTTTACGGTTACCTGTTCAGCTACATCCACATAATCAATGGACAACAATCTGTGACAGAGCACTGGAATGCCATTATATCTAACAATAAAACCCGAGAATCGAGGATGAGTGTCACATAAATAAGTTAAAGCCCTAATAGATAAAAGCATAATCTCAGGGTTGCTTTCATGGCTCGCCAGCTTTATAAGAACGGGTGACAATGATTCAATGAATTCGCCATTAAACTCGACAAAGAACTATCGGTACAGAAAGACAGTATTTCACAAAGCTCGCTAAGAGCCTCTTGTTGAGCAAACTCCTCATTTTCTCCACTTAAAACCATTAACACCCTCTTGAACTTCACTTGATGGGCATAAAACCTCTGCCATTGGTATTCGAGTATCACGTGTCTGTTTTTCCTATGCTCTGTATCGCCCATTTCGTCTGAATCACACGACCCGTATGCTGAATCTTTATCTTCGTCTGTATGCGCCGAGCCTGACCCAGAATCAGATGAAGATGTTTCCATTTCATGATCATGGGTTTGGTTTGTGGAGGTACTTGGAGTGGTTGCGATTGGTGACACTGATGAACTTGGTTTGAACTCCAATGAACTACAAGTTCTTTTATCCGCAGGAAATCCGCTCTTTTCTGCCCTCTATTTCCCATCAAAACTTCACTAAAAAAAGAAAAAAAGGAAAAATAAACTTGATACTCAAATTATAAAAGAAAAAACAACATATCAAATATTACTACCAAAATAATACCACAGATAGATTCATTATCTTTGATCATCATATCATACAAAAGAATACAAAAATCACTACCAAAACTATAACAAAGCACAATCCATACCATAAAAAAACTTACAAGAAGATATATCCTAATAGATCAACATAATGATTTATCATCCTTAACATTTCAGAAAAAAAAGGATATAAAGGTTCACTAAATACATAATAATCTTGATACATGTTCTAACTTTATTACATCAATCAATAAAATCAAGAACATAAAATTCATACACGTCACAACTAATTAATAAGTATGCATGTTAAAACACAATTTGCAATAATATTATAAATTTTGGGGAAATTATATATAATATAAATATAAAAAAAACGGACAAATTGTTTCTGGCAACCTAACCCGTTTCGACCCATACTGAAATTTACATTTTTCTACATGTTATCCAAACCCCACATTAGCTACTGATGAAGAATAACTGCAGTACCTTCTGGCAAAAAATTAAATAAGGGAGGAAGGGGTTTGCCGTTCGGTAAGGTTGTGCTTGGCTCCCTTAAATCATCAAAGAAAGGATGGGCACATGCTTCCAACTGAAAAACACGATAATCATTAAAATCCCAGTTTATATTCCGATTATATAGATTGCTAAAAATGTAGAAAACACCACCAATTCATAAAAAAAAACCCGGTTTATTATATACAGGAATGAGATACAAGTAACGAGAATCACTTACAGCACTACATCGCAGCCTCGGTGAATACTGGAGTAAGCGTGAGACAAGATCAACGGCTTCAGGTGGCATTTGCTTCTGAAAAATCTGAAAAAGGAATGTATAAAATTAAATTCATTGGTTTAAATGTGGATGGTAAGTTTTAAAAAGTATACTCGTAAACCAACCTTATGCCATGGATGAGCCTTGATCTGTGGAAACTTAAATTCTGTGTAATGAGGATTCATACACTTGATTTCCTCTCTTGTTGGTGTTCCCAAAATCTAAATTACGACAAAGCAAACAAAATGTCAAAAAGAAAAATCAAAATGCGATTTTACAGTAGCGAAAACCGTAAACGAGCATACCTTGATTATCTCTACCAGCTGATCTACACCACTTTCACCAGGAAAAAGAGGATGTAAACGTTTATAACTCGTATAAATCAGCAAGAGCTTAAATATTTTTTTATCGTTTGTTATAATCTAATGTTCTTGACTCAAAATATATGCAACGGCCCAAAAACAGAACGTTTCGGCAATCTTGTCATACATTCAATAAATTCTTAACAAAATCAAGATGAAACGCTGAAAGACGAGAGAACCAAACATAGAATAGTCACATACGTGTCCCAGTAGTAACTCTGCCAATACACAACCAGTAGACCACATATCTATTGCATTGATGTATTCCGTTGATCCGAAGATTAATTCAGGAGCCCTATAATATCTTGAACAAATATATGAAATATTTGGTTCGCCAGGAACCTGCAATGAAAATAGATAATACTGATGGCTTAAATAAATAATAAAAATAAAAACAAAAAGAAGAAACCTAATTAAATCCAGTTGGGTACCTTTGCTAATTAAGAGTCCATGGATATGTAGTGGGATCAGCTGTTAATCGAATTAATCGATCAAGAAAAAAAAAATCCCTAATTGTGTGTTTGCTCTGTATTTTCTTGGAGAACAAGACCGATAAACTACTAATGGGGTGGGGGGTTACGAATTAAAGATGAGTAATTGAAAGGGAAGGCAAAAGATCATTGTGAGGCAAGGTAGGGAAATCAAGGGTACTAATGTAAATTTGTTTTGTTATTGTAAAGGAGGAGGATTGTGAAATGTCTATATTACCCTTCAAAGTGTCTTAATTGTCCCCAATATTCCTATAATACCCTTATGAAATAAGCTTTATTCTCTTATACTTGTTGCTTTAAAAATTGTACCAATGTAAAAATTCCAATATGGTATATCACTCCTCCTTTATAATGTATTATAGATTATAGATAATAAACAAATTATATTTTATAAGGTAAACATGTTAAGTTACCTAAGCCTTTTACTACAATCTGCTAGTAACCGTTAACCCATTTACAATCAGTCAACCTGTTTAACTTATTTAGATATATGAGTCACACATATCATTTTTATGCTACTTGATTTAAATTTTAATATGTACTTTGGTTATAAACTTGCAATGTTTGAGTTAACATATTTAACTATTTTAATTAAACATGTCATGATCTTTGTTTTAGTAAATACGCAGGCACACCAACCTTTTAATAACTACTATAATAAACAAATTATATTTTATAGGGTATTGAATTTTAATAATCCAAACTTTCGCCTATTGGCCGGCAATGATCTGTACTTTAAAAATTCCCAACAACGATCCCAACTTTCAAAGTATTGGCCGATAATGAACCTTTGTTAACTAAGAACTAACTCAGTTAGTAGATGATGACGTGGCATGCCCACACTGACGTGGATGATGGCCTTAACCAGATGTAGGATGTACAAACTGTGTTTGCTTTGCATTTATGTTTAATAATGAGACCTTAACCAGATGTAGGATGTCCAATCTGTGTTTAACCCGTGTGTGTCAGCGGCAGCAAGTTGCCGGAAAAAAGCCAAATATTTGTATGGGCCCGAAACGATGGTCACCGACCGACCCACTTCTTATTCGTATCCATGCATACTAATTTATAATATCTACCTAAATCTTTGACTACTTATTCTCTTTTTCAGTCAACTAAATACATGTTTAGTCACCATAATCCCAACATTTTTTATAATATTGTATGTATAAAGTAAACACATTAAAAAAGTGATACAATTTTATAATATTGTATGTGGAAACCCACTCTTATAGTAAAAATTCTGGAAACTCTAACTTCTCAAATTTTTTTTTTTTTTTGAAAAAATTAGGGCATGTAATCTACATGATTTTAAACATTTTGGGCCAAAAAAATAAAAAAAAGCGTCGAGCACTTTTTTTTAAAAAAAAAATAAATAAAATTTCGACTAACACATGTTAAGCCAAACTAAAACGTGTTACCCATTTTTTACCGAAGACGGTTTTTATTTAAAAAAAACGGCTCAGTGCTTTTTCGATTTTTTTGGCCCAAAATGCTTAAAATCATGTATGTTACATACCCAAAAATTTTCATAAGAAAAAAGTCGGGAAGTTAGAGTTTGATAGAGTTTCCAAGGTTTTCACTATAACAAGGGTTTCCAATATAACCTTATACTATATATATAGGCAAAGTATTTACAAAAAACCTCCTAAAATGAAGAAAGCACCACAAACCCTTTTTGTGGCCCTCATTGTTCCACATCACCATGACTTTTAACATTAATTTATTGAGGGAAAGGGTAGAGATGTCATTTACCTTCCTTGCAAGATCTTCAAATCCACCTGCCATTTTGTACTTCTCGTCTTTGAAAGTCCAGGAAAGTTGCACCTTCATTATTACTCCACACAACCCCATATATTTTCCCCCATTTCTAATATTATCTATTAACTGTGACACCCGGCAAATTCCGGTTAACAACGCTGTCTAGATTAAAGTCTACCTTAGCGAGTCACGCGTATATTATACTTAACTGGGTTAGTCGAGTCGTGTTACGGTTCGGGAACTGTTAGTTTAGTATAGAGGATCATTAGATATCAGTCTAGAGGCTCATTAGATGTCAGTCCTTAACCAAGTGTACAAAGGGTGACGATTCGTAGAATCGTCAGAGCATAGGGAACATACAAGTCTCGAGTCCCGGGAAATTGGTGAACGAGTGTGAATGTGTTTGCTTGCAAGTATTATGTGTTTACAATCATTATGTGACTTGTCGGTATGTGAAAATGTGTTAACATATGTTAAAACGGAGTTTAACGCGCCAAATACGCTGAACCAGACCCTATAGGCGACCCGAGACTCCCGTGTTATGTTTACGCTCCAAAACATACAATAACGCAAGTACACTTAACATACGTTAACGCACAACAAGTTATAGCACATAGTTCACGTATCACCGAAATACATCCAAATATATGTTACCAAGTTATTAGACATGTTACGGGGTTCCTAGCATGTTACTACATGTTAAATCGGGTCTCGGAATGCTAATTTACACTTACAGCAGCAGTACACGCGATTAGGAAAAGTCAACTAGCAATTAGGTTGGTCAACTAGCAATTAGAAATCCTACTCGCCTCTATTATAGGCGATTAGGAGCTACTCCCCTGAACTTACTAGCAATTAGGGCTATTCACATGAACTTATAGGCAATTAGGGCTATTCACCTGAACTTATAGGCAATTAGGGCTAATCACCTGATCTTACACAAGAGTAGGCCTCTACTCGCCTATATTATGGGCGATTAGCACCCTACTCGCCTATAACATAGGCGATTAGGAATGCTACTCGCCTGTAACCTTGCTGTTCCGGTTTTTCGCGCGTTTAACGCTCCAAATCAGATCCAGAACGTGTGTAACCACCCAATATCATCCCAAACACTATCCTAAACATGTTTAACCCAAAATCCTTCGTTTAACCTCGTATAATCAGTCCTGCATGCAACCAAGTAATCCAAACACCATTCACATAGCATGCAACATCATACTAACACGCGTAATCATAACCCTAATATCCAATTACTGAGATTTCTATCATCATACTATCAATATCAATACTGATCTATCATAATAACATATCAAATCATCATCATGAATCATAAAAACCCTAGCTTTCTAATCATACACACCCATAATGCATGCATATTAGTTATAATCCGATTAACAACCCTTATTGACGATTTTCAGAAAGCTTTTTCGTTTAAGAACAGGTCTGGACGATTAGGGATTGATTAAAAACGTTTATAAAGAGTTATGGATGAAAATCAAACCTTAGGATTATGAAAATATGATGATTCAAGCTTGAAACCTTGAGTTTTGATCAAAAATCGCCTTCCAGAGGTTGTTTATGTGTTGGGGCGGGTTATGGGACGACTAGGGTTGGTATAATGAAGTTTAGGAGGTTAAGTATGGTATTTATAGTCGTTTTTAGTCGTCCAGCCCGTTACTAGCGAGTATGCAGCAGTTTCAGGCGATTAGGAATCCTAATCGCCTGATTGTTCAGGCAATTGGGCCTACTCGCCATTACCTATACACGAGTAGGGCCCTACTCGCCCTTAGGGTCCCCTACTCGCCTCCCCTATAGGTGATTAGGCCTCCTACTCGCCTATAGGGGTTGGTTTTGTGCGTTTTGCGCGTTAAACCCCGTTTTAACATATGTTAATGCATTTTCACGTACCGACAAGTCACATAATGATTGTAAACACATAACACCAGTAAATACACATATTTACACTCGTTCACCAATTCCCGGGACTCGAGACTCGTACGTTCCGTATGCCCTGACGATCCTACAAATCGTCACCGTTTGTACCCTTGGTTAAGGACTGACATCTAACGAACCTCTAGACCAACATCCAATGATCTTCTAGACTAACCAATAGTTCCCGAACCATAACCCGACTTAACTAACCCAGTTAAGTACAATATACGCGTGACTCGCTAAGGTAGACTTTCATCTAGACAACGTTGTTAACCAGAATTTGCCGGGTGTCACATGTATCATACATAAGTTATAATAATCTAATTTCTAAATAAAACAATTTAGCATATTTACACATTCAAAAAATATCTTCTGTCTATTTTCAACACAAGTGAAACAAACGAATAATTTAGGTACTTAATCATTCATAAATGGGATTTTCACTAAATTTAATATAATATTGACGCCAGCCAAAAAATAACCGTTTTTGGTTTAAACTGGTCCGTCAGATCAAAAAATAGGATGATCTTGGCCCTCTAAATTACAATTTCTGGCTTTTGATAGCAGTTAACAAAAAATTATTCCCGCCTAATATTTTACTCCATAAACCCATGTCCATTAAAATAGGAGTCTGCTGGTCCACGATTCTTATCATTCCATCATGAAAATAGGAGTTGCTCTTTTTAAAATCCATGGAAATAGGACCTCAACACCTATTCATCTATTTTATAGGAGAGTTACAAGTTGCCGCCTATTTTTTTTCACCGCTACAGCCATGTTTTTCTGACCTATGCACATCTGACCATGATCTCTTGCTACACTGCCCAATATACCACTGCTGAATTTCGAAGAGATGAACCTAGCAAAGGTATGTTCTATGTTATTTTCTATGTACAACATGATTTAGAAACTCTTTTCTGCTACATAAGGTTCATGTACGAAAATCCGTATAAAAATAGTAAATGATCAATCTTCATAAAAATACATAAGGTTCCAACTCTGGTATGCTACCTCCTCCATACACAAGATCAATGTTTCTTGATGTCTAAAAATAACATCTTTTTAGTGAAATATTACTTTTCTTTTAATCTCTTTCAAGAAAAAATATGGACCAAAATCAAGCTTTTGGGTCAGTAAAGAATACAAAACAAGATTTATACTTTTGTATTCTTGAAAAAAAAGGCATTTAAAAAGTATTAATCACTAGAAATTTCCATCATACAAAGAATTAAACGGTTGGTGTATTAAACAAGGGTCCTATTTTGATATATTTTGTGCAAAATAATGATGCCATAAGAAAATGGCACCATGTACACGACTGTTATCTAAAAGTTTGTCTCCAAACCTAAAGTAATTCCATTAGATCATTAGGACAAAAACTTTATATCTCCATTGTAACTTTCATGTAGGGTACTTATGTTCTCTTAAAGTTTTTTTATTATTAGTGTTTGACGAAGATGAAAAGGTAGGGGTCTATGAATTTACATCAAGGGCAGCACGTGTGGTTTTCTTATATCCATGTATATGCATATAATTTAGAGGGTACGTCGAAGAGGAAAAACGTGTGGGTAGTTGAAGATTTATAAAAGGTTATAAATTCTAATCACGTGGTTATAAGAGAGGATACTATTGAAGCTTAATGTTTTGCCAACGTATGATAAAATGTGTTGGGACAGATATAGGTTAGGTTGATCCCATGTACACCTTGTCCAATTTTACAATAATTAAGGAGGTGAATATAATTATGAACATATATAGAATCTAGTTATATGTAAATAATGATTTTTTGAGATTGTAAGAACATGCATTTTTTTTTTTTTTTTTTGAGTGTAAATTGAAGTGAAGGAGAAATGATTTGATTTGGTTAATATATAAAGATTTTAAATTAAATAATTGAAAAAAAAAATTACGCAAGTGACCATTACCAACGGTAAAAAAACATCAAATTTTTTGTTTGCCTCTCGGTTTCTTTTTGCATTTTAACCACACCCTAGATGTGTAGTGTCCCACCCCCTCTTGGTATTAACTTCATGAAGTATTTAAACTATTGACAAACAAAACATTATTGTTAAATGTAATCATTTGATTAATTAGTATTATAGTGGACCACAAACATCCGATTAAGAATCTTGCTTTATTATTTTATTCCTAATCAATCCAAATTTTACAATCCTAAAGTCACTGACAAATCGGATTATATAATAATTTTGTAGGATTGTGGCTTACTATGCTTGATTGAAAGTCGAGGTGGCAAAGCACATGATTCATGTTGCACATGATATTCAAAGTGGTTATACTATGGTTTCTAACAAATCACTTGAGTAGTTTTTACTATTTAAATATTTAATACACTAGGATTGAACGATTTTTTTTTTTTTTTAACAACACGAAGTCAAATGTGTGAGTTTTGGGTACCAAACGATTTTGTATCATGTTAAAAGTTACGTTCTCAAGTTGTCATTTAACTTTAACATCAATTTTATTTAACTAATATATACATATATATATATTTTGAGTAAAGATCAAATACAAAGTGTTTTTTTGGTGAGAACTGTGAGAATCAAAAAAGGGAGAAAAATTATTTTTTTTAGATTTTTTTCCCATGTGTTTAAACATACTTTCTAGATGAATAATACAAAAAAAATTTAATTTTTTTTAGTGTAATTACGTCATTAAAGCAAATACATTAGTTTATACTAGAGTAATTATGTAATTACTTTACAACAGTAATTACGTAATTACTCTACACCAAAATTTATTTATTTTTTTGTTTTTTTTTTAGATTTCAATACTATAATACATGTTTAACAATATGGGGAAAAAAATTTGAAAAAAAAATACCCTCCTTTGATTCTCACAGTTCTTACCAAAAAAATACTTTGTACAGGATCTTTCCCCTATATATTTTTATATGACCTAGAGTAAAACGAGATGCAAACGCACCAAGGAGCGTTCGATCCTTGTGACACATGTTCGATTCTTACTCTTCTCATTATTTTATACGATATCCTGGCAATGATGGTGACAAACGCACCGATGAGCGTTCGATCCTGAGCCACACCCCGATTTTCACCCGACTGTTACTCCAGCGAGGAAACTCGTGTGGAGGCAGTACGGTTTTTCCTGGGGAACGCCGTAACCAAGTCTAATATACCAACGCGGCCGGCCCAGTTAAGACAATGTAGTCTGACACAGACCTTGATTAGGGCTCTTGATTAAACAGTGTGACACTGGATCACTCATATAAAAGTCACCATTTAAAAAAAAAAATAGAGAAAAAAAAAATACCAATCGCTATCATATAAGCTATCAATTAGTTGGACTGCAATTAAAGTTCACTTTAAATTATTTTCTTTTTAGTTACTTAGAATAAAGAGAGAAAATAGAAAACAAAAAAAGTAATAGCAGATTCACAATCAATGTAAATTGACATTAATAATCTACTCGTTGTACATGAGAAGATTCTTTGCCGACTATAAATATAGGATGGATACATTCTAGAAAGTGATTTATGAACGTGAAGCATTAAGCATATAAAATTAAAAATAATCTAGAATACGAATGACAGTACAAACATCAAATAATAGATGCAATTACCATATGACAAACGAGAAAACTAAAAACGAATAGCAAATCAAAACAAAATCTACATATAATATACATGTCTCATCAAACACACTAGAACTGATCTAGCAGTAGTGTATTCACTAGTTCTTTCACTAATGTTCTAATCTATATCTATATCTATATCTATATATATATATAATAAACCAAAACATTTTTAATGACATGTCATAATATTATGTAATCTCTCTTTTGAGAGATGCTGGATGTGAAATGACAACTCTAGACCAATTAAAAAAAAGAAATAAATATGATTTAAATATGATTTAACATAATCTATTAAATAGCTAATATACTAAATGTAAATATTAAAACTTTATTATTTTTTCTCTAATGTTTCCTCTCATAACTTTTAAACGTTAATATCTTTTATATACGAGATATTTTAAAGAAAAAAATTACCCCAAATTAACGAGCGTTTTATTATCTTTCCAACGAGTACCATAGTGCTATATAAAAAACGGAGAAAAAAAACGACTATTTTTTGTAACCCAACAGTAGGGGTGAGCATACGAAAACCGATAACCGAAAAAACCGAAACCGAACCATTAACTGAACCGAAAATAACCGAAACCGAATTAACCGATCGGATACGGTTAACATATGGCCAAAACCGAACCATTCGGTTAGGGTTTTGGTTTTCCCTTCTTCCGTAACCGAAATAACCGAAACCGAACCGATAGTTATATACTTAAGTATTTTTCTTACATATATACATGTATTTGGAACATATCTTCATGTATTTCCGGTATATTTCATGTATCTTTCATATACATCTATGTACTTGAAATATATCTTTTATATAACTCATGTATTTTTTATGTATATCCATATAGTTGAAGCATTTTACTATTTGTTTCCTCGGTATTTCATGTATTTTACTTGCGTTTTCATATATATTTGTATTCTTAAAAAAGATCCAAACATTTTACTAACTATTTTAGGTTTACAAGTTTGCACAAGTTTTATGTTTGGATATTAACCGAACATAACCGAAACCGAACCGATAACCGACATATTAACCGAATTAACCAAACCGACGTAACCGATCGGTTACGGTTATGGTTTTTCCTAAACCGAACTTTGGTTATCGGTTTCGGTTATATGTAAAAACCAAACCGAACCGACATTTGCTCACCCCTACCCAACAGGTATTGTGTCAGGTTTGAAATTAGTTTTAAAAAAAAAATTGTGGGTTTGGGTCGGGCCTGGGATTAGGTGATACCCGGCCCAATTACCTTTTTTTATATTAGAATACGATAACTTATGACGGAGATTTGTTTAAGATAATAATAATAATAATATTCACTTTACTTAGATTTCTCAATCCGGGACGCTCCCGGGATATAAGCTAGTAATTCATATTCAAGGTTGTATACATTATGATATTCATATTTCACTTATTAACCAATGTTACTACACTGTTTTTAATTCTCTGTCCTTCAACAACTAAACTGTCCCCAATGTTTCAGTTAGTTATACAAATGTCATCGCATTAGTTTTTTTTTTTTTTAACTTGTGTAGCCGACAATCGACGTGTGGTTCTCGTTAATAAAATGGTTATTAGTAATAAACATGTATTTTGTTCATCAATTCTTTGATAATAATACAAAAACATAAATAAGTAAATCAAATGTATACCTGATTTGCCAGTAACGACATTGAAGGAAGATGACATGATGGTATGTATGATTCTCGTTTAAGGTGTACAGTTAGGATGACTAAAGATGTCTATAGGATCACGATTTTAGAGAGGAGAGAGGGACGATTATGTTGTAAGTGACGGTGTTTCATTAGCCTCTAATTCTCTTTTAATGATCTCTAGAGAAAGTATAGGATACAAAGTATCCATAACGTGAGAAGTGTAGGAAGCCACCACATATTCACACGTGTAAACCATGGTTAACTCTACTACTCATTCAATCAACTATTGTATCATATATCACAAATCAAAATCCCAATTAAAACCTCATTGAAACGTTAGATCTGATTAAGAAAGCAGAAACAAGAGCACAATTGAAATTATCTCTGATGCTTGAACCCTAATTGATTCAGCTGATGCTCCTTCAAAAACAGCTTCAATAAGAGGCAACAAGTCGACCGGCGTGTGATAACCCACCATCAGTCCATCCCTCCTAGACCTTAACAGAAACCTCAATCAACCCCTAACCTTGATTGTCTAATCCTATACCGCTTTAATCCACTATCACAGTCACCGCCTTAACCACCTGAACATCACCGTCGTTGCCCACTTCTCAGCCGATGGAACATGTTGCACGGCCGGAGGCCACGGCTAACTCTATTTTCTCCATCGATCTCATCTCTCTCTCCTTTACCTCTGTTCTTTCTCTTATATCTGTTCTCCCGATTCCTTCTTCTCAAAGGTATAAAAGGTGCGTGTAACTTGTTATAAATGTGCGTTTCAATAAGGTGGCTTTCATTTTTTTCAACGTGCGTTTAACATGGTATAACATGCGTTTAAAATTTTCAACGTGCGTTTAAAACATATGAACGCGCACTTGTTTTTGTTTGTCCCATCAAATGAAGTTTAAACGCACGTTATTTTTCAATGTGCGTCTAATATTTTACAACGTGCGTTCAAAACATATGAATGTGTGTTTAAAAGCCTCTGTTTTCCCCAACTCCGTCTTCTAAGTCTGCAACTTTTTTTAACCTAATTTTTATGTTTAATCATACTTATTGAAACAAAATCGAAAGTATTTGACAACTATTATGAGCGTTTATTCATAATTGTATGTTTTTCGTATGATTAATCGTCCCATTGTAAATATATATTTTTCTAATTTTTTTTTTTTGTTTTCGTTCATTGTAATCGAATGTTTTTTTTATTTTGATTGTGTAATCATTCTGAACGTTTAATCGAACTGAAACGATGATAAATCATGGTTTGAATTAGGTCTGTTGTTTCATAATTTACCTCTGGTTAGATTAATCCAAATATGATTAGGGTTGTTAATTACCATCTTTTCACCGTCTTAATCTAATGGCTGAAAATGCTTCCCACGTTAAGAAGCTTTGTACGTTATCTCTTCCCATGATCTCTATATACACATTTAAGGGGAAACCCTATTTTATAATATTTTAGGGTAATTATGTCCATCATGTATTTACCAAATAAATAAAAGAAGTATTTAGGTCGATAATCATTTATTAAATAAATGATTATATTTTTCGTTTAGTAAAATATATAAAATGTATTCTTACATTTTTATTGGTAGTCGGTGGTGGTTTTAAGGTTTCATTAAATTAATATTATAACGAGTTAATAGCCAAAATCGTCCCTAAGGTTCGGTCACTTTTGCCACTTCAGTCCAAAACCTAAACCTTTTACATCTGGGTCCTTCTGTTTTACATTTTTTTGCCACATTCGTCCCTGACACTAAACCCAGTTAATAATAGACGTTACGTCTGAGGGTATTTTTGTCTTTTTGAATATTAACTCTTAAAAATAAGTTAAAAAAAAATTAGAAAAATACTGGGGACACCTGGGTTCGAACCCGGTTCCCCTTTTCTTTACAACATCACACTAACCACTAAACCAAAGCATAGTTTGTTGATTTGTTTGAAACTTATATAAATTTAAACTTATTTATCAACTTCATCTTCTTCCCTAAACCCTCCTTCAAACCCTAACCGTAACCCCCAAAGACAAACAACCACGATTCAACTCGTAAACGATCAGGAACCATGGGGCTTTTAAAGAGTACCACATAAGGATCAAAATGGCATAAAACAATTGAACTTATAGCAACGATTTAGAATCCAAAATGAGAAGAAAAGAGCCGCAAATTGGATCGCAATTTGCAAACCTTCTAGATGTGATTTCGTAGTTTATATATAAAGGTCGAAGAAGATGGAAGGACTTCCAATTTATAGCTGTGTTCGATAATTATAAACGTTTATCATTTCCGCCCTATCAGAAAGTTAATTAACATATAATTATAAACGTTTATAATTTCCACCCTATCAGAAAGTTAATCCGAACGAACTGTTGGTCACACAGGTTAGTTTGATTTATTGTTTATAAAGTCTTACACTCTTCCTTCTGAATCTTGCTTAGTTGTCTTTGGGGGTTAGGGTTTGAAGGAGGGTTTGGGGAAGAAGATGAAGTTGATAAATAAGTTTAAATTTATATAAGTTTCAAACAAATCAACAAACTAATGCTTTGGTTTAGTGGTTAGTGTGATGTTGTAAAGAAAAGGGAGACCAGGTTCGAACCCAGGTGTCCCCAGTATTTTTCTGATTTTTTAAAACTTATTTTTAAGAGTTAATACCCAAAAAAGACAAAAATACCCTCAGACTTAACGTCTATCATTAACTGGGTTTAGTGTCAGGGATGAATGTGACAAAAAAAATGTAAAACAAAAGGACCCAGATGTAAAAGGTTTGGGTTTTGAACTGAAGTGGCAAAAGTGAGCAAACCTCGTGGACGATTTTGGCTATTTACTCTATTATAACGGAAAACAAACTCTAATAAATTTAGTCCGTGTACATTCCCTTCATAAAATAACCATTCAAATTTGAAAATGAACGATTAACAATTTAGGGATTATATATATCTTTTTTTTGAAAGGCAGGGATTATATATATATCTAATAAAACTACGACACTTCTACAGTGTCGTAGTATTTAAATACTTGGCCTACCAAATTTGACCAAACTTGAGATAATTTAATAAGTTTCCCTTTACTTTCACTTATCCATTTTTTTTTGAACGGCACTTTCACTTATACATAAAAACAACAATTTACTAACTTCAATTTTACCATCAAACTTTTAGTTTTTAGGATTTCAAACTTTAACTACCCAACATTTTTTAAACTTGCATTGCACTTTGGCCACTAACTTTCTTACTAACTTGTGTACTTTATTTTCTTCCAATTTGACCACCAAACTTTGACCACAAAACTTTTAGCTTTTAAGATTTCAAAATTTGACCACCAAACTTTTAGCTTTTAGCCGCGAGTATTTTTTTAAAGCTCACGTGAGAATAACAGTCACTTAATATTATCTTTTATGTCCACGAAACCCTCCACGCAACAGGAGCTCCCACAGCGACGCAAAATCTTTAACGTCCACCAAACCCTCAACGCAACAGGAGCTCCCGCCGCGAAGCGCGGGTATGGGAATCCTAGTTAACAATTAAGATTATGACTGTGATTTAAAAGCCTACAAATTAGAGATTAACAATTAACACTAAGGGTTTCTTTGACAAAACTAGCTGGTGGCTGGTAGCTGGTGATTGGAAACTGGTAGCTGGTGACTGGAAGCTGATAGCTGTTAATAGTAGTTTTTTAAATATATTTTGTTGTTTGGCAGAGTAGCTAGAATTTTAATAAAATGTATAAAATAACTAAAATAGACATTAAGAAAAAGCTTATATGCATATGTTTTTATTTTTATTTTTTTATTATAGAATGGGTATTTGTGTCATTAATTACTCATTAAAAACTTGTAGCTAGTATGAGTTTTTTTTAAACGCTAGTACTAGTAGCTTTTCAATATAAAGTTTTCTGTTAACTTAAAAGCTTCAAACTATTTCAACCAAACTAGAATTTTTATTGAGAATGCGATTTTTCTTAAAAACTTGAAGCTCATAAAAACTTTTAAAAACTCGTTGCCAAACATACCCTAAATAAAAAAGTTAGTTGTCTCTGATTCTATTGATTTTGTCAAATGTAACACCAAAATATTTATAGGATATCAAAACTAAAAACATTCATTAAACAAACAGTTATTTGAAAGCATTAGCAAAAATCCAAAAACTCACAAAACAGAACTCAGTAGACCAAACCCTAAATTCAGTGTGGGCAAGAGGGCATTGACTAACTTGCTTTTTCAGCTCTTATCTACTTTCATGCAAGGACATCTCTCTACATATGTGACATATAAGCTTTATCCAAATTAAATAGTACGTTTTATTAATACCATTTTTATTTTTAATGGCATTAATACAATAAAAACAATCTTTCTCCTCATACATCAATTTACCTGCACGGTTTTGTATATAAAAATCCACTCAACTTTGATGAAAACAAGAAAGTGGATGTATCTATCACATGGGGAACCAGGCAATATCCAAAGAAATATATCTTAGACAAAGACAATTGAAGCAAATAAAGTGCAAAACAAAGAATCATCACATATCAAACAACTATCAGTCTATTACAGTTCTCTGTTTAGTGCAAAAAGACCACAATTTTCGAAAATGCGAAAAAAAAAAAGCATTAGTTCGTCAGTTGTAAGTTGATGTTCTGCTCGGATGGGATGGGATGACCAAAACCGACAATTAAACCATCCAACCATGCTCATTTCTACAATTGAACATATCAATATCATCATCTCGATTCCCTCTTTCAAACCCGGTGAATAATCGCTTAGAATTGTGAGTTTCAGCTAACAACGTTAATGTGAGTTAACGGGGGGTCCATTGAGAGCAAAATTTCTGAAATGTGGGACTGATAGAGGAAAAAAACTCAGGTGTGATTATTATCTGCCAAAAAGAGAAATGTTGGATTATTAAAGTCCATTTTGCCAATACTTAATGGAACTGAATATGAATTTGGTTCCTAGTTTTTAACCAGAGAGCAGTTCGGCTTTAGACTTCGGTTTTTTAATCAAGTCACGAATTTGTGTGTTTCAAATCAAAACGACCCAAATGTCCGGATTTAAACTTTTAAATATTATTATTATAGAACAATATTTTTGTTTGAATCAATCCAAATCGAGCTAGGGAATTACGTTTATGTTTCTGTAATTCAGTTTGCTTGAATCAACCTAAATTTTAGTTTTCAAATTTATGTTTAGGTTTTTAAATTCTCCTTCTAAAACTTCAAATTTAAAGAAACCGACTCGAATACCTGAAAATGGAATAAATGAACTCCGATAATAGGCTGGTTTAAGTCAAATCTTGGGTGTTATGCCTATATGTGTTTTATAGATGACTCACTGATTATATATTATTTTGTTTAAGAAAAAGTTGCTTCTATAGTTTTTTTTTTTTTTACAGGCTACTTGTATTGACACACCCCCAACTCTTATTTGCACCATCTGTTGCCCTATATGCCGTGTATAGGGTCACACATGGCGTATGGAAAGTCTAACAATGATAATTTCATGTCCCTCTATACATCACGTGTAAGCCTCTATGCCGCGTATAGACCAATACACGACGTATAGGTCCTGACATGACTCTGACTGATATACATTAATGACGCATGCGAGTTTGTGCAACATTCTATACGCATCGTATAGGACTATATGCAACGTATAGATCGGTGTGTAAACAATTTTGAGGGTGTAGTATTACCACCACACTTTTTATAAATGTTTGAACTTAATTGTGATTGTTACACATGTATATAAAAGGCTATGCCGACATCTGTTGGCAATGTGACAGCAATAGAACAAGAACCATGTTTATGTCATAGTCCTCAAATTTCCCTTTCGTGCTGAACGTACAATCACCAAGTTGGCCTGCTAAAGTCAGCTTTCGCGTGTACACACACAACACATATTCTTCGTCTTTTATCCATGTTGAACAAAAAGGGTAACTTTCTTTTTGACCCTTTCATTTAAAGATTATTATTATAACTTCAGTTTAATCAACTATAAGAGGGAGTTTTTATCTAAAATTCTAACACGTGTGGTTTCTATATTAATAATCGTTTAAAACATGACAATCTTTATTATCATCTTTCTCGACATCTAAAACGTAACTATTTTCACCTCCTACGATAGTTTCATAGTTCTCTTGAACTGGCCTCATGAATGGATTTTCAACCCAATACCATATTTCAATATCTATACCCTCAATGAATTCAAAACCCAAAAATTTTCCATGCGCGGGCACCGGTATACCGTATCTTATCGGCGGTACAAACTTGATACTGTTTTCCTTTTATACAAGGGTGTTTCGTACCGTACTCCCAACCGGTATCCGGTATATATTAATTACCGTATAACCGTGCTCTCATGACTTTCTATCCCCTGAAAATTTTTAAGCTCCGTCGGTAAACGTAAATTAACAAGATAAAAAAAACTTGAGCGAACAAACGTTCACAAACATAAATAAATAAATAAATAAATTCATGTTTGATTGTATATTAAATAAATAAATTTCCTATCAAATAGTTCACTAAACATTCCATACCTAAGTGTGAATTTAAACACCGGTTTTTTTTTCTCTTCTTAGCTAAAGATTTTAACTTTCTTATACTAGTAATTAACATGTCCATAGATTAAAATTTGACCTAAGCATAAACTAGAGTTTATTCAAACCATTCCAAATGATCACTTTTACTAAATGGAAGGAGTGTGAGTTAAGGATACTATTATAAAATGTTCAGTAGTATTAAATGTGTGGAATGTCGGTGGTCATTATTCGTGTAGATAATAGCTTTGTATCCTCAAGGCCACAAGTTTTTTTTATCTAACTTCAATACAAGAATCTTGCTGTCATTAACAAGGGTTGTCATTGAGCTCTTTAGACATAGGCAAGTTAGGAGGTCTTATAAGACAGGCCTTCAGGCGTATGAAGGCTCATACACCTGACTATAGGACACGTATGAAGTCCATACGTGTGAAGGTCCTTGGCGTATGAAGCTTATGCTATAAATACCCCCATGCCTTAGACAATTTGGAACTTTTGCCATTCTAATACAAGTGCATCCCATTTTGTGTGTGTTTTGGTGTGTGTGCTTTTCATATTATTATCATCTCCATAAACACTCACCTATAACAACTGACCGGATTCTTGATTCCGCTTTCAATCCGATACGCGTGTGATACTAATTTGTTGTCTAAATTCAATCCTACAAGTGGTATCAGAGCTACGGCTCATATCACGCATGTTGTTATAGGGGTTTGCATCGGATCTAAATGATTTTTAGGCAATTGTTCATAGAAAATCGATTTTGACCCATTTGATGCATAAACATGGTTTTCATTGATTTTGGGGTGTGTTTGATGTTTTGATCATTGATTTGATTATGGATTCATGTTTAGAAACTAATTTTTACTCAAAACCAAATCAAATTTCAATCAAAACAAATCAGATCTAAGGTTTTTGTGAAAAATTTCAAGTTTTTGAATATTATGGTTTTTGGCTTGAAATCATGAACATGGAATGTTTTTGAAGATCTAATCATTGTTTTATCATACAAAAGTGTTTTGAAAACTTATTAAATCAAATTCAGATGTTAAACAACGTTGAATTGATTCAGATCTGAGATTTTTGTTTAAACCTATAAGTTTGGTGTTCATCATAGTTTTTCTCAAATTTTTATTATAATTGTTGTTTTTGGATTGATTTGGACATCAAAAACTTATTAGGAATCATTCCACACACAAAACCTAATCATCTGATCATCCAGATACCCAAAAACACCAAAAATCTCAATTGCATCATGCAGAACACTCATACATGTCCATCTGCTGCCATACGCCTCAACTTTGGACCCCATATGAATTCATACGTGTGAGCATAGTACACGTATGAATTCATATGCCTACTTTTCACACGTATTAAGCTCATAAGTGTCGTTCATACTTATCATTCATACGTGTGCTTCATAAATTTCAGTTTATATGTGTACTGTCTGATCGCGTGTCGAGTGCTAATCAAAAACTATTTTAAAAACAACTCCTTAGCTACAAGGACTGCAGTATAGGGAGTAGGGTTGTCGAACCACGAGGAGTATGTGGTTAGTGTTAATAGTAATTTTTAATTATAATAATAGAAAAACTAATAAAATTACGAAGATTAAACTAATGTGCTGCTTTGCTTGCAAGAAAAGATTGATTAAAGTTTGACTAAAAACAATTATATAAAGAAAACGGTCACTCCGGGTTTCTGATTCGGTAATTATCAAATGAATTATGTTATCACCCTATATAGGAAATCACATAGACATGACTTTGTTTAAGTTGTTCGACCCAGCTCAGCTATCATAACATTAATTGCAAAGTTAAATTAATCCTAGTGCAAGAAAACCAAGATACGATAACAGAATGCAATAATATTAATTAACCAAACTGTCTAGATCAGTCAAACATACAATCAGACGCAAAGAACTTTAAGGTGCTCACAAAATCTGATCCAAATAATGAGTAGCAAACATAAAACAAATGATAATATACCCAAATCGTTCACCCGGAGAAACCGCAAGATGATTAGCCGTGCATAATCATGATTTCGGCTTCAAAACTTGTTCTGGATTGCTCTGGCATCAACCGGAATGAATGGAACTGCAAAAAGTCTTCAAAATCTTCCCTTAGAAGCTCTGGAAGTCGATAATAATCTCCCCAAACGGCTGCTAGGTTTTTAATTGCGAAAATGGGCTTTTTATGGGCTGAAGAGTTATTCGCGACCCCATGAATAACTCCCTGACTTATTAGAGGGGCGCGAATAAGTGATAATTTCGCGAGGGCAGCAAGGGTAATTAGCTGGATTCATTAAGGGCAGTATAGTCATTTTGCAACCCAATTCAGTTATTCGCGGGGCATGAATAACTCCTGAGGTTATTCATGGGGCATGAATAAGTGATCTGACAGATTTTATTTTCTTTTTATTCCTTATTCATCCGTGCACTCGTTTCACCTCCCATTAGACTCTTTTTCTCTCGTTTTAGCCCACGAACACCTGCTTAATACCAAGACACAAATAAGTATCTAAGACACGATATTTACGAACGTTAAATGATTAAAAACTATACAAAATTACTATATAAATGTGATGCATTTGGCAACACATCACACCCCCACACTTACCTTTTGCTTGCCCTCAAGCAAATCTGCTCAGAACCTTACCACGAACAAGTAACAAATACCTCAAACGCCCCCGCCATGCACTAGTTAGGGTCCAAAGTCATACCCCATTCATAGATCATCATTAGATGTGTTAATTCAACAGGCAACCATGATGCACAATTTTTAAAACAGAATTCTCCCGACTAAGTCTAACATGCTTTCGGTTTTTATTCTCATGCAACACACCCCTCACAATTTTTCACTCCACTCGGTTTAATATCTGGACTAGCATGTAATGCGCTAGTATTATTCACTCAAAACCAAACATGTAACTCTGTTATCATAGGCTTGTATAACAATCACACCTCAACTATAGACAATGCACATATCTAAAGGACTTACGGGTTTTGGGCTTCGGGTAAAGGTAGGGTAGATTTGGCTAACAATTGGTTTAAAAACAAGAGTTTCAACACGCTTGAATGACCATCCTTATTCACTAAACACCGTAATACAATAATCACGCAACTTTGGGCATATTTGACCCATAACACATACTTCTATATTTTTTTTTCACTTTTTTCTTTTTTCATTTTTTTTTTCATATATATATATATTTTTTTTTTTTTCACAGCTTAAACATAACTCAATCACTTGAACTAAACATAAACACGATGGATGTCATCAATTTATTACACAAAGGTAAACAGGTCAATTTGGGTAATAGGTTTAATCAAATGAAAGGGTATAGGCTCAACATGGGCTTCTAAGGGTGATTTTAGGTAAACGGGTCAACACATAACAAATAAACGGGTATCAAAAGAAAATGGGGAAACCTAAATTGCCTTTATCATCTATGTGCATATCTAGTCTACAACCTCGGCATGTATCAAATCACACAAGTTCTGCAACAGAGAAACATCTGGCCTACACTCAACAAATGAAAATATATATATGTATCAATCTATCATCTAGTAGGCTCAAGATCTCACCAAAGTGTGGAAATGGGTTACCGATGTGTGCATGCATTTATTACCGACAGCTCGTTACATCTAATCGGGCAAATTCTAAACATTTTCTCTAAAATACCTGCTGAAAACGATTCATATGTCTGTTCTAAAGAATTGGACCATGATTAAGGACCCATACACCACAAGCAGAGACAGAATGAAAGCATTGAAACAGTCGCTTTCATGCCCGATCAGACCGCTTTTAGGACATTTTTTTTTTAATTTTTAATTTTTTTGACTCAAAACTAAATAAAAAAAAAAAAAAGTTTCCCCACCCCCACACTTGAATGACACATTGTCCTCAATGTGAGCTAGGAATAAAATAAAGCAGAATTAAAAATAAAATACAACAGAAATAAAAGGAACAGACTCCCCTGGATAAGCAATACGCGTATGAGTCCGTTCAATTCCCTCCAATGTCGGCCGTATAGCATTTCATTCGCAGCCATAAAACAAACCTGAAACAAAGAAACAAGAAAAAAAACAAAACAAACAAATCGGGATACCTGCAAACATTAGTGGTTTCCAGATCGTCCATGCCCGAATGGAGATTGAGTACGAGCAGGGCAATCTATTCTTGCAATTCAAATCATATCAAGCAATCCCATGACTCCAACGAAAAAAATAAAACTGACTCGAACACACTCGAAAATAAAAATAAAATAAATAAAACAACTACATATACAAAGTATACAACAATCATACCTGATGTTTGTTCATGGTGGTCTCAAAGAACATTTGCCTACCGAGTTCCCAATGTATGTTCGGTAGTTGACATGTCGAATCTTTATCTTATTTCTTATCTTTGACATGTCTGTAGGATCATTGTTGGGCCACTTCACTATACTTTGTCCAAGGTCTTCAATGCTCACCTTCCTCTTTTGCCCACTCAAGCCATCATCTTCTACTTTTTCTATTTTCCTCATAAATATGGGAGGAAGGTTAGGATACACCAAGGTTACCCGGTTCACAGGTTCTTCAGCAGGTGTGTCTACAAGTGGTTGTACGCACGAAGTCACGTCTACTTTAAAGCTTGTAGCTTCCTCTTCTAAGGCTTCCTCCATCACAACCTGGTCCACATGTGCCTCTTCAACTTTTTCAGTCACATCAACGTTAACCATATCCGGTTCAACCGTCACATCTTCAAGGGCTAATTCTGCTTCCATCTGACCAACCTGCTTAAATAGTTCCTCCACAATTTTGTCCCTAACCTCATTGTCCTTTCGGATCACCTTAACATCTTCTTGGATAGCCTTTATGGCCTCTAAGATCTCACTCAGCTGATCATTGCTTCCCTCTTCATTGTTTTGTTGCTGCTGATAACCGTAGTCAACACTCTGGCCTCCATTCACAATCGAATCAGTATTCATGTAATAATATGCAGTTTGTTCTCTAGATTGATAAATGTTTGGCTTGTAGTATCTTTGCTGACAGTTCTGATATTGTGGCCAATAATATGAGGGTGATAGGTGTGAGCCTTCATCTTTTTCTAGCCCAAAGATAATATGATCCTTTCGTGCATTATATGCTTTAACTCTCTGACGGGCAATTGGACAATCTTGCATCACATGATATGGGCTCTCACAACACCCACATGCATCATAATCCACCCAGTTCATCTTGAATTCAATTTTCCTGCAAAACTAACATACCCAGCATAATACTGAACAAAATAGAGAAAAATACAGGACAATTTTTTTTTTTTTTTTTTTTTTTTTGGTTTTTAATAAAAAAAAATAATTAAGCTAAAAACACTAAGCGCACGAACTCCCCGGCAACGGCGCCATTTTGATCGCGTGTCGAAGTGCTAATCAAAAAATATATTTTAAAAACTACTCCTTAGCTACAACTGACTGCAGTATAGGAAGTAGGGTTGTCGAACCTCAGGGAGTTTGTGGAAAGTGCTAATTTACTAACTACTAATTAATTAAAATTAACTAAACTAATTTTTATGAAGTTGAATGTAAAAGTGCTGCAGTGCTGCAAACGAAGTGAGAATAGAGTTTTATAAAAGACAATAATATGGAAAAACGGTCACTCCGGGTTTCTGATTTGGTAATTATCAACTGAATTATGTTAATACCCTATCTAGGAAATCACATAGACATGACTTTGTTTAAGTTGTTCGACCCAATTCAGCTATCATAACATTAATTGCAAAGTTAAATTAATCCTAGTGCAAGAAAACCAAGATACGATAACATAATGCAATAATACTAATCAACCAAACTGTCTAGATCAGTCAAACATACAATTAGACGCAAAGACCATTAAGGTGTTCACAAAATCTAATCCCAATAATAAGTATTAAACATAAAACAATTGATAAAATAACCAAATCGTTCACCCGGAGAAACCGCAGGATGATTAGCCTTGCATCTTCATGATTTCGGCTTCAAAACTTGTTCTGGATTGCTCTGGCATCAACCGGAATGAATGGAACTGCAAAAAGTACTCAAAATCGCCCCTCCTTAGCTCTGGAACTCGATCATACTCTCCCCAAACGGCTGCTAGGTTTTTAATTGCGAAAATGGGCTTTTTATGGGCTGAAGAGTTATTCGCGACCCCATGAATAACTCCCTGACTTATTAGAGGGGCGCGAATAAGTGATAATTACGCGAGGGCAGCAAGGGTAATTAGCTGGATTCATTAAGGGCAGTATAGTCATTTTGCAACCCAATTCAGTTATTCGCGGGGCATGAATAACTCCTGAGGTTATTCATGGGGCATGAATAAGTGATCTGACAGATTTTATTTTCTTTTTATTCCTTATTCATCCGTGCACTCGTTTCACCTCCCATTAGACTCTTTTTCTCTCGTTTTAGCCCACGAACACCTGCTTAATACCAAGACACAAATAAGTATCTAAGACACGATATTTACGAACGTTAAATGATTAAAAAACTATACAAAATTATTATATAAATGTGATGCATTTGGCAACACATCACTGTCTCATACACCTTCATTCATAACCCTGCTCCCATACGTGTATTTCATAAACATCACTCATAACCACCTTCCATACGTGTGTCTCATAAGCCTGATGCATACTTGTTCTTCCATACGTCTCTTTCATACTCATCATGCATACGTGTGACTTCATAAGTGTGCTTCAAACTTGTCTTTCATACTTGTGCATCATACGTGTTATAATCCACTTCATACGTGTGACAAAGTGTTCATACGTGGGAACATCAGAGTTCGTCAAATTGTGAACATTTTTAAGTTTGACCTTGTCCGTTTTCTTCCCAATCATAGTTCGTTTATCTGATTTCATTCTAATCATCATGAGTTGGAATTATTTCAACCAAGTCATCCATCCTGAGCATATTCAGCAACAACCGACCCCCAAGTACAACATCTATATGTTGTTGCGAATGCTATGAACCCTCCACAGCAAGCAAATGCTGTCACACCGTATTGTCTGTTTTCATCCTCGCCTCAGTAGCAAATACCCACGTCATCAAACTCTTGGGATATGGTTTTGGCAACATGCCAAGTTCAAAGCGTTCATTAGATGATGAAGAATGACAATGAGACGGGTAGCAGCAACAAGGTTCCCAAGATGGAACACTTGAACGAATATCCATCATGGAAGGGGAGAATTCAGAGACACATTGAAGGGATCGATGCAAAAATCTGGTATTGGGTAGAGCATCCTTTGGTAAGGGCATTACAAGAGAATTCACACATACCAGTGGATATCACACAGATGAGTGACGATGAGAATAAAAATTATAAGAATGAGAGAAAGGCATTCTCTATTCTTACTCAGACACTTCCGAAGGACATTCTACATCAATATGACGAATGTGAGAATGCTTATAATTTGTGGGCGCTTTTGAAGCAGAGATGTGAAAGTGATGAGAAGAAGTTCAAGATAAGGCAAGATCAGCTGAGGAAAGAGTTTGAAGCCTTCAGCCACATCGGACAAGAGACACTCAGAGACATGTAATCCCGATACTACTATCTCATGAGTGAAATTCGTAAGTATGAACTTAAATATACTTCTTTTGAATTAATTAAGCGTTTTGCAAATGCACTATGTTGATGTGATGATGGAAATGGGTTAGTACGAAACCCTACCTATGAATGATTTCTTGCTGAAGCTGGAAAATAGGGAGATTGAGGAGTCAAGAAAGGCGAAGAGGATTCCACCACCACATAATCATGAACTGTATCATGCAGCCACTCTAGCAAGCTCTGATATTACCACCACTTCACGACCTCAAACTGCATTCGTGTCGTCTGTTATCAATGATCCATTTTCTTGCAATATTCAACCCCAAATTGTTCAAGCCCAATTTATTGATTCCATGTTGCAACATTCCAGTGCTTATCAATTTACACCACGACCATCCACTTCTACCACATATTGCCTAAATCCACCACCACATGCAAACACTTATATTCATCTAAATACTTCCACCCCCAACAGCTAGTCTATGTTTCCTCTAACACTTTGATGGCACAACCCTTGTGACAACCTGCACCCTTCAGTTTTTATAAATGTGCTTAATTCGTCCCTTAACTATTTCAAAATTTTCATTTTTAACCCTCGTATTTTAATAGGACCAAAAGTCACAATTTAATAAAACTTATAATTTTTATAAGTAAAAGTATGCATGTTTTATACTTACATCTACACCCGAGCATGTATGTTTCAGACATTGATGCTCAAAACCCTTAATTTTCGGTCCTAAAACAACTTAGAAACTGAAGGAAACAAGTCCGAAACTTAAAATTGATTAAATTAGAAAAATGATTCTTTAGCTCTCGCGGTCCGCGGAGACAGTCAAAGTCCTAGTCAAAGTCCCAGTCAAACAGTCAATTTATCTTAAAACCTAACTTTATGGTGTTGACCAATTTTAATGGCTAATTGATCTAAAACTAGTGTAAAACTCCACCTATGACCTATTACACTTTGCACCTCTAAATCGATTGTTTCAATTCGATTAAACCCTCTCTCATACCTTTCTTCTATAGTCTATTACTTCTGCAATTGAAGTTTTGATAATAAGCTCTTGTAATTGGCGAATTGGAAGCTTGATATTCTTTCTTTTTCGGTTTTTATTTCTCCAAATTGAACTAGCTACGTTGTGAGTTTTTATAATTATTTTTGCATGATATTTCATTCATATTTGTAGATTAATAGCCCTATATTGAATTTGCCAATTATAGTCTCTAAGGGTTTCAATTGGATAATCTAGGGTTTAGGGTGTTCTAGGTGATTTGGGGATTTTTGATTTAAAAGTTTATAGAACCTTATAAATTCTTAACTCACTCATTTCTTATCCAAAAATTATGAAACTAGGCAGACTTGATCCTACAACTAATTAGAATTTTTAAAAATTATTTCGGGATTTATTGAATCCGATTAGTATTTTTTTTAATTATTTTATAATGCTTTAATCATGTTTAACTCATATAAAATCATATAGAATGTATTTTTTACATAAAAATTGGTAGAAACATGTTTCATTATGTTATAATAATTTTCATGCCATTTTCCCTCTGTTTTAATTCAGTTTTATATGTTATCTCATTTTATTTGTTAAATTACTTTTAAACAAATAATATTCATATAAACTAGATTTTTATCATAAAAACTATATAAAATTTATTGTAAGTCTTTTTAAGTTAATAAATTGAGTTTTCATAGAAACTCTTATCTATAAGAGCATTTTGTATTTTATTTTGAATTTATGTGGTTTTAATCATATTTAAATCATATAAAATCGAAATTTAATTATTTTAACATGAAAAATTGTGTAAAAATATTTCATCATGTTAGAATCATGTTCACATTAGTTTTTTCTTTGTTTTATAATGTCTTTAGATGATATCTCATTTTTATGGAATAAATTAACTTTTAAGCATATAATTTTATCAAAGACTTTTATATAAATTATAAGATAATTTCCGAGTTAAATTCGTTATTTTTTTTAGATCGGAAAATATCTAGTTTGTAAACTCAAGTATTCATTATCTTTCACATAATAATCAATATAATTATTTATATTTAATTTAATGAATATGAATAATTATAGTTTAAGATTATCAAATTTATTTCTTTCACCATGACCCTTATTATTTAACTTAGTTATATTTGTAATATGAACCTAAATTATACTCTCGATTTACTTCATGGATTCATGTATTGAGATTCTGATAAACTATTTAATTGTTTTGGCGCCTCATCCTTATATAAAACTTTAAATCCCCCAAATTTAGACTAGACATCCTAGATGCCTTAGATTAGGAACTCTAGACTCTTTTAAGCTTAGACACTTATGTTGGAAACTTAAAACTTTAGGTTGAGTCTTTGGGATTCGCCTCACATACATTCACAACGCTTAGAGGATAATTCAGCTTAGAGAATGTGAGTATATCTAACCCCCTTTTACTGTTTTACTCTTTTTGGGGTGAATCATGTACCATTATTATTAAACTTATGTATATTCTTTATAACGCGATGTGCTTTATGAAATGCTTATGTGAATTGTATGAACGCTTGTCAAAATCATTAACCATTGTGTGCCGAACATAACAATGAGTAGTACTACGATTTATATCCCTTGATTGACTTATGTGAACGTATTAAGTCCCTGGTCATTGTTATGGTTTTTATGATCGATATATAAACGCTTGTTGAACGCTGTTAGGCTTGATTTTGACCCTTTTACATATTGCAAATATCATAGCACATAAATTGCGAAACACTTTTCCTACTATATGTATTCAAAACAGGGTATGCTCACCAATACATTTTTGTATTGACCTATACTATTTTCGTACATGTTTCAGATTATTTTTGAGATGCCTTTTAAGCCTTTGGAATTTATACTTAGATTTTGGATTCATTGTATTTCAGTTTAGATTGTTAGTTTGAATCATTGTATCTTTGTATCTCATTTCAATGTAATAAACTATTTAATCAACGTATCAATATTTACACTTTTAGTCCATGAGCTATTGAACAATCTTCACTACGTGACACCTCAATGATTCTGCCATCAGTCTGGATGTTACAACCCTCAATTAATAATTTTAGGAATGTGACTTTGGAGGTTGCTAAGGAGCATGTGGCATTATTATCTGCTTTTGTCACATCATACAACGACTTGGTGGAGGGAAACATCAGGAATGTCAACCTGAGTAAGGAAGACTATGATCAGATTGACAATGATGAAATGGGGTTGATGGATATTCAGTGGAATTTTGCGAGTGTGGTGAGACGTGCTGAGTATTTTATGGAGAGGATCGATCGAACTGATTGGTAGATCAACAAGAATACTAAATATGGTTTCAACATGCAAAAGGTCATGTGCTATAACTGTGGAATACGGGGACACTTCAAGAGGGAATGCAACAAACCCATTCCGCAAGGAAACCAGTATCCCTTCAGAGTAAATCAGGGTCAACGTTAACAAAACCCATTCCAACACTGACCACAGCAACAAGTACAAGCACCTTCTCCAAAACATGAGCGTGCTATTGTGCTAGTGAATAACCCATTGCCACTGCCCGCACCACAACCCAATAATCAGTCTAGGGCGATGGTAATGCAAGCTCATGAGGGCGTTCACTAGAATCTTCAGCTCGGAGGAAATGGTGAGGTAAATTTGGGAGGTACAGGGTGTTATGCAGAGATAATCAAGGATGTACAACAAGAAGTTGGGTAATCTTCTTCAAGTTCTAAAGTACGTTCAAGTGATGACGAGAGTTCGGAAGAGACATCCAGACAACAATCTGGATCGTCGGAAAGCAATGCAGATTCTCTAGATGTTGATGTTGATAGGTTGCTTGCTGAAGCTGATTTTTTGACCAACCAAAAGTCATGTCTGGTTCAAGATCTTGTGGAGTCTACAGTAAATTATTCCAAGTACTTCTCTACCGATGGTTCGTCTTCTCATTATGCATTTATGGCAAACATTCAAGACAACCAGGTCTGTTATTCTGAAACTCTTAAGTGTGATAAATGTTGTGAATTATAAGCCCGAATTGAATTGATCAAAGAACACAAGACATTTTGGTATGTGATCTTCAATCATGCACTAATGCAAATACAGCGTTAAAAGCTAATGAAAAAGAGTTTAAAGAAACAATCATTGTTAGTGCACTGCGGTGTGTCTTCCCAGATTAAAGATTGCCAGATGTGAAGACTTGAAGACCGAAGATCATTATCTAGACCTTAGGGGGAGTCTGTGAACGTCATTCTAGACATCCTCAGCTCAGTGAATAGTTAAGTCTGGAGATCACTAGCTAGGTCCAAGGGGGAGATTGTTAGTGCACTTCGTGTATGTCCCCAGCTAGTGATAGGTCGATAATAGTCGTAGGCATGATTGTATAACGTTTTAGATGTCATTGGGTTGCATTATAGTGTTTATATAGGCATAGGGGTACTTTGGTAAGTTGTAAAGCTTCATACACGTCCCACCCTCTTCATACACGTACTAGGCACGTGTATGAGGAACGTGTATGAGGGACGTGTATGAAAGCCCACTATATATACCCCATGCCTTAGTAGTTTATGTAAGACTTTTGCTATTTCCAATATAAGTGCAATCCTTTATGTGTGTTTTTGTGTGTGCTCTCATATTATTATTATTATTATCCTTTCCTTAAACACCCACCTATAACAAACAGTCAACACGATAGATCCTTGGGCACTCGCTACATCAGCAAATCGGTCGCACAACGTCCAAAGGAATCATGTGAGAGAGAAGGAAACTGGAATCAATAACATGGATCCAGTGAGTGCAGTCATAGTCAAAGCACTGAACGAACATGTGGATAAAGGGTGTGAAGAGTTGACACGAGTTCAGGATGAAGAAGAATCCTTAAACACTGCTCAGAGTTCAGAGGTACAATGCAGTGGATCAAATGAGAATTCAAGTGAGGAAAGTCGAAGCTCCGGTTCAAGCTCAATGACTGATGAAGACGGATCGGGTGAAGAGAGAGAATCATCTGCTGATGAACGAAGTTCCGAGTCAACAAGCAGCACAGATGAAGAGTGTTCAATATATGGAAGGGACGATTCAAAGGAAGAAAAGATAGAGGAGAGAGATGCTGACAATCCAATTTAGTCAACTGAAAATCAGACTGAGCAGCATACTCAGGTAAGTTCTAACCCGTCTAAGCTTGTCTGTGCTAAATGCTTAGAACATGATGCTAGGTTAGAGTTAATCAAAGAACACAACACGAGTCTGGTGTGTGAATTAGAAGCCCAAATTGAATCGATCAAAGAACACAATACCAGTTTGGTATGTGATCTTCGACAAAGATCCGATGCGCGCGCGATACTAATTTCTTGTCATAGGTGTACCACAACCATTCATACACGTGACTAATCCAGGTTCATACATGTTGCTCGTTTGAACTCATCCATGTGCAGATTTCCATATCAGTCATACGTGATTTGTTGATAAGTGTGATTCATTTGTCCTTATACGTGCCATTCATCAAATCCACTCGTACATGCAAAATCCCATTCTGTTCCATTGATACGTGTGACTTTTACCTTTGATACGTGTCCCGATCAACAGTTCATAAGTCCCAACATCATCTTCATACATGTTCACAGTTTGACTTTTTCAGTTTGACGTGATCAGTTTCTCGTTCCCAAGCTCAGTTCGATTATCAGTTATTCATAGAAGAAGTCATGGGTTGGAATCCTCTCTTACAACCTATAGGCTCTAATACCACTGGTAGGATCGATCTAACAAGAAATTAGTATCGCGCGCGTATCGGATCGAGGGCGGAATCAACAATCTGGTTAGTTGTTATAGGTGGGTGTTTAAGGAAAGGATAATAATAATAATAATATGAGAGCACACACAAAAACACATACAAAGGATTGCACTTATATTGGAAATAGCAAAAGTCTTACATAAACTACTAAGGCATGGGGTATATATAGTGGGCTTTCATACACGTCCCTCATACACGTTCCTCATACATGTTCCTCGTACGTGTATAAAGAGGGTGGGACGTGTATGAAGATTTAGAACTTACCAAAGTACCCTATGCCTATATAAACACTATAATGCAACCCGATGACATCTAAAACGTTATACAATCATGCCTACGACTATTATCAACCTATCACTAGCTGGGGACATACACGAAGTGCACTAAGACGGAAAAACTGGAATAAAAAACACCCACTTTTAGCGATGAGTTATGTCGTCGCTAAACAAAAAACATATAAAACAAAAAGCCGCTTTTAGTGATGAACTAGGAATAGCGACGACTCAGTTTTGCGATGAAAAAAATTAGTATTAGCAACAAAACAATAGCGACAAATTGTTAGCAATGACAAGTCGTCGCAATTGCCTTTAGCGACGATAATTTCTAGCAATAGCGACGACGTTTGTCTGTCCCTATTCCCCTTTTTCTTGTAGTAAGTAATTTGAACCGTAAATCAAACTATTTCAATAGTTAAGATTGAGATCATGACAGTATAATAATTAACAGGAGGTTAAAATTTAATGTCCAATAGCGTAAAAGTGGAACCAACCTCCATTGTTAATCTTTTTGCATTTATATCTAATTCAAATTCAAAAATTAATATATAGGAAAATTCCATCAAATCTCTAGAATAGAAATAACCTTTTTATAATTTATTATTTTTTTAAAATGTTATACCACAAAGCCAAAATTTTATTTTGTTTTAATCTGGTATTACAATATTATTTAAAGAAAATAATGTTTATTTTAAAAAATGTTAGCTCATCAATTTTTTTTGAACGGCTAATTATTTTGTCACCAACGGGATTTGATCCCTCACCATTTGAAAAGGTAAAACCTTATCCAACACCTTGATACCGCCAAACCAAAGGCCCATTGGTGTTAGCTCATCAATTACAATCATATAATTGGGGTGTCTAATTAACTAGAAACAGAGACCTACAACAGTAAGTTTAATGTTACAACCATGCGTCTAAGTCGTTCAGATCCAACGGATGAATGAATTACACACTTAATTGGTGTGTCTAATCCATACAACGATGTTTCTAAAACCACTTCTAATATAACTTACGCATGTACGCTAATTAACCGAAAAGGCGAAAAATAAGTGTGTCGCATTCTGAATGATTCGTGTATATGTTACACATGAATCGTTACATTTTGTGTTATTTATTAGAACTGATTTGAGTGTGGTGGAACATGGAATTGAATGAAAGCTATCAATGCTTGGAGACATAACTAGAAAATTGTTCCACGAAATATGTCATAGGTCTTTAGTGACATGTGCAAGTAGGGTTACCTAGAATAAACTTTAAATGACAAAAGTATAGTAGCGTTTTAAAACCACACATCAACGGGTTACTTTTTTGATCCATGAAGAACTCAACATCATGTTAGCTAGATGTCTAATATCGTCTTAGTTTCTGAAGTTAATATAGGGTATACATTTTACATATAAAAAGAAAAATGCTTTTTAATGTTTATTGAGTCATTTCCTAGTATGATGGCAACGCTTGCATGAAAAATTGTTGTTGAGTAATTGAAAGGAGAATTCGATGTTGCGCAATGTACTTCGGTGCTCAATCTATATTATCTATATCTATATCTATCTCTACTACCTTATAAAGGAGGAGACATGGGCAAATATGTTCAAATGATCCAAAGTTAAGATAACATACCAAAGGTTTCTTTACAATTTCTTAAATTTTACCACTTTTTTCCCTAAATGCCCCTAGAAGATAATCAACTTTTATATGAAAATGAAACTCACCCAAACTAAATAAACACTTGAGATAACAATATTTTTGAACAAGTCCAGTCTTTGTTCTTGATGATTCAGTCTATGTGAACAACTCATCTTCACCAGTGAAACGTACTCTAATTACCAAAAAAAAATGCTTAATCGATCATTGTCTTGGATTACAAACTTGTAGATGATAATTAGTTTGGAAATAGTAAACAAAAAAAAAGCTCAAAATTGTATTTTTAATGAACAAAAGTACAAAACCATATATGCTACACCAATTATTAACAAAAATGTTTTTAATCTACATGACCGACCAATTTCAACATGTACGCTAACATCTCTTGGCATGTTAACATCTCTTAAAGATGTTATAAGGATGCCAACTCTCCCCCACCCCACCCCACCCCGTAAAAGTTTATCTCGGATTCGTTTAAGCAACATGAGTGGGTCAATCGTCTTGGAACATAACACCGCTCATCAACACGAGTTTTCGTCCAACAATAATCTGCTATCAAGACAAGAGACAAATCAAGTAAGCATGATTTAAACACATAGTTGATTGACTTATTCTCTTGTTCAAGTCGGTTTTTCTTGAAAATCATTTGACGAACAATTTTTAGGTGTTTATTTTACCAGATCCTCCTAAGTAATCGGATCCAATTTGCAGATAAATTGCAAGGAGTTTGTGTGATTTTCCAATGGAGGAGTAGAGTTTAAGGGATTATGGTGGCGTCGTGGTTGTGTTGGTGGCAGGAGGAGAAGGGTTTGCGGGTTATTGTATAAGATCTCAACTCTTATACTAATAACTTCCTTTGATGCTGATAATGATGATGACGAAGACGACAACGATGATGACAATGAGGATGATGATGAGGATGATGAGGAGGAGGAGCCTTTTGAGGATGATGATGATGATGATGATGATGATGATGATGATAGAGATATGAAGAAGAATATGATGATGATGATTACTATGGTGATGAGTATAATGTCGATGATGACGACGAAGAGACGATGATGATGAAGACAATGACGATGACGATGATGTTTAAAGGGGATAAAATGGTTAGGGTGAGAATGGGTTAAAGATGAATAAAGTAAATAAACAGGTATATAATGAAAAAAACTACGAGTCAACGTTAGCAACAGCAGACTTAACAAAATGGATGGAATTGGCAAGAAAATTCAAACGTGAAAGGTCCAGTTACAAAAATGGATTAAAGTGGCAAAAATGTCCAAAACTCACAAAAGAAAATGCTAGTTTACTCTTCCAAATAGTGTGTGTGTGTAGAGAGAGAGAATTTATTCCAAGTTATTACATGTTAGAACACTTTGCCCCTGGTGTATACGTTGCAACTTGTTTCTTAATAATGAGTAAGGTCAAATATGGTTTCGACGCAGCGACGCACCACGGGTCAAATACTAATATATTATAAAGTTTAATTTATGAAATTCAAGTGACTTGACATATATTCTAAGAAAATAAATCATACAACTATACTTGTTATCGGGGCGGATGCAACATAGAAGCAGTGGGGACATCTGTTATCCCTCAATTTTCCTTGAGAAGTGAAAAAAATTTTGTTTTTTAAGGTATTTTTATAAAATGTTACCCCTAAAACAAATTTTTTATTACCTCTTAAAATATTTTTTATAAAATGCTACCCCTTGTTTTACTTTTTAGATCCACCACTAGTTATTATATGTATTAAACTCAAAGCATGACTTTTTCTGTTGGATATAATTGGGAAATCCTTTTTTAAAGTATAACATTACTATTCATGAACCTCTTATGACCACTAATTAAATTTGATATGACTGCTTTGTTGCATTGTTTTAGACATATGAAGGATCGTCATTTTCGAATTAATTTATTCATTTATTATTCTATTAAATGTTATGTGCCCCAAGTATTAAATATTGTAATGGTGACAAATTTAAAACGTTTAATTGAATGATATAATGATATATCAGAACTTTATCATATAACTTAATGATGGAGAAATTGAGATTAAACGGTTGATATGTCAAACCAAAGTATTCAAATTAAATTATATGGTGTGTGACATCATATTCTGGGTAAGTTTTGAGTGCACGTTTCATAATAATTATCTATCTATATCTATATTTATATCTATTCTATACTATCTTATAAAACATTTAACAAGGAATTCTTAAAATTTAAGAGGTACAATTTCAATTGCTTATGATACAACACCTAATGCATATAATAACTACTTTTTAAGGGCAATTTTGTCTTTAGAGCATCATATTTAATCACAATGAAGTCAAGAGTTAAGTGATGTTTATGAGAGCTCATGACAATTAATTTTACAATTACTTTAAACACATTAAATAGAAAAAATAAAAAATAATTCATAATGTTACATGTTTTGTTATAATATTTTCTATAGAATTAAATACTTTATAAAAGTTAACATTTTATAAACTTTATAATATTATAAGAAATCGAGAAATCAATAATGAAAGCTGTGTTTTTAATCAAGCGGTAACGCTTTGCATTTTGAAATTATTATGTTATATTCATACACGTAAACACGCCTAATATGATCTTAACTCTACGTCACCAGATTCCATGACCAGATAAAAAAGTTTATGTTTATAATGAATTTTAAACAAAGGTCTCATGTAATTATGCCAACTAATTATGATTAAATTAGATGAAAGTGAACTTTCTTCTACAAAAAGTATTTGACATAATGTAATATGCGTAAATTTGATATCGAATTGTTAGGATGATTTTAATACGTTATAATTTAGTTGAATGATTATTAATAGAAAAAACTCTGGATGTTTGATAGGTAAGTATTATTTGATAATTTGTATTCCTAATACCCTAAAGGGAAAGGAATGAAAATGAAAACTTATGTTATGGAGAAAAGCGAAGTTTCTTTATAGGTTCTATTTTTACATACATTTGAATGTAAGTTTCGTTCAATAGAGAATTGTGTGTGACAATATACAAGTCATCTAACCATAGGCAAATAAGTCATGAAAGTTTGTTTTTAGTTTTTTATTTTCTTTTTTATGTGGTTATATTACGGTTTTGACCTACTTAACTTTTCTATGATAATTTTTAACTTTTTTTTTAATATGGTGAGTGTACTCGCCGCCACGCGTATGCGTGATTCAATGTTTTTGCCTATTTTTTGTTCTTTTTAACAGTCTCGCCGCAACGCGCGGGTTTCCCACTAGTCATATAAAATGGAAAAAACATAATCATCTCTTCTAACACACGTACACACATCATATATATATATATATATATATATATATATATATATATATATATAGTGTAAGTATATGAAGAAAACCCATTTTAGAGTGTAAACTGTGGAAATTCTAAGTTCCCGCTTTTTTTATGAAAATATTAGGGCATGTAATATACATGATTATAAGCATTTTGGGCTAAAAAATCAAAAAAGCGCCAAGCGGTTTTTTTTTTTAAAAAAAAAAAACCGTTTTCGGGTAACATACCAAACTCCATAATGCGTGAAATTTCCTAATTTATTAAATCATTTTTTAAGTTGCATAGATTCTTAGAATTTCTATGAGACCCACATGACACATATCACAAAATGCTTAAAAAAATAAACTTGAAATTAACCTCCACTACACATAGTCTAATAGAATTTTGTGTGAACATATCCCCCTCAAGTCACCCTCATGCTTTGTAATTTTTTTTTTTTAGCTATATCCGATTTAGTTGTAGTGACTTCGAACCGAGCCTCTGTATTGATTTTATTTTACACTATTTCCAACCAGTATGTATACAAAATTTTGTTTTACCATTTTAGGCATGATAAATAATATTTAGGCATAATGATAAGCCAATTATTAGAATTTTCTAGTAAATTCTTACACAAGCCAAACAAAAAATACAAATAAAAAGTACCACCTTATTAACTCTCAACAAAGATAATGATGGTCAAGTTCAAGATCATTAGATGATCGTCACATACATGAAAATGAGTTCCACAGTCTGTAACTCACAATCTATTTGTAGATAAGTAGGAAAACTAATGTTGTAACTAAAACTTATATTTGTAGGAAAATAAGATGAATGCAAGCCTTGTTTGATGATATAAAAACCCAGCTTCATATCCTTCTACTTTGCTTCGTAGGTTCCTATAAGAGTCAAGCGTATGTAAATAGAATAAGTTGCAACGGACTTAAAATATAACAACACATCGGAGTAACTATAAACCAAATTCGTATTCAACTATCACATTTTATTTTGGGAAAATGGATTTAAATACTCCCAACTATAGCCTATTGGCGGATAATACCCCCAACTATCACTTTGGCCATTAGCACTCCAAACTTTCAACTTGTTTACTTTCATCACTCCCAGACTAACAGACTTTAGTTTTAAGCTGACGTGGCTAACGGAATTTGTTAGTCTGTGAGTGATAAAAGTAAACAAGTTGAAAGTTTGGAGTGCTAATGGCCAAAGTGATAGTTAGGAGTATTATCTGTCAATAGGCTATTGTTGGGACTATTTAAATCCATTTTCCCTTTTATTTTCCCTAGGGGTGAACAGTTACCAGTATCGAAATTACCTAAAAATGGGTACCGCCGAAAACAATCAGTACAGTACTAGTATCAAAAACAACCTGTATGATACAGTACCGGGTTGGTACTGGTAACCGGTACCGAAAAATGGAAAAAGTTGGTACCAGTTCGGTACCGAAAATGATTTTATACCAGTACCAGTTCGGTGCCCGATACCATTTGCTCATCCCTAACGCTACATAGAGTTGAGATCTGTGCTAATACATCAAACCATGCTCTTTCATATTGTTCCTGCATTTGATGTACACCATAATACCAAATCCAATCACCAACAATCCAATAACAATCCCACCCTTTTAGAAATTTTTGAAAATGTATTTTCGTCTTTGCATAATTACAAGACTGATCAAAAGCATGGTTTTTGTAGTAGAATGTGATGCAAAACAATGGTTTCAATGACAAAGAAACAAAATGTGTGTTTTAACAAATGTAAATCTAAAACTTTGTGCTCAATAATCGGCGACACATACAAGAAAAATATTAAGAACAGGACAAGATTCTATGTTGGTATGACAGACGGCAAAAAGTATGTACATATAGTTAACACATAATAAATATACTAAATTTTAATATGTAAGAGGTTTGACCACCCTAAGTATGATTTCACCAAAATAATAAAAGGTGGCCGGTGGGTCTGATTTCACCAAAATAGAAGTGTAGAGAGAGAATGGAGAGCGGCTGAAAGTTTCTAGGGTTTGTAAAGTGAGATTTAAGACTCATCCGAAAGAGGTAAACGAGTCAAAAGGATCCGATTCAAGATCCATCCGGCTTCACATTTGTATTAAGACATTTTTGAGGTTGGTGTGCTTCACAAAGTCATACAATACGCTTAAAGTGGTTGTACATATTGAAAATTGAGTAAAATGACAATATTGTCCTTCTAATATGCATTATAATATAGTATAGCATAGATAGGGTGGGGTTAGAGTACAAATATCATATTTCGTGAAAAGTGTGAGAAAGATTAACAATTGATATGTAGGCATCATTTTTTGGATTTATTCATGATCTTTTGGATTGTTTAGGCTAAAATAACACCAAACATAACAATTAAAAACACAAAAAATTTATTTTAGGCTTAAAAACTTAAAACACTGTGCCAAGAACATATGTTATAAGTTATTGTGTTTTAGCTATGTGTTTTAACTATATTTTAAATTTCATGGCTATAAAAACATTGCATTATGTTTTAAATTGTTGTGTTTGGTGTTTTCTAGCAAAACAACCCAAAACATCATACCAAAATTCAAAACATGATGCCTACAAGTAATTTTTTTTATCATTTTCACACTTCTCACGAAATATGACCTTTATACCCGAACCTTTACACACACACACACACACACATATATATATATATATATGAAATAACATAATAATTAATACTATCACGATAAAGGTTCATCTCTGAAGGATGAAAATTCTAAAAAGGCTAATAGTGTACATGAATTGACATGTACGCATCATGTTTTAGAATTAGGCACTGTTTTGGCATGATATTATATGAAAAACACAAAACGTAACAGTTAAAACTTAAAAACACAATACAATGTATTTCAGGATTAAAACATAAACATCATGTAAAGAAAACTAAGCTGCGGTTTAATGTTCATTCCTAAAATACATTTTTTTGTGTTTTAAATTATTGTTTTTTATGCTTTTTTATATAGGTTAGCAATATATTAAACGAAATAATCAGAGGCGCGATGGTAAATTCATTGCATAATTAAAGTTTCACGCCCATTTTTAAAATGACTATAACTTTTTCATACGACATTATTTTTTTAAAAACATTATACCATGAAAACAAGATTTTCATTCTCTTTCATTAGCATATCATATTGCCATACTTTAAAAAAAATGTTGGGTTGATAACTTGCGTTTTATTGAGGGTATACTTGCGTTTAAGAAATGCAAGTTTTACCTGATAAAACGACGTGATAAAACGCAAGTTATATCTAATAAAAAATACAAGTTATACATGATAAAACACAAGTCATGCCTGAAAAAAAAAGATGCAAGTTATATATGATAAAAAATGCAAGTTATCAACGCAAGCAAAAAAATTTTTTTAAAAAAGAAGTATAGCAATAGGGTATGCAAATGAATGAGGATAAAAAGCTTGTTTTTATGGTATATTTTTTTAGAAAAATAATGTGGTATGAAAAAGTTATGGATGTTTAAAAATGGGAGTGGAACTAAACAACTGTGGGTTATACCTATTTTGTAGTTTTCCTTTTCTTTTAGAAATTCAACGTATACTTTTCTTTTTCCATTTTAATCTCATTTATTAATTTATTTTGATTAAAAGCCCAAAATCCTTATTATTTTTTTTTACGTTAAACTTATTTTTACAATAAAATTTGTCTTCATATGTTGGTAAAACAATTTAAAACATTATTTCTAAATTCTAAACATGATTTCTACGTAGAAAAAAATTGTTTGGTCAACTACAACTACAAAATATCACAAATGTATAAAGATTATAGATTGTTTAACTCATCTAATATTTTTAAAATATTTAAATTAAATGGTTGATATGTCATCGTACAAAATTTGGTTATATTAATAAGTGATAGATCAGTTTCCACTGCATGTTTCATAATAAGACTAGAAGTGATCCCGCGCTACGCAGCGGGATAACCAAATTTTAAATGAAAGTTAAACGGATATGTAGACGAAATAGTAACAATAACACTAACAAAAAAACCTAAACCTAAAATATTGTAAAAACAAAAAAAAAATTATGTAGTTTTCCCCAACGCCAATCGGTTCTAGGAGGTTTGGTTTATTTTTGGCCCATCGTGGTTTCTAGCCAGTGTCAATTTGGCCAAAAAAACTTAAAAGAACCCAAACTTATTTTAAACCCAAACTGATTTGAAAAAAATGGGTTATCTCTAGGCTAATTTAATGTAATAGACACTTTTCGAGCCTTTTATTCTCTATTTTGGTGTCAAAGACGTTGAAATATAAGTTTCTTAAAAAACATTTCAATATCCATATAGTCTCAATAATTCATTTATTCGGAAGTAATATCAAGTAATAATTGCAATGAACTCATCTCTTCACGTATCTTCAAATTATATTATGTGCAAGGCTAATTTTATATATAATGTTCATAATAAGTAATACAATGCTTTTTAAGGCCGCCCGTAGAAAAGGAAGTATAATCTATAGTTTGATTTAGTCAACAAATTATAATTTTTAAACATTTGATAAAAAGTTAAATAACTTAATATTATTACATATCATATTAAATATTGTTAATTTAATTTAAAGAAATACAATGCATTTGATAAAATGTAAAAAACTTACTCTTATTACATATAATTAATAATGTTATTTTAATTTAAAAAATATAATATTTTCAATTTTATGTGTCGTGTCAACGGTATGATATTTATAAATAGATAACTTCAAGTCTATTTATTTGCTCCTTAGTAATATATAATAACATAATAATATTACTTATTTTGTTTTTATAAATTTCTTTAATTTTGTTTTGTTCTAATTATATATGTATCTCTACCTTATTTTTTTATTTTTTATTTATAAGTAAAAAATTATTGTTAAAGAAAATGCATTTAGTTCATTTAATTATAATTATAAGTTTATTAAATAAAGAATTAATTAATTAGAAGTTTATATTAAATAATGTATTAATGATTTGATATAAATTACAATGATGTCCTTTTATAATGAAGTTAAATTACGTTGTTGTCCATCTAGAATGCACTATATAGTAGTATATATAATGTTCATAATAAGTAATACAATGCTTTTTAAGGCCGCCCGTAGAAAAGGAAGTATAATCTATAGTTTGATTTAGTCAACAAATTATAATTTTTAAACATTTGATAAAAAGTTAAATAACTTAATATTATTACATATCATATTAAATATTGTTATTTTAATTTAAAGAAATACAATGCATTTGATAAAATGTAAAAAACTTACTCTTATTACATATAATTAATAATGTTATTTTAATTTAAAAAATATAATATTTTCAATTTTATGTGTCGTGTCAACGGTATGATATTTAGAAATAGATAACTTTAAGTCTATTTATTTGCTCCTTAGTAATATATAATAACATAATAATATTACTTATTTTGTTTTTATAAATTTCTTTAATTTTGTTTTATTCTAATTATATATGTATCTCTACCTTATTTTTTATTTTTTATTTATAAGTAAAAAATTAGTGTTAAAGAAAATGCATTTAGTTCATTTAATTATAATTATAAGTTTATTAAATAAAGAATTAATTAATTAGAAGTTTATATTAAATAATGTATTAATGATTTGATATAAATTACAATGATGTCCTTCTATAATGAAGTTAAATTACGTTGTTGTCCATCTAGAATGCACTATATAGTAGTATATATAATGTTCATAATAAGTAATACAATGCTTTTTAAGGCCGCCCGTAGAAAAGGAAGTATAATCTATAGTTTGATTTAGTCAACAAATTATAATTTTTAAACATTTGATAAAAAGTTAAATAACTTAATATTATTACATATCATATTAAATATTGTTATTTTAATTTAAAGAAATACAATGCATTTGATAAAATGTAAAAAACTTACTCTTATTACATATAATTAATAATGTTATTTTAATTTAAAAAATATAATATTTTCAATTTTATGTGTCGTGTCAACGGTATGATATTTAGAAATAGATAACTTTAAGTCTATTTATTTGCTCCTTAGTAATATATAATAACATAATAATATTACTTATTTTGTTTTTATAAATTTCTTTAATTTTGTTTTGTTCTAATTATATATGTATCTCTACCTTATTTTTTTATTTTTTATTTATAAGTAAAAAATTATTGTTAAAGAAAATGCATTTAGTTCATTTAATTATAATTATAAGTTTATTAAATAAAGAATTAATTAATTAGAAGTTTATATTAAATAATGTATTAATGATTTGATATAAATTACAATGATGTCCTTCTATAATGAAGTTAAATTACGTTGTTGTCCATCTAGAATGCACTATATAGTAGTATATATAATGTTCATAATAAGTAATACAATGCTTTTTAAGGCCGCCCGTAGAAAAGGAAGTATAATCTATAGTTTGATTTAGTCAACAAATTATAATTTTTAAACATTTGATAAAAAGTTAAATAACTTAATATTATTACATATCATATTAAATATTGTTATTTTAATTTAAAGAAATACAATGCATTTGATAAAATGTAAAAAACTTACTCTTATTACATATAATTAATAATGTTATTTTAATTTAAAAAATATAATATTTTCAATTTTATGTGTCGTGTCAACGGTATGATATTTAGAAATAGATAACTTTAAGTCTATTTATTTGCTCCTTAGTAATATATAATAACATAATAATATTACTTATTTTGTTTTTATAAATTTCTTTAATTTTGTTTTGTTCTAATTATATATGTATCTCTACCTTATTTTTTTTATTTTTTATTTATAAGTAAAAAATTATTGTTAAAGAAAATGCATTTAGTTCATTTAATTATAATTATAAGTTTATTAAATAAAGAATTAATTAATTAGAAGTTTATATTAAATAATGTATTAATGATTTGATATAAATTACAATGATGTCCTTCTATAATGAAGTTAAATTACGTTGTTGTCCATCTAGAATGCACTATATAGTAGTATAGATAATAACTAAAATATATAATAACCAATGGGGTGGTGGTCCCTTTAAAACACCTAAGTTGTGGAAGGTCTTGAATTCAAGTCCCACGGACTACAGGATTTAAAAGAAATTAACCTTTTTTAAAAAAAAATCTTGTTTGTAAGTGTTCATTAACATTTAGTGGACACATTTGTTTCCTGAAGAACGAACACGAATAAGGACTTGTCCGTAGGGCTGTAAACAAACTGACCGAGCATAAACAAGGCCTTGTTAGTGTTTGTTTGTTAAGGAAATAATGTGTTCATGAACGGTTAATGAACACTTACCAAACGAGATTTTCTATTCAAGTTTGTTCATTAAGGAAATCAACGTGTTGGTGTTTGTTTGTTAATTTTTGGTATTGAAAAAAACGAGCATAAACCAACACAAATGAACGTAAATGGACACACACAGACGTTAATTTACACAAACAAACAAAATGAACATATATTAAACTTGGGTCCTAATTTAATTCACCAAAAAATAAACTTGAAGTCTTCATTTAGTGCAACTAAAATAATTATTAATCAAAATAAGTGAGGTAATACTAATATATAGCACTAATATTAATTAAATAATATGTGAATTTTGAAGTTGTTAAATTATATATAAAAGTTAAAAACCTTATTAAACAATCAAACACAGATGAACATGTTACCGAATGAACTTCCACACGAACTCTTCATTGAAGGCTTGTTTCGTTTGTAGCCTTATTTGTTTGTGTTTGTTCGCTTTCTTTGCTACCCTGGCATTAAATCAACAATGTAGTACGTAAATTGTTTTTATACGATTTTTTCATAATATCTATCAATAGGTATAAGTTCATGTATGTGAGAAATCTATGTAGTCATTGTCTTTTAAATTTTGTCTATAATGTTTTTTATTCCTTTTGCATTATATTATATTGAAACACACCAAACATAACAATTTAAAACACAATCAAATGTATTGTAGACATGAAATTTAAAACATACTGATTACTTTCTTCGCATGGTGTTTTAGATTGTATGTCAAGAAATACATTAATTAGTGTTTTAAATTGTTATATTTTGTGTTTGTCTATATAATACTATGCCAAAAGAATATAAAACATCATGCCTACAATTTAAAACACAATACTTATATAGACTTTCTCACACTTTGTACGAAAAATACACTTTGTACTGGAACCCCACCATATATATATATATATATATATATATATATATATATATATATATATATATATAAGGTAGGGATCATACGAAAACCAACTTTAGAGAGAGAACCAAAGAACCAATATGAGCAAGGGGCATTATATTAAATATTTACCTTCTAAAAAAGTGTCCGCTTCTAAAGTAAGGGTGATGTAGTCAAACAAAAAACGTATATGTTTCCATAACTAAGCTATCGTTATCCACGTATTGAGCAACGACTTCAACGGAAGGCCAAGGAGTGTCCTTGAACAGACGGTCGCTTAAGGTGTGTAAGGATGTCTCGTACATCTGGTGGATCTCATAAACATTTTTTTCGTATATGTGATGGTAGAGGTGGACGACGAAGGATTTGACGGGGTTGGGGACGTATGTAACACCCCAACCGATGGCGGAATCATCGAGGTGCCACGTAGTGACGATTGTTCAAAAGCTCATGGTACTAAAATGTAAATATTATTGAATAAACCAAAATTTGTCTTACATGGAAATGGAAATACATTGTCTAAATGAAATGTAAATATTGAAATAACTGAATTAAAATAAAGCACTAAATGTCTCTTGTTATAGCACTAGATCAAACTGCACCTGAAACATGTACAAAATAGATTTGGTCAACATATGAAATGTTGGTGAGCATTCCTAGTTTTGATATATATAGTAGGTTAAAAAGTTATACAATTCAAGTGCAAGCTACAGTGCAATTATGTAAACTATGTATCATACAAATGAGCGAAATCAACCCTGTGATTGTATAATGAACTGTATGAACGGTGGTGTACTTATCCAATAAATGGATAAAAAGCTTAACACTGGCCACGGATTCTCCGATGAAAAAGGGGGAGAATCAATCTAGGCGGGTTGTCAATCCAAATAGCGCTATCCAATGTTAAGGTCGGCTTGTACCATGTTAATGATTTCACTAAGTACAAATGTAATCCACATGTATTGTCTAAGCATAAAGCACGTTGTAAGCAATGCACATAGTACTAGAATTGTATTGTAAAAATGTAAACTTGAATTTGAATTTGTAATAGTGTACATGTAACACCCCAAAAATGTATAAAAGTAAAAGGGGTAGGAATACTCACTGTTTACGTAATAGCTTGAAATTGAACTTGGACAACGAAATATGTGTTGGAATTATCCCAAAGAATCAACCTAAAGAATTTGATAATGTGTAAGGGAAATAACTCTAGGATACATGTATTTCTAGGGCTTCGGATTGGGGATAAACGTTTATTTGTTTAATAATTAAAATGTCTAATAATTAAGAGAAATTTGGTAAATAAATAAACAAAGTCTTTGAGTAAACTTTAAATCAAATATGGTCACAATATAAAGTTTTAAGTGTGAAAATAGAATATTTAATCTAATTGTTTCAAATTGTCAAAATATGACTTTAATATCTAAAAATATTAAAATCAAAGAATTTCTGAATTAAAAATTGTATTTCTGTTCCAAATGAATATAAATAATTTATGTAAAATTTTGGTACAAAAATATTGAAAAATGAATTTATTATGATTTATTTATGATTAAAACTAACAAAAATTGATTAAAAATATAAAATGAACGGGTTTTTCATAAATAAAAATTATTTCTGAAATGTTTATTGTTGTACAAGTTTAGGATATTTTTTGTGGAATTTTATAAAATCGTTTAGATGTTTTTATAGAATTTATAATTTTAAATGAATAAACTTGTAATATTTATTATATATATTAAATAAATTATTTTTGAAAAACTAAAAATTGGGTAATGAACTTTATCATTTGAAGATCATATAATAATTTTTATAGAATTTATAAACCACGTTTAGTATTTAAAAACTATTTTAAAAGATAATATGTTAAATATATATATATAAGAAAAAGGAAAAAAAAAATGATGTTGGTGGTAGGGTTCGAACCCGCGTGGTTCAGCTCACAGACACTAGACACAACCACCTGACCTAGCTCAGTGGTTGTGTTTAGTTTCTAACTGTTTAAATTATATGCATACGATTCAATTGATGTTCTTTCCCAAATCTACCATAACGAGCCCTAGATTTTCCAATCGAACAAATCACACATCAATAACCCAATTAACCTTAGGGTTATTGATGTGTGTATGCCGAAGATCAAAATCCATCAAAAAAACATAACTTACAATTACGAATTCGCGTCTATAAGCCCGGTCAACAGAAAAGTCAAACTCTTTTGATTGAACACGAATGAGATAATATCAGAAGAATGTGAGAGTGGGGATATGATTTTCGGCACCTATGGACTGTTAATCTATGTTCAATTTATAGTGAAGGGTCGGATTAAGGATTAAGCAAGTTTTGACCACGTTTAATGATCACGCGTTATACATGCTTGGATTCGAACTGAAACACGGTTATTAGGGGCTTGTTTTGATGCGATAATGATGCACAAGTATTGGTCAATAGGAAGTATTATGTGGAGATTATTGTTCCTTGATCTCAGCTTGTTGACTTTGTTTGTTTCTTGTTCATCACGCGCAGCAGCAGTAGGTACAAAGGGAAGAAGGGAAACAGCGATTAGAAGGGGTAAATACAAATAGGTTTGGGTTTTAAATCAGGTACAAGGGCTTGGCCCAGTGGTGTGTGCGCGTGTTTGGCTCGGAAATGGTCATCGGTTCGATTCCCGGCTAGAACAAAGTTTTCTTCTTCTTTTTTTTTTTTTTAACAGACAAGGGAAGGGGTGAAGTGGGCTTGGGCCTGATGTGTTGGGCCGGTTTCGATCTGGGCCGCACTAGGGGAATCAGGTGGGCTCATGAGATGGGTTTTCAAGGGATGGATTTCAAGGGATGGGTTAGTTTGGTTTAGAGATAAAAAAAAATAAAATGCATATATAATGACTATATAAAATCTGAATTTTTTTTTATTATCATTATTATTATTATTATTATTATTTATAAAAAGGAAAAGTGACGGATGTCACAACGTAGGAAGGGTCGTAAGCATCCATTGAGGGGGACTGGAATCCTTCTTCGTACTCATAACACCGACCACCATTACTTACACCTAGAGATTGATTGATTAAGGTTCAGACTGGCTGCGTTAGCACAGGAGAGTGGAAGGCCAGGAGAGTGGTTAGAGGTAATGGTGGTGGGAGGGTAGGGGTTGGGGTTATGGTGAGGGAAGTGGTGGTGCCGTATGAGGCGGCAATAGAGGAGATGAAGAGAGAGGTGAAGAAAAAAGATGTGGAGATTGAGAACTTGAAGGAGAAGATGAATAAGGTTAATATTGTTGGGGGTAATGGTGATGGTCGGAAAAGTAGATCTTATTCTCATCATCAGTCGAGGAAAGGGAGGCGACACAGTTGCTGGAGAAAATAACGCGATAAACCGAGCAACATAAGTTATTTCAATCCTTATCTCTAGCAATTGCAGAAAGTGAAGAATAACAATAACCAAAGATTGGTTGGTTGTTGTTGTTTTGTTTGTTTGATATTAATATTGATATTGTTATCCTTTTCTACGTTGTTTTTTTTTTTTTCATTCAAATGTAGAAGGGGAAAGGTGGAAGACAGCCATCCCCATCCCTTGACTTTTTTTTAGTGTATTGAGGATTATTACTGCAAACAAATACAAGGTAAAAAGATGTGATTTGTACAATAGTCCATTCCAAGGTATGTCTTGTTCGGTATATCTTGATACTTGTACATTGTGCTTTCGTAGTTGTACTGTACAACTATATTTTTACTACTTTTATTGATGTTGATTATGTGGTATAATGCTTGTTGGTCAGTCAAGTGGAGATGTGGTTGATCATCCATCGTATTGTATTAATTTATTGATGTTGATTTTGTGGTATACCGAGTGTTTGTATTTGTGTGTTTCGGGCTCTAAAGTAAAAGATGGCAAGCATAAAATGAAAGGAAAAAAAAGAAGAATATGCCATGTTTAATTAGTTGAATTTCATGAGTAGCATAAAATGGTTGGATTGTTGTTTTTTTACACTATGGATATGTGTATTAATTTCATTACGTACCATTAAGGTCATTTATATTGATGCACATGTGCATAATTTATATGGTAATGATAGAGTTAATGTTAATGCACATGTGCATTAAGATTTAATTCTTGTTATCATTACGGCCATTCGTTCTAGCGCACATGTGCATATGTTATGTGGTAATAAAAAAAGTAATGTTAATGAACATGTGTATTAAGATTGAAATTTTTGTTTTTTTAATGTGTTGTTTATTATTTGTAGCTAAATAATGGGAAAAAATGAATGGCAACTACATAATACATATCACTTTACTACACAATAATTCCAAAAGATATCAACAATTAAGTCCCATTACTTTCAACATCAATATTGAAACGATTGCTTTTCATATTTCCAACTCAATCAACAATTAATAAACCAAGTTTATAAATAGAGATTCAAACTTGACATCTTTTATTCAGCAAAACAACAATGGCAAACTCTTCTTCTTCAACTCCAACTAAAGTAACTTTAAAGCTTCTAATCGATAGCATAAATCTGGTACAGAAGGTGTTTAGTTAATAAGAGGGTTCACACATCACCAAAAGCTTAATGACACTTGGACCATATCAAAAGCCTATGGTAGTATGATGTTATATTTCCAATCAAAAAACAATTTTATTTGATAGTACTGATTTAGTTTTAACATGTTATAACGGGTACCCAGATGACATGTATGGCCGCATCTGGGATTCAGATCTTGCAAAAAAAACGCAACATTCTGGTGAGAGTGAGAAGTTTAGAAGTTTTATGCACTTGTTATTGATTTATTGTACGATAAGGCCTTAATCGTGTTAGTTACAATTTTTTTTAATGCGGTCAATGTACAGGAACAAAGCAGTTTTGTGGGAAGAAAATAGGTTGTACGATTACTTTGTGAACTCTAAGAATGTATGAATTTTATTTATTTTTTTGCTCATATGTGATTTTGAAAACCTTATGAATCAAGTCAAATGAAAATTTTTGTTGTTTTTACTTATTACACTTCAGTTGTTATACTTTTTGCGCCCAGCTTTTCTAAATACCCCAAATTGGACGTTTTGTGAAAATAATGAATATTTAAACTAAGAATAAAAATACAATACAATATACCATGAGAAGGTTTTAAACTTGCACAAAACGAGTATCGGGTACTACATTATCGTCACCGCTGCATCGCGTAGGTTTCCGATATTATATACTCTAATATACGTCATCTCGTCGTAACGCGTGGAAATCCCACTAGTATAACCTAGTAGATATATACTGATAATAACAAACTTGAACCTTCAAAATATTGAAATAAAAAATTCGCAATAATGTAAACATTTCACAACCAAATTTCTTTATAAAAAAAGTAAAGAAACATAGGCACAATTAAAAATCATTTTCAAATTAACTTCTAATAATGTTGCCATGAATACGCGTCGGAGAAAAAGTTTCCAGACTCTCCGGCAAAACATCCACCGTCCATATCCACCGTCCATGGCGTCGACGACGAGTAGCAATCCCACCCACAGTCCACAAACACGTAATCATTTCTCGACTCACCCGAGTCATAACTCGCTCCCAAACTCGGTAACTCAACTATCTCGTCCAAGGCATCCTCCGATGTTAATGTGGATACGTAGGAATTCGATGATGATGTTGAAGGACTGACAACTTCTGACCTGTTTATGACACAATTAAACGTGTTTAATAAAAAACACACTATGTATGTAATTTATTTTTATTTTTTTAAAGAGTTAATTGCCAATTTAGTCCATGAGTTTGATTAAAAATTGTCATTTTCATCCAAATCTTTTTTTTTTTTTGTCAATTTAGTCAATGTGTTTTCATTTTTTTGTCATTTTAGTTCCTGATAGTTGTAAAAAATTGTCACTTTCATCCAAATCTTGTTAGTCTACAGGGACTAAAATGACCAAAAAAATAAACCACAGAGACTAAATTGACAAAAAAAAAAAAGATTTTGATGAAAGTGATAATTTTTAACAAACGTCAAGGACTAAATTGACATTTAACTCTTTTTTAAATAGCTAAAATTCGTAGACTATACTTTATTTTTTATTTATTTCTTAGATAAAACATATAAAAAGGTTATAGAATAATATATAGAGTATTAAAATGAGTTGTATTCATATAAATATATATATATATATATATATATATATATATATTTGATAGTTGTGTTAATCGCGTCGTTTCTAACCTTTTTAACACGATATGATCAGTTTTGTCAACCCACGTGGGGGGTTGGTTAAGGTGGCACATGGCAGCAGCTTTGGTGGCTGCTGCTTGGATGTCACGTGGCGAGCACGAGTCGGGTCGGGGCCAAACGGCTGCGAGTTCGGGGAAATTAAGGATCGCGGATGAACCTTTGATCGCAAGTGCGGCCACATCATGCGCACGTGCGGCCATTTCCGGGTCAGAAAATGTACCCAACCAGATCCGGGACTTTTTTTTTGGTTCTCGGATCTCGGATACCCATTTGCCCCATGCCCGCACCCGAACACCTCTATAAACCGGATGCTCACTATTGGTAGTTTTGTTATCCGGGTTTCTGCTCCGTTTACTCGTTTTAAAATTCGGGTCGGATGCTAACATGTTTGAGTTGGCCAGCTCAGGCATTGTGATATAATGATGATCAGTGTATCTAGAAATGGATAGTCCGACCCGATGAGTTGAAGAAAGAAGTTTAGAGAGAGAGGGTAAAGTGAATGTGAGGTTTAAGTGTTTGGGAGGTTAAATGCACTCACAAATATAGGTGTGAGTCCATATATATACACAAGTAGATATAGTGAGAGAAAATCTAGAGAGAGAAATACAAGGAAATTTCATACCATCTACGAAGGGACAGGGAGTGTGAGATTTATTAATTAATATTTTTAGGGTAGGAAAGCAATGAAGCATCACTAAAATGAGGGTGACATTGGACACAATACAGGGTGGCAACTACCATATAGTTTAAAAATTATATAAATATTTTCATAAAAACTTCTTTGACACTTGAAAAAAAACTATGTAATGTATGGGTTTTCATACTAACATTGTCTACTTGATTGTGCAGTTAACATCTTATCCACGGTTATAAATTTATAATGCCAAAAATGCATTATTAGTGATATTTGATGTTACTCATTCCTTATGATTTATTACCATAGATTATACGGAAAGATCATGACATTTGAGGCACGCGTTACCTAGGACTCGTTGATTTGCCCACCCATCGTAAACAAAATAGAAGAGAAGAAAACATGAGTGACTCTGATACAATATGTAATTTTTGACCTATCATACCATTAATATTGTTGTTTTGATTACTAGGAGCTCATTTGTTTGTTTGTTGCTGCTTAGGTGGAAACTTCTTCTAATTAAGAAGTCATCACCAAGGGAGGATGCTTAACAAGAGAGTTTCTCAATATCCACATATCCACAACCATTTTGCGTAAAATATGTTGTTTATATTCTAGACGACACATTTCTTATGGCTTAGTAGCTCTCCTACGGTTGAACATTAACACAAGCTTTACGATTTGCCTAAATGCCATATTCTATTAATAAAATATTTAACTGGACTGATTGATAGACCTCTTCATTTGTAATGGCACTAGATTTATACCCCGACGCAGAGATTCGTTTTTTTTATATTTGAATATGATATCTTATAGGAGAGATTTGTTTAAAATAATAATAATAATAATAATAATAATATATTTTATTATGTTATATTAGATATTTCAGCCGGGACGCTTTCGGGATAAAAACTAGTATTAAATAAAAGACAAGAAAGTACCTCGAAAACAAAGGATTCGTATAACTAGATCCGACATAATTCTTAAAAATAATGCTTTCCATATACAAGTTCTACATATGTTTTTTTTTTGAATAGTTAAACTTCATTAAAACGCCACAAGGGACCTCAAATCAAGGACCCAAGGGCTAAGCCAACCAAGTTACATAATGTTCAAAGGATTGTTACACCAAGCGATCCAATCTAAGTCTTTAAATCTAGATCTATTCCGGATCCAAAAAAACGAAGTCAACTTAACAAGCTCCACCACCTCGATGGGTCTTCGACTCTTGTTGTTGAAAATACGGTTGTTCCTTTCGTTCCAAACAACCCATAAGGTGGTAATGATGATACCTTTTAAGATATATTTATCGGCTTTCGAATTGCCTTGAGAGTTCACTACATTGAGGAGGTCCGAAACTTCAAATGCAAAGGTAGGAGCGATACGGCACCAAGCATCAATTCTAGACCAGAGTTCTGCTGCGTAAATACAACCAATAAACAAATGATCCGAGGTTTCTGCAGCCGAATCACATAAATCGCACGAATCACTTGGTAGGGGAACGCCTCGCTATATTTAAAGCCAACAAGGGTCTCAACCCATATTTATATAATATATAATTTAGTTAATTATTTGATTTAATTGCCCAAATTATTCATTTGGTATGCAGTGTCTAATTAATTATTTGATTTCAGAAAAGGATTGCCAAAATCAGATGTTACAATGAATCTAAACAATAATATTATTTGCACATATCTAATTATAATATACACATAATCCTTTAACATATCTAATTAAAAATTATTTAACTATTCTAATTGTCATATTAATACTTAATATGTAACATTATTAATCTCTTTTATAACCCTGTATAGTTCTGACAAATATTAGTGATGTTTTTTCAAATAATTCATTCTTGGACGAAATCATAATAAATCATGATAATTGTCTGTCTGTTTGTGATCCTTGAAGAATATACGATCAGAGAGTTTGTTGCTTTGGTCGGTAGGCTTAGGCATTCATTGTTATGACTTATGGCATATGCGCATAGTAATTTTTGAACTCTCAACTCCATTTTTCATATTGTATAGGAAAAGGTAAAGGCACGTATGCTGATCAAGTCGTGAAAGGTGCCATTTTTCTGTGACGTTTACTTTGATTAAGTTTGTAATGTCTTCGCGCTATGTATAAAACGAGTTGATTTCAACCCGCGTACTAGAAAATCACCAACTGGTTTACCATATCTAAATTTTATTTTTGACCGTTGATATAGAAATTTACCATCACAGAGAATTTTTTTTCTCCACAGTTCAAATATGGTGGTCATTGTTTAGTGTGAAACTTAGACATGAAAAGTAGTATGACAGTTTGGGTTTGAGGATCCAAAAACCCTTAAAGAAACATTAAGAAATGTTGTTTATTGAGTGAGGTCATCTCTAAAACCCTTTTCTTAGGGTTATGTTATTTGCACCTGGTGAGTTTTTAGGTTTTCACAGGTCTCTACGGCCCATATGGGCCTCTACGGGTCGTAGAGATGTCAGAGCAATTAATGCCCGCTGAAAACACAACATTATACGACCCGTAGAGATCTCTACGGGTCGTAAAAGTGTGTTGACCTAAAAAGATGAACCTTCTACGACCTGTAGAAACCTCTACGGGCCGTATACATGTGTCAGGCTGAACATTCAATGATCAAACTGAACATGCAGGTTGCCAGGTGACTTCTATGACTCGTAGAGACCTCAACGTGTCGCAGAGGTCTGGTAGTTGGGTGCATTTAAACCCTCTACGACCCGTGAAGACCCGTGCGAGTTGTATAGGGTTAGAAGGTACGAGGTATCCAAATGACAGACTGAAAATTTAGATTGAATCAGCCCTCTACGGCCCGTAGAGGTCGATACGGGTCGCATAGATTTGGTAGTTGGGAGCATTTATAGATCTCTGCGGCCCGTAGAGATCCATACGACCCGCGGAGATCTGTATCGGCACTTTAAACCATCAACTATGCACCATTTTTAGTCGAGCATTCAAAATTTTAACATATTCTCTCCGACGATTCCCATTTTCTTCGGCAAAAATACCATCCGACCAACCAATTCGTAGCACAATGTCTTCGGGTGAATGGTTTGATGTATCTTGCGTTCCAAAAAGCGATTTTGGAGACGATAGTGAGCGTGGTGAGCCGGAGGTTATATCCGGGAAAACGACGCTGCTGGATTTGAATGAACAGCCACAACTGCCCGATTTAAACGAGGAGTACGTAAAATAACTGAAGTCATTTTACATGCCTCCAAGCGCTCCACGGTACACACACGAGACGGGTGACGACAGCGAGGAACCAAACCCGGATATTTCGTTTGAAACAACTCAGGGGTGTTTATTTATTTACGCCTGTTTATAATTTATACCCGTGTATATTTAGCCTCATAGGTATTTAGGCTCGTATATATGTTGCCATGTATGTATATGTGTATGTTTGTATGTATGCGTGTATATTTGTATGTATTCATGTATGTATGTTTGTATGTATGCGTGTATATTTGTATTTATGTATGTATGGTAACAAAGTAAAAGCCTATTATATAAATGTCTGTTTTACGCTGACACGCTTATCAACACGACAACGGAAACAAAAAAAACACTTACACGCATTTCGAGATGATATTGGTAACAAATTAAAACCTTCAACGCAAATAACGAAGCTGAAAGTATTCATGTGCATCAATACGGCCCGTAGGGGCCTCTATGGGTCGCAGAGAAGACCTATTGTTGTTCATTCCAATCCAAATGAAGCTGAAAGAATTCATATGCATCCCTACGATCCGCAGAGGCCTATACGACCCGCATAAGCCTACGTGTGTCACACCCCGCCTAGGCGGAAACACGGAAGTGCAACGACCGAAAGGTTTTCAAGCACAAGGTTCAAGCAATACACATTTATTCAAAATAGTACCACCATGAAAGATGGAATTTGTCATGAATTTATTGAAAGTTAACCATAGTGTAAACACATGAACATTGTCTTATGAAAATTGGAAACATAACATTTTGAAGCTGACAAAAGCCATCAAAGTGATACCACGGTGTGCATGCTCGAACCATTCCCTCAATCCTCTGTGGCCCTCCATTAGTTACCTGAAACACATGCATAAGGAGTTTTGTCAACAATAATGTTGGTGAGTCAATGTACTGTAAAATGAACGTGTCATCCGTGTTTGACCAATCATGAGCTAGCTAAGCAAATGATCACTGTGAGAACCATGAGTCCTGTAACCAAACCTCTTGACTGTGGTGCCTCGTGCATTGTACAATAAAGACAATGTATGTATAGTAGAATACTAACACTCTTTTGCATGTAGCCGGTTAGAGCGACTAACCAAGAGTGGGGGTGTCAACCCAATAGATATATTAAAGTGTTCCTTGGCTAAATGTCTAGCTAATGGTTACAGTGAACGATGTACGAGGACTAGTGAGCTCATGAACCAAAATGTCTCATGTTTCACATAGTAGTCATGCTAGAATGTACACACACTTGAAAATGACACAAGTATTGATGCTTGTATTTCCCCCAAAATGTAAAATAGTAAAATGGGGCCATAGAAAACTCACCTGTTTGAGTCGTGTGTGGTCTAGTGAGCTAGTAGATGATCACCGTCCTGACAAATGATACCCTATGATCATTATGGACACGGTAAGTCACCCGGAGGTTGTTTATCATACAAATTGTTCACCCGACACTTGTGGCTTAACATAAACTCAATACCTATCACTCAGTCGAGCCCATCACAACAGACACAATAGGCATGAAACACCCATTTATCAATCCATTTTATTAATATTTAACAATTTCCAGCACCCAATATTAATGCTTTTAAGCCCATTATAAGTTAACAGGTTAAAATTGCTTAATCGCTTATCATGATTTCTAATGATGTAGAGGGAGAGTTGACCGGAAATGGGTCTGTTTATGGTGAAGTGATAATATCCATTGACGGAGGGGGGGGGGGGTAAAGAAGGGACATAGAAGATAATTCGAAGAGGTTGAGGTTTTTGTTGTGGTGGGTTGTATAAGGGATGTTTTAATTAATTAATATTTAAAAAAAAAAGTTTTAGGCTACTTTAGGGTAGGCATTTTCAATGTTTAGACTACTCGAGGGTAAAAATGACATGGCAACGTGAGATTGGTGCACATCATTTCAAAAAATGGCACGTGTCAGCATTGAATCTGTTCTTCCACTTTTAGTATATCTAAATTTATCTTTATTTTACTATATGCTATTAAATATGGAGAATTGAATTTTAATAAACCAAACTTTGTCTTGTTAGCTGTCAATAATCTGTACTTAAGAAATTCTCCACCTTTAAATTTCTATCAAAAGTTTTAGGTTATAAATAACCCAAATTAACTCAATATTTATTAGCTTATATTTTTCTTTTAATATTTATCTTTATTATTATTTTGTTATATAATAAATAAAAATCTTATTATTATTATTATTTAATTTCATGTTTAACTCTTATTTATTTAATATTAATTTTATTAACTAATTCTTTTTATATTTCTGCTTATTAAAAACCATTTAATATTTTATTGATAAAAAACTACACCTTTAAGACCGCCGCCTCAATCACGCCCTGCAATTCTTATTCACATGATTAAAATTGTTTTTTTATCATATTATAATAAAATAGCTTTTATGTTACATCGTAACACATATTTTGTCTTAATATTGGATTTGTCCATTCCGAGAAGATCTCGGGATATAACCTAGTAGTAATAATAATAATAATAATAATAATATATGTATTAAAAAGACTTTTGTTAATAAGTTTATCTAATAGTATATTCACAATTTTTTTAGAAAGCACCTTTTATACCTACTAATAAACCTAACTAATAAATAAACCTGTAAACGAACATATATAATCAAACAAACCTAAATAAACGAACAAAGACGAACATTCACAAACATCAATAAAACGAACAAGCCACCTATCCATTTTAACTAATATTCACATCAGTTCAAACATACAACACACAAACAAACATAAACAAACTTTCTACCGAACTATATACCAAAAAGACAAAAATGCCCTCATAATAATCACCATGCCCATAATAAAAGACATAAATACCCTAAATAACATTTGAAAATTGTAACAACCCAATCTTCACCACTACCTATCAAACAGCATCCACCTAGGGTTTCATCCTCCATCAAAATCTGGTAAGTTATACTTTTAATTTTTATTTAAAACTTGTTGGTAACTTAAATCTTTAGTGTTCTTGAATCTTAACATTTATTATTGCTCAATTTGTTTGCAAGCAATCTCTTTACTAGCTTAGATCTTATATCCAGTAAGTTAATCCATTACTGATAATAATAATCCTTTCAATTTCAGCTTATTTGAAGCTTTTACATGTAATTGATATTATCTTTTACTTAAAGTTCCCTACTTTGTAACTAGTTTTAGTAGTTTGATCTTACCCATGTTGTATTAATGGTGCTTTTGGTTTAAGAAATTATGTAATGATATAATCTTGCTTAAATTGAATGGAAAAATATTATTTATTTATTTTATTTTATTTTTAGTAGCATTTAACTGTTCTATGTCTTAAATTGCATCCCTAACTACTTGTTGCAGATGTCAATGTTTTAAGTTTCATGTTATTTGACTTTTGGATGACTTATGCCTTTTATGGAATCTGTACTTTGTTAATTTGATTCGATCGTTTATTCTCGCTTAATTTAGTTTTTAACCGACTGATTAGGGTTCTGTATTCAGAAAGGGGTGGCGTCGCAGCTTGTTGCCCATCTACCTGCTATCTTTATGTAATTTGTTTTGTGGATATGAAAATTAGTTTCAAGATAAAAAAATCGACTGATTAATATTTTTTTTCCACATTAAGAAACTCTGAAATTAGTATGATTTGAGGTGTTTTCGGATTATTTATTCTACGGTTGCACAACTATATGGTTTTTTAAATTTTAATCTATAAATAAGTAACAGAAAAAAGAAAAAAATTATATTGATTTTAGTAGCATTTAACTGTTCTCTATGTTAAATTGCATCCCTAAGTTATTCCGGAGATTAATATTCTACTTTAAGAAACTTTGGAATTAGTATTGATTTAAGGTGTTTGGAATTTTTTGTTCAGTAGTTGCACAACTGGATGGTTTATTTAAATTTAATTCAAAAGTAAGAATTAGAGAAAAGAATTTTTTTTATATTGGTTTTAGTGTCTTTAAACTGTTCGGTTAACAGTTTATCTGCGTAAGTGTTTTTTTAAAGCATATACGCACTTTTGAGTAAGTTAATCTGTTACTGATTACTTCAAGCATGATGAATCTTTAATCCATGTAAGTTTATTGTTCCGTTTTGGATTTGAACGAACTTGCGGTTTCGTAATCCATAACTAGTTTCCTTCGTTTTTACTTGTTTTAGGTTTTCGATCCGGTACATGGTGCATTAATGGTGCTTTTAGTTTAAGAAATTATGTAATTGATATAATCTAGTTATTGATTTGATGTTTTGTAGTTTGTAACTAGATTACTTGCTAAAATTTAATGAAAAAGTAACATTTTATTTGATTTTAATAGCATTTAGATGTTGTATGTTTCAAATTGCATCCTTGACTTGTTGCAGATATCAATACTTCAATTTTCTTGTTATTTTGTTTGTAAGCGTGCTTTCGGTCGGTGGTACTTTCTTAATTCTATTTGGTCGTCTTCTTGCTTATTTAAGTTCTTAATCGACCATAAATAATATTCTTCCCACTTTACAAAACTCTGCAATTAATATGGTTTGAGGTGTTTGGATTTTTTTTTTTTTTTTTATATGGTTTGACAACTACTTAGTTTAATAAGATTTAATTTAAAAGTAAGAAACAGAAAAAAAATTATTTTAATATTGAATTTAGTATCTTTAAACTGTTCTGTTAAGTGTTAACAATTTACCTGCTATGTGTTTTTCAAAAGCATATATGCGCGTTTGAGTGTTTGGATGAAAATAGGGATTTCAAATACCCCGTAAGTTATTGCAGAAGTCCATAGTCTGTAATTGTGTATCCCATCAGGTGACTTGTGGCTGTTTGATATTATAACAAGAAAATCCAAGAATTATGTCCATAGTCTTTATCTCGAATATTGTTAGCGTTTTGTTGCTTTATCCAGAACCAAGTATGCAATTTGAATTAATTTCATGTTTTTGTTTTTGTTTTTGCTTTGGCTTTTCTGATAGATGTATTAACATTTATGATTTATGTAGGTGAACTAAAAGAAGACACCGTTTAAAGAGTCCGTTGACTTCTTTGGAATTTGGCTAAGAAGAAAGTCATAAATTTAAAATTTTTTCGGGAAATATTTTTTTTATATAATCCAGGATGGAGGATGATAAAGGGCTCGATCTCAGCTTATCGCTACCATGTGGCAGGCCATCTGCTGCCGCAAAGGGTAAAGCCGTCATTGGTTCCGAGGTTAGGGTGGAGGAAGCTGATGCTAGGGGTAGCAAATTAATTGATGATTTCAAGAACTTTCTCGACGGATCTAGTCATAAAGAAGAGTCAACTGTCGTCGTCTCTCAGAGAATTCAACAGTCCAAAGCAGAGGAAAATATGGAGACAGGTAACAAACGTAAAAACATGTTCGATGAAACTAATAATCAAAAACGACATGAGAGAGACAATTATCTTGCTACCCTGCATAGTAAACCTCGGAGCACGCATATCTCATTAACCACTGATGATGGGTCAACCGGTGACAACGAGGATGTGGCGGATTCTGAAGCCGGCGATGTGTCAAAAAGATCTCAGGAAGGTCGGGCTTCTGAGTCAACTGGTGTTGACTTGCAAAGTCAAAGGGCGTTTAGTATTTCATCAGAAAAACAATTTAAAGTTGGGCATGTTGCGTCACATGGTGTAGCGTTTCCGGGCCAATCAACAAATGCTATGAACTTGCCTTACTCGTTATCGATCAAAGAATCAAACTCTATACCGGGAAGTCAACAGCCTGTGATTCCTGCAAACTTGCCATTGATGTTTGGTTACACTCCGGTGCAGGTGACGACTGTAACTGCAGGTAAATATGAAGGCCTTATTTTTAATTTTATTATTTATTTTAGTTTTTATTTGTAATATTATTTAAATAATCACACAACATGCCCAGCTTGTTGTCCGTTCACCTGCCGTCCTAATGTATTAGGAAGTTGCATACCGCAAAAAAAATAAAAAAATAATAATAAAAAATAAAAATAAAAATAATAATAATCTCAATTTGTTTCAACTTTTTAACATTTTCTCATTATTTTTTCAAAATAATTATAGGTATGACAACGGGCGACAGTAACAAGGCCAAAGAAGAAGGGCCATCTATGCGTACAGAATTCGACATGAAGGGTACAAACGTAACTGACCCGTCAAAGCTCGAAGGGTTTCCTCCTGAATACCCTTCTATAAGGCCCGGGATAGCTGCAGAACTAAAATTTGGAGGAAGCGGGTCGTCCCCAAATCTACCATGGGTTTCCACAACGGGCCCAGGCGCAAACGGAAAAACAATATCAGGTGTTACATATAAATACAGTGGGGCCGAAATCCGTATCGTTTGTGCTTGTCATGGGTCCCACATGTCACCCGAAGAATTTGTTCGGCATGCTACCGAAGAGCAACACATTCTAAATGGTGCGCGTGTAGGTGCAGGTGCAGGTGCAGGTGCGGGTTTACTATCATTTTCTAATAGCAACCCTGCTGCTTCTGCTCAGAATTGATCGAAAGCGGTAATACGATATGTTTGTTAGTCTAGCATTTTAGTTAATAATAGTGGCATCTGATGCAAATACAACTGCTTATGATTTTGTCACCTGTGTGATAACTGATGAATACAATTATATAGCATAGGTTATCTATCCATAGTTATAAAGTAAGATGTATGTAATGCATTGGTATTAGTATTAGTATTTGTAGTTGAATTTCTTCTGTTTGGATAACAAAGATTAATAGTTAAATGAAGCCTAATGTAATTTGTTTGTTTTTAACACAATTATGGGTAGATGGGTCAGTTTGAGTTGTGTGTTCCCAGTTTTGGTTTTATTAGTTCTCAACTATGGATATATTTGGCAAGGAACTTTTATGAGCTTCAAGCTTTACGCTTTTGGTTGAAGGGAGCCTGAAGCTTTTAGGTTAGGAGAAAAAAACTCTATATTAAAAAGCTATTAGTACTAGCGTTTAAGGCTGGTGGGTGTGGAGAAGGCCCATCATCCATGATGGTCCTCCACCTCAGATGCCACATCAGCAAGGGGTAGGAGCATCATCCCCATGATGGTCCAAAGGTGCGGAGTGATGGACCTCCCTCCCCTTAACTCACCAATCAAGAGGGACGGCAAGGGCGGCAACAGAATGTCGTTGTTGACGATGCCACCCCAGGGGGCGGTGTTGCCGGGCCAAGCTTAAGCTTGGATCAAGATAAAGGCTAAAGAAATGGTTCAGAGCATTCGGATTGCAGCAGCCTTCAACACCGGAATACACAAGGCGCGCGCCTCAAGTTTTAAACCTAAGAAAAAGACAGAATTAACCATCATGTCTTAAACCGTTGTGACGGTTATTTGGCGCCAAAAGAAACCGTGGAAACTTCCAACCGTTGTGTGAATGTCTTATGTATAAATAGAAGTCTTCACATTCATTTGTATTTACCAAGATTGTTCCAATAAAGATCAATCCACTTCGTTAGTTTTATGTCCAAAATTGTCTTTGTTACCGAGGTGTATATTGGCCGATATTTAGGAGGCGTATATCGGCCTATATATCGTCGATATTATTGAGAACGATATACTAACCGATATTATATAATATATACATTTAGCAAGGTTTTTATGCATAGTTTGTAGTACTTTGAGGTACAAGTATTCTTTGCGCTTCTTACTTTCAGTTTGTACAATTAATCAACCGACACGTACAACTCTTTGGAGCATCATTTTTCTTTGCATAGCCACGTTTCCTTTTTTCTTTTACGTCTCCTACTCTCCTCTGAGCCACATTCAGACACCCTGCCTCACTCCCACCTAAACGGTTTCTTCCTCCCCGCCAGTATCCCTCCCTGACTCTTTAGACCTCGCTTCCTTCGTGACCGTCGCTTCCGTCACTATCCGAACCAAGGCGGATATCATCTCCGGCCTCGACATGTCACGGTGATTATGGAAATAAGTCTCTAGGGTTCGGCAGCCGCTATATCGGCTACCCAAACGACGGTGGTGACCGATGGTTTTCTAAAAGAACAAGAGCTAGGGTTTCGCCGTGAAGCTTCGACGACGGTGATGGTGTTTCAAGGAAGTATGAAAGTGTAATCAAGCTACTCTGTTTTAAGGTTTGGTTCACTAATTTCTTTGTTCTTTGTAGATCTTTTTGATTATAGATAATGGTAACATGATTACGTGTAATTTGTGTTTGTTTAATTTGTCGAATTTTACCCTTTGTTGGTATTTTTGGGCAATCAGATGTGTTTTTTTTTTGTCAGTGTGTTCTTGAGACTTTATGATGTTCTTGCTTGGTTTGTATTTGAACATTGTCCGTAATTTAAAGTAGCCGTCACATGCATTGTAGTTGTGAAATTGGTCACGGAATCGAAAATTGACGCCGGAGATAAATCACGTTTGTAAATTGTTTTGGTTTTCTACCGTAAACTGGTCTATTTCAGTAAAGTATGGCATCTGATCTCTAACGCCATCTGTATGTGCTTGGAGATGGTAAGGTGTTAGAAGCATTGTAGTTGTGCACTAAAGTGTGGTTATGATCTCTATTCCAAAAGATGTTTTGGTACACCTGAATTATACAATAATATATATTTATTTCCAAATAACCTGAGATTATTTTTAGCCTTTGCGAATAAGCTTTATATTAACAAGGTTGGGTTATTCTACAAAGGCTACAAAAAATGAGAAGGGTGAGAAGCCACTAGAAAATAACATGTGTCCAAAGGATTAACAAGTGGGAGGGGTAATTTTGTCAAAAACATATGCACATGCAAGTCACATGTCATTTCCACCTTCATTTTTAAATGCCCGTAACTTTTTTATACGTCATCCGTTTTTAAAAAAAATTATACCGTAAAATTGAGCGTCTTTTTATCTTTAATATGAGTACCATATTGCTATACTTTAGAAAAAAAATTCAAAACCCACTTGCGTAAGACAAAATGGAATGTAAAACACAATGGAATGTAAAACACAATGAACACCAATTAAATATAAGGTATAAAACACATTCAAGAGTCTAGTAAAACACAATGAACGACATACTAAAGACACAATGAATAGAAGACTAAAATACAATGAATACTTTTGAAAAAAAAAGTTGAAAACCCAGTTGCGTAAGACACAATGGATGACATACGAAAGACACAATGAACAGAAGACTAAAATACAATGAATACTTTTGAAAAAAAAAAAGTTAAAAACCCAATTGTGTAAAACACAATGGACGACATATAAAAGACACAATGAACAGAACACTAAAACACAATGAATAATAGACTTAAACACAATGAACATAATAAAACACAATGTACACCTAAATACAAAACTCATTTGCGTAAAACATAATTAAAAGCATACTAAAAACACAATGGACAGAGTTAAATCATGTGTAGACTAAAAAAACATAAATAACATATTTATAAAGCACACATGCATACTATAACACAATGAACGAGCAGAAAGACACAACGGATAAGAAAACCCATTTAGCATGATTTTTTTTTTCAATTTTAATGTAGCAATGTGGTACTCATATTAAAGATAAAAAAACGCTCGTTAATATGGTGAAATTTTTTTGAAAAAAAAATGTCGTATGAAAAAGTTATAGACGTTTTAAAATGATGGGGGGAATTGACATGTGCATTGCATGTGGAGAGAGAAAGTCAACAAATGTGGTTTTCCTTTTATGCCCATCCTCTAATTTATTATTTATTTTTTTCAAACAAACTAATCTCAACCATTCAAATATATGATCAATGGATCACAATCCTTCTCACCCTTCCTAGAAAAAGTGTCTTGTGTATTTGATCCTAACCCTATATTAACATTCATGATTGTTATTCTTAGGGCCTATGAATAGCTTTCACATATTCATTACATACAACGCTAAAAAACGACATATACATAAAAGAAGAACACAAGTTTGATGTTCAAGTTATATGAATATTCATGAACTGCGGCTTTCATTTTGTAACAACAATATCACAATGAGTTGTAAAAGACATTTTGAAATTCAAGCCCGAGGCTTCGCAGATCAAATCGACATACGAGTGATAAGGAAGTGAATGCCTTATGGACGGAATGCGAATGTTTTATCAGTTTGTTGATAAGCATGTAAGCAAGGACGAAGGATTGTGAGGGCCAGGGGTGGCCCTGGCCCCCCTGTTTTTTGGCGCATTGGTGGAAATTTGCGATTTTCGTAGGTATAAGCTCTCAAAGCGAAACTAGAAGATATGAGTCATTGCTGTGAACAACTAGAAACGAGTTATGATCTACAAATTCAACTAGCAAGGTACTTGCAACTTATGTACTTCAGTAGTATTGTTATTATTATATGTAATTTGACTTTGGCTTTATGTTTATTATAAATCTTTTGTTTCTTTATACACATGTTTTTATTTGTTGTTCTTTTACTTCTAATAGTATGTCTTGAGTATTTTTACTACATCATTACGGGTTTGCCTTACACCTCGGGTTTGCCTTACACCTGTCCTTCTATGCGATATATATCATCTCATGCCTTATCTTTGTGTTCAACTTACACCCACACACATATGTGATTATACCATTCGTTGTGACAGATTGAATGGGTCAACTAAATGGTTCGACGTTATGCCCTAAATCCAAGTTGGCTTTGTTTTTACCATGATGCAATATCACTCATTTTTTTAAAAGCATGATCCGCCGCGAAGCGCGGGGTCACTAACTAGTTTTTGACCAATATATGCCTTTTGGACCGATAATCGAGATAACACTACCAAGATAATACTGATATATCACCGAGATTGATTGCTTAGGCGGTCGTACTACGTAAGCAATACACATTCAAAGGAAATGGATGGAAAAGTATTACAGATAAAAGGCGAGACCTACTTATGTTGTTCATTTACCTGGAAAAGGGATTCGATAGTGTTTCACGTAGACCGATTTGAGATAGTCTGGAAGGTAGAGTGTCCCGAGGAAATATATAGATATAATTATGGATATGTATGAAATGACTAATACTAGTGTTAGTGCACTTGTTGGGGATATATTGATTCCTTTCATGTAGAGCTAGGATTCCATTAAGGGTCTGCATTAAGTCTGTTTCATTTTGTGCTTGTTTTGGATGAGTGTTCAAGTCAATTCAAGACGCAATTCCGTGGTGCATGCAATTTGTTGATGATATTGTGTTAGTTGAGGAGACTAAACATAGCCTAGATGCAAGGATTTAAGGATTAGTCTTTTTAAGACTGGATGCCTTTCTTGTGGATTCAATGATGCATGTGACGATGATGACACCCAAATTACCATTGAGAGCCAAGTGTATCTGAAGGCAATGAATTTCAAGTTTTTAGGAATTAGGATCATTTGTATAAAGAGATAGTGATAGAGACATAGTCCACCACATCCAGGTCGCGTGGTGGAAATGGAAACTAGTTATTGGGGTATTGTGCGATAAGAAGTTCCCTGTAAATTAAAAGAAAAATTTATAGGATTGTAATTAAACCTGCTATGTTGTATGAGACATAATTTTGGATCATCAAGAAGACATAAACACACAAGATGGATATAGCAGATATGAAGATGCTTAGGTGGGTGTGTGGGCACACAAAGCTAAATAGGATAAGAAATGAGGTTTTAGAGGAAACATAGGAGTGCATAATATTTCAGATAAAATAAAGGAGAGAAGATTGAGATGGTTTGAGCATGTGAGGATGAGGCAGACAACAACGCCAGTTAGAGTAGTGGAACCCTCACTGTTGAAGGGAGGAGCCGAGGAGGTAATGGTTACTCGTGTGTTCATACCATCACAAACCGTTTATTTTCACACAGCAATACTTTGTAAAATCGTATTTAATTTACTAATTATTCACAAACCGTTTACTATCCATAAGTAAACCAATGGTTGCTACTTGCTACTTAACATTTAGATCTTGTAGTTTGCACATTTTACTACGTGTTTGTCAAGATTTTGCACCAAATCTTCTTCCATGCTGAAAACAAATATTTTCTAGCACAATTTTAAAGATGATTTATATTTATTAACAAAATCAAACCGATTAAACTAATTATTATTTAGGCCAATAGAAATATACAGTGCTAAGCACCGGATTCCCTTTATAATAGGTACCGGGTCGAATGTTACATCCATTGGTCTTCAACTATAACCTCTTGAAGTAAACACGGCTAGTGCAAGCTGCAATTTAACTAATTACATTGTTTAGTAGCCCGCCGTGCTTGCGGTGTGCACATATAATGTATATATGTGCAGACACTCGGTGGGGGTTGGGGGACAAAAGTAAAACTGCACTAATTTTAACGTTATTTTACTAATTTCGTGAAAATAAAATTAAAAACGACAGACAGTTAATCACGAATCATGTGGTGGTGTTGATAGCCCAAAGACAAAGGGATTCACGCATCAAATGTGTTTGTCCCATTTGTTGAGTGTTATGTGTCTTATGTCCAAAGCTTGATGCAAAACTACTATCACGTCGGGGTCTTATTGGAAGCAGTCTCTCTATTCTTATAAGGTAGAGGTACGCCTGTCTAAATCTTACCCTCTCCAGACCCTATTTTAACTTTGCTATTGATGGGACTAATTGAGTATGATGATGAAAACGACATTGTTTAGTAACTTGGTAGGGTATTATCTATAGTAGATAATGTGAGTTTTTCGATAACATATTCTCACAGTCTTAAAAAATTATTTACTATTTCACCAAACATATTATGAATCTTGAAAGGAAAGTAAATATGGAGGAAAATCGTATGAATGAAAATGATGAAAGAGGAAGCAACATCATACAACACTTCATCATGAAGCCTTAAAAAAGTTTTAAATCACACCACTTTTTCCACTATTTTAGTGCCAAATTACAATCTTTTCTACCCTTTAATGGTTGTTGAACCCTACCACTTACCATGCCAAAGTCTCCAAACTTATCTTTGATGCATCAAAAACCCTCCCATGACCCTAAACACAAGAATAAACCAATATATTTTCATAGAACCCAAATGCATACTTGCAACCTTTTATCGATCGCGAAGTGTTTCAATGGTTGTCGAGATCACACCCAAGTTTCAGGCATTGGTACCAGGATTTGGAACCATAGTGATAGGTCCATTGAGTTGCAAATAAGAGTGGGATCAATATTAAAGAAAGTTCATACACTTAAACCTGGTTCGTCAAAGAGGTTGAAAAGCAAGAAGATTTACAAGTCATATGTCCCTGGTGGTGGTGACAACGATAAAGTTAGTGGTAGTGCTGGTGGAGTGAGGAGTTTCTTGTATTACTATGACGAAACATGTCATCCATATATTTGGGTACATGACACCGCGGGTGATTTCTCTAGAATGGTAAGACAACAATATATTAGCCTTGAAGACCTAAGAGATTGTTCTGAGATCAAAATCTTTAGGGATCATATAAAAGGCTCGATATCTATTAGAAAGAAGCCCAGGCATGATTCTTGTTGATTTTACTTTGTTTGCGTGTTTTTTTAAGCGAAGAGCGAAGATTCTTGTTGTCCCTTCATCCTTTAGTGTTCATCATCTTGCATCAACAAGTGTACTTTATGCAATTATTGTATCATACTCTAAAAGAGACTATTAATGTAATTTCATGGGTTTTTTTCTTTTGTATGTTTCTTACATCTGCTAACACATTTAATTTTCTTGTAAATTAGGAGTGAAATATACAAAAAGAATACTTGATTATGACTGTATAGTAAATTATTAACAATTCAACATAAACATTATTTTGCAAAAGACATGTAAAAAATAAAATCAAGCCCAGACATACTTATACTTTAATGAGCCAATCCTACATGTTTATGAGCCAAATTTGGGCCAATGCTAACAAATAAGCCTGTATACAAATGGGCTCTTAACAAAGGTGGACAAAACCAGGTTAATATACACATGTACAGATGAATAAAAGAACATTTACATGGATTTACACTCTGTTCCAGAGTTTCATTAAAGGATGGAAGATAAATGATCTCCCTCAACTTCCTTTCCCTCCTCTTTCTTCCAAATTGGAAAGATTGAAAATCACCCTAAGAACCTCTCTATTATCTCTCTCATTCCCTCCTTTCCCTCCTACAAAAAAACTCTGAAACACATTTTTTCCCCCACTTCCTTCCCAACCTTTTCCCTTTCATCCTTTAATGAAACTCTGGAACAGAGTGTTAGGGACCATACACTCTGAGGTTTCAAAAACCCGACTACCCAAAACACACTTTAGGAAGTCTATAACTAAAGTCCTAGAGACTAGGCTAAACCAATTACTAAATAACATCCCAATATATACCGGTCTCAAACCGGTTTGGGCGATTCGGTTCCTAAAACCCGGTTTTGTTGTGCACTTCTATACACATGGGCTCTTAACAAAGGTGGACAAAACCAGGTTAATTGGAAAACCGGTTCCTACTTTCTACTATGGTCAAAGTGGCCCAAAACCGATTCCATTTGAACCAGGTTAGATATGTAACCGGTTCTTGAAAAGAAAAATTATTCTCTCTCACACACACGCAGATGGTGTAATTTGTGAAATTTATTGAGCGGAGATGGTGCAGATGTTACAATAGCATCAATGATTTGCCTTTCAATTTTGTTTTAAAAGAGCCTTTTACTTCTTTTTTTTTTTGAAAGGTTAATTTCTTTTAAATCTTGTAGTCTGTGGGACTTGAACCCAAGACCTTCCACACCTTAAGTGTTTTAAAGGTTTTGCCTTTGCCAATGGACAGAGTATGAATTTGAAAGGTCTAACGATATAATTTAATAAAACTGACACATAAACTGGGAGATATGAGAACTTAATACACTGATCCAACAAAAACCTATGAAAGTTAACAGGTGGCATCGAGATTCAAATGTGTATGTATGCATTATATATATGTACTCTATAAATAGAGAGGTGATGAAATACCATACCATGCGCCTTGTACAATATTTGTCCCTTTGGCTAAATAATAATATACTTTTTTGGGCTCAATGACTTAATCAAGTTAGGATGAACGGAGTGGTGGTGGGGTAGGGGTGTGTGTGTGTGTGTGTGTGTGTGTGTGTGTGTGTGTGGGGGGGGGGGGGGGGCAGAGCCGGTCCTGAAGATTCAAGTGCCTCGGCCGAGTCGGAAAAAAGGCCCTTTGGCCCTAACGAATTATATAAAATAGCTATTTTTAAACGACAATTAACACTATCTAGACTATATTATAAAGCATTTGATAAGAACTTCTTAAATTTTAAGAGGTCCAAGTTAATTTGCTTATAATACAACATACAATGCACATAATAACTTCATTTTAAGGGCAAATTAGTCTTTAAAGCATCATATTTAATAATCTAAATGAAATCAAGAGTCATGTTTATGATAAGTCATGACATTTATTTCTACAAAACATGTAAAAAAGAATTTTCATAATGCTACATGTTTTATTATAATCTTTTATATACAATTAGTTACTTTATAAAAGTTAGTTAATCTATTATTATTCATAACAATGTTACTAAACTTTTAGGTATTTGAGTCGTTTAGGAAATATCTACTGCATGAATAACTTGGCATATTGAGAGCAAAATCGAGCTTACCCTACTAAACAACGTAAAGTTTATCTTGTGTTAGAAGAAAGTGAAAGGAGAAGTTCCTTTATTGGTGCTATTTTTATATACGTTTCAATGTAAGCTTCGTTTAAGACAAAAGTGTGTGTGATAATGTACAAGTCATCTAAGCAGAGGCAGACAAGTCTTTAAAGTGTTTTTTTAGTTTTTTATTTCTCTTTTTATGTGAATTTGTTACGGTTTCGACTTAGTAGCTTTTTCTATGATGATTTTTAACTTTTTTTTTTAAATATGGCAAGTTAACTCGCCGCCATGCATGTGCGTGATTTAACGTTTTTTCATCTATTTTTGTTCAGTTTAACTGTCCCGCCGCAACGCGCGGGTTTCTCACTAGTAGTAATAAACATAGCACAAATATAGTATCAGAATAACATATCATAATGACTAACCGTAAGTTGTGATACTCTTCTAGCATTTTTTTAATCGACGATTAACATTATAGCAATAATTTTTTAATGTTCCTTTTTTATTGTTATACTATTATTTAGATTAAATAATTAGATGATTAGATATTAGAAAAATTAACTTGTACCCAATATAAATTAAAACATTTTAGATAAATCATAAATCACCTAATATGTTTTAAAGTTTTATATTTCTAGTAGTGGAACCAGAACTTTACTACTGGTACCTAATATAAACTAAAACATTTTAGATAAATCATAAATCACCTAATATGTTTTAAAGTTCTATATTTCTAGTAGTGGAACCAGAACTTTACTACCGGGGTCACATTTCACACATATATATGTGTGTTATATATGTATGTATGTCTATCCCTAGTCTATAATATAACAAATAATAAAATCTCAAATTAAATAAAGTTATAAATTAACATGACTAAATCTCAAATTAAATAATAAATTAATCAAAATTATTATTGTAGTATTAAGATATTATTAATTTATTTTCATTATCAGTTGTTGGGACTTTGGAAATAAACAAATAAACAGACAAACAAACGGTTGTTTATGGTTGATTTTAAAACCAATAAAAAGATAGTAGTGTGGAAGTATTAGGATTAAACTGAAAATATATAAAAGAAATGTCCTTAAAAGTAAATATTACCATCTTCTTCACTTATACCTTCTCCACATTTAATGAAAAAAAAAACCCCAACCACCATTAATTCCCACCTCCTTCCAACTAGGGGTGTTCAAAATCGGATAATCCGAATTTCGGATATCCGAATTTCGGATAATCCGAAATTTCGGATATCCGAATTTCGGATAATCCGAAATTTCGGATAGTCAATATTGAGATCCGAATCCGAATCCGAAATTTCGGATATCCGAAATTCGGATATCCGAAATTCGGATATCCGAAATTTCGGATTCGGATTCGGATCATCCAACGGATAATCCGAAACTTAAAAAAAAATTAAAAAAATAATAAAAAAAACTATAAAAAACGTTCTCCTTTATGCCTAAAACATGAACCTATTAAAAAAACAAAAATCAAAATTAGATAAACGAAATTTGAACAACAAATATATAAAAAAAACTTATTATTTTGATGGAAGGGGGCTGTGGAGGTCGGATACGAGGTGGACGGGGGCTGTTATAGAGGAGAGAAGAGAGAGCAACAGCTATGGATTAGAGGAGTATGGACTTAGAGTTAGAAGGATTAAGGATTTAGGATTGTGTATTGTGTTATGTAGTGTATATAATATTATATATTTATATATATATTTTTAATATTCGGATTCGGATAATCCGATTATCCGAAAATTTTCAAAATCAGGATCCGAATCCGAAATTTCGGATAATCCGATTTTCGGATATCCGAAAATCGGATTATCCAAAATTTCGGATAATTCGGATTCGGATTTTCGGATTTTTCGGATTCGAATTTTGGATTATCCGATTTTGAACAGCCCTACTTCCAACTCCCTTTGTCATCGTCTACTAAAAAATCAAGCAAGTTAATATTTTCTTCATCCTTCTCTTCACCTTTAAACTATTTTACTTGTAAAAATTCTTGAATATCAAACTAAAAACCCAATTTTGAATACCCTGTAAAGATGTGACACCCGGCATGTTTGGGTCAACATTTTATAAACACATAAGCCTACCTTAGCGAAAACGCTTATTAAACATACTTGACGGGGTCAGTAGAGTCGGAACACAGTCCGTATTGTCCAGGGTCCAATGATTCGGGAGATCATTGGGTTAGTCACACACACACACACGATACGAGTCCCGATACGAGTCCCGTTGTTGGTGAATTACATAAACTAATTAAGTGTATGTGTAGACTAATTGTCGTATGGTGGATTATATGCTTAGATGTGTTTAAATGATGTGTAGATAATCATCCATGCTTAAATATGTTAAACATAGACTAAGGTTGCATGCTCGTATGTTAGGGTGCGTTAAAATGCGTTAAACATGACAAATTGGAAAACTAGAAAAACGTGAGTCCTGGTTCGACCAATCGAATGGGCGAACCTGGACAATACTCCTGGTTCGACCCTTGTAAAAGGGGCGAACCTGGGATATGGAATTGAAATAATTTCATTCGACCAAGTCAGGGTACGTTCAACCCTGTGAAAGGGTCGAAGGAGGGTACATTCGCCCAGGTAAAAGGGGCGAATGTGGACATAGTATAAATACCACACTTTTTCATTTTTCACCATTTCACAAACCCTAAACGGCTCAAAACACTCTCTAGCAACTTTAAACATTGGGGAAGGAGTTTTTGCCCTTGTTTTCTATAATCTAACCTACAAGCATCTTCTACACAAAGATCTAAGGTGTGTTCTTCATTCTAAATCATTTTTAAAGCATTTCAATTCGTTTTCATTAAACCCCAAGAGTCCAGATCTGATTCAAACATGTTTTCATGAATAAAAACCTTCCTAATATCTTTATAAACAAAACCTATTCATAAACAATGAGTTTTCAAACAAAATAACATGTGTTAATGGTGTTTTATGTGATGTTATGCATTGTTTGATGATTGATTGCTGTATAGATGTTATGACAATGATCTAGGACTGTTATTGATGATGATTTATGATTGAGATAGGTTACAATTGATTATTGATGATGCTATGTTCATTTTGGGGATTTTGGGTTAGATCTAGGGCTTGTTCATAATGATAGTGATAAGGATATGATTGGGGGGTTTATTGTTCATGATAATCTGAGTATATTAAGTTGATTATTGATTGATTTCATAAAGTTTCCTAATTGGGTAAAGATTGCATGCGTTTGATGTGACATCTCCATAATTTGCTATTTCGGGTAACTTGTAAAACGGACGGATTTCGGGATAAAATTGGTAGGGTTATGTAGGAATATGTTAATGATAGTTGACTGCTGTGATTGGTAATGTTTCGTGATGTTTTCGGATCGTTTAGATGCGTTTTGATGCGTTTTATAAAATGCTGATGAAAACGGGCGAACGTGGAATAAAATTGGTTCGAATGGGCGAACGTGGAATAAAACATGGGAAAAACGGGCGAACGTGGAAAAACAGGCGAACGTGGGAAAAACGGGCGAACGTGGGAAAAACGGGCGAACGTGGCTCAAACGGGCGAACGTGGAACAAAACGTGGGAAAATGGGCGAACGTGGCTCAAACGGGCGAACGTGGAAATGGGAAAAAAACCACATTCGACCATCTGATGTCCGGAATGAGATTTTTGATGCAAACTAAGCGTTTTATGCTTGAAACTTATGTGTTAAACTTATGTGCATGACTAATTGATGTAATGGGTCACCAATGGGATGTCGGGTCGGTCTGGGATGTCCGGTTAACGTTTAAACACACTTTTTAACACACGTAGTCAAGATCTGGACAATCGGGGACTAGTTAGCCTTCGGGTTAATAGTCATCACACTTATGTAAACTCATTGATAGGTTGTCATTAGTTGGGATTATCATACACGTGTTGGAATTCTAGTTATCAGAAGACGCACTCTAAGGTGAGTTTCACGGCCCCTCTTTTATACTCTTTTCTCTCGGGGGAGAAGCATGCCACACGTTTTAACAAATACAACGTTTATGTTTTGAAACGCAACGCTTATGAAACACAACGCTTTTGAAACGCAACGCTTTTGAAACATACCACTTTTGGAAACGCAACACTTTTGGAAACATGACATATTTTGGGAATGTAACTCTTTTAAGAAACGTGACACGTTTGGCACTTGGCATATTTAACATTGGCACCTGACACTTTTAAACATTGGCATTTGGCATATTTAAACATTGGCACTTGACATTTTTAAACATTGACACTTGGCATTTGGCACTTGGCGCTTGGCACTTATTTACTATACGACGAAACCTAAGTCCCTATTGAAACCATGAATGTGCGGGGCACAACGGGGGAAATGTGGATAGATCTATCGGGCGTGACGAACCCCACCTGACGGCTGGGAGCCGGGCGGGTGCATATTGTCTCTACTTGACACTTGACACTTGGCACATGGGCAGCAACTCGAGCAACATTTGTCAGTAATGGTTTTAGCAACACAGTCGTAGTAGTAAGGGAACGTTTGTTATTTACTTGGAACTTTTGCACACTTGGCACTTTATGAGGAATCGCTTTACACATGAAAACGTTTACGAACTTAAAACCTGTGAACTCACCAGCATTATATGTTGACGTCTTTTTGGCATGTTTTCTCAAGTCGCTAAGGTAGCAGCATTGAGTATAGGCGCACGGAGTCTCACGGCGTCTAGGGATCATATGCATGTTTTGTTAAACATTTCAGACTTTGAGTTATATTTTTAAGTTGTAACAATACATTTTGCTTCCGCTGTGTTAGAACGGTTTTGAAACTCAATGGTAGTTTACGTTGTTTTCTTATCATATAAATGTCGGTTATTGTGACCGTTGACTTGGATCCTGGTGTGTCACGCGCCTCGCGGTAAAACCCCGCATGTGGAAATTTGAGGGTGTGACAAAAGATGACAATTTTGGCCCCTCGGAATAATGGGCCTCGGCCGGGGGTGCGACTCGCCCACCCCCAGGGCCAGCTCTGGTGTGGGAGGGGGGGGGGGGAGTGGTGTGGGGGAGCCTTCAAGCCCACAACACCCCCTGGTCCCCTCTCACTCCTCACAATTTTCACCCTTATAAAATGGTCCTCATATGTGTCACATGGCGTATCACGCATCTCCCCCCTCCCCCTCCACTCCTTATAGTCTTACACGTATGGCTATTTGTTTATATATAAAGTTTTGTTCCTTTATTGCCCTTTGGATATAAAAGGTTAGTTATTATTGGTTTGATTGAGTCCTTGAGCTAAAACAATTATTTTCATTAAAGAATGTATGCAACACATTTCCGTATCAAGAATTGCGGAAAGCTTCATCGTAACGCATGATTATATTGTAGTTATCCGTTAGTTACAAGGAACGAGGCACAGAGGTGACAGGTCAGCAAATTAATGCTTCAAAGCGACTTGTGCACTCTACCAGGGTGAGGACTAATATCATACATGATTTTCATCATAGTATTGATACGATGCATTAGATAATCTTCGATTATCATCACACATGTTAAGTTCCTCATTCGGCAGGCAAAGTGATAGTTTGTATTTTGTTGGGAAGGATGTTTTGTCCAATGAAGTCTTTATTTTTGTCTCTGTTAAAAGATAATTTAAAAATCGATTATTTTTAGAGTGCCAACATTGTGATATCTGTCATAAAGAAAAACAGTCTAGAGTTTCATTTCTCTAACACCATGTATAGTGGTAAGTGAATTTTTTTAAGCCTCATGGGGCATAAAATGACACGTGACACGTGGGACCTTTAATGGCTTGAAAGTTGAAATGACAAAAGTGATGTAATGGTCATGCAAATTTTTTCAAGCCTCTTTCCAATCATTACCCAATTTTTTTTTAATTTAAGACAAATAATATTTAATTAGAAATAATTCTAAAAAAACATACAAAACTAAAAAACACAAATAAAACTAAATAAAACACAATTGTTTTTTATAAAATAATACTACAAAACACACACACACAAACAACACTAAAATTCATTATCGAACTCGTCTTCGTCCTGGTTGTCATTTCCTCTTCTTCTTGGCCCTCGTTCTGGATATGCCGAGCCGACCATGCATGTTGAACCAAATCCATCGCCAAAGGATGTGGGAGACCTCATTTTTTTATAAATATTGTGGTGTAGAGTGTGTGTTTTTTTATAAAGTTTGTGGTGTAGTGTGTGCAGGTTTGAGATGTAAATAGGTTACTTAAATAAAAAAAGTGGAAAAAAAATTAATTTGTCCGTTTGAATGCAAGAAAGAGCCGTGAGGCTCAAAGGCTCCTCATTGGTCCATCCCAAGCTCACCACCTGTGGAAATTTTCCCGGCCAACAATTTTTTGACCCAAAATGGGCGTGGATTTACCCACAAAATGCCCAATTTGGTTCCCACTACGTACGGTCTAAGCGAAGATAAATTAAAATGTGTTGGTGCCTTAGTTCATTTAGATTATAGGGTCCTTACAAAGTGATAGTAGTGAAGGTTTTAAATATATATATTTTTTAATTTTTAATAATTGTTGATTGATGTCCATTCGAGAGTTGTATGGAAAATATGAGGTTTTAAATATATTTTGTTAGTTTTATGTGTTGGTTAAACATTAATTTGGAGAACCAATAAGAGTTTTTCGAGGTGAGTGGAACCGAGTTTACTAGTAATCACGTTGTTAACGTTTTCAAGTTAAAAGGAATCATTCATTAGACTTTGTATACGAAAACAAAGTCATCTCTTGAATTGTTGTTAGGGCTGAGGCCCAGTCTGGCCCTAGTGAAGAACCGTCTATAATTGTCTCAAAGTTAGAGGTAGCAAAATAGGTCTTATCATGTTTACCATGTTAGGGACAACATGATTAATACAAGTATCAAACATGAGTATGACTCGTTAAGCTACTTTATACCTCATGTCTATAGCATAGTTGTATGTTTTATATACTAAGAATGCAAGGAGAAATGATTGAGCTGGCTTCTTAATTTAAATTATTTTTAAAAAGGTATAAATTACACAGTGTACTTTTTATTAAACATGTTTTTTTGTGCCGTAAATAGGTCAGGGTCTGCCAACCCTACTCAAAGTGGTTTTCCTTTATAATTTTGGTTTTCCTTTAACGGTAAATTAATTTGATTAATTGGACACCGTATTCAGTATTATTAGGAAAAAGTCCGTATGAGTTGATGTTCAAATTTAAACCCTCTCGAAACCACTTAAGACATTTTGCCGCTGCCACTATTCACGAGCAGTCAAAAACTAATATATAGGATAATTAGAGAGTAAGTATGTTTTAGTTGGTTATTCAAGTGTAGAGTCTTGATAACAAATTTTGTTAATAGATGTAGTTTTACGTATAGGTTTATCCTTGTAAATATGAAAATGTTGTTACTCATAATAATTAGGTGGAGGCTATCTTATATTTTGTTACCTATTCCAGTTCCAAAACCATATTTTTTCTTTTTTCACCTCTAGTTCTTATGCATGTTTAAGAAAGTGTGATGGTATTTACACACCCTTTAAATTATTTACACACTCCCTATATGTAAAGGTCTATACGCGACGTATAGAGAGTTGCACAAACTTTCACGGGTCATTAATGCTAATAAGTCAAAGATATGTCACGGACCTATACACCGCCGCGTATAGGTCTATACACGACGTATAGATGGTTGCGTGAAAGTTTGTACAACCACATATACATCACGTATAACCCTATAAGCGACATATAGATGGCATGAGTGTGCACTTATATAAGGGTGAGCCAATATTCAGGGCATGTTTGGCTATCCTTCTCCTTATCTCATTTTCCACCTCCTTATCTACTTAATTCCAAAAGTCACAAATTGTAACTTGACGAGGTAGGCCCATTCCAGATGGATCGGCCCAACTCCAACTAAAGGCCCACATTGTCTTAAGGCTAGTCCAACGGCAGAATAACGCCGAATGGGCCAAGGTGGTCATCTCCCGGGCTATTGATAAGCTCCAACCTCTTCCCCGAACAATAGGGGATGAAGGGTTCAATAGAAGAGATAAGGCCTATCTCCATGAGAACCGTGGACTTAGTTCCTGGAGATAGGCTCAATAAGGCGGTTACGAGAAAGGTTATAAATACAGGTAAAGGGTACGTCAATATTCATTCACTCACAAAAAGCTATTGCTTTACTTTCACCTCAGAAACCTATACTTATTCTCACGCCGGAGGGTGGTCACAGGAAACCCCCCTTTCCTGTGACGAGTCCTAACGGTGCTTTGTTTTGCAGGCATCCGGATATCACTTAAGGAGGTTGTTTACAATCGGAGCGTTTATTCTTGTCTACTCGGAGAGGTATTTACTTCTTCATTGGCGCCATCCGTGGGACCCGTACAAGAAACTAGCCACCGGTTGAAATAACCTGAAGGACCGAGATGACTTCAAATCAAAATGCCATGGTTACCGCCAACCCGGCAAGAAGCGATCAGAATTTGACTCCCACAACGGAGCGGATCGATGGTACAATAGCCTCCGACTCGGAAGGGGAAGGTGACGGAGTGGCTCCGGGGTTTTCTCTAGGGACATCAGCCCCACTCCCGGGGAATACGCAGACTTTGGTGTCACCCGGAGGCCACCAAGGACGTTTCTCTTCTGCAAGAGGACCGGCCCTATTACCCACATATACTCGACCGATTGTTAGTACAAGTTTCTCAGCTCCTCGAGTTTCGGCACCCGTATCATCGATGCCTTGGTTTACAGCAGCACAAAGTCTCCCACTTTTCTCGGCTGCGGTCTCAGCAGCCATGACCTCATCACCACAAGCAACTCTCATGCAGCCGAATATGCCGCCTTACACACCGGTCACTCCCGGGAATCAACCGTTCATGCCTTACTATCCTATGTCACCATATGGGTACATGTGTGCACCGTCAACTGGTGGGGCATACACATACCCATATCCTTACATGTATCCCCCGGTACAACCACCCCCGGGGTGGAACTCTCAGACAGGGATACCCTCGAACGAAAGACTGAATGAAGTACGCACTCGCCTCAATTATGAAACCACTCCCGAGGGCCCGGGAGCCTCCACGGGACCTACCCAGGAACGACAGCAGAACGCGGTGGTAGTACAGGAAAGTGAAGATCAGGGAGATGATGAAGACCTTACCCGGCCATACCGTCCTCCGACGGTGGCAACATACTCCAAGTTCACGGAAAGGATAGCCAATGCCCCGTTACCCCAGAACCTGAAACTCCCATCGACAGTGGGTAAGTATGACGGGATTGGGGACCCGGATGACCATCTGAGCATCTTTGAATCTGTGGCCTCATCCAAGGACTGGCCAATGCAGGCCTGGTGTCACATGTTCGTTCAGACCCTAGTGGGAGCATCACGGGTCTGGTGGGACAGTTTACCGCCCAGGTCTATTTCAAACTGGAGAGACATCCATAAGGGATTCACCCAGCAGTTCAGTCAACAACGCAGACACACCAAGTATAGGGAGGAGGTAATGCACATCCGCCAAAGAGACAATGAACCAATGGAGAATTTCATAATACGGTTCAACAAAGAAAGGCTTCAGATCCCGGGTCTGACTGAAGAATTAGCATGTACTGCATTCACTATGGGGGTGAATGACGATGGATTGTTAAGAAAGCTTCATGGTCCCCATGGGTATCCTCAGACCATGGACGAAATGATGACAGTAGCTAAGGCATACGTCAAGCAGGAGAAGTCAATTGCCATGAACCATGCAGTACGGAAGAAGCAAGAGACTACAAAAACAAGTGACAACCAGGACTCCAGAGGCTCCAGAAACAGGGGGCGGTCGGGTCAACCTTATTCCAGAGATGACCGGCGAGACGAACGCCGGGAAGAGCGGAGAGATGATCGTCGCGAGCAGGGGCGAAGATCGGAAAAGTCTCGTGATTCTTATTCCAGCAGAGGAGATACGGCTTCCAAGCCCAAGCTGGATTACCCGGAGCTGATCAAGACGCCATCACAAATACTTGAAACGGAGAACCTAAGGCTGAACACTCCTCGGCCGGTCAAGGACTCTCCGTCAAAAGACAAGTCAAAGTTCTGTGATTACCACAAAGGCAACGGCCATGACACGAATGATTGTTTCCAACTGAAGAGGCAAATAGAGTACTTCGTCAGAACAGGGAAGCTAGCTCATCTGGTTAAAGACACTAAACCAGAAGTAACAACCTGGGAAGACAGGGCGGCTGGCAAAAAGCCCAGGGAGATCAATACAATACGGCCGGAGGCAAGAGGCAGCTCCAAGAGACGATTCGAAACAATTGAGCCGTGGATGGAAACGGTGATGACTGTACCCCCGTACTATAAAGCATTACGAATGGAAGCGCTGGTAATCTCAGCAGCTGTAGGTGACTACAGTATGAAAAGAATCATGGTAGACACGGGCAGTTCAGAAGATATCATCTATGAGCCATGTTTCAGAAGAATGTCAATGGAGGACCAGAAGATGTTAGCACCGGCCCACGGTCCGGTAAAAGGGTTCACAGGAGAATGTATAGAGCCGTTGGGGCAACTGACGTTCCCAGTCACACTCGGCGATGGTTATAAGGAACGAACGATCCTTGTCACTTTTCTGGTGATCCCAGCTACCTCACAGTACAACCTAATCATTGGCCGATACACGTTGGGACGAATAGACGCCCTGGTATCTACAGCCAGGGGCTTTCTCATGTTCCCAACACCACACGGAGTAGCCACGGTGACCGGGGAAAAAGTTGTCGCAGCAGCTGAGGGCGCAGCATGCCGTCAGGCACCTTCCGGTATACGGGGCCCGGAGAGATGGGTGTTGAGCACGAAACACCCAGATCAAACGGTCACCATTGGAGATTCGCTGGCCCCGACCACTCAGGAGAAGTTGAAGCGGCTATTAAAGCGCAACATGGACGTTTTTGCATTCTCACATTCTGACATGACTGGAATTGCTCGGGAAAAGGCAGAACACAAGCTGTCTACCTACCCAAACGTGAAACCAGTCACACAAAAGAGAAGAAGCATGGCTCCAGATAGAAGAGCGGCTGTAGTGCAAGAGGTAAAAAAGTTGGAAGAAGCCGGGATCCTCAGAAAAACCAAGTATCACACATGGGTCGCCAATCCTGTCATGGTTCGAAAGCACGACGGATCATGGAGGATGTGTGTAGACTATAAGGATCTGAATAAAGCATGTCCTAAAGACGCATACCCGCTTCCAGAGATAGACCTCAAGGTCGATTCCCTAGCTCCTTTCCAGTACAAGTGTTTCTTGGACGCATACAAAGGGTATCATCAGATTCAGATGGCTAAGGAGGATGAGGAGAAGACAGCTTTCCACACGGACGCTGGTATATTCTGCTACACCAAAATGCCGTTCGGCTTGAAGAATGCTGGGGCAACGTATCAACGGCTGATGGATCAAGCGTTCGAGCACCAGATCGGCAGGAACCTGGAAGTGTACGTGGATGATCTGGTAATCAAAAGCAAGACTGAAGAGATGATGTTAAAAGATATCGAAGAAACATTTGATACTCTCCGAGAATATAACATCAAGCTGAACCCGGGAAAGTGCTCTTTTGGGGTTGAAGAAGGGAAGTTCCTGGGAGTAATAGTGTCCAAGGACGGGTTCCGAGTCAACCCGGAAAAGGTGGCAGCAATCAGGAATATGCCCGCCCCTAAGACTTTGAAAGATGCCCAAACACTCAACGGGAGGTTAGCCGCCATCAGCAGGTTCCTGGCCAGGCATGCCGAGCGTTCTCTACCATTTATCTCCACACTTAAGGACTGCCTGAACAAGAACAAGTTTAAGTGGACTGAAGAAGCGGGCAATGCATTCGAACAGATGAAAACATTCGTCGGTAACTTGCCCATGCTCACAGCACCTCGTCCGGGAGAAGTGTTGAAGATGTATCTGGCGGCGGGGCACCAAGCCGTCAGTTCCGTTTTATTAGTTGAAAGAAACAAATGCCAGACCCCAATTTACTACATCAGCCGGACACTGTCAGACGCCGAGGCCAGGTACCCTACCTTGGAGAAATTGGTACTGGCACTGGTACATTCATCCCGGAGGCTGCGCAGGTACTTCCAGGCGCACGAAGTGGAAGTCCTCACAAACTTCCAACTGGGACAAATTATAAACAGGCCAGAGGTGTCGGGACGGCTGGCCAAGTGGGCGATTGAATTGGGAGCACTAGATGTGTCGTTTAAAAAGCGAACGGCTGTAAAGGGCCAAGTACTGGCTGATTTCATGACAGAAATCCCGGAAGGAGAAGAGATTAAGGAATCGGTGCCGAGAGTTGAAGATATGCTGGAAGACGAGTCTACTCCGTGGCAGCTATATACGGATGGCTCCTCCAACAGCAAGGGTGCCGGAGCAGGATTATTATTGGTTAGCCCGGAGGGTGCACGGTTCCTCTATGCCCTCCGGTTCGATTTTGAATGTTCTAACAATCAATCTGAATACGAAGCCCTATTGGCGGGACTGCGAGTGGCCCTGGCCATGGGAGCCACCCGGGTGGATGCCCATGTGGACTCACTCTTGGTCAACAATCAGGTGAACGAGTCATATGAAGCCAAGGACGAGTCTATGGCCAGATACCTAGAAAAGACAAAGGAGTTGATGGCCAAATTCAAGCAGGTCACGCTACATCATGTGAGAAGGCACAAGAATGACATCGCTGATGCTCTTAGTAAGCTGGCCTCGTCCGGTCCGGATGCAAACGTCCACACAGAAACTTTAAAGCACCCGTCCACACAGATATCAGAAGTTCACTTGGTGCACGCGGTTGAGGTCTCCTGGATGACCCCTATACATAAATTCTTAACAGATGGAAGTCTGCCGGAAGATAAAGCCGAGGCAATGAAAATTCGGACCAAGGCCATTCAATATGAAATCCAAGCCGGGGTGCTTTACAGAAAGTCTTACCTAGGGCCATCCCTGAGATGTGTATCCCCTTCGGAAGCCAGGTATTTGATCAAGGACATCCATTCGGGAATGTGTGGGATTCATGCAGGACCCCGGGCAGTGGTAGCCAAGATCACAAATGCAGGATACTACTGGCCCGGGATGCACACCATGGCCGTCGAAGAACTCAGGAAGTGCATTAGTTGTCAAAAGTATGCACCGGTAACGACCAGACCAAAGAACAACTTAATCCCGGTAACAGCAGCATGGCCCTTTCAAAAATGGGGCATTGATTTGGTCGGACCTTTTCCTCTAGCCCCGGGAAAGCTCAAGTACCTGGTGGTAGCCATTGACTACTTTACGAAGTGGGTAGAGGCAAAGCCGTTGGCCAAGATAGAGGCGAGCAACATCAAGAAGTTTTTATGGGAACACATAGTATGTAGGTTCGGAGTCCCCTTGTACCTGGTCAGCGACAACGGGACGCAGTTCGCGGACAAGCACATACAAGAATGGTGCAAAAGCCTGAACATACAGCAAGTATTCACGTCTGTGGCTCACCCTCAAGGAAATGGGCAGGTTGAGAGGGCGAACAGGAGCATACTGGACGGGTTGAAAAGACGCTTGGACCAGGAAGGAACATCATGGGTTGACCAGCTTTCGCATGTTCTCTGGGCCCATCGAACAACACCCAAGACAAGCAATGGAGAGACTCCTTTCTGTCTGACCTACGGATCGGAAGCGATGATTCCGGCCGAGGTGATGTTGCCATCTACCAGATACGCCGACCCCAATGCTGACAATGACCAGTTGTTAAGACTCAATCTTGACGCAATAGAGGCCCGGCGTGATGAAGCCCATATCAAGGAAGCCCGGTACAAGAGGTTGATGGAAAAATATTACAACAAGAGAGTCCGGACCTGCTCATTCAAGCCCGGCGACCTGGTCATGAGGGATAATGAGGCAAGCAGACAACTGCCACCGGGAAAACTAAGTCCCAACTGGGAGGGACCATATGAAGTCATTGAAAGCCTGGGAAAGGGAGCATACCGACTAAAACAACTGGACGGGACGCCGGTACCCAGAAGTTGGAATGCTGCCCAACTCAGAAAATGCTACATGTAACACAAAAGTTCAGGGCCTTAGGCCATTGTAAACATTGACCGGACGGATACCATGACACCCCGGTCAATCAAGTTTTTATTTTTCTTGTTATTCATTACAATTAATAAGACAACGCCGATGATGGCATTTTCAGTACTTATATTCCATTATAAATAACATGCTAGACAAAGCATAATTACAAAAAACGGTAGGGGCAGGACAAAAATCCTAAGCCAATAATAATAATTTTCCTACCAACTATACATAGCGCTATTTTCCTAAAAGCCTTGTTCAAATTGCAAGCATTAAGAACTGCAACCATCCAACATGGCAAACACCTCCGCCGGGGTATATAGCACTTCGCCAGGAGGGTTGCAAGTAGGGGGGAGGACCCAGCACTCCTCATACATCTTCATTAACTGGAGATCAAATGACCTAACCCCCGGGTCCTCATCTGCATGGGAAGGTCCAGCCAGGTCCAATCCCTGATCAATCGCCACTTCCTTCCCCAAAGATATCCAGGGGGACGGTCGATGTCCAGTGCCTCGCCGGTAAACCAAGCCATAACGTCCAGGAGCTGGGATACTGGTTGAATGCACTCTGACACCATCTTCGACTCCAGTCAGGTTAGGCAAACCAATGGGGATGCCACGATCTCCCCCAATGTCATCTGCAACAACAGGCAGGGGTGGTGGTACAGCCCTTGATCGCCGATGGTAGACCAATCGACACTCCCTTGGGGGAAGAAGCTCAGTGGGCTCATCAGCAGGAAGATGGTGCTCAAGGGTTTGGGATTGACGCTGCAATTCCTTTAATCCTTCCAGAGCATCCAACTCTTTCAGGTACCTTTTGAGAGAGACAAATTTACGTGGCATGATTAAACGAGTTGATTACTTGTACATGATAGGACACCCTGCTTATATAATGTATGATTGTGACGGTTAAAATCGTCCTTGGGAGTTTAAAAGAACTCTGTAATTATTACACTGGCAAGAGCCGCCTGACACGTGGATGGGACGGTCCAGTTGAAAGAATGACGTGAGCAACATCATTACTAACATTAATGACGACACGACGCTTCGAGATATTGCTCGACAAGTGGCATTTGGCATAATCAAAGGTGAAAAACAAACATTAAATAAATGATTAACAAAACATAATGTTTTATAAAAATCATACAAGGCATCAAAATTCCGGGATTACATAAAGCCCTCCGGGCGTGTCAACATACAAGAACTAGAAGTCAAATAACACAAAGACAATCATTCGTCATCAGAAGAACTGGCAATAACGGGCTCAAGAATGGCCCGGACATTGGACATGCCTTCATCACCTGTTTGGGACTGCAACTGGGCGAGCTCTTCTAGGGAGTCACTACTTAAGGCCTCCAAGGCCTTAGAGGTTCGTTGCTCAACTTCTTTCTCATGGTCAGTAGCTTCAGGGAGTTTGCGCCCCAGCATCCCGTGACGGTGGCCATGCACGAGGCCATCCTGGTACCCGGACTCCACAGCAGTTCGATAAAAGTCGTTAAGTCTCTGCTGATACTGACCGCCTCCCCTGATGTGGCCCCACGAAGCCTGGAATCCTTTTGATATCAACCAATCCCGGTCCATCTCCAGCACACCGACCCGGGCAAGAGCAGCCGTCAACTGTTCAGAAAAGCTTGCAGCATTTTTGGTCGCAGTCTCGGCTTCAGCTTTTTGGATGTTCAGTTGCTCTAACATGGCATCCCTATCTTCCTCAGCTCTCCGAGCACGAGATTCATAGCCCTCAATCTCGGCAGATAACTGTTGATATCTCTCTTGATCTGCCTTGGCTTTGGAAGCAGCATCTTTCTCCAGTTGCAACTCTCTTTCCAGTTGTTTCACCCGGTTTTCTAATGACGTTAGCAAGCGGGTCTGATTATCATGGGAACGAAGAATTTCCAGCTTCTCATCATTGTGGGTGTTGATCAAACGAGTCTTATCTTGCTCATACTTGTCACGGATTGACGACATCTCGGCAAGCTCCTTCCGGCATTCGGTTAAGGATTGTAACACTCCTTCAGCCTCCACGGATAACTTGCCGTGAGACACATGCATGTCATATAAATCCCCAACATCCGAACGCCAGCGGCGTAACACCTCGTACATAGAAGCAAGTGAACTCACCCCGGATCCTAGGGCATTTTCAGCCAGTTGGGCGTTGTCCAGACCCTGGAGGTAGTGCCGCTCAGCTGGGGGGAAGGCATGGTCAGCCCAGTGCCTTATAATATCCGGACCGATCAGTCGGGTAGATTGAGCTATTTTCCACTTGGGAGTATATTTTGTATCTGGCAGAGAAGGATTCCAATGAATACCTGGAACATAAGCATGAGAGATCATCTTCTCTGACTCCGCAGGGTCCACATTAAACGGTGTCTGTCCGGACCTTACACCCCCAGGGAATGCAATGGGATGATGCTGAACATCGTGTAACAACTCAGTAAAGCTCACCTGGGACATATCCCTAAATGCCTTGCTACTAGAACCACCAGCATACAACCCGGTTAGAACAGTTGAAGGTACGGTGGTGCTGCTGGAAGTCAAAATAGTACTTGAAGAAGCATCCACTAATGGAGCACTGGAAGGCCCGGCCGCTAAGGCAGCAGAAGTTATGATGGTCGAGGAAAAGGTTACACCAACTGATATGGTGTTGTTAGGTTCTTCTACGATCTCCAGACGCGGAGCCGCAACAGGAGACGTGGTAACAGCCGTGGAAAACTCAGCAGCGGGATGAGGAACGGTTGGCAAAGTGACCATCGGGTCATTGACAACTTGCTCGGATACGGTTTCCGTAGCAGGATTGGCCGCTCCAGCTTGTTGTACAGACGTGGTGTCACCCGGAGAAGGAGCCCCTGGCAGCATGAAAACGGATCGTTATATTAGCACGGAAACAATCAAAAGCCTAGCACAGACCCGGCAAGGCAAAAACACTCACCAAGCCTTTCTTCTTTGCTGGCCAACAGCTCACGACGCTTGGCCATGAAAGATGACACATCCGGCATGGTGGCTTTCCTTTTTCGGAGTTTCTTTTTCTTCTCACTGGTCGTAGCAACAGGCTCAGCAACGTTGAGAGGATCCGGGTTGAGCGGAGGAGACACGGGTGTCTCGGAGTTCACAAGAGCAGCGGTATCCGGCTGATTACTCGGACTCTGTAAAGGGCGAGCAGGAATCACAAAATACTTCACCGTTTGACTCAGCACGTCTGCCTCGTCGTCTCCCAATAAGCGGTCGTGCTCCTCGAGATGGGGGATGGCCTGCGGGTCTATGGCATCAAAGTAATGCCACTCATCTGCGACCAAATATAACAATTTAAATTCACATCCTTTGCAAACATATTAGAATTATGGAACGAACTTACCTTGGTCTTTTCTCCGGTACTCGGGGTATATGGTATCGTCAACCCAGATCCGGCTCATGCCAACAGCCACAAGGGCTCGTTCCGGAATGTGTGTGCACGGGGTGGGATGATTTACTAGCGCCGTGTACAGCGGAAGCTTCTCAAATACGGCAGGAGCAGGGCTCTCATCGGCAAACCTTGTCTTCCCCTCGGGCGTCTGCACCGGTGCAACAACAGGCAAAACGGCCTCATCGATAAAGAAAAATTTCTTTTTCCAGTTTTTGTCTTGCACATTAGGGGGGAAGTTTTCGATACAAGGAGGTGCACCAGGACGACGATCAAAGGTAAAGTACTCCCCTTTGTAAACGAGAATATAAAAGACTCGAAATACATCCAACTGGGGGGACATTCCCAGTCCCCGGGCACAGAATTCAAAATGTTTCACCTTGATTAAACCTAACGGATGGAGTTGAGAAATATTCACCTTGTAATATGACAACAATTCCACAAGAAATTGTGTCACCGGTAACCGGAAATGACAGAACTTGAAGAATTCGGCGTACAAAGTAATTTTCCCAGGTTTCAAGGGAAAAGCAACATCAGTAGGACTTGGACAAACAGGATTCCACTCCGGCAGTATACGCCATTCGGACAAGAAAGACTGTAGTGCCGTTACCGACCAACTGGTATGAATCTGGGCAACACTCATGGTGGTTCGTGATGTGCTGGTTTTGGGAGCCATTGTAGGTGAAAATGAGAGGTTCTATACTGTGGAATAAGTTCCCAATGGCAACCAGCTAATTTATAGGTGGTAGTTAGTACACGTTTTCAAAATTTTTTGAAAACCACCCGCCAACAGTCACATCCCTTGAGTTTCTCAGACTGTTGAAACGGCTGAGGTGACAGCTCAGGGTGACGTCATATCACGTGCCTTAACCATGCGGCGCTACATTCTATGAAGATTTTTATTTGGCATACACGTCATTATTTCAAAACAAATACAGCTTATGATTAAAGCCTAGTCATAACCAAACCTGCTTATCACTAGACTTGGGGGGACATGACGAGGTAGGCCCATTCCAGATGGATCGGCCCAACTCCAACTAAAGGCCCACATTGTCTTAAGGCTAGTCCAACGGCAGAATAACGCCGAATGGGCCAAGGTGGTCATCTCCCGGGCTATTGATAAGCTCCAACCTCTTCCCCGAACAATAGGGGATGAAGGGTTCAATAGAAGAGATAAGGCCTATCTCCATGAGAACCGTGGACTTAGTTCCTGGAGATAGGCTCAATAAGGCGGTTACGAGAAAGGTTATAAATACAGGTAAAGGGTACGTCAATATTCATTCACTCACAAAAAGCTATTGCTTTACTTTCACCTCAGAAACCTATACTTATTCTCACGCCGGAGGGTGGTCACAGGAAACCCCCCTTTCCTGTGACGAGTCCTAACGGTGCTTTGTTTTGCAGGCATCCGGATATCACTTAAGGAGGTTGTTTACAATCGGAGCGTTTATTCTTGTCTACTCGGAGAGGTATTTACTTCTTCATAACTTATGACTTATCTCTTTTTCACCTTATTCAAAGCCTAAAAATTTATTTTCAAACTATCATCCAAACCTTTTTTTTAACTTATGACTTTTTGAAAAAGTTAGAAGTCGTAACGAAAAAAAAAAAAAAAGCCAAACATGCTCTCAAAGCGTTAAGAAATTAGAAGAGGATCTTATCCTGGCTAGGAATAGTATTAAACTGCCGATGACTCTGTGGTCTAGTGGTGGAAAGGACTTGGTTTCTCCTTGGAGAGCCAGGTTCAATTCTCACTTGCTGCAGGTGAGGTAGGAGGTTTTCAGGCTTAGCCTGTTTCCTACCCTGGAGTGCCCGGTTCGAATCCCACGTCGGCCGGACTATGCTCATGTATAGCCCTGAGCGAGATGAATTGAACCTGTATCCAAACAGAGGGCTAAAAGCGATAACACCTCGTTCATCCCGTCCTTTCATACGTCACCTTTTAACGGAATCAATCCTTCCCTTTCAACACAAACAAACACACACCAATCTTTTTCTTATTCTCTCTCTCTCTCTCACACACACACACTTGACGAGCAGTGTGTGTATATATATATGTGTAATATTAATTAACAAATATGGTGCAGATATTACCAATGGCGTCAGCAATTCGTCCCTCGCTCTCACCGTTCAGCACTACTCGCTTTGGTGGTCGAATTCCTATTTCAAATTCCTCTTCACCGTTCAGTTCCATTCGTTTTGCTTCCAGTGGTATGGATATTATTATTATTATTATTATTATTATTATTATTATTATTATTATTATTATTATTAGGTTTTGTTGTGTTTATGTTGTTTATTTGAGTTTTATGTGGATATAATGATAGATAGGGTTGTTTGTTTGTTTGTTATATTGTTTTATTTTGCTAATTTAGGGCATTTATGTAATTTAAGTGCTTTTTGGTTTGTAAGTTAGAATTGTTGTTAGGAACATGTAGGAATGTTGTGACAATATTGTGTTTATTGCTCAACATTTGTTTGTTTTGGTATATGAATCTAATTGTTAGGATCGATAAGGTTGCAAACACACACAAATAATCTGCGGAAAAGTAAAGAACATGAGGATTTACGTGGTTTGGTTTATGTCTAAGCTTACCTACGTTCATGGGCTGCAAACAGGATGTAGTATCATTGCTCTGACTTTCTGCCCTAGTGATGTGAAATTACAAACATAGTTATCAAAGGCGCTAGGCGCACTCAACGCGCATAGGCCCGAGGCGCAAAAAAGCGAGGGCCTGAGATAAAAAAGCGAACAAAGAAAATAAAGTAAAAATATATTAAAATAATACTATTTTTCATCTACTTAGTATCAAAAGTTTTAAAATATTGATGTATTAGGGTAAAGAAGTAAAGTAGTTTTCCTTAGATAAAAGTAGAAATCTGGTTAGAATCTAGCCATAATTTAACGAATTTGGCTGGAAACTCTCCAGAATTTGGGAATCTAGCTGAAATCTGCGCCTAAACCATCACCTATATAGTTAAAGCGCAATTTCCTCGACTCAAAGCACAAATGCATTGCCTCGCCTAAAAAATGGGCCTAGGCGCAAGAGGCAATGGCTTTTGACAACTACGATTACAAGTACAATGTGTGTGTTAAAATAGAGACTAATGAGGATTATAAAACTTAGTCAACAGTAAAACAATAATGGGCCCTAATAAAGAGATATCAAGGCCGGTCGAAAACCTCCCATGTCTTCAATCTTTATTAACCCAATAACGTGTCTTTGAGTAACCAAGGCCCAAGCCTCCAAACCTCCACAAACCCAAACATTAATCTGCTAAGTTAGGTTTTATGTCTGCTTAATAATGAATGAGTTTAGGGCATTTATGCAATTTTAGGTGTTTTTGTTAGATTTGTTATTAGGAACATGTAGGAATGTTGTAACAATATTGTGTGTATTGTTTTTGTTTTTGGTTACTCTTAGTGGAAACTTATTAAGATGCAAAAACACGCTTAACTGTCAAATTAGCTCTTGTGTGGCGGGATACAGGCATGCCCTTGGACTCATTGTTCTCGATAAGGTTTGTCTCACCTTTGTAAATAGGACAAGAGACGAACAAACTCTGATACCTTTTTCCTATGAGGAGGTCATTAAATTGTTTTTGGTTAGCGACTATTGAGTGTGAATTCCTGCAAGGTCACCGATCTAGGATTCCCACCCAAGAACGTCTAACCATAGAGTTTTGCTTACATTCACGGTCAATGCACCCAAGGTGTTGGTGGCATTTAGGGTCGCACATTTCTTATGACCCAACATCTCTCTTAGTATCACGTGGACGGGACAATGTGGAATTTGCCAAAGATGGTGCAAATGTGTTTGGGCCGGCTTCGGGCATATATTGCTTGATATTGAATTTTAGGTTTGATTAGCTTGTTTCACCATCCTCTGGTTATTTCTAGAATTTGATCCTAAATAAACTTGAATTTGAGAATTGACCCAAAAAAGAGCCTTTTACTAGCCTAAAACAAGCCACATATGAATTTGAAAACGATATATTAAATTGACACAGAAATTGAGAGATACAAGAATTAAATACACTGATCCAACAAAAACCTATGAAGTTTAACAGGTGCAGCCGAGAGTTAAATGTGTATGTATATATTCTGATATAATATGGTATTGGTATGACAATATGCTGATTATGTATGTATAAAATTTGGAAAAGCCAGGGCTGCAAGGTTAACTGATCTTTATTTAAAGCCCTGAACCAGTGGTGACTCCCCAAAAAAAATACTAGAGATCACAATCTACTGGTATTTCTTATGCTGGCAAATAGATATACATAAGGCTTTTCTTTTATGCCTTAGACCATGGCAATAAGTTACATGACCGCATGCAATTCTTTCATATCTAGTTGTATATAAACTTCTCTTTCATGTTTAGTTGTTCATACGATATACTTTATTAATAATCTCCTTTGTGATTTTGTATGTTTGTTTAGTTGGACCACAATCGCATTGTTTTGGTCTGAATAGACAAGAAGGAAGCCGCAAATCATCTAAAACAATTGTATGCATGGCCCAAGGAAGCACAACAACCACACAGGAAAATGCCTTGGAATGGGTTAAAAAGGACAAAAGAAGAATGCTTCATGTTGTATACCGCGTTGGTGACTTGGATAGAACAATAAAGTAACATTCTAAATTAGAGAACATGCTAATGTTTAAGGTTATAATTCTCAAACTTTTTTGTTTATATATGAATATCGGTTGATTATGTGTGCAGGTTTTATACAGAGTGCCTTGGGATGAAACTTTTGAGAAAAAGAGACATACCTGAGGAGAGATACACAAATGCATTTCTTGGATATGGACCAGAAGATTCTCACTTTGTGATTGAACTCACATATAGTAAACCATCTTTAAACTATTGTTTGTAATGCACAAAAATCAAAATCAATGACTATCATAAATTTTGACACCAAATATCAGCACTTATGAACACAAAAACATGTGATTTGCTACATATTCTCTTTCTTTTTAATCACATAGTCTCTCCTAAAAAAAGAGAGGAATGGAGTGTTAAATTTGAATGGTAGCATCCTTATATGAGGCACATTGGTTAGTTTATAAGGCTGTATAAATACATATAGATTTTTTATTTATTTATTTTTTAGTTATTTATTTTTTTTGTTTATGATTAATATGCACTTGTGCTTCCAGATTATGGAGTTGACAAATATGACATTGGAACTGCATTCGGTCATTTTGGCATTGCGGTTGATGATGTGAGTGAAACTTGTATTATTGAGTTCTCTAGGTTCTTACATCTGTATTAATATACATTATGAAATATGAACCACCATACTCTTGATTGAGTCTCCTGCATGATGCAAAATTACCACCTGACTTAACTAATTCAAGCAGATAATATCAGTTATAGTGTTCAAAGTTTTATGTGCTATTTCCACTTGTATCAGTGATTCCAGTATATTTCAGTGGTGAAGTTTATGTTTTCCTATCTTGGTCGTAGTCATATCTAAGAGCACTACCTTTCTTTTATGTTTTATTTAAAAAAAAAGTGTACATTTCTTGTAGTTGATATAATAGGGCATAAACCTGGTTTCTTCTCCATCAGATGAGTTATTAATCCTAGATATAGAAGTGTCAAAATGGGCAGAGGGGCAACTGTTGAAATGGGTCTGTTCTTGGGCCGCTTGAAATGAGTTCGGTTGACCAGATTCCAGAAACATTTATTGTACAAATTCAATTTTATAAAATACATTTTTATAAGATAATTTGTGTGTCAAATCTGATTATGTAAAAAAATATATTTCGTAATAATCAGATTATTATTTAGGAGGTTTATGCATCGATACACATTGGTTCTTTTAAGCTAATTTATTACCCGCTAAGAGGTAAAACATGACCTGAATTGACCATTGATGAGTAAATGACTCGAAATTGCTACCTCTGTCCTCTGTCTACTGCCTATATATGATACCCTGGGATTCAATAAGTTGTTGGATTTCTGCAGGTTGCTAAGACTGTTGATCTCATAAAGGCCAAGGGTGGCACTGTAACCCGGGAACCGGGTCCTGTCAAAGGTGGAAAATCTATTATTGCATTTATTGAAGATCCCGATGGTTATAAATTTGAGCTTATAGAAAGGGGTCCCACTCCTGAACCCCTTTGTCAAGTAATGCTTCGTGTTGGAGATCTTGATCGTTCTATAGCTTTTCATGAAAAGGTGTGTATATATCTTTTAAATAAAAATGTTCTTATTATCACATTCTGTATTTCTATCTATTTTATTCATGCAATTAGGCTAACTTAAATTTTTAATCCCATATGTACTTTAGGCTTTTGGAATGGAGCTCCTTCGCCGAAGAGATAACCCTGAATACAAGGTAAGTTGATAAGAGTATTTATACATATGCTTAAAAATATGCCTAATCTTTTCAATGCTTGGCACATTGCTTAGTATTTGCCTGTTAGGCTATAGTTTAGGCATGTGTTTGATATGACCTGGCAATGATCTTGTGATAAAGTTAAACTGAAATAAAAAGTTTTTACGATTAATTAATTGAGGTTCAAGAGGTCAATCAACTCTCCCAACAATTGGTAAATACCATATCAATTCTTAATATTCAGCTCAATTATGATATTGATTACAATCCAATATTTTATTTATAGATAAAATAAACGCACCTTGCTCCCCAAGTTAACTTGCTCTTCAAGTTATCACGTTTCCTGGTTGTTGTTGTATTAATAACAGTAGTAAGTAGTAACAATATGGGGTTCTTATCAGTGTTTTAGGCATACATATATATTTGAATTGGCCACTGTTAGGAAGTTGGGTTTAGCACAATCACTTACACTTCTAGAAAAGTTTATCTTCAAATTTTTGTAAATTTGTATCCGTTCTGACTAGAGGCAACAATTTTAACCCATTTACTTATGATAGGCAGATTTGGGTTATTTTCAGTAACGGGTTAGATTAAAAAGAATTAGCTAAAAAGGAATGGGCCAAAGGGGTCCGATGCCTTTAGAAATGTTACCGTTTACTACACACAACCTGCTAAATCACGCTATTAAAATATCCTGATATTGTAATAACTAATAATATTGTTTGTAGTCATATTTAATGCATTATTTATTTACTAAGAAATTTAAAATATGGACAAAAATTGTTTTCTGGGTCAACTCAGCTTGACTTTGGCCCATAGTAAAAGAATAATTGACAAGTTTTTTTACATGAACCCTTTGTAACTCGTCGGGATTATTGTCTAGATTTTTGATGTGGTTACAGACTTACAGGTTCCCATTTGCAGATGTTGTAATCTTCTTTTTATATTAAATCAAGGGTTTTTATTATTTTATTTAATATTTGGGATCTTGAATTTTCCATATTTTACATAAGCCTATATTATTTGTTATATTAATTTAAACAAAGCAATTGGTTGATTCGGCAGTACACCATTGCAATGATGGGTTATGGACCAGAAGATAAAAATGCTGTACTCGAGTTGACTTACAATTATGGCGTCACAGAATATGACAAAGGAAACGCTTATGCTCAGGTCAACCAATAATGTTTTTTTTGGCATTTATGTCATGGAATATCATCCTAGTCAGGCAAATTTAATAACTTCTTCTTTTGCTTAATAACAGATAGCAATAGGCACAGATGATGTTTATAAAACTGCAGAAGCAGTTAGACTTTTTGGTGGGAAGATTACCAGAGAACCTGGTCCCCTACCTGGTATCAGCACCAAAATTACGGCATGTTTGGACCCTGATGGTTGGAAAACGGTAAGCTCATGTACTTGGTTTATGACAGCATTTTGCACATATATTGAGCTGGCATGACGTGCGGGTCAATATGGTTCAGGTTGAAAGAGTTTCTCCTTTTTTTCAACTATGGATTGAAACGGGTCAAGCAAGGTTTGGTTGACCCACGACCACCTTTCATCCATTTTCAAATTTTATTTTACAAATAGATAATGTGGTGCAAAAACAGTGCAGTACTAATCTTAGTTTTTGAATAATATACTCGGGACGTTTTGTGCTTTTAAAATGGACTTTGGGCTACTTTCAACCCGTTTGACCTGTTCCCCTTTTAGCTTTTCTTTATTTGACCGGTTTGAGTTAAAACACAACCCAAATGGATTCACTTCTAAGGAAATTGGTCAAAACTGCTACCTCTTATTTATTGTTAATTTAAATTGATTTTAAATTAGGATAAGTACCTATTTTCTGCAACAAATCCTTATCTAATATTGTAACATTTTTAAGCCCTAAGATTATGCTTGCTGTGTCCAAAAATACATAGTTAAATGAAAGCTTTGATTTAGTTATATATCTGAATCACCTTCCTTAGCATATTAGAGGAATCTTGGTGAAAATTAGTGTGTTTTGCGGAGAGAAAAATAGTTTTGAGTTAATCTTTGCCATCTCAAAGAGAAGTTGTAATAAATTTGGGACGGTAGTAGAATTTAGGTGGTGTTTGGATTTAGATTTTGAAATCAAAAGCGATTTGAAATCTAAGGATAGCGACATAGCGTAACATTATTCATTTACCCATTCTCTAACTGAGACTTTTACTAGTTGGTGTTTGGTTTATAGGTATGGGAACGAAAGAATGACTTTCATTTCTAATATTAGTCTTCGGTTAATTAGTTTGGGTTTCAAAAAATAGATATCAAACCTAGAAGTTTATGCATACTCTAAACCCGCCGGCCACCACACTAAATCATTACAATGATCTAAATCGCTGATTAAATGCGTTAGAAATACGCTTCAGGGGGATTTCGACCTATTTCTACATGAATGGGTTGAAACTGTCTCCTATACTCGATATTGAGACTCAGTATCTACTGATATAAACTTGATATTGAGACCCGGTATCTACTGATATAAAGAAACGGCGTTGATAATCCTTCGTATATATTTGACCCACTAATTATTTATGAAAAAAATCACAAATATTGGACTAAGTATTTTGAGTAAACCCAGTCTGACTTGACCCATATCTTGACAAACTTTTCCATTCTCATTAGTTTTTGAATAATTGAGTCATTTGGATAACTTTCTTGTCTATAATTTTCAGGTTTTTGTTGATAACGTCGATTTCTTGAAGGAACTAGAATGACTTGTGGAAAGTTTACTCTTTCGGCGCTGAAACTCGCCCAGCAAACTGTAGCAACCACGACAGTCGCGCCATGTTGTAGATAATTGAGCAGTGATTGCAACTTGTCACAAACTGAAATCTCGGTAGAATGGCTAATAATGTGTATTTTTTGGTCAAATTTATTATGAACAACCAAAGAAAAGAGGAAATAGCATTGTAGAATTGGTTAAATATTTCTATGTATCATTTGTTCCGAACTTATTATTTACTTTCCTCAACTTCCTTTGTTTGTCTTGTGTACTAGTAGTTTCTTGCTATATAGTTTGTTGTTGTGTCGTCTTCTATTTGATTTGGAGTTGGGGGTCTCTTGGGAAGCAGGTTTGCCTACATCCCACCCTCTCCAGACCCTAACAGTAGCTTGCTATCTGTGAGATTTACTGGGTACGGTTGTTATTTATTTGTTCCAAACTTATCGTCATTTGTGGGGTATAACGATTAGATATAAACAATGGGTCAAATAGTAACACCTGGTTTTAACTTTTAAGGCCGTTACAAGCTTTAACATACGTACATGATAGCAGTGGGTTTGCAATGATATATGGGTCGTTCGGTTCAGAACCGTGGGTCAATACCCGCTGGGCTCCAATTGACTAAATTGGAATTACTTGAAAAAAGGTTAAAGACCCACGATTGCAAGCAATCGCGTTTACACCACATGCAGTTTCTTTTATTTTTCTACTAGATTATACCCCGGGAGCGTCCCGGGTTAAGAAATTTAATATGATACATCAATTTTACATATGAAATAGACTAATGTATAACTCTAATATTAATATCTAACCTAAAACAAATTAACAATGTACAACTCTAATACTAACACCTAACCTAAAAGAATGTAGAACTTTAATGTACGTACATTTTGATCGAGCTTTCGTGCCGAGCTCGAGTTCTTAAATATACTATCGAGCCGAGCTCGAGCCCAAAATACAAGGCTCGAATCGAGCTCGAGCTTCTGAAAATTTTCACGAGCCTAGCTTGATAATGCAAGGCTCGAGCTCGGCTCGGCTCGTTTGCACCCAGTGACAAAGCTTGGTTTTGGAATCGGCGGGAGCCGGACTCAATTTTTTTCGATCGGTAGTCGAAAATCAGCGGGGGGGGCAGACTCAACCCGGACTCAATTTAACATATAACCCATTCTTTGGAATATGAAAACGTGACTAAATTGGTACTAGTTACAACCATAGAGCATTTGGACAACTTTTGATCATAAGATGCTACGTAGATATACTTAAAAGTCATTTCTTTAAAGTCGCCCAGCTTTTCATCTAACTGGGATAGACGCTCGAGCTGAAGTGATCAATTCCTGGTTGAGATATGAGCAGCCTAATTTTCAAGTTCTAGCAATTTGCGGTATGGATGGAGGTGGCAAGACGACACTCGCCAAACACGTTTATTACTCAAACAAGCATAACTTTGACAGCTGCAGTTTTCTCGAAAACATTGAGAATCAGCCTGATCGTTTGCTTGGTGTGCAGAGACAACTTCTCAAGGATATTTCGGGAAATAATAACATCATGATATCAAATGTTTACGAGGGAGCTTTTCAGCTTGAGAAGGCCATACGAATGAATAAGGTGTTTATTGTTGTTGATGACATTGATGACAAAGACACACTAAGCACTTTATTTGGAACAAACGCGTTCCCTACACAAACCAAGATTATCATAACGACAAGGATTCAAAACATAGATGAATGGTACGGGTCCATATCTGTTGGGTGTGGTGTTCACAAAATTGAATTGTTGAATGAGATTGAATCGTTGGAGCTTTTAAGTTTTCATGCCTTCTTCATCAATTTCGAGCCGTTGTTTTAATTTCTTTTATGAACGGCGGGGATATTATCGATAACAAAACATGGACTAGCAAGAAACTAGCCCAGACATACAACACTAGGGGTGTCAATCGTGTCGGGTTGATGGGTTGGCGGGTTTATGGGTTGCGGGTTGGCGGGTTGATGGGTTGAAATGTGCAACCCGAACCCGACCCATATTATTATTCGTGTCAAATATTTCAACCCTAACCCAACCCACATAAAATCCGGGTCAACCTGAAGACGACCCGTTTAACCCATATTTTTAAATGAGTAATACATGTTCATGAGTTATAAGCGGGTTGTTGAGTTGTAAGCGGGTTATCAATAAAATGTTTAATGGTGGGTATATAAGTGTGACAAATAAATAATACAGTGTGCCAAAAATAACACAATTATAACTAACCATGTACATAGAAATGGAAAAAGAAAAACAAAAATATAATATATTTTTTTTCTAAATACTTAAACGGGTTAACGGGTCAACCCATTTTATATATGTGTCAACCCGAACCTGACCCGTTTTTTTAAACGGGTCGTGTTAGTTGACCCAAATCTATTTTTTTTTCGTGTCGGGTTCGGGTTGGTTTTCGGGTCGTGTCAATAATTGACGCCCCTATACAACACACCAAAACACCAGAGAATTGTTTTAATTAAATTCGGAATTGTGGCAAGAAGTAAATTAAAACCAAGATATCTTAAGAGAGTGTTTGGGATTGCGTTTTGAATCTGCTTATTAGATTATTGCGTTTTGAAAACGCAGATAATCAGTTTTTAGTGTTTGGATTGCGTTTTGAAAACGCAGATAATCAGTTTTTAGTGTTTGGATTGCGTCTTGAAAACGCAGATAATCAGTTTTTTAGGCTACCAAAACGCAATAATCTATAAGCAGCTTCACCCCTGTTTTTCCAAAACGCATAATCTATTTTAAATAATCAATCCCAAACACCCCCTAAATCTTTGATTTGCAAACCCCATGATGTGTATCGCTTGGATAAATAATCCGTAGAGTGGATCAAACTCAAAGAAACATAGAAAGAAGGCTAGATTAGAACTTTAGGGAGAAGTACATACTCAATTCATTTTCTTCATACCTCCATAATAAACCTAGTGGCCATTATATAGCCTTACATAACTAAGGGGCTGTTTGATAGCCTCTTAATCAGCCTCTTAATCATTCAGGTCTGAATCATTCAGCATTCAGACTGTTTGTTTCAGCATCTGAATGGAATGATTAAGTGCTGAATCATTAAGCTAATAAGGGATGCTGAATGATTCAGCTCTTAACCATTCAGAGTCTCTTAACCATTCAGACCACTTAATGATTCAGCACTTAATCAACCAAACAGCCCCTAACTTGAAATTATATGACTCCTACCACTAAACCACTAACATTAACATACTGCAAACATGGAGTAAATAAAGGAATTAAAATTAGAAGACATGCATGGAGTGGACTACGTGGGTAGGGGAACCAAGAGTACGTGTGTGGCACACATCACCCCACGTTTAGTAAAATCATATCAGACTCTGTATGTAAAAATTGTTACAAATTTAGAGATAAGTTGATTTACAACCTCACTTAAATGATAGCTATAGAACCGAGATGGTTGTGGAATATTTTTTTTAGCACAATTGACATTTTTAACGTAGATACGAGGTATGTTATCTAATTTACATGTTAATTTTGTAGACCTTTAAAACAAGTTCCCTTGTAAAAATGAAGAATCTAAAATTGCTCCAGCTTAGAGGTGTGACACTCATTGCTCCAGCTTTATGTGTGTAATATTAATATATACAGATGTTGTATGAATATGGTATAAGGAGCACCTATCTGCAAGGCATAAAGGATCAACGCATGGAAACACATGAATATACATCATCATCCTGGTTTTTATCCTTTCGTTTGCCTTTGCATCCAAAGAAGCATAGAATCCAAGGATTAAATGTAACGATCTTATACAGATCAAGGATTAAATGTAATGGATGCTGAGGAAGTAGAGAAAGAAGAAAAGAGTGACGAAGAAGTGATTGGAGGAGACCTGTCTCGATTCAAGGTGACCGAAGGAGGCTACTATCTTTGCCGCAAAAACTTCTACAATTCAGTGATCACTGATTGCTGTTTAGTTTCAGTGAGAGAGCACTTTTAGTCATAGTTGTCAAAAGCGCGCCTAGGCTCGAGGCGCACCAAGTGCGCTACGCCCTGTGAGGCGCGCGCCTAAGCACTAAGGCGCACTATCAGGGCTGATTTCCGGCCAAAATTCAGGCTAAAAGTTGCATAAACCTCTAAAACATCCTAAATGAGTCATGAACAAGTCCTAAACAACCCTAAAACATCCTAAAGTAGCCCTAAACAAGCCTAAAACATCTCTAGAATCCCTAAAAAATGTATTTTATACTATGCGCTTAATTATAAAAAGCCGTCATTTTTTATGCGCCTTGCGCCTAGGCTCCGGGCTCGGCCTATGCGCCTTGAGTGCGCCTAGGCGCTTTGACAACTGTGCTTTTAGTTTATTGGTTCTTATTATTCTTTGTTGTTTAACCCTGTTTTTGTTTCAGAAGTATGAATTAACGCTGGGAGTGAACTTTAAGAGTGAAAGCGAAATAGACAAGATAGAGAAGGCGGTGTATAGAGTTGAGGGTGTTGAATCTGTTTCCGTTCAGAAAGAAGCGAGTAGATTAACTGTCTCTGGGTTTTTTGATTTTGAAGCAGTGGTAACGTGTGTGACGCAATATGAGAAGATGGTTCAGATACTAACATGGTTCAGGCTATAACCGGCGCAAGAACTAAAGAAAGAAGGAAAATGGATCAGAAGGTTAAAATGGGCCTAGGCGCGAGAGGCAATGGCTTTTAACAACTATGCGTTTTATAAACATTATCTGCAAGTTAGAGATGGGTTTGAAGTGTTTTATTATAGTGATTTTAGAGAATTGAGGTTATGTTTAACTTTGGATAATAATAATAGAATAATGATGATGTTGTTTTGATCTTATGTGTCTGCAATGGTTGATTAGTAATTTAGCATTTAAATCTGTGAGACTGTGATCAATGAATGCATCTATATTTGCTAGTCAAGTTGTCTTGTAAATTAGGGTTGATCAGAATATCGATTAACCGAATCGTAACCCGAAATAATAGACCTATACAAAAAACTGATTGTTCGGTTTTGTATCTTAGACGGTTTTGGTTTTGTATTTACCGAAACCAGACCCAGGGGCGTAGCATTGTAGGGGCGGGAGGGGGCGGCCGACCCCCCCCCCCCCCCCGAATTTTCGCGCAGAAGTTCCGATTATATAGTATTCGTATAGAAAATTTTGGAAATATAGGGTTTTGACCTCCCGAAACTGGTTTTCGACCCCCCGATGTCTTCCAACCCCCCAAACCTTCGGGTCAAGCTTCGCCACTGACCAGACTGAATAATGGAAAACACTGAATTTTACGGTTCGGTGACGATTATAGGCAGTTATGATCATAGACTTTGTTGATGATTTGGAGTGTCTAGAAAATGAGTCATACTGCTTTCATTTTCTTCTGTATAATTCATTTTCACTTAAGTGTTAATACATTAGATTACATTTGTTTGTGCTTTGTGACTTTGTGTATTTTGTTTTTGTATATAAGCACAGAAGGCATAAAGGTTGGGTTTATAATTCATATTGCGATCTATAAAATAATTAAAACACAAAGATAAATAACCTAAACTTATTTAGTAAGTTAGGATCTTAAACGCACCTCTTGTAGTTGGGCGGGACAAGCTGCTCCTAATGAAAATAGCGATTCACAGGGCAAACCCTTGGTCAATATGTCAACAAACTAATAAGCGGCGCAGCTTGTGACCTGTTTACCTACGTATCACTTGTAAAAAAAAAAAAACCCAACTAATTTGAGTTGTGCCTTGCGTACGTGATTGTCACGCCTCACGCTTTGGCCTTTGAGACCTAAAAGCTTTTAGCGCCTTTCTCTTTTTTTAACCAAGCTAGTAAGCTGACAATACATGTGCCAAGGCATATAGCACAAGAAGATTGTGAAACCATATTGATTCGGCAAACAATTGATATAGTTTATGTAAGTAATGCTATTGTGTTTATATAAGATATGAGTGTGATTTTGTTTTTTTTCTATGATTGCAGCAAACAAGTATGGTTGCCAGAAAATCGTAGGGATTGACATAGACTCAGGTGAGCGGTTTTGATCTTGAAAACTTCAAAACAAATTAATGTTACGATAAAGTGCAATTTCGGTCCATTAATGATTAACCTATGAATGTGTCAACTGCGGTTCTATCTCTATCTCAAACTGATGAGACAATAAAATTAGCTAAAAGGAGAACGAGTCGAACTGGCTGCAAGTTCCAAATTTTGGATCATTAAAAAAGGTTTTTAAAAGATGAACCAAAAAAAGTGTTTTTGGGTCAACCCAACACGACTCGACCAGTCTGTGTTGAGACATAAGTTATAGTATTGTTTGTTTGGCATATGATACCATTCTTTGGTAAGTTTATTCTTTTGATTCAGCCTAGGTGATTCATCATATACGAGTGTTCGCTAGTTTAAAGTCAGCATTTAAGATATCTCAAGATGGGAAATGGACGGGCTGGGTAGTGGATCAAAAAATGAATTTTGGCTGGACCAGTTTCACTGACAAACGCTTTATTGTTCTTGTTGGATATTTTAGTGTAATTGGATTGACTATTTGACCAATATGTTCATAATAATACATCATATAGGTATGGTGGTGTGGAGTGCACGGCTATTTGAAATTATTATGAACTTAGGGGCAAGGAACGGGGGTCCGGGGGCAGCGCCCCTGGGAGCAGGGTCCAAGGGGCAGAGCCCTTGGCTGGGGTCGAGCTGCCAGGTCAGCTTGGAAAAATTTTATTTCCATTAAAATTGCTATGGTAAAAATATCTCAGAAATTTAAATTTCGGAAATAGAGGGACTATTTTTGGCAATTTCGAAACCCTTAGAAAACTGCCTAAAAGGCAGTTAATGGCCCCAATATTCATTACGAATTCTTCTCCTTCTTGGTCAATCTCTCTGGTTCTCATAATCTCAAACAAAACGTACAGAAAATTCGATAGAACCGTCGAATTGATTTAATCTGAAAGAGATCACGTGCCTTCAGAGATTTCTGTTATATGTTATTGTTCGTTTGTTACGGTTATTCCCCAACAGTTCTTCCATTGGATTTTATAACCAGTTAATATGTTGCTAGTGACTTTCGACCCAATTGACCGGTTTTCTTTTAGTTAAATCCTTTTTAATCTATTTGTTTTCATTTAACTCGTTTCCGTTGGGCGTTGAATACATTTGTTTCCTACCATGCAGCCTTAGTGTTTCAACATGGATCCATTTGAACTGGGTGATAAGGGTTTAATAGCACTATTCTCAAAGGTTTGGCGGCTTCTTTAACCTGTAAGTGTTCAATTAGCTACATAATTACTATTAGAGGTGACGAAAATGCCCTGATAATTTTAAAAAGACAAATTTGTTGAGGTGTAAACATGATGCAGGCTATTATTGTTGTCCTTGTTAGAAAATTTAAGAGCATTTTCATTATTTGTTTATCTAAGTTGGTATAAATAAGAGCATATGGATTGAATACTTGGATGGCTTCGACATACATTGTTCCACTCTTTTATAAATTTTTGCATAATGCGATTTAGGTCGGTATGCAAACAGTGGCGCAGCATAGTAGGGGCGGCCGACCCCCCCCCCCCCCCCGAATTTTCCCGCAGAAGTTCCGATTATATAGTATTCGTATAGAAAATTTTGAAAATATAGGGTTTCGACCCCCCGAATCTTCGGGTCAAGCTTCGCCACTGTATGCAAAGAAATATACTTTGGCTAACTTTTGAGTTTTGACCCGTCTCCTTTCCGTTTAAACTTTTTTTTTTTTTTGTTATTTTTGGCTTGTTAGACACTTAGAGATTAAACCAAATCGACCCACTCATAAATAATGCACCAACATCACTTCCCTTTATTTACACTTCCCATATTTAATGTTTAATTGATCCCAAACAGAATGGAGTTTTTGTTTTGGAACCGCAGCCATGGAAATCATATGTCAGTTGTCGTCAAGTTTCCGAAGTTACATTCATCTATAGGATTTACTACACTAAATTGCATTTACTTTCACCTTTTTTGTCATTGCATCCAAGAAAAAATTTGTTTTCCCAGTGTATGTGACATACTTTCTTACGATTGTTGCAACTAAACCTTTTTCTATAGCAGGTAAGGACGATGACGTGATACAACCCCACATCATCTATAGAAGATTACTTGCATACAACAAATAAAAAAGAAGTTGGAAATGTGTTGGCATGTAATGGAGAAAGAAAAAAACATCTTTTTTCTTACATACAATGATAATTAAGAAGCTGAAAGTAAATTACATTTTGGTTAGTTTTGATTTTTGTTTTTTAATTGCTAACACGCGCCCTTTAATCCAACGCACCTTGATACTGCTAGGCCATATGCCCTTTGGTTTCAGTTATGATATACATAATTTTTTTCTTGTTTTTTGCAGGTAGCATTAACTAACTATAAGAATCTTACTATTTTCCCGCAACAATTTCAAGAGATTCTTTTAGACAAGGTTCATACTTTTGTCCCTTGATGCATAGTTTGGGTATCCAAAATGATATTTGTGATTTTAAGAACCGAACTTAAAGAGAGTTTCTTTGACCAACATGTTTGACCTTCAAAGTCAAAATGCACCTTTTAAGTTGTTTTGAACTCTCGAATGGTATTGTCAGCTTGTCCCTACATATTTCATTCTGATCTGTTTTAATTGCAGATCGAGTTTAGGAAATTCGAGAATTTGAGTTCGAGTTTAACCGGAAGCAAAACTGGGTTTAATAGACCGATTTTAGCTTTATAGAACTGAATAACTTTCTTTTGGGTCACATTTTCAGACGTCTTTTAAAAGACCCTTGTTAATCAATAAATCATGAATTGTTAATAAAATATAGTTTCATAGAATAACCCATATAGCGCCAATATTAATTTTATCTATTGTTGGACAATTTTGACTCATTTACTTATGCATGATTAGTCCGACCTCTTTTAAAACGCCATGTTTCACTTAGAAGAAAACTAGTTAAATGAATCAAAAGTCGTCCAAAATGTATCTTAACGCACAAAATCCTCTAATCCGATGTTTAACATTAAAATTACACTTGGGTGTACTAATTAATTATTAATACATGAAAATTAGAAAGCTTAGACAAAAGTGTTTATATAAAAAAATGTCACAACTTATTGCATAAAACGTAGAAAATTTCTATTCTATACATTTTGTATCCTACTTTTTACTCTAAATAAACTATAAATTAAACAAGTCAAACTTGATCTTAGTCAACGTGGACCCAAAAACCCTTTGACGGAATTCCCCTGAAATTCACAAACAAAAGATAATACGCCGGCGGAGCAAGTTTTCCAGACGGCGGCGCCACGGTGGTGATAATACCATTCGCCACCGCCTTCACCGGAAGAATCAGCAACCTTTGATTCATTGAAAACCCATGAGTTGTAAATGGTGGATAATATAATGTTACCTTCACATCTTGAACATTTACCGGCCCACCGGCAAATTTCACCGTAATTTTAAACTCTTTACCGTACTTCAACACCTTCTCCGTCGTCGGACCGATCACCGGCCGTTTTCCGGCCAATGCCGGGTCGAGATAATGCGGCGAGAATTTCTCGACCCGGAGCTCCGTTGGGTACTCCGCTTTCGTGTCGTATTTCGCATGCGGGTTGCTGCCGGCGACAAGAATTTTGCCGTCCGGCATCAACGCCGCTACCGAATGGTACATTCGGGCGATTTTGGTTGGGACCATTTCTTTGAACCGTTGACCCATCGGTTTATTCGGCATGTATAAAACCGGGGTCAAGTTCGGGTCGATCGCGTTTTCCCAACCGCCGGCGCCCTTTCGGGCGCCGTTGATCATTAAAAGATCGCCGGTTGGGAGCGTGATGAGGTCGCCCATACACCGGCCTGACGGCATGTCTTGTTCGTTCACCCATGTTGAGGCGTGATTAGTCAACATTAGTCGGTGGCAGTCTCGAAGCGCGGGCTTGAAAACGCGGTTTCTCGTATGTTTGCTGTCGACGGATGGGTAGGCGTCTTGAGTGTTCCCGCCGCAAATCACCACCTCGGCGTCGATGTTGCCGGGCTTGATTATTAATGGTAGGAGGGCAGCCATGCCCGAGGCCGGGTAGTTTCGGGCTCCACCGGGTAGTTTTGGGAATTGACGAACGATGGTGGCGGTATGCGGGTGGAAAATTATACCGCGGTCGTTTGCGAAGAGAAACATGTTGCCATCCGGGATGAGGAAAAGGAAGGGGTAGAGGTTGTTTTCGATGTACATACCCGGGCCCGGTTTCTTCGGTATGGTGGTTTCTTGGAGGAATGGGAGGTTGAATTTTCGAGGACGAAATTCTAGTTTGTTCGGCGGCACGATTTCGTAGGTGAATGCGTTTCGACCGCCGCATAACACCGCGCTTCCGTCCTCTAAAACATGGTTAGATGAATACCTACATGATAAAAAAAAAAAAAAAAAAAAAGATCAAATTAGGGTTGTGGGAAAAACTTAATGACCAAAGCATTAGTAAATCATTGAATCTAAATGAATGAATTAATTGGGAAACCAATAGAATGACTAACATATTAATAAACCAAATCTAAATTATTACCAACCTTTATATTTTATTTTATTTCATAATGATGTGTTACATTTGATTGAATTGAAGTATATTTAAAATTTAGTGTAGATAACATATTATTTGAAGTTAGCTTGAATCTATCAACACATCAACATTGAAAGTTGGTGGCTAACTAAATCATCGTTTTCAATAACCAAATTAATTATTTATGACCAAGACAAATATTTTATATGTATATAACCTCCAAACCTTAATAAGTAGTACATTCTAAATGATATATTAGAAAAGTTATTATAATGTTATTAAAGAACATGCAAATACTTAAATTTATTGATAAAATGTAATGCATTTTCTGTTTTTAAGTTAATCATTATTTTAGCAATAGGGATATATATGTGTACCATCTTCTATCGGCAAGAACATTTTTCTTCTCCACAAAGTTGGCTTTCGGGTCAGCCATCGACAACACTCGAATGGATTTAACACCGCCTCTTGTTCCGCCGGTAGCCACCAAGTCTCCGTTGGGCCACATGTGTCCGGACGAGCACCATGGTTCACCATCCAACTGCCACACACATACACATAATTTTTTATATAACCCAAAACACGACATGAAAAAAATTTGGATTTTGGTTGTCATCCATTAATCCATATTTTACTACCCGCTAGCCTAATTAACATGTTTACAAATCTTTTATTATATACTGCCAACCCGTTTGGACATGTTTCTTTAAATAAGTTAAACATGCCTTGTTTATGCTACACGATTTAAGTGTCTAGTTAAGGTTGATGTTTTCTATATGAATAAATATGTGTCATGTTCGGTTAGAACCCGCGGCATGATATAGAACATGTGACACAACATGTTCTTTTCAACATTTATAACTACTTTTAAAAAATATAATAATTTGAAAAGAACACGTACATAGACCGTTCGACTTTTTCCGGTCTCAACATCATACGCGATTGCATGTGCAAAGCAATCGGGCTTAAAGTTCATCTCAGGACTTTTCGGGCAATTGCCGGTGGACCAAGTTCTCGGGCAGATGGACCAAGTGACGTCGTATCAAACCACACCGCCTTGTTGTTCGGCATTAATTGGAATTGCATCGCGGCAACACCCACATTAGGGTCATCGATGGCCCACGAACCTCTAAATTGTGTCTCTATATCATTTCCTGGCACCAGAATAGGCAGCCCACCCTGCTTATTCTCGGGCACCCGAGGAGGTTCAACTTTATTATTTTTGGGCACCGAAACGCGTCCAGCTTTATTATTTTTGGGCACCGGAACGCGTCCAGCTTTATTCTTTTTGGGCATTGGAACGCGTCCAACTTTATTATTTTTGGGCACGGGAGCATGTCCACCTTTTTTGCCACCGTTGGCATGGCCAACGTTTTTACCGGCTTTTCTAGGAGCAGCAGCGTAGGTTGAACCTGCGGCGACGATCAGAAATGCGACGAATAGCGGTAGGCGGATACTGCAGAGCGAGGTGTAGGGAGGTGAAGCCATTTTTCAGAGAACGGTAATAAACTTGTGGCTTTTAATAGATGTTATATAAATATATTGGTCCAAAAACAAAGGAAGTCCGTACACAAATCGGTTGGTTGGTTAGATTTTGCGTTAGTGAATGAAAATCTTATTTTGATTTGATTTTGTGATCTTTTTTTGGCCCAAAATAAACGGTTGTAAGTACAAAACTAATGTAACATGATTGTAAAATTAATCATTTTAGATACCATTGGGCCAATATCTCATTTTAATTAATTATTTAGATGCATAATTAAAAATCTTATTCAAATGTTAAAAGCAAATGTTCAAAAAGATCTAAAGATTTCATAATGCGACATTAATTTATAAGTTTTTTTTAACGAATATGCCATAACATATGATGCATACAATGATCTCACAGTTAACATGCTTACGACCAAGGCCGGCCATATGGGGTTGCGGGGAGGACTCCCGGCCCGGGCCCAATTTTTAAGGGGGCATTTTGAGCGGCGACGAGTGTTTTCTTTCTGCAAGTATTTTCTTTCTATTTTTGACCCAAAAAAAAAGATTTCATTTAAAACATCATTGGTTATAAACGCAAGAAGGTAAAGAGTAGATAAGAAAGAAGATGAGTCATATATGATAAACTAGATTAGTAGGATACAACAGAATAAAAAAAAAAAGTTGAAAGATGTTACTTGAGATTTGTGTTGTGGTCAGTAATTGTGCAGCATTTGCAGTAAATTTTAATATATAGTAGTACTACAAACCAGTAATTGTCTCACGCTTTTGCACATGATGCAAGTCAAATTCATTTTATTAAAAATCTTTTGAAGTCTAGACATAAAATAACGGCCCTTTAAATTATTATGGAATTTTAAGAAATAGTGGTTTTTTTATGAGCCAATTAGCCAAACATATTAATTTTTAGGGAAATTGGATTTTAACACCATGAACTATTGACAATTGGCCGCTGACGCACTGAACTAAAAAATTGAATAACACCGCACTGTACTTTCAACTTATTGGCCTGTATCACCCTCAGACTAAACATAGTTAATTTTTGCTGACGTGGCATGGTGACGTGTCCATTTTTGCTGACATGGCAGGTGATGTGTCCATGCCACGTCAGCTTATTCCCCATGTCACGTCAGCAAAATGGACACGTCACCATGTCACGTCAGCAAAAATTAACCATGGTTAGTCTGAGGGTGATACAGGCCAATAAGTTGAAAGTACAGTGCGGTTGTTGTTCAATTTTGTAGTTCAGTGCGTCAGCGGCCAATTGTCAATAGTTCAGGGTGTTAAAATCCAATTTCCCTAATTTTTATAATTATTACAACACTTTTAGTTCTATATCCGGTTCGACCAGTCCGACTAGGGAACCGGTAAGGACACCGGTTCAACGTTTGCTTCAGTTATGAAAACATTGCTTAAAAGACCTAAGACTAAGGGGCACATATTTCATGGCTTGGCCCGGACACCTGAATTTTCAGGGCCGGCCCTGCTTACGACCTAGTCAGTTTAAAACCAAATAAAACTTAATTGATTTTATTTTGGTTTTAGCCGTTAGAAATTGTTCTTATTGTTATAACATGTTATAGTAATTTAAAGAGTGTAGAAAAGACAACTTTGCTTCTAAACTAACCTCATATACTATTGTACCATAAGCATAAACACTTGTATTTACTTAAATTTTACGGTCATGCTTTCCTCATGCTTTATAATATAGTATAGATGTGAATCAATAAACGCATAATATTTCTTTGCGGCCCCAGTTTACTATTTGCATTTATATTTACCCCTTGGTGTGTGCATGGATTCCCCGCGGCAACGCGCGGCGGGAAAATATTAGTTTATATTATATTGACATAACTATTTAACATATTTGTAATTTAAGGACTATATGAGTTACAATTACAAATTAATCCAATTAAAACTTTAGAAAAGTACACCTACGTTTGTATCTTCTGTGTCATATTAATAAAACCTAGTGCACAAACACATGTAGCAACTTGAAGCATAATGTAATATAAACATTAAACATACACAAGCACAAGGTAAAATTAGTTTATGCAAAAGGACATTTATCATTATATATATATGCTTATGCCTCCCATAGGCCTAAAGATGGGAAAAACAAATGAAATAAAATGAACATTATCACTTCACAAAAATCATAAGATAACTAACTATACGAGCCATTAGCTAGATTGTTTGCTAGTTTGGCATGATATCGCGCTTTACAGACTCTAGTTATGGCTTTTGCATTCCTCTACGGCTCGAGGGGCTGTAAAACAACCATCAAACAACAACGAGAACATCAATAACACGAATATATCATCAAATTTTTCGATCTAAACCTATAATCATCACGAATCATAAATTTACCGCTTCTTGTTTATTGCACCAAATTACGAAGGTTAAGGTTTTTGTCATCTCTTGTTTTTCACTTGACGTGACAAACAAACTTTTATCTCGAAAAAACTTAACAAGGCGTAGGTTTTTCATGGTCGTGGCATGTTGGTTACATCAAATGTTACCATATTAAAAGTTCGTTACATCAAATAATCAAAAAAAAAAAAAAAAAAAAATACTAGTTCCGTCACATTTGAAAGTTGGTTACGTTTTCTAATTATAAAACTATTTGAAACATATGTGATTATTTGAGTTATAATTGTTTAAACAAACTAGATCAAGGGTGGTCTTGATTCTAGTTTGAATGATCAAGATTCCAATATTTCTTGATTCTTTCGATGAATGATCAAGAACCCGAATAATCAAGATCACACGTTATCTTTATTCTTGGTCACAGAATAAATAGTACGTGTGTTCTTGATTCCTGATTCGTACACTTGACAAATCAAAGATTCTAGACCATCTTTTGGAACATTGTTTCGATGTAGTATTTACCTAATCCGATCGCATCAGAACTCTTCATGATCCGCATCCTCTTACAAGAACCAGTGAACATACTGCAACAGTAAATAACACATTGAGTGTCAAACACATGACCAAAAAGGGTTTGACTTTTTAGGTCAAACAACATAAATTTCTTCTTCAAAATAGGTATAACCAACAAACTTTAAACATATAACTAATTTCAATGAAGAATATTATGATCTTGCTAAGTTGGATACTGTACTACATCAATTTGGTACAGATAAAGCTAAAGTCAATAAGTTTGACAAAAAAAGTCAAAGTTACTAAACTTACTCCCATGGAACATCACCAACAAGCATCAAATCACCATCTTTGTCTTCATAAGTTAGTACATATTCAGAACCATTAAGGAAATTCATCAATGGGCTTTCGTTCGACCCTTCTATCCCGATAATTCCATGAGTACCACATTGACCTGAAAAGTCAACAATAATCGGTATGCATCGTTCCAACAAGAGATGAATCTATATCCTCCCTTAACAACACAATTTCTACATCTTTGAAACATTTGACAGTTGGATCCACTTCAAGCGAAGTCAGTGTCTTAGATAGTTAGATAGCGACTCTAACAACAACTAAGGGCATGTTTGGTAGCATCTTAATAATGAGGCTCTGAACCATTCAGCTCTGAATGGTTAAGCATTCAGACTGTTTGTTTCAACCTAAAAAAGGCTTTGAATGGAATGGTTAAGAGCTAACCATTCAGACTTGGTGCATAGCTTAACCATTCAGCACTTAATCATTCAAAACCTCTTAACCATTCAGACCTCTTAATGATTCAGTACTTAAATCAACCAAACAGCCCCTAAGTAACAAAACTTGTATGTTTGGTCGGTTTGTGAACTTCAAGACACTAAAGTCGCGATCTAAGATGGCGCCTAACCATTCTTTCAAACTCAACTTAAAATGTCCTAGTTGTCATCATCATAGTTCAAAACTAACTCACTTCTAAAAAAGCCGTTAGAGATTAAACATAACCCAAATTGACCCATTTATAGAAATACGGGTCAGTATTGTCACCTCGAAATAATAAAAACATAATTAGAAAAGGGAAGTTACCAAGGGTGAAGTTGCTAAACATTTTTTGTAAAGCCAAAGAAAGATCCAAGTAACTTGAATAGATCTTTAGATCTACTTTCCTCAAATATGGAGCTCCATCCATGCTCACTTTCACATAAACACATGATCCGATTTCGGCATTCGGGTCATCCTCATTTTTTGTATTTTTTACAGCCATTGAATTCTTTCGAAAAGATCGAATCGGAGGCCATCCCACCACTTGTGTCCTGATTCAAATCAGTTATTTGAAAATTTAAATCTCCTTGCCTAGAAAAATAGTCATACATTGACTTATATGATCATTTAATTTTGACTTTTGAAAGTCAAAAGTGATTTTGTTAAGACATAACAAACAAGGGTATTATGTTAGGGATAAGCGAATGGTACCGAGTAACGGTACCGAATGTTCCGTACCAATTCGGTACCGAATTCTTGACATTTTCGATACTGGTACTTTCAGTATGGTACCGGTATTTTACTGATTTTACCTTCAAATACCAGTACCCAATTTTAACGATGCTCGATACCGGTAATCATCCCAGAATAAAGAAAATACTTTTATTGGAATCTAGTAAAATACTTTAACTTCAATAGGTCAACACAACCACTATTATTGTTAAATAACAAAAATGGTTCCAATATGGTCCTTTATCAAAGAAAAAGTTCCACAAGTCCATCAATAGGTACAAAAAAAATCCTATAAATGAAAAGGGAATATTTCCAAAACAACAAACATACTCACTTGGGTATAAGTTACATTTCAATTTTACTAAACATTATAGGTCAAAGCATTGACTAAGGTTTCATGAAATGACAAACCAAAACAATTTTATCCGTTTATTGGTTTGGTGGTTTAATTTAACGGTTCAGTTATGGTTTAGCAGTTTGAACCGATTATTTTTAAACCATTAGTTTGTATTAAAAACGTTAACATGAATAAATATGGTTCATGATTATACACATTCCAATATATATATATATATATATATATATATATAAATAACAAATGTTAAAAAGTTGTATGGTTTACACGGTCGGTTCCAAGTTGCAAACTAGACAGAACAATTAAACCATCATAACCGGATTATTTTAATTTCAAACCGGCCAAACAGACCAACACACTTGCTTCGGTTTACACATTTCAGTAAATTTCAACGGTTTATACAGTGGCGTACCCACACTATAGCTAAGGTGGACATGCACCCCCTTAAAATTTAAAAAGTTAGTGTAATTTGTCGTCAAAATTTCTGACCGCCTCATTTAAAAGTTCGGTTAAACCCCCGATCGTCTCCCTTGAATATAAATCCTAGTTCCGTCACTTGGTTTATAAATATTAAAATGTAACAAAATCTTAAACTCCATCAATACAAATGTGACTTGCAAAGTCAACCATACCATTACCATACATGATACAACCAAACAAGAGAAAGAAAAATCCTTACTTTAAAGCAACAAGAGAATCTTGGGAGTGATTATCATCCAACAAATGTTTTGTTGAAGATAAAGATGAAGCAACATGATCACCTATAAAGCCACTATTTTTAACAAATCCATCCTCATATCCATCATTATTAGACAAACCCCATGTGTCTGAGAAACCTCTTTTGGCTCCTGACACTAAGCTCTTCACAGCATTGATGGTTCTTTCTGGTGACTCAGAACCAGGTAAACCGAGTCTTAATTCAGTGGCTTTCATGTTCAAGTCTTGGTTGTGGATTTGTGAGGTTATTTGCTCCATTTTTGGTTGTGATGAGTGAATGTAATCATGTTCTTTTGTGGATATGGATATGGACATTGAATATGAGAAGGTTTGAGTTTGGTGACATGAAAATGGAAAGAAGAGTGTGCATAAACAAGAGGGAAAGAGAAGTGAGTTGGCTTGATACCTTTCTTGAGTTAATGTTATAGTTTTTGTATTTTCTTGCAATATAAATTTTAAATAAAAGTATTGGTTATTTAAAAGAGACAAATTATAAGAAAAGTAAAAGAGAATATATTATAGAATGGTAATCAAGTTTTACTAATGTTCTAATTAGATTACTTATAAAATATTTGTTCTAATTAAGTCATTAAAGTTTATTTTATGTTCTAATCCTATATAGTTTACCTGAATAGTAGGTATAATGTCTATGATTAGAACATTAAAGTAAAGTTGACTTATTTAGTTGGGAAAAAAAATGTTTTATAAAAATTGTGAATATTTAAAAAATTGTCAAAATTTTAAAAGTGTTTGTATTTTATTTTTTTTATTTATTTAATTATAGAGACTGCGAAAAATTAATATTTTTTTTTGCCATTTTAAAAAAAGTTTGCATTTTTATTTTTTTTTTTGTTAGTTTTTTACTTTTTTTTATAATTGTATATGATTTTTTTATAATTATTTTAATTTTTTCTTCGTAATTTTTTTGAGATTTTATTTTTCCTAAATTTTTCGGAATTTAAAAAATATATTTTTCAATTTTTTAATCAATGTTGTTATTGATAATCCAAGTCAACATTTAAAAAAATAACCAAATAAAAGTCATATGGATTGATGACCTTCTAAATGGGTAAATTGTCTATGATTATAACATTAAAATAACTTTAGTTACCTAATTGGAACAATTTTTTTTATGAATGACTTGATTGGAACACTCCTAAAACTATGTTACTATTTAGCAAAGTTATCCCAAAAGTAAAACAACATTGTATTACATGTGAGTATAATAAATATTAGATAATAAAACTATTGTTTATTCAAAAGAGGCGAATGGTTCTTATCTATCAATAAGACTGTCCGTTATGGCTAGATGTGAGCAATGACTTTATCCTCTCATATTGTGTCATATCAGCACCCAGTTGGCAGGATGATAAAGCTGCTGCTCACTCGCCTGATGTTGTTGTGGCTAGAGCTGAGCAGCAGTAATTATTATTTTTTAAACTTTGTTATTTTAAATTTATATAATATTTAAATTTGTAACACAAATTAAATAATAAACATAAAATTTTCATTAATAAAAAAAAATTAAAAAGACATAATTAATAAAAAAAACATAAAAAAACTACTAAACTACGCCTCTTCGTCGTTGAGCTCTTGTTCGAATTCCTTCACGAGACGATCCTGTTTTCGTTGAAGTATCGACCGACGAGGCGTAGGTTGCTAAAGTCTTTCGTTAAAAAGTCCATGTTCCTCAACCCAACTTTATCGACTTTAGCTTTCGCCGACATCTCCATTGTAGTCCTTATTTTGCTAATTTCCCCCGAGAACTCAGTGTCGGATTCGTTAGCAGTTTGTTTAACTTTCGTCTTGTCCCTTTCAACGGGTCGACCAAGGGGAGACGGGGGAAGACCCTCATCAGAGTTTAGGTCAATTCCCATGTGAGCATCCGAGCTTGTGGAGGAGATATACTCACTCGATGAAGACGTTTTGGCCCGCTTTGATGATGAGCCGCCTTCGCTCATGTCTTCAATCGAAATTAGCTCCACCATTTGGAGCAATTACGTAGGATTTTCCACAAGTAGTCTTCATGCCATGTGTTGTTGGTCTTGTACTTGAGTAACACCTCATAGAAGAGATCTCGGATTGGTCGCCAAAAGATCTTAGCCCGTTGATAGTCGGCTAAAAAACAATATATAAAGTTAAAATCAATCATTTGCAACATATATATATATGCTGGCTTTTCGATCTTCCGATACTTCAACCCAAGCCGGACAAAGGGCTATTTTCTCGTCTTTCGTCCAAGGCGTCACTTGACGCTTTGGTCGAATATCTTGCTCGGGCGGTTCACCACCCCTACCACCACTTCGGTCGGCCGACCTTCCTCGGCCACCACCTCTAGCCGCCGGCCCACCACCTCTGCCACCTCGCCTTTGGGTTGTTGGTGGTTGTCACTCGGGAATTACGAAATCCGGTGAAAGTGGTGGCATTTGGCTAAGATTAACTTCGATTTCATTGCTCGTACCACCACCATACTAGTCTTCTTTAAGGAATTCCAAAGCGGGTTAGTAGCATTCTTGCCATTGTGACGGATCCATTTTTTTGTAAAGATTTAAGGTTGATTTTTGAATTGTAGCTTGCAGAGTGTATGTTGTATTGTTTGTTTGTGAATAAAAAAGTTTTTTTTATTTAAATAGCCCCACTAGCCGTTGGCCAACGGCTAGTGGCTTCCAACGATCATATTTTCCTCGCTAGCCCACGCGACTATAGTCACGTCCCCTTGCTCGCGCCAGCTCTTGCTGAAGGTTGTTGTGGTTCAAGCCTAATCGGTCAAATCAGGACCCCTTTCACCTGGAATAGCCAGGCAGTGCAAGGGAGTTCCTGGTTTCACCTAATTCACCAATTCCAGAAAAAAAAACCCAACTATTCGTCCGCCTAAAAGCACGACAACAAATAATCGGTAAAATCCGACGCCCTTGAAAATCAAACCAATGACCATTCGGTCCCCTGTCTCCCTTCATCGGGCCACCAACCACTCAGCTACACCCAACAGTTAGGTTTATTCAACATTTATGATACCCCTAAGGAAATACAATACCTTTTCTCCAAAGGACATGTTTTGATTTATTTGCGTGTACTAAACTTTTTACTTTAAATTAGAGTGTCTAGTTATTTTTTTTAAAGGCGAATGTTACATAATCCCTACTCCTAATTAAATTACACCTAATCTACTCCATGTCAGGAATTGAACCCTGATCTCTTTCTAACTAGCACAAAAAGCTAAAGCTGAAATGGCAATTAGAGTGTCTAGTTATCTCGAAATAAAATTTGTGTAATTCAAAGCAACTATTGGCTCGAGATACTAATTTTGAAAAGTTTCATACACTCTATTCAAGTACTAATCCAGATTAACATTGATATCAACCAAACCTGAAACCGATATTCCAAAACTATAAATCCAATGTAACAAATGTATATTTAAAAAAGAAAAAGTAAAACACTCAAGCAATGTAAGTTTCAAGGTGGATTGAGAGTGGTAATTTGGTGGGTTCACTATGATTATCACTTTTGTAAAAAAGATGATCCAAATAATTTAATCTCATAAACATGACTACCCGAAAAGAAACAACATAAAGAGCTAAAGATGTTTTTTTAACAACGGTTGAACCGATACACCTTCTAAATTAAGATCTTTTTCATTTTTTGGTGGTAAAAACATTTGTGTATTTAGGGGTGTCAGTTTTTAATTTGTACTTTTTGTGAAACCGTAATCTTAGGTTGCGGATTATGCTGGCGTGGGGACATCTGATTGGTGAGGTGGAAAGGATACAATGACTACCTTGCCTATGTAGGCATAAATCGCAATCTCAGGTTGCGGTTGCAGCAAATGCAAAAACCTTTTTCTGACAACCTCCATTTGCACAAAGATTTGGTACTGTAACATAAAAAAGCCAAAAAAAATCCCTTCTAAACCTATTTTAAATTATATCAATGTTCACTCTTATACTAAAATTAGGAACACCTTTACTACGAACCTTGATGATGCTATGTCACAAACGCTTTAATTTAAAGATAAGTACCCACTGGCGAATAATGATCTATTGATTCTAAAAGCTCACGGAGACGTAAACAGATTACAAGGGTCTACTATACACATGTCACTGACAAAGTAATCTCATACTGTTTCAACAGTCGTTTGAGGTTGCACTGAATGATCGTTTTAAAGGTTACTATTTGCGCCCCGCTACTTTTAAATGGCCGATGGAGGATTTGTCAAACAGTTGTTCGAAGGTTAGGGCTTGCATCATATCCCCTACCTACAAATGACCTTTTGAGTTTTCCATCAAACGGTCATTTGAGTTTGGGGATATCGTATATGAGTTTGGAGTGGTGTAGGATTAAAATCACTTAACACACCTTTCGAATATAGATCATGCCATAGATATACAAATTATAAATCAAATCGATCTCTTTCTCACATGTCATGTGTAATGATGGTAAATAAGTAAGATGCAAAACATTTAAAATTATAAATGTCATAATCTTAAACAAAGACTTTTGGTTAGCAAACATTTTAGGAGACAACATGAATCTTGGAACAGCATAAGCTGACCCATGAAAATATTTGGATTTCATTTCAAATAATAAAAAGTAACCAAAAGGTGTCGGTGTGAATTTACCAATATACCCCTATTCATAAATTATTGGTACCAACTTAAAAGCCTAGAGTGAACCAAATGGACCCCACCTGAATCAGTGCAGGCTCAGAGGAAATGTATCTGTGCCATCCCTATGTTTTCAAGATTTGTGTTTAACCAGAAGGCCCCTACCCCAACTCCCCCCGAATCACATTCATTGTTTTTTTTTTTGTTTTTTCTTGTTGACAAATCGGGATCACTTACGGATTAGCGTAGTATCATCATGTTATCAGCAGAACTATCCGATCATATCGATCTCTACTAAGCAATAATGCTTTAAAATATTTAAAGTAGATATATTTAACTGGTATTTTACATATTTTCAAATAAAACATAAAACAATTAAGGACCAAAACTTGTTTATACAATTTGTTTTTGACATTTTTTGTTAACTTGCGCCTGATATTGTAGAGTTACTTAGCGAGTTCAACGAATCATGCATAGTTGTCTTATGACTCACAAGATTTGTGAAATGTGGCTTTTAAAATACTTTGTTTTGCTATAAAGGGGGGGGGGGGGGTCAATAGCGCAACTTGTCTTTGGTTTCGACGTAATTTCCCTTTTAAGGTTAACTAGATTTTAATACCAAAACATGAAGGGCCATCTAAAAACTAAAAACTATTTTCTAGCCAATGGATCTCTAGATGAAGATGTAGTGTGCATTCATGTTGAGTACATTAGTGTCACCTTGTGAAGGCAACATATTTTACGATAATATTAAAATGTCACCTTGTAAAAATATTGGAGTACAAAAATGTTAACTACAAAAATGTTTTGTGTGTACTGCAGGTATCTATTGGTGAATAAAAATGTTAATTACAAAAATGTTTTGTGTTAATTACAAAAAATGTCACCACGTATAACTTCCCCATGCTGCAAATGTAGCATGTAAAAAGTTAATTCTACATCTGTTTAAAAAAAAGTGTTATAAGACCGTCTCCAACGCAGAACCGCCCGTCCTAGCTCAATCTGCCCGTCCGTTCTCCCGCTCCTCTGCAACAGGCACCGAAGCCAGGGCCCACCTCTCCCTCTCACAATCCTCGTCTCTCTCCTCCAAGGACGTGACCTTGCCGACGGGCGGCTGCCGTCTCTCTCTCTTCCACCTCACTGTCCACGTCGGAAAAGTGGCTACGGGCGCCGGATTTACAGGCGCATTGAAGACAGCCTAATGAAGACAAGGACTAAAGCAACCTGTACAAGAAATCAAATCAAATAAAACAGCTTAGTATGTGGATTTAACCAAAATCAAGCAACTAGACTAGAGTGGTACTCCCACTTGAACCCTACATTTGCAAACAAAAATTTAAGTATTGTCAAAACTCTTTAGGGCATTGGTTCTCTCATCTCATCATGTATTTGAAAAATATGTTGATTTTAAAACATTTATATGTTAGATATTTTGAAATTAGAGAAAAACATGATGCTACATATATTATCACTACCAATATGATAATTGATTTTCTTTTTTATTTATCACTTAAAAAAAACTTAATAATTGTTATAAAATCTTCCAATATAATAAAACACAACTAATAGTAAACAAGTGGAGCATTTTTCACAAAACCTAGCCATTTTCCATCACCATGCGAAAGTATAATAATTAAGTAAATAAAATTGTAAAATTGGCTTGATTATGAAACGAATTAGAAGCTAAAATACCATAATATATTAATTCATCTTAAATCTTGATTTATTTCATAAAAAAAAAAGTAAATTTAAATAAAATTTCAAGTAACACATTTCTCAAAGTAAGATACCTATAAAAAGTCAAATAATGGAATTAAATTATAAACTTTTGAGGCGATTTGACATATACGTAAAAGTCAAATAATGGAATTAAAATGTTTTCATGCCTTCTATGATTTTTTTGGTTATCGAAATATGTATGACGATAAAAGTGATTATTCTTACCGTCATGTTTACGAACAGGTGGGATACCGAATTTCCTCAGAATTGGTGTTTGATGACTCGGGCTACTTTTGGAGTATTCGATTTGTCTGGTGGGTGCCCCAAGAGTGCTCGGGTTTGATTTGTTGACCGTTAAAAAATATATATTGTAGGTGTAAGGGGATGGTTCATTTCAGAAGAGGTTTTAATGCGAGAAGTGCGAGAAGAAGATTAATAATTCATTTTTATCACTTTTAAAAAAAAATAAGAATACAAGAAAATGGGTGAAATGTGTTGTTTATTCATTTATCTTGAAAATAAAACAAATGTATGAAGCAATTTCATTAATTTATATAACCTACATATGTAAAAATTTTGTGTATGAACATTACCTACGCATAATATAACACATATGTAGGAAAAGGTTTAAACCTTAAAAAAAACATTTGATTGCATTAGTTTAATGTGTTTTTGTATATCTATACTATATTATAAAGCATGAGGGAAGGATTCCAATAAAATTTAAGAAATTACAACATATAATGCATATGATACAATACCCCTAATGAAATTAGTAAGGGATAAAATAGTAATTTATCTAAATATTATTAAATTGATCCAATTATCAACTTAATTTTAAGGTACTTAACACATAAAACCACTAAAGCACACCAAAGGTCTTATTTCAATCAATATGCCATAAATCCAATTGATTGAAATTGAAGCTCCTATCATTACTATATTAGTAAATGAAATTCACCATATCACTCAACATCAACTTTTTCATATGTTGTTGTGCAAGTTAGAAGTGGAAAGGAGCCGATCATGTTGTAAGTGTTATTCTTGCATCTCCATTTTAGGTGAGTTTCATTAAGTTGGATATAGGAAAAGGAAACTCTTCCATTTTTTCCACAAAAAAGTGGGGAATGGGGATTCACAAGGTACGGAATTTCTCGTCAAATTTTAAGAAGAATTCTTATGTTGGTTTAACTTATTTTGATTGTTAAATTGAGTGGTTTGATTAGGGTTTTAAATGTTGGTGTTATTCAGGCGATTATTAGCTGATAATCTTTTAAGGTTTTCTACTTAGTCGATTACGTTATTGCCAGGTAATTTTAAATTGATGGACTGAATGTATTTTTCCCTATACTCATCAAGTGCTTTTGAAATTCTGAGTCTTGGTTTCTTTTCAATAATTCTTTAGTAAATAATCATTGTCGTAGTTACAAAATTTTTATATATGGGAGTTCATTTTTTGTAAGTTATATCAAGTACGTCCTTTTACTTTTATTTTATTTGTGGTCAATAGGCACACTACTCATTGTTTTTTATCATGAAATTCAAAATATGGCTTATTGTTTATATATTTAACACATATTTTGAAGTTATATTCATAGTACTTTTCTCTTTGTTATTGTTTTTTGCAGTTCCATAATTTTGGTTTTTTATTATTCAAAACTAATTCACTACATATTTAACCCGAATTCGTTGCATGACATTGATACATGATTTACAAGTATGACTATATGCATATATCTTATCCACATAAAAAGAAGCGTAACCACATGCACAAGCCTTGAAAATTGTTCTAGCTGGAGCAAAACCACAACCTTTTTTACCATAAATAATAGGCTGACTGACTAACCGTAGTATTTCGATAAACATCATCAACAAAAAACGACTGCTTTCCTTTTGTATTATCACATTGAAAGGTAGATATGACATACTTTGTAAAGAACAAGATCTTTCTCTTTTTCTCTTTTGTAGCTATATATGTATAATGAAAATATGACACAATTTGTAGTAGACTGGTGTATTGGTAAACTAAATGGTTCAACGTTATTCCTTTGATGCAACTTGACTCTTATCTTACTATGAAATAACAATATTCATTTTAAAAGAGGCACTACTACTACATCAAAGCGTAAAGTTATAGCTCAAGTTCAAACTGAATCATCCTATGCACCCCTAAATCACCAACATAAGTGTTGAGTTTAAGTGTGGTCTTTTACGCTGCATCGCGCGGGCACCCCACTAGTAAAAAATAATGGTTAGACAGAAGGTGAATGTTAAGGGAAAGCAGCCAAGCAAGACTCTTTCCATTTGAATACATCGAAAGAAGTGAATGTGTTTTGGCAAGCAAGGTTACTCAAGTATTGTATGTTTTGTCTCTACTTTGGTTATGTTGTATGTATTTTTGGATTTAGTTTTAAAAAGATGATTTATTTTTGTTCATACAAGACATCCTTGTCTACTATTGTTCTGATTTGATGATGTTGTAGGAGCTTCAACTTTTATAAACATATGTATTGTGGTATATATTCTTGACATCATTTTTCTTTCTCTTCAGTTTGAAAAACACCTATTTTGCCTTAGCCATTATAATCTCGTCAAATATAATAAGAGATTTGGATTAACCATATCATCAAATCATGTATAGATAACTATATCATTGTGGGGAGTTAAAATGTGGTCAATGTTGATAATGCTTTATATATATATATATATATATATATATATATAATATAGGGTTAGAACTCCGGAATAAAGTAAGATACAAATGATGGTCAATAGAAAAACACAAAAATCAAATCTTAGTCTCAAATGGTGGATGAACATATATTTATATTAACATATGAATAGTTTAACAATGTATAAGATAAACTATTCACATCTAATAAATTATCACAGGTTTACGGGGTACAATATGTTGAGGTTTGCTAAAAAAATATAAAATACTTGAGTTATGTCTCTTGTTTTATAATATTTGAATATGGGGGTTTAAACTAACTTATAAACATATGATACAGTTTTATAATAATTATTTACTGAAGAAAAGAAATAAAAATATCTCATGCCTAAAAGAAACTGAATAAGTAAAAAAAATCTTTCGAACTATTATAATTTGCGCTTCTGATACATAAATCATGGTTGAGCATCATTATTATTCCTATGTATGGCGTCATAGATTATCATTAATCAATGCTATAGTCCTTTCGACCCATGTATTATTCTAATGTTTGGACCAAGTGATTGAGTTTCATAGATGAGATTGAAGTTAAGTTAAAGATGGCATAGATGTTGTTATCTAAGTCGTAATAAAGACTAGTGGAATGCCCGCGCGTTGCCGCGGGTATGTATTTTTATTCACATTTTAAATTGCCAAAACTTTATACACCATACTATCATTTATCCAATCCGATCCGTGCTTGATTTTTATTTGCAACATTTAGTTACACACATGAACCAAAGAGCCTTTAGCCTACTGGTTACAAAGTGTTAAATAAGGCTTAGCCTTTTCTTGTGGTGATAATTCAAATTCCATTGGTAACAAAAAGTTAATCCATTAAAAAAAGTTACATAAATTAATCTATTACTTAGTAATGGTTCTAAGTAAAAAAAAGTTAATACATGAATTAAATGTATTGAATGGTGTTGTTATCTAAGTCGTAATAAAGATTAACCTCAAGATTTGTGTTAAAGTTATTAGAGATGGTTTATAAAGAGTTAAGAGTCTAACTTTAGAAACATATTTTTAATTGACTTATAAATTTGATATGATGTTCTATTAATATAAAACATGAAAATTCAATAGTCAGGGCCTTTATCTTGCGGCAAAGTGTTATTATCATCATATTAGTCCATCATAGTGTTCATTAATCTTGATAAGGACATACTTTTATAAGCCTTTTATGAGTATGATGATGATTTGTATAAGAAACATGTTATAAACCATAAAGCTCTCTATTTTTTGTTTTATTAAAATTTCAGGAGATTATGATGAAGAAGAATTAACAGTAAGAACATATGAATCAATGTCTTTTTTTGTCGCCGCCGCATCGCGCGGGTTTCCCACTAGTATAACATAAACAATGATGTAATTTTTTTTGTCCTGAAATAATAATATTATTATTATTTAATAAAAATAAAAGAAATAAATAATGAAATAAAAAAAAGTAAAAACATCAAAAATATATGAACATTACTAACAAAAAGTAAGATTTAGGTTTTTTCTCGCACTTTTCACACTAAAGCACCCTTCTGAAAATAACCTAACACGTAGGTGTAAAATGACAAGCATGAAAACAGAGTAATTATAATTTCAGTAACGTTTATTGATATGAGATTATGACTTATGAGTACAGAAAGGTAGATCCAAGCATACGTTTCATTGGGGCCCATAAGGCAAAAAATTAAAGTTTATGTAGGGCCCATAAAGTTTAGTTCAGGACTTTATCAGGGGCCCAAAAAGTAAAATATTGAAACAGTCTAGGTCTACTAAAATAAAAGGTTTAAAATGCTTACTTCAGGACTTTATTTGGTCCCATAAATAATAAAAAGATTAAAATGTATGGTACAATAAAATAACAGATTAAAATTAATTTAGTTCACCAATTGGTTGGTAGCACATTCAGAAAGACGCCATTAGAAATGGTAATTAGGATTCATACACCCCCTATTTAGGATTCATACACCCTGGCCCACATCACTTACCAATAGTAGGCTGCCACATACCCCAAAATGTGATGTCACGCCCTCAGAATGTGACGTCACAGGGTGTATGAATCCTAGAACCCTTAGAAATACCTAGATTTGTAGGTTTTAGGTTTAAGTCTCATCGACAGTAACATTAAAGAAACTTTTCATGAAAAACGATGAGAAATATATATACACACTTTAGGACTTGATAACATGAAGTTGATGCAAACCTACAACTCTGCAAGTCGTTTATTTTCTGAATTAACTAGTTATTTTTCTCCGCACGATGACACGTATATTGCAAAATAATGTACTTACAATAAAAGTTACCCCGAGTAACCAGAAGTTAAAACAATAAGATGTTAAATAAAAGATACTGAAGAGTGTTTAACATTCATCTATAACGGTTATAGCACAGGTAAAGAAAAAATAGTGGAACCGACTTGTGTCAAGACCGAAAACCATAAAAATAAATACATGTATCGGTATCAAGGCACGTGCGAAAGTTGTTTAAGTCACCTGGACTACCCGCACACCACCACCCGAGAACCCGTCCCACGGCGGCACCACCAGTGAAGCATTCAGGTACCCCCCTCCATCTCACCAATCTCCTTTGCACACACATACACACACACACACACACTCTTTCGCAGTCCGTGAGTTAAGGCCCATAAAAGGTACACGAACCCACTACCCCTGCCACCGGTGACGATGTTGTCATGGGGGTAGTGGGGTACCCTTTCCAAAATTGGGTGGTGCCCCGACCCCCCTAACTAGGTGCAATTAAATCGAATGAAAAGTAGATGTTAAAATGTTACACCATTCGTGTCCGTTACAGTGTGTTAACACTAAAAAATTAGACCAAAACGTAAACTATAGAAAAGAATAACTATGTAGACCTAGGGCTCGTGTGTTGTGAAGGGGGCGTTAAACGAAAAAAAATAGACATAATATTGAACCCCACACGTAAGTTGCAGCATGTTAACTTGCAAAATTTAGACCGAAAGGTAAAATAAAAAAAATGTAAAAGATGAAAAATGTTCGGGTTAAATAGAGGTGTAGGATCATTGTATTGTGTCGTTTTGATTAATAAGAGACTTTGTGTCTACAATCTTTCTCGTTTTTTGGTTTTTCTTTTCTTGTGTAGTAGTTCTTTATGATAGTGATTGATTCAATTGGCTCCAACACAATATTGGTTAGGGGTGAGCAATAAACGGTTCCGAACCGTGAAAACCGTGAAACCGACCCGGGACCGCTAGAACCGAACCGAAGTAATGTTATAGGTTCCGGTTCCGGTTCTCATATTTTGGCATAATCGGTTCCCGGTTCGGTTCCGGTTAGAACCGACGGGTCCGGTTAAGAACCATTAGAACCGTTTTGAATTAAATTAAATATTTAAATATTCTATTATTAGTTTGAAATAGAATGTGTTGTTTCCTTCTTTATACTTCTTAACACTTTTAAATTGTTTACTAGGTAGGAATGTAGAGTATTGCCTTATGTGATGGTCAACAGTCAGCACAGCTTGTTCTGACCCGTTTAATCTGTATAAAAAGAATGATCTGATCCGAACAAAACATATTTTGATACGTAAACTGCTATACTTTTAGTAACCAAGTTTAACACAAACTGTTAGATAATTTTTTTTTAAGAAAAATCATTGTTTTTGCTTATGTTTTTTTATTTAATTGTTAATGTTAATTTTAGGATTTTATTGACAAGCGGTTCCGGTTTAGAACCGTTCATGAGAACCGTTTCACCCGGTTCTGGAACCGAACCGTTTAGTAATTATCGGTTCCGGTTCCGGTTCTCATATTTTGGAATAAACGGTTCGCGGTTCGGTCCGGTTCGGTTCGGTCCGGTTCTGAACCGTTGCACAGCCCTAATATTGGTAAGTAGTTACCTTATTTACCACCATTTTTCTTTTCAACTGTTTTTTTTTTTTTTCTAAAAAAATACACTTAACAATAAAAGTTATCATATTTGTTTCATAAAATAGTAAACTGTAATTTGAATACTTATGGCTTAGGGCGAATTGCACCCCGAGTTCCTTCTTGACGTTCCCAATTTTTCCAATTGTGTTCATCCTCCAAACACGTCATTTTTTTGCCGTCAATGGTCAAACCGTCAACGTCGGGTGGGGGTAAAATGGTCTTTTATTCAAAACCCATACCCTCAATGCATACTCCATTCTTCATGTTATACACAACATTTATATCCCTCACTTTAAACCTCTAATCATCATCTTCCAACACCGGTGAACCTCCGAAAACCTTCAATCATCATCGTCAACACCGGCTATCAAAATGACGACCACCATTTCTCTAGAGTCGAGCATCAAAAACTGCATTTTGAGTGGTAACCATTGTGTATCTTGAAGTTAATAAGTGTAGTCAACAAGAAATATTTCAACCAAACAGCCTTTGGCCTAGTGGTATTAAGGTGTTGTATAAAGTTTTGCCTTTCCAAGTAGTAAGAGATTCAAATCCCATGAGTGACAAAAAATTTGGCCGTTCAAAACAAAATAAGAAATATTTCGAACTTGAAGTTGATATAGCCTATCTTTGAACACAGCTGTAGCAGCTGGAGTAAGGGTTATGCAACCCTAACCCACATTGTACTCCATTTTATCTAAAAATGTTTGAATCATGTATTACAATGTGAAAATTATGTCGTCTCGCGATTGAAGATAACTTCAATACTTAATACACAAGTTAAAATTCCAGTTTGACCTGTTAGCTAACCTGGCCTGTTTTGCGGTGCTTAATAACTTCAATACTTCATACCCGCCGGTATCCTCACAATCTGAATGGAAAAAAAAAAAAGTCGAATTTTTCGGGTCAAAATGTGTTTGCTTTACTTCGCGAGTAGATCTTTCCAATTTGTTAGTTTTTCTCGGGGTTTTCCTATTAAACTCCCAAGTCGTTTTTCTTCAGAATCTATTTTCTCCCAATCGCTGAATGTAACAACTTGAATCTTTCTGTTTTCCAGTAACTGAAGAAGCCCTTTTCCGCCTGCTGCGAATTTAGATGTTGGATCTTTTTTCTTTATGTCTTCGGAAATGCTTGCCACCTGTCAATTATTTAACCAATCGACTCAGATCTCCATAGATAATAAGCTTGTAACAAGTATCTTAAGTTTCATTGATGAAAACATAAAATCCCACAAAAAGTATACAGCGGAAAATTTACAATGTTACAACTAGAGTTGGAAAAATGGCGACTACTGGAGTAGGCGAGCCTTTTGAGTTTTGACCATTTTCTTTCAAAAATAGTTTTACCTCTTTTGCCTGAATCGACCGATTTATACGTAAATGGGCCCAAATTGATACCTCTAGCTTACACGTTGAAATGTACAAAAAAAAAAAAAAAAAAAAAAAAAAAAAAAAAAAAAAAAAAATTGTAGATGATAGACTGAATCGGTCTGCTTACGGTTTCTTCTGCATCATAAAGATTTGTAGCAATTATTCCGGTTGGTCCCCTCTTTAGCCACCCACAAACATACAATCCAGTCTCAGGTTGATCAACATCAGAAAAAGATAAAACCCGGCCCCTAATATTCGGGACCACACCTATTAAAAGTTCATAAAGAAAGCTCGATAAGTGAAGATAAAAAACGAGTAGGTTGTCTGGTTGGGTAACAGGTCCAGTCCAAATGGATGATTTTGTACGGGTCAAAATGGGTCGGGTCAGATTAGCCTGATACACTTTATGTCCAAACGCTTAAATTTCTTGTACACAATTAGTTTTGCCAAATATTTTCCTGAACAAACTAATTTAAGAAATGTTATGCATTACAAATAAAATCTTTGGTTTTGGCTAGTCTGATCCATGAGACCCATTTCTGTTATTAGCTATTTTTTTTATTTTCCCATTTGACCCGTTAGAGATATAAAAATACATACCTTTGGAATGGTCAAAAGGTAAACCGTCAACGGGTATAGATTTGTAACCTATGCTCTTTAGTACCAATCTGTAAAAAAGCATATTTTAATTGCCATAGTAATAAATATACTAATATCTACATCACACAAAAGATTAAACCAAGTTCAGAGAGCCTATTTGATTCACATAACCATATAATATTTCTTTATGTAAATTATGGGGTATTAATTATAAACTTCAAGCAATCAGATTTTAATCTTTTTTCAAGTTCAAATTTAAGCATATGTTCTTTTGCAAATAAGAAAGAGCGTTCGCAAATTTACAGGATTGTATAAAATTGCAAGCATTTCTACAAAAAAAATTTATAGAAAATAGGCAAGAATTTCACCCGCATTTCATATCCTCGTACTCCCCTGTACCAGCTGCAATCTGATTTCCAGCGCCTGCACTTCCTATAAAATTATACCGGAATTATTTTTTCTATATGTCAAAAAAAAATAAAGAAAAGGGCTACTTACAACTGGAAGTGTAAATCAGAAATAGGCTTCTCAAAAATAAAGGTTACCTTCTATTTTTGTTCGGTTGTTCCAACCAGATTAAGTATCTACATGAAGTAAAAATTTGGGGGCTAAAATACTCTACTCTTAACTATCAAACTAAACAGGGCTAAAATAATCAGTCTCATGCCGGTTGGAACAAAACTCAATGTCTATGGGTAAACTATAATTACTTCTTTGAACCAAATTTCAGTTACTTCTAAACAAAATCTATATCCATTTCTCAGAATGTACCCCTTTTGGTCATTTTCTGTCAAACATGCTTAGTTATAGATGACTATTTCATGTATTAATTATTATTCATTAACATCACATCATAATTTCACAACGAACGGCCATACACCCTCGAATTCTTGAAATATTTAACAAAGCCAAACATGCCCTTTGGTTATTAATGAAAACAAAATAAATCCGAAAGGTAAGATATTCATCAAACCAGTAGCACTACTTGTTTTACTAATTATACCTTTAAGCGTTGTCTTCTCAAAATTTACACCAGCAACATGGCCACTTTTATCATCTGATTCCAAAAATTTATAAGGTTTCCGGAAGAATGTGAAGTGCAATTCTGGTTGACCAACTCTTGGATGGGTTTGACTTGATGAGGATGCCTTGGATAACAAGTCAAATACCCTTTTCCGTATACGACTGTTCTTCATTTCTTCCTTTGCATAACAAAACAAAAAAAACTCTGGTTAAAATTTAAAAAAAAAAAAATACATAGAAGAAAAACTAGGTGGTAATTTCAACTCTTTTACTTATGAATAAGTCGATTCGGAAATTATTCTCTCCAATGGGTCAAACTGGTAAAATCTATTCTTACGCCTCCTTGACATTTTATTGAAAAAAAAAAAATCCATTATTAGATATATAAAGCATTTTCTTAAACGACACTAAATATATTATATAAGATTCAAAAAATTTAGACAATAGGTGCTACGGGTCAAGCCAATCTGCGATCCAAAAATTATGCATCCTGAACCAATTCCCAACGTACCCATTTTGCCACCTCTAGTGAAAATGAAAACACACAACTTGAATTGTCTATTTCAATCAAAGCTGAGAAAATTATCTAACCTCATCTGCAGAGGTTATTTGGAGATCGTCTTGTTTGATATTAACATACAAATCCTTGATAGCTGCATTGAAAAATCTACAGTTTTAGAAAGTAGAAAATGGGCATTCATGTAAACATTTCTATGACATTTGCCAAGAAAATAATATAAATATACATTGATGAAATTTTTATCAAAAACTACAAGGGATAAATGATTTTTGGTAGAAAAATGCTTAACAATTTTATTTTAAATTGTGATATTAGTTGGATGATTTTAGCTGCTAATTGTATTATGTTTCATTACATTTGCGTAGTAGTACTTGTGTTCTATACAAATTATATTTTTTTATTGATGCGCTCCTTTGTCTCGAGCGTGCTTTTTTTTTACTACCTAGCACTTAGATAATACTTCTTTCCAGTCTGTTTTGTTTTGAAGCAGACTAATTTGGCAGTTATAGCATAACCCAGATAGAGGCAAAAACAGAACTTTAGTTTCCAAAATATAGTCGGTTCCAAAACTTAAAATTACCGAAACAGATCTGAAAAAAAAAAATTATATCAAAACAGATCTGAAAAATGTTACCAAAACATACCAAAGACGAAAGGATATTGCAATTTTATATTTTTATAAACATTAGCCATTTCTTAAAGTGCTTTTGCATACATGTTTACTCATGAAAAACACATTATTATTGGAGCATATAATAAAACCAGCAAACCATGAAACTAAAAAAATTACCAAGAATTTCTCGTAGCTCTTTCGCAGTACAAGCTGCTTGTACAGGTCCACGTCTACCAACAAGATAAACTTTCCTGAAAAATAAAAACAAATATATATATATATATATATATATATATATATGAGGAAGCAGGAACCAAACTAAAATGCAGTACTAGTTCTATTTTTTAGTCAGAACCAGCGTTCATTTAACCTTATGGAGCTCTCCCTAAGAGCAGCCAAAGCATGGCTGGCAATATCAGTTGTAGCCAGCTCATCAGGTGGTCTTAAAAGAATCCGTGCAACATCAAGGGCTACATTACCCTACAAACATATGAGAAGGCTGATCATTTCACAACAGGTATTCGCTTAAAATGATAAAATCAAACACGGTTACACGCGTATAGCTTATTGCAACGAATAATACATTACATGCACACTCACAAACATCTAACCTAAAGGTGGCAAAATAGGCAAGTCAAATGAGTTGGGTAATGGGTCAAAATGCGTTAAGTTGACTTATGTGTTGAAATGGATCTGGTCATCTTGGGTAGACCCGCCAACGTTTTTGTGTCCTTTTTCTTTTAAATTTTTTACATGACCTATATATTACCATAGTTGTTTAAGGCGCAAGGCACAATCAAGGCGCAAAGGGTGAGCCTTGAGCCTCTATGCAAGGCGCTTAAAAAGCAAGAGCTTTTTTAAGCAAGGCACACATTATAAAATTACATTTTTAGGAGTTTTAAATATGGTTTAGGCTTCTTTAGGGTTAGTATAGGTTGTTTTAGGTTGATTCTAGACTTGTTAGGGCTGGTATAAATGTCTCAGACCTGTTTAGACGATTCTTGGCTGGAATTCCATCGGAACTTGGCCTGAAAAATGCGCCTGAGGGTCTGCAAGTGGGGCTTTTGAAACGAAGCAAGAAGGCCGCACTGGGCCTGAAAAGTAGGCCCAGGCGTGCGCTTGAATGAGCCTTGACAACAGAGTGTATTACACTTAACTATATTAGTATAATAAAATTCTAACTTTCCTTTTAAATAGAGACAATTAAAAGACTCTTAAGAATTTGATTTCACTTTAACTGACTTTCGACCCATTTAATTTGCTTCTTTATACCTTACAGTTAGTTTATTTATTTACTTTATGTCTGTATGACCCTTTATCCAAACATTACAACCCAAATTAACGTGTTTTCATATAAATGGATTAAAATAGCGAACATTTTCGCTCAATTCAAGCCCTTTTATGCAGCTTTTTAATAGTTGACCTGTGTATCAATATATTACAACCCGAATCAATCTATTCACATATAGAAGGGTTAAGATAGCCACATTTTGATCCATTTAACCCGTTTCATTACACTTTTTTTAATTATTTACGTGTGTGATCCATTACCAATAACTTACAATCTGCCATTTAACCAATTTTGTTAGAAAAAAATCAGTTTACCTGTTGACCCCTGAAACGACCCAGATTTATTTTTAACAATAATTAATAAATATATGAATTAATAAGGGTGCAGTGTCATTTAATATTAATGAATTTATTAACAGGGTAATTATTATCCCTTTTGATTCGTGTAAGACCCATTATCCATCAACTCCAACCTCGACCTGTTTTGGTATAAAAGAGTTGAAATAGCTGCCTCGAATCTATAGCTTATGCACAAATATTTACACGTGTGAAGTACCTGGCCCAAAACTATGGCTGTGTCTGTGTTCTTTAAGTCTGGTGCCAGCTGGGTTAAATCCGGGTGCCCATTATACCACCAAACAAATTCTCTAGCTGAGTGCACACCACTCAAATCCTGCAATAGTTATAATGATATTATTTCAATCATAAGCTACTTCTTTTATAAAACGATCCAGAAAGTTTAGCTGATTAAAATACACTTTTGGCAACTTTTCGACCCACTTGATAAAGTTTGACCCCTTTAACCCTCTTCCTTCTAAGCTAATTTTTATTAATTCTACACGCTTAACCGGTCAGAAATACATAAAAAGTGTATAAACGTCATATCTGCATATGACCAGAAAAATAACATACCTCTCCTGGTATACCAAGAACTCTGTCACTTTCAGCACCATAAGCAAGCACAACCTGATTCAATGACATAAGATTGTAGTTATACATATATTGTTAAAGGCAAAACAAAATAAACTCAAAAGACTATTTAATCCTTACCACATGATAGATTTGGCGAAGCTCAGATAAAGAAATTGAGGATCCAAGAGACACATTGCCAAAGAATGAACACCTTTCATTATGTGCAACCCGAGAAAATTGGTTGATAACAATCTGTTGCAAGTTTTCTGGTCAACAAGATCAATTAAGATGATTTTTTTTTCGGGATAAGATAACAAATAATGACAGAATGTGGTTAAATTCACTCATTTTGACCATTTTATATCGCTTGCAATATCAATGATTCATGGGTTAACTGCGTGAATAGATATGACCTTTACACTTTTTCCTGAAGCAACCAACTTACGTTGTATTACTAATTTCAGCAACCATGGTACATCTAAGTTTCGACAGTAGCAACGAATTAACTGTTAAAGCAGTAGCGGGTCACTTTTTAGCTGTTATTTTTAAGAAAAAAAGTGCGGACTTGGGCCACTTGGCAGTGTATTTGTCATTTTGGTGTGTATGCATATGCCACATCACATTCAATAAGTAATGTAAAATATAAATCTTGCAACCTGTACCTTCGTTTCAGGGTGATCAGGTGCTACCCCAGAACGGACCAATCCAAATGGCGTTGGCAACCTATCGATGATGTCAACTTCTGCTTCTTCATGTGCTTTCAGCATCTATTAAGTTAAAATAAATAAAATTCCATCAAAATAGAGATTCATAGTCATTTTACCTCACACAAAGACTAGGAAGTATACACAAGTAACCAGGTTCTCCAAAAACGCCAGCTATTCGTGAAACATAGAAATAAGCTACGGATGGCTATTTCTTACAAGCACCAAATACAATACATGAATTAATTTACCAAATTTACAAGTGCATTACAATAGGCCCGCTTACGGCCGTGCGCATATAATGTATATATGTGTGTCCTCGGGGGCAAAAGTAAAGTTGCACTAATTTTAGCGTTATTTTACTAATTTCGTGAAAAAAACGTTAAAAATGACGGACGGTTAATCATGCATCAGGTGGTGGTGTTGATAGCCAAAAGACAAGGGGGTACATGACCAGTCGGGTTTGTCCTGATTGCTAAGTGTTATGTGCCTTATGTCTAAGGCTTGATACAAAACCACCATTGAGCCGGGGGTCTCACTGGAAGCAGCCTCTCTATTCTCACGGGGTAGAGGTAAGGCTGTCTACATCTTACCCTCCTCAGACTAGGGATGAGCTCGGGACGGGATCGGTACCGAACCGATACCGATCCCGACAATACCGATACCAAAAAGTCCAAAAACCCAATACCGATCCCGATACCGAACATATACGGTACGGTACGGTATCGGTTCGGTATCGGTACGGTACCGGTATGGTATCGGTATTTTGCCTTAAAATACCGATACCGTACCGATACCGATAATACCGAAACCGAAAATCCATAAATATGGATACCGATACCGATCCCGAAACCCCTCGGTTCGGTATCGGTTCGGTACGGTATCGGGATCGGGACGGGATCGGTATTCGGGCTTGAATGCTCATCCCTACCTCATACCCTACCTTAACTTTTGCTATAGGTGGGATTAACTGAGTATGATGATGATGATGATGACAAGTGCATTACAATCTGTTTACAACCAGCCAACCCATATACTACCTATATACCCCTAACAATAACAGCTATGATACTAATCCTCTTTCTAATACCGATAAAACCTAATATCAACTAGGTTTTAGGCATGGTTATCAAGGCGCAAAAACAGTGAGGGCTCTAAATGAAAAACAAAATAAAATTATATTATATTATACTAATCCTCTGTTTACAATCTAACAGGTGCATTATAATCTATTTACCATCATACCGTTAATAACAACAGCTATGATACTAATCCTCTTTCTATAATAATCATAAACACTGATATAACTAAATTGACCTAAATTTATAACAATTAGATGTTTTTCAGAGAGAGGAAAACCTTGTCGGCGGTGTAGAAACCGGCAGGACCGCTGCCGACAACGCAAACGCGGAGTGATCGATTGGTAGCAGCAGACGAAAACGTTCGAGCAATCATTGCTCTGAAAATAGCCATAGATAGATTCGTGATTGATGGATGGAGAATGCTTACACTCCAGTAATTAATAAGAGTTTTTGATTTAGAGCATGTTTGGCTCTCCTTATTTCTACCTCCTTATAACTTATAACTTTTCCAAAAAGTTAATAAGTTACAAAAAGTGTTTGGCAAAAGGAAAAGGACTTTTTGTTTTAACTTTTTGTAAGCCTATGATAAGTTGTTTTAGAAAAGTAAGGGATGAGTGACTTTTTGAACCTCCTTATAACTTATTGATGGTTATTTACCTACATGCCCTTATTATATCCTTACACCTTCCCTCCTTATACCCTTTTTGGTCATTTTACCTAAATAAGTTAAACCAAACACTTTTTTACAAACTAACTTATCAACTTATTGTTTTTCCCCACCACATAAGCTAATCCAAACACTTTTTTAAAAACTCCTTTTTAAAAAGACATAAGTTAATAAGTCCTTTTAACAAAAAGTTCTTTTTGCCTCAAATAAGTTTATCCAAACATGCCCTTAGGGTTTTGTAGGGAAGAAGAAAGGTCTAAACCGCCATTAAACGAAAAGGAGAGAAAAGGAAATATTTTTTTTTTTGATCGGCGAATAAATGTGTGTCAACTACCCTTGCGGGGCGTCGTGCCCAATAATCGACTACTCGACCTCCAGCAGCCTCCGCCTTCTCCTGATGCGCGGAAACCCGAGCTTCACCCGTCCAAAGGCACGACAGTGTTATAGAACTCGGTAAAACCTCGCCGCCTGTCAGATTCGAACCGGCGCCACCCGTATTCGATCTTCACCCGGATACCAAACCATAAATATTAAAAGTGGGGATTGAGTTTCAAAACAATTTTAGCGTTATTTTACTAATTTCGTGAAAAAAACGTTAAAAATGACGGACGGTTAATCATGCATCAGGTGGTGGTGTTGATAGCCAAAAGACAAGGGGGTACATGACCAGTCGGGTTTGTCCTGATTGCTAAGTGTTATGTGCCTTATGTCTAAGGCTTGATACAAAACCACCATTGAGCCGGGGGTCTCACTGGAAGCAGCCTCTCTATTCTCACGGGTAGAGGTAAGGCTGTCTACATCTTACCCTCCTCAGACTAGGGATGAGCTCGGGACGGGATCGGTACCGAACCGATACCGATCCCGACAATACCGATACCAAAAAGTCCAAGAACCCAATACCGATCCCGATACCGAACATATACGGTACGGTACGGTATCGGTACGGTACCGGTATGGTATCGGTATTTTGCCTTAAAATACCGATACCGTACCGATACCGATAATACCGAAACCGAAAATCCATAAATATGGATACCGATACCGATCCCGAAACCCCTCGGTTCGGTATCGGTTCGGTACGGTATCGGGACGGGATCGGTATTCGGGCTTGAATGCTCATCCCTACCTCAGACCCTACCTTAACTTTTGCTATAGGTGGGATTAACTGAGTATGATGATGATGATGACAAGTGCATTACAATCTGTTTACAACCAGCCAACCCATATACTACCTATATACCCCTAACAATAACAGCTATGATACTAATCCTCTTGCCAATACCGATAAAACCTAATATCAACTAGGTTTTAGGCTTGGTTTAAAAAAGCGCGCCTCAGGCGCGCTTTAAGCGTTTGAGGCGCGAGGCTCCAAGAAAAACGCTTTTTTTGCCAAAAAGCGCTGAACTACATGAAGCGCCGCCTCGGGCGCTTGAGGCGCGCGCTACAGTAGCGCTACAGTAGCGCCTCAGCCAAAAAAACCTTTTAAAGTGCTTTATTTGGCCCGCTACAGTAGTGCCTCGTCGTTTTTATGTTTTGAATATGCTTTTTAAGTGTTCCAGTGTGTTTTATAATCATGTTTTTGTGCTCATGATTGATTAACATGTAGAAAATGTCATATTGACATATATAAATATTTTTTTATAATTTTTTTAATGCTATACGTGAAGCTCTCGCCTCGCGCTTTAAGCCCCGCGCTTCGGATTTTGGACCCAAAACGCCTCGGAGCGCCTCGCGCGTTTTTAAACCAAGGTTTTAGGCACGGTTATCAAGGCGCAAAAACAGTGAGGGCTCTAAATGAAAAACAAAATAAAATTATATTATACTAATCCTCTGTTTACAATCTTACAAATGCATAATAATCTATTTACCATCATACCTGTAATAACAACAGCTATGATACTAATCCTATTTCTATAATAATCATTATATTAACTTATAATAATCATAAACACTGATATAACTAAATTGACCTAAATTTATAACAATTAAATGTTTTTTTCAGAGAGAGAGGGGGGGAAAACCTTGTCGGCGGTGTAGAAACCGGCAGGACCGCTGCCGACAACGCAAACGCGGAGTGATCGATTGGTAGCAGCAGACGAAAACGTTCGAGCAATCATTGCTCTGAAAATAGCCATAGATAGATTCGTGATTGATGGATGGAGAATGCTTACACTCCAATAATTAATAAGAGTTTGATTAGGGTTTTGCAGTGAGGAAGAAAGGTCTAAACCGTCATTAAAGTTTACTGTTTAATGTTTTGTAACAATGGATTATGGATGAAGAAGATCAAATGGGCTCTGTGTAGTTTTTGTTGGCCTATAACTCTATCTTGTTAACTTGTTAGGCGCTAGTTAGCCGGAGTGGGGACTAACGATTAATTAGATCAGACTTTTAGTGTATAATTTTATAAATTTGTATATTTATAACATTAATTTTGTATAGGGAAAAGTTAATTTGAGAACATTTATATTTCGTGCGAATCGCGAGAACGACATCTAAAACCATTCAAATTCAAAATTTTCTTTTTACACTTGTCTTTATTAATAAAATACAATCTCAAAAACACAATTTACGCGTAAAATTTCAAACGTATACGAAAATAAATTGTTTTTACACATGTGTAAATTTACTGTTTATACATGTGTAAATTGTTTTCATTTACACATGTGTAAAAAATTGATTTTAAAGTGTTTTTGCAAGAAAGGATGAATTATTTGGAAAGTAAATTCATTTATTAATGTTGTATTTTGATTATAATGAGGTTTGTATTAAAAAGTTTTTATTTTGATTGATTTTTTTACTTGTTCTCACAGTTCTCGTGATATTTAGTGTTCTCAAGATAACCCTCCCCATTTTGTATAAATTTATAAGTTACGGGACCAAATATAGACTAGTAAAGATGTTGGAGTTAAATGTAAACAAATCCAAACTTAATAAACCTTACCTCCCACCTACTTTCATTAGACCTTACGGTGTGGAAGCCGGCAAGGCCCGACAATGTGTTGATGGGCCGGCGTACACCGCCCCCCTCTTTCGGCATCGGCATGAGCGGCAACCACATGACTTTTGTGCCGGGCCAAATGTTATTATTTTTAATAGATTTTTTATTATTTTTAATAATTCTGGCTAATAAAGAGGCCCGTCATCATAGTGCACACCACCCCCTTGGAGGCCCATCATGAAGATGCTTCTTCCCCCACTCCTATGTGGCGCCTACGTGGAGGCCCATCATAAAGATGCCACCACCCCCCCCCCCTCTCCACACCCAATGCTCTTATAGGCCTCCCTCTCTCTCTTTCGCACAAAGACAGAACAAAAACCAACTCTTGCTCTGGATGTGTCGCCGAAAACAGAAGATTCGTCGGAGTATGAAACATCTATGGATGCAGGTAGGGTTTTTTACCTTGCTTTTTGGGGTAATGGATCAATTATTGGGATGAAATCATGTTTTTGAGCCAACTTCAAACTGAATTTTAGGCCAACTATCTCTGATTTTAGCCGACTTTGGCCGGTTTGGGCAGATTCCTACTAATTGAGTGATTAATGGGAAATTAATCAGTGTACCTCCTATCACCTATCACTGATTAATCAGGGACTAGTCCCGATTTTTACAACCATGCTAATAGGAAACAGACTCTGAACCGGCCTGATTAGTTGATTGTGGTGGGTAGAAGACGTAGTGCGTGACTCATGGTCATCAATACAGATGAATGGATAAATTGGTAAAATTTTAATTAAACATCATTTTGAAACTTACTGGTTAATGTGCTCACTGACTGATTCAAAGATATTCTGTTAATAAACCAAACACACTTAAAAATGAATGATTCAAATATAGCATCTTATGAAATCATTAAAAGACTACCAAACATCCCATAGTATATAGATGACATATTTTAAAATTAAAAAATTTGTATTGGAAGTAAAAGGTATGTCGTTGTCATTGTTTCACCATATTTCTAGAAAATTGTGGGATGTTTGAGATGCGTCAGAGGTGCTAGAAAATTTGCGTATGAACCCAGCAATAAAGATTATTTTTTATCACTTATAGTAGAAATGCCTAGATTTCTATATGAAATTTTTGGTTGTATGCACACTAAGAATTATCTAGAAATGTGTATAAAATAGTCATGGAATCCTCTAGGCTAAGAATTCTCTAGAACTACTAATCAAACTAGTATAAATAGGTAGTGAGGGGTTCATTTGTAAACCGCCTAGCATCGTAGCAGCATCAAACACTCTTGTATACTTGTAGACTAGATTTTGTTCTTGTGATTTTACAATTTAGTTTTACCTTTCAAGCCACTTGATTTTTTAAAATACAATGACTTTTGTTTTACTTAGATATGTGAGTTTAAGAAATTACGTTGTGACGTCATGTATAGGTTTAATTTTTATACATAAATATATTTCGTAACAACTTTACACAATGCTTTTAATGGTCAACAACTTTTTAAAGACGACGTAAAAGGAGTATCAGCTGGTAATTACTAACACATTTAATCTTTACAACTTTAATTGGACTAAAAATTATAAAAATTTAGTTATTATCATACAACAGAGTACATCGATCAAGGAGATCAATCTGTCACGTGTGAAATGTGTCATGCAAAGTTTTGGAAAAAGAGGCCCGTGTCAAACGTGAAACTATAGGGAAAACAACATAGTCACTATGTTGTGGTTATGGTAAAGTGGAGCTTCCACAATTGAAAGATGCAAATCGAACTTATCAATCTTTGTTTCAAGGATTAGATTCAAAGAGCAAGTATTTTTTGAACAACATCAGGCGTTATAACTCAATGTTTTCTTTTACTTCGATGGGTGGTAAAGTTGATGAGAAACTAAATAAAGGAAAGACGCCTTGCATATACCGACTAACTGGTCAAAATTGTCACACTAATGGAAGTCTCCTTCCAAAAGAAGGCAGTACACCAAAGTTTTCTCAACTTTACATATATGATACGGAAAATGGGGTGGTATATAAACAAAATATATTCAGGTTCGTCAATTTATTAAGAATTTTAACAATTATTGTTTACAAATACGTTTCATTACATTACTTTTAATAATTTAAATTACTAAAAACGTTTAACTTATTTTAAATTCAGGCCATCAACAAGCAAGACGGCAAAAGTTGATCTGATTCTAGAGATTTAACTAATACAATACATCAAACACTTCTTAGATTCAGAAAATAAGTTGGTTAAAACATATAGAATGGTACGTGACCACTTCTATGAGAAACCAGAAGTGTCGCCAAATCTTAGAATCATTGCGGCAAGAGAAAAATATGGTTGAACATATAATTTACCAACTTCATCAAAAATCGTTGCTTTAATAGTGGGCGATATCAACGACATTGCTAATCAACGTGATATTATTGTTGAAAGTCAGTCAGGTGAATTGCAAAGAATTAGTGAGCTTAATCCATGTTATCTAGCTTTACAATATCCAATTCTTTTCCCATACGGCGATGATGGTTATAGGATAGACATACCACATAGGGATGGCATCAAAACAGTTAAGAAGATACCACCACAATGCACAATGAGAGAATTTTTTGCATACAGGATACAAGATCGTGATATTGGCTTCTCTCTTACTTTAAATGCAAGACAATTGTTTCAACAATTCTTAGTTGATGCTTACACAATGATTGAAAGTGAGAGGCTAAATTACATCCGTAGGAAGCAAAAACATCTCCGAAGTGACAAGTTTGAAAATCTAAATAACTTACCAAAGAATAGCAACACAGATTTAAGTAAAAGCGGTCTGCGTGTTATCTTACCGTCTTCATTTACAGCTGGCGCTCGATACATGCAACAAAACTATTTAGATGTTATGGCTATATGTAAATCTCATGGATATCCAGACTTCTTCATTACCGTCACCTGTAACCCAAAATAGCCAGAGATAAGACGATTTTTAAAAGATACAAACATTCAACCACAAGATAGAACTGATATATTGAGTCGTATTTTTAAAATTAAACTTGAAGCCATTATTAAAGATTTGAAGGAGAAACGACTATTTGGAGATGCCAATGCAGGTATGGTTACAACCCCCTTTTTTATATTTGAATACTTTAAACATTATTAATTTCAAATAATATTTTAATTTTTAATATGTTCTTATAGCACTTAAACATATACATTAATTTCAACTTTGAAGATAAATGATATCAACACAATTAGCAAAGAGTTTAAAAAAAAAAATGATGATGATCACCCGATTTTACTTATCTCCATCTCTACTACATTATAAAGGAGGAGTGATGGCTAAATGTGTCCAAATTGACAAAGTTAAGATGGCATCCCAAAAGCTTCAAGTGTAATCCCAAAATTTTTTACCTCTTTCTTTCATTTATACCCTTGTGTACAACATATAATGCCCATTGTATATATATGTAATACACAATTTATATCTCTCTTGTAACCCCCTTCATAACACCCAATAAAACCATATCCAGTTTCACTAAATATAGCTTATTATGCATACATACTCTGATGAAATGTATATGCATCACCTTGAGGTTATCCAATTCCCTGAACATCCGTATGCAAAACCTTGGCCTCCCCTCCCCCCCCCCCTTGTGCGCTAACTCACCCCCTTGTCAAATCCCATTAAGGTTAGAATGGGTGATGTTTATTGTGGTGTCGAACACTTGATTTAAATTCATATAATTTTCTATGCAATTATTGTGCCATTTTATGACTACAAAAACTACATCGCGTCAACGGTTATATATAATGTTCACGACCCGTTTACCTGTTTTTTTTTAGCTCTCCTTTTTATTTTTCCCATAGAGGTAAAACCTGGTTCTTTCGCAATTGTGAATTTATTATATTTTTAATAATTTAGCATTCTCCTTTGAATAATTTCCTTCACAGTTACGTAATGGTTCATTTATTCCCTAATATTTGCTACTTTATCTCTATTGGTGGTGCTATTTTATTTTTTGTTGAAGCTTGCAGTTTTTAACACTTCTAATGAGTCATACTCTACACATTTTACAATGTTGTTTTTGGTTGGTAATGGGTAACTTTTAGGTTCCTTATAAGTTAGTACCAACATGGCAACATCACATTTTTTACAATCTTGGTAGGTACCCAATAACAAAAAAGAATCCACGACAACACAGAATCCTAGAGGCTCGCTCCAATGGTCCGATTGTGTAATTTATATCAATATTTTGTTATGTGGCGGGCTGTATCGCAACCTACATTTTGTTAACTTTACATGGATTGTAGGATGCAGTTCATGTTAACACATAAGATTTAAAACTTAAGTTTTCATAGGAATACGTCAATGGCATGATTCAGATAAAATTACAATCTTCTATCATAAATTCCGTGATCTTGGCTCACAAAGCTTTCGGCCTTTCAATGGGTCGTTGATGGGTTGCTGGAAGTTTCTCATTGGAAATAGTGGTGTCACGAAAAATCAAGTATGATTAGATGCTAATGGTTTGGAACATACTACGACTTTCAATCCTTTCGAGCAACCACAAGTTTACTTATCTATAAGAAACCTGATCAAGTACACATAATTGTGTGTCCCATATTCCGTGTTAGTAACGGTTTATTTTGTTGACCGTACGAAATTTATTCTCTTGGTAGTACGTAAGATTGCAAATGTGACCCGCCGCAACACGCGGGCTAACCCCCTAGTACCTTATTAAGGACCAAAGGTGTCTAATAAGGTAATTTCACACAATTTTTAAGATGGGAGTTGAAGGGCCCCCACAAATCCCCAATCTTTGGTCATTTTCTTCCTTTTATATCCTTTGTGTACAACTTATCATGCCCATTGTATATGTATGGAATACACATTTCATATCCCTCTTTAAAATGAAACCCCTTTCATAACACCTAATAAAGCCCATTTTTAACTCTATTTCCCTACGACTCTTTCATTTCCCCTCCTTCAATGATTTTGGAGTTTAATTCATCACTCTTTGTTTAGTTCTTCACACACGTCTATATATTTATTTAGCATTATTTTATACACCTTCCCTATCAAGGGATGAGATATAAGACTCAATCCTTAAGGATCTGCTTCTATGGTTAGCCATGTGCAAGTACCATTTGGTCCATTTTATCAAATTGTTTTATAAACTATTTCATCATCTCTTTTGTATTTAATATTGTTAAAAATACTTGATGTCGGTTTATAGGAGCAAGGGATAAAAGTTCTTACTGAAGCAATTGCCGCCCGTGCTGCTACAATTGAACGCCATAAAGGGAAACTTACTGTAGAAGAGCCACCTCGAGCAGTAAGTGATAAATTTCTATCCTACTCTCTCCATTGCTATCTTAAATATCACATTTTTAGCTTTTATTTATGTGGTTTATTCTATATTGTAACTTACTCTCACCTTTTGGTAATGGTATGTAAGAATGTGTTTTTATACCTCAGTTTATGCAACATGCTTTCAATTTTTTACCTTTTTAAGCGAGCAACCTTTTATAGCAAGTAACTTGTGGCACACTGCCACGTCATAAAAAAGTGTGCAACACAACCTGTTACCCGCTATAAAAGCTTACTTACACCGTAGTTACACACAATTGTAAAAAAAATCTGAACACATAATTACATGATGGATAGAATGGAGAAAAGTAGTTTATAAAATTTGTATCCAAAAAATGACATTTTCGTTGACAAAATTACCCTCAGTAAATCCCATACACCAACCAAATTTTTTAATTTAATGTTACAAAGCGAGACAAATATTTTAGCTCTTTGTTGATAGTGACACAAATTGTCATAGTGAGCGAACGGGAGGACAAACTGCTTGCAGAGGGCTAAACTTGGGCAGGAAAATGCGGAGGTGAGTGGTGATGAAGATAGTGAAGTGGAAGAAGATATTGGATGGGTTCTGTTGACCTGGAGAGCTCATGTTCTGGGATCACAGATTAGAAATACATAGTGAATTGATCGCTGTTGGTAAATGGTGGTCAGGTGATAACAGATGTGGAATTCGAGATTCACATTTGTTAAATTTTGTTGTTAATCATGTATTTTTTTTTTGGGCTATATATGCTTTTGCTTCAGAATTGAGGTTTATAAACTGAGTTTTGGTGGTCAGATTGGTAAGATTTGTGTTTTGTGTTTGCAATTTGTAGCATTATTGATATGTGCTTTCTTTGAGTGCTCCTTCTTGGATTATTTTTAAAGAATCTTGATCACAGTAAGAAAAATGATCATACATATGCCTGCAATGGTTAACTAAGAAAAATGATCATACATATTTAAGAATCTTTAAATACACGTGCCACCAGTTTTTGGAATTAAGTTGATTTATAGACTTCACTTCAAGGATACCGGGTTTATCTTATATATGGAACTTCCGTCATTTGACCATATTTAATATATATTATACATATGTTTATAAGTGCTTTAATATTAAAGTTTGGTCATAGTATCTTGAGCACTTGTAATTTAATCTCTACTTTTTGAGTAAAAAAAGGTAATACCCGCGGCAACGCGCGGGCACTCCCACTGTTAACTAAACAACTATGGTTATTTTATAACAATCTTAACACCACTTCGAGATTTATACATTATAAAACATTAAGGGGTTGTTTGGTAGCCTCTTAATGAGGCTCTTAACCATTCAGTGCTGAATGATTCAGCATTCAGTGTGTTTGTTTCAGCTTCTGAATAGAATGGTTAAGTCTGAATCATTAAGATTTGGGATGTTGCTGAACCATTAAGCACTGAACTATTAAGCACTGAACTAGGCTGAAACTTAATGAGGCTCCCCTACCAACATGAGACAAGAAAACTAACCATTAAGAGGTCCAACTTAATAATTCAGTGCTTAACCATTCAGACCTCTTAATGATTCAGCACTTAATCAACCAAACAACCCCTAAATTGTTTGGTCCACTTTATATGGCCCAAATTAATGATAAGGCCCAACGTAACAATCAGTGTGCTATATAAGTTTAGCATGTAATAATATCTTTTATTCAGTATTCATATAATTATGTCTACATATTCTTACTTCTAATTTATGTTTATTTTTACTATTTAATTAATTAACATTTGTATCTATTTTTAGTTGTCTACACTATTGAGTTTCAAAAGCGATGATTGCCTCACGCACACATATGCTTATTCCTAAAGGTTGATAACAAATTACCAACAGTCGACAACATTGATCCTTTTATTTTGGCTGAAATCCCATGTAAAAGTGAAGAACCTTAACTACATAATCTTGTGGCAGAATTCATGATTCATGATCCTTGTGGCACGGCAAATTTAAGGTCTCCTTGCATGATTGACAATTGTTGTTCTAAAAATTTCCCAAAACAGTTTCAATCAGAAACTTCAATTGATGAAAACGGGTTCCCATTATATAAAAGACCTGATAATGGTAGAACAGTTACAAAGTCTGGAGTTCATTTGGACAACAAGTTTGTTGTACCTTATAACAAAACCCTCCTTAAACGTTATGAAGCTCACATAAACGTTGAGTGGTGCAACCAAGCCGCTTCCATTAAATATTTGTTCAAATACATTAATAAAGGACTAGATAGAGCTTCCATTGCTATAGCTAATGATGAAACTGATGTATTACAACAGAAACAACGCAACGAAATCAAAGAATACTACGATTGTAGATACGTTTCAACGTGTGAAGCTTCGTGGAGGATTTTTTCTTATGAAGTTCATTATAGAAGCCCATCTGTTATGAGTCTCCCTTTCCATCTTCCTAATAAACAAAGAGTTGTTTTTGGTGCAAATGAAGATCTTAACAATGTCTTAAGCAAACCAAGTGTGGCATCATCAATTTTTTTACAATGGATGAAGATGAATGAAGATAGTGCACTTGCAAGAAGCTTAACATATGTTGACTTTCCAACAAAATTCACATGGAATCATGAACAAAGATGTTGGAAAGAACGTAAATCTCATTTCACAACGATACTTCGCCTAGTGTAAGGACAGAAAGGATTGAAGAAACCTCTTTTGCTAACCTTAGTCTATTTCCTATTTCTGCCAAAACATTCTAAATATGAAACTACTGAATAAAGAAGACAAAAGTACTGAAGAAGGATTCAACAAGTACTGAAGAGTAAAGATCAGAAGTTCTGAAGTCAAACCAGACAAGTCAACTGAAGAACTGTTGAAGACAAACTACTCATCAGTAGTTTGTCACTCATCAGCATTTGTAATAGAATCTTTTCACCGCCCTTATGTTTCAGTAGTTTATTAGTTTATTATTACTTTATCTTTTGTACAAGTTCTAAGACTACAGCCTGTTGCAGTCTTGCTTTTGTAACAAGGTTCATGTATCTGTTTGTCTATAAATAGATGGGTTAATCCCACTATTTTAGATATTGATTTTAATTGAAACTGAAATCCTTCAAAGCTTTTACTTGAAATACTATTTCATAAACTGAGAATCTATTTGCTTATTTATTAGCATATACATTCAATTGCTTAGATTCTCATTAACTGTCTTTAGTTCATTACATCCAGGGGGAGTAATAACTCCTGTTGAAAGTGAAACTTTATAACTTATTCCGTTGTGCAAACTGTTTTGATTAACTTGCAAAACACATAAGTGTTCATAAGCAAACAACTGTAAAGAGCATACTGATCCAACACCTAGGCCCGCCATGGTTTCAATTGAAGGGGGTATTAGTAAATTATTTCCTCCTTATGTATAATTATTTCGGATTTATTTACTTTCCTGATTTCTTGTTGTCTTCTCAATCATAGGAGACATTGTTGTATCTTTTAGTTATAAATAGAATGTAAAACCTCTCACATTGATGAGGTTGATTGACCAATATTCACAGAGACGGATTTCAGCACCGTATTGATTTGTGGAATGACAACTTTGGTTTTTATGCCAGATTTAAAGCATCGCCGACGGTGATGTTAGCTTGCTACATGGCATGACAACTTTGGTTGCATCTGTAGTGGCACTGAGTCATGGTTTGTTGGTGACAATGATGAAGAAGTGTTCTTCAAAGGCTTTTTTTGGTTTGTGATGATGATAATGATCTTTTTAGATATGAGTCGATTGGTTATAGTCTCTTTGTTCTTTCTAAATGGGATTGATGTACTATATATGTTGGGGGAACAATTTGCTAATGTTAGTGGTTTTGGTTGTTATGATCATGGTGGTGGTGAAAATAGACTTTAGACCGGTAGAAAACACATATATACATTTGTATGTCAATTGATTTGAGGTATTTTGTTTCGATCCATTACTTATATTCAAATCCGATTAACCTCGCCGCGAAGCGGGTATGAAAATTGTTAGTTACAATAAATATAAACATAATATGACTTTATGAATATAAATTAAGAAAAGAACAATAAAAAAATGATATGTGTACATGTAGTGTCTTCTATGGTTCTAACAAACAATCTTTAAAATGTACATTGTATGAAGACCTTAGGACATTGTTGTAACAAAATCATCTGTGTTTGGTTTTTCGGTTTCTTGATTAGAACATGAACATCTTTAGGATCCCATATCATACGTGAATTGATTGACATAAACTATTATTAATCCGTTCCAATATTTAAGATTTAATTAAACTATTACTAAACCGTTTCAAATGATGATGGTGATGTTGATAATGATGATGATGGTCCTTTTATTAAGAGAGGACGGGGCGCTACCAGCAAATGGTGCTAGTACCCCTTTACCCCATGAGTTTACCGCCGCCGGTGATCCGGATTAGGGTTGTTCTTTATTACCTGAAACCCAAAACCCGGCCCGAAATCGAAGCCACCTGAACTCGAATTAGTCAAAACTCGAAAAACTCGAACCCGGATAACTCAAACCTGAACCTTAAATGGATCGGTGATCGGGTCACTTTTTCCCAACAAAAAACCCGAACAACCCGACCCGAAAAACCCGAAATCTAAAACCCGAACATATAATGTCTTTTTATATAGATGTATTTAACTTTAGATTCTTTGGCATCTTAAACATCAAGTTTTAGGAATTTTAAACACTATAATATCATGTGGTCAAATAATGTTTGAATTTTGATAATATTTTTCTTAGTATCACGATAAATTTTGATGATTTTTGCAAGAAAAAAAAACATTTTTCATATTACACATAAACCCGAAAATTGAACAACTCGACCCGAACTAACCCGGACCCAAATAACCTCAACCCAGCAAATACGAACTTTAAATGGTTCGATTATTGGGTCACTTTTTCTCAACAAAAAACTCGAACAACTCCACCCGAAAAACCCGAAAAACCCGAAAAATAACCCGAAGAACACCCCTAACCGGGGTAGTGGGTTCTGTGAAGTCGAGAGAGAGAGAGAGAGAGAGAGAGAGAGAGAGAGAGAGAGAGAGAGAGAGAGAGAGAGAGAGAGAGAGAGAGAGAGAGAGAGAGAGAGAGGGGGGAGGAGGGATGGAGGGAGAGAGAGAGAGGGAGAGAGGGGGAGAGAGAGAGAGGGGGGAGGGAGGGAGGGAGAGAGAGAGGGAGGGAGAGAGAGGGGGAGAGAGAGAGAGAGAGAGAGTACCCGGAGGCTTCACGGGTAGTGCCGCCGGTGAAAGGGGTTCACGGGTGGTAGTTTCGGTGGCAGGTTACGATTGATGTGGTGGAGCTACTCCACCGATGCTCTTTGGTGAGTGTCCCATCCTCCCTACAATATGTAGTTACTATACAAATATCCGAACAAAGTGGAATTGTAATTAAAACTGGATTTGTAAAAACAAACCGTATTCATCTACAACTCCAATAATCCTCGTTCAATAAATAAACCATTAATATTATTCACTTAAAAATGTTAACAACTCTCCTATCTTCAATTCTTCATTAATCTCCAACAACTTGTACACTGTCGAAGCTATGGATTCAAGGAACACACAAATACAAAGATCATCGTGGAACCAACATCTGCCTGAACATACTAACGATCATGCGAAAAACAACCCGCAGCACCAACTATTGTCGTTCTTAGAAGTTCAAAATTCGTTCCTTATGCTTGGAGTTTTGACCCAAATGTTGTATTGGATCAAAACGTCGATGCTCAAATATACATGAGCTTCCAGCCTGTCTCGTATTTTACTCGCCAGTCGCCATGTAATGGTTACGTTCTCTATACATGTTTTTTTTGTTAACGTGAGATACACTTCTAAGTGCTAACCAATGCTAAGTAGTTAACTCGGCCGATATATCGGTGATATATCACCGATATCTCGGTTATCGGTCATCAACCGACATATTGGTACCGATATTTTGACCGATATTTTGACCGATATTTTGTACCGATATTATCGGCGATATTGGCCGATATTTGACCGATATTTTACCGATATTTGACCGATATATCACCGATATTCCCGATATTGGTGTTTTTCTTCTTAGTTCTTCAATTTTTCTTACTTTTTATAGTTGTTATTACTTTTTTATTATTGTTTTAAGTCTTAATTGGTAATAGTTATTGTTAAACATTAGTGTTTTAAGTCTTAACAAGTTCCTGCTTGCTATAATTGTTAGTGTTTTGCAAGTTGTAAAAGGTTAATTTGTTAATGGTAGGAGAGTATGTTGAATTGTTAGTGTTAAATTGCTACATGTATGGATTTTGCATGATATAAAAATTGCCGATATCCCACCGATATCCCACCGATATCTCACCGCGATAACCTATATCTCAAATATCGGTCCTTTACCGATATCCGATATTTTACCGCGTTAACTGCTTAGAACCAATGCGATAAAGTAAAACGCAGTTTAACTTATAATTGTTTTATAATTTCGTAAACGTATGAATTAATTACTCTTGCGTTTACTGGTGTAGCCAGGAGCTATGGAACCACATCAAGACCGATCATTGATGGTCCAGAAAGAAGGAACCAACATGGCTCAACTAGGTGCGGTTTCTGAACGTGATCAAGACTGATCTTCAATCAATCAAAGGAATATACTCATGGCTTTGGTACTTTAGGAACATACATAAAGAATGATTGTTCAAGCAAAATGGGAGAGTCAAACAAGTAATCTTTTGTATAGGTTAAAACATAGTCAACTAGGGTCTTCGGACTAAAAACATGTTATGTCCATCTTTTTAGAAAATATATTGCAACTAGCAAATTCCCCGCGCGTTGCGGCGGGATTTTGGTTGGTCTCGGTTTGGTTAACTACGACACTAATATGGTACCAACACTCGTTTTAGCAACCTAAAGATAAAACCTAAAAAATAAAGTCATGTGTACCCAAAAGAATATCGCAAACAAATATCGACATATGTTTTATATTGATCGGAAACTATAACATTGAATATATTGCTCGGTCGGAATCAATGTGGTATTGATATCATTGGACGGTATCAGTTCGGTTTGTCACTGTACCAAAACTCGATATAACTTACAATACCACCAAGAACAAAGTTTTTAATAATAATAACAATAATAATAAAATCAAAAGTTGATATTGTCTTCAAAAGTAACTTGAATATAGGATGATATTAAAAAACTAACACAAAACATAATATAAGAATATTGGATAGTAAAAAAATAAAAGGAAATTTAGTAATTAGAAATGAAGAGGACAAAGGACAAATTGTGATGTCAAACAATTTCCTATTCACCCAAATTGTATATGCAGATTGAAGACCACGTTTTTTTTTTCTTTACCAATGGCATTTTCACAGTTAACTCTAAAATGGAGGTTCTTTTGTACACTGTAGCTAAGAACCTATTATAAATGTAAGATAGAGTAAAGTAAACTATAATAACAATCTAACTTTATGAATGAATGCTTAGGGGAAAAAACACACTACAAATGAATTGTGTACATAAATTTTCTTCTATGTTTCTAACAATGTTCATAATGTATATTGCAAGGAGACCTTGAACATTGTTGAAACAAGATCAACCTTCTTTAGTTTTTTGGGTTCGCGTTTAGAAGACGATTCATAATGCAAGAAAGTCGACGTGCATGTCTTGATCGAGAACTTGTTTGTATTTTTACATACAAGAACTTGTTGAAAGAATGTATGGTTCTCAGTATAACCTACCCATCTTCTTGAAACGCAAAGCTCTCTTTACAATCGGTGGCAACACATAAAGCTTTCCAGATAGGTACTAACATTTTCAAGGGTGGGCGGAATTTCTGAGAAGTAAAAGGTTTAAACAAGATAAGAAAAGAGGGGTTTGCTTTACGCGCCTGGTTCAAAGTTCCAAACCATGAACCAGACTGTTAGAACCTTGTTTTTCAGACCGGATAGATCTCAAACCAGCCCGACTGATTCGCCTAGGTTGGGATGATTTCAATGGTGTTTTAGGTTTTTGTTTTGACAGTGATTTTGAACAGTAAGTGGTTATTAGAGATGGTGTTTGGATGTGTTTTTATTGTATGAAGTTGTAATAATCCGAGAATGTATAAGGCCGCCAACCAAATATTCAACTTTTTTTTTTCCATCAGTCACCCGTGTACTGAAACTACTTTCATCTATACCAATTCTAGCCACAAACAGTTGAATGACGAAAATGCTCTAGACTCTTTAGAAAAGACAACTTAACCCATAATGTTTTTTGCCAGAATTGGTATAAACTAAAGTGGATACATACTCGGGTGACCTACAAAATATTTTAAATATATAGGCGGCCTTAATGAAAGTGGATGAATTACTTGGGTGACCTCCAGATGCGTTAGGGTGGAGGGGGCTTCCCGTTGTGAAGCCACCGTAATGGCGTGGTAATGATTATAAAGAATACAAATCCAAACACCCAATAAAAGGAGTAATTACCTTGAAAACTAAAGTAAGCTCGTTTTCATCCCGAATCAAGAAAGACAGGCACCAGCAACAAGTGACTGGGGTAACACATTCATTCAGCACTGGTTTAAGAATCTTGCTTACAGGAATAAAGCGCCGGTTTATCCTTCCACTACAAATCATATAAGAAGAAAATCAGTAACGATATGTTGGTACTTGGTAGTTAATAACTTAATGATCTATGTACTGTTCTTTCTTTTGCATTTAGTAGAGGTGGCGAATGTGGGGTCCGACAGGGTATGGTTGTTGTTGTTGACAAATGTGGGTCGGTAATGGACCAAACCATATGATTTTGCAGGTTGGGTTGACTCGAAACAATTTTGTCCACATTTTTTTTATAATTCTTTTAACAAATAACTAGTGTGTCAGACATGATGCCCAAACTATATTTTTCAACAATAATCAAATAAAATGATTTAGAAGATTTTATGCATTCAAGATCATGAAGATTATCAACCCATTTAAGAGGTAATGTATAGAAAGCAAAAAACAATTAGCAGACATAACAGAAATACAGTTTGATTGTGTATAATTCTCTAAGTGCCAAAAATCTTTAAAATGGCCAGATAATTTCAGTACCTTCCATAATGAGTTTCAAGCTGGACTCCAAATTCTGGCATAATTATGACTGATTCTGAAACAAACAAATATGAGAGATAGTGTGATGTGCCGTGATTGTATTTCATAGTGTTATAAAAAGCGCTCTAGGCGGTCGCCTAGGCGCTAGTCGGAGCTGCATATCCGAATAAGGACATAGGCAGGGTCCTAGGCGTTTTGGGCATTAGGCGGTCCTAGGCGGACCTAGGCGCTGGTTTTTCTTTTCTTTTTTAAATTCCACAAATTTCTAAGTATTATGTGTATATAGCTAAGCATTATGTGTATACATCTTAACATATTTTCAAAAAACACCTAAATCTGTGTGTGTGTGTGCAGATATATATATAATACATATAAAATTCCAAAACGCCTAATTCCGCCTGATTTCACCTATTCCCGACTAGTCCCTATGCTAGACCCCACCGCCTGCCTAGCGCTTTCTACAACCTTGGTATTTCAGTATTTGCAACATGCCAAACGCAGTTAAAAACTGATTTTACATAATTAGCATCCCATACCATACCTAACTGTAGAATCCCAGGGATCATCATATTCAAACAATCAAGCCATTCAATCAAGAATTAAATCAAGATGAAGAGATGGCATCAACCCTAATGTTACATAAACTTTATTGATCAATCATTCAGATAATTGTTTACAATGACTTGAGTCGATATATACACATACATATTGAAACGACGCGTCCATATGCAAAACATTGTAACCCTATGTTTCAGTTTCTAACTTTCAAGCAGGTCCACTGATACACAATTATACTATAATCAATATTTACGCTAAGTAAAACAACAATTAAACATTTGGATAACCCTGCCAAACATGAACCTAAACTTCTCACAATTCTTATATTGTTAGGTAAAATAAATCATGAGTAAATTTCATTTCAAGTTGCCTAAATGACAAGCATAAATTTCGTGGTTAGAGTAAGTAAAAACGAAGATTAATATATAAGTTATAAAAATGCCCTTTCAGCATAACCAACAGAAACAATCACATGTATCCAGAATCCAGATGCTATGATGCATCATTCTGGTATAAACCTAAATATCACAACCAAAAAATAATCAATTTATTATATTTCAGTAATAACTAAACCCATTTAAGATCCTCACCTTTCACAATTGGCCTCCAAATAAGCAACTTGACCAAAACAGCACCAAAAAAGAAGCTCCATACAACAGTGGTGACTGGTTTTCCCTGTGTATGAGTGAAACCGTTACATTTAACTCGAGCAAAATCTTACATAATTATTATCCTAACAAGATTATAAATTTACATTTCAAGTGAAATCCCACTATGTATATTCGAATGAAAGACTTTAATGTACCGCACTGTATATTTCTTTGAAGGGAAGAATGATTATACCACACGTCCACACTAATGATGTAAGAACTTCCACATAAACCATAGACCTGGGAGTCTGGGACAAACACTACTGTAAGATAAGTTCGCTGACAACCGGACTATCCTTAATCTGCCAGCCCTACTTTCTAGCCGACAAACCGAGGGCAACCCAACCCTGGGTTTTAAAAAGCGTGCCTAAGGCACGCCTAGGTGCATCAAGGTGTAAGCCTAGGGCGCCTCAAGGCTTTGCGCCTACCCATTTTCCCAAAGGCGCAGAAAAAGCACATTTTTTGGCATTTCCAGTCGCTTTTGGCCCTGAGGCGCGCGCCTCTCGTACACCATGTATTTTTTATGCATAAAAATGTTGTACCATGGTGTTTTTGGCTTGTACATATAGGTAAAATCATATATAAACCTTATTTATAGCTATATTTTGGGTAAATGAAGCTAAAAACCTATGGGGTATATATAAAAAAATTATATAATTAGTGCGCGCTTCGGGTACGAAAATCCCACGCTTTTTGCGCTTTGCACTTCTCGCGATGCGCTTAGACCTCGTCGCTTTTGTGCGCCTAGCGCTTTTTAAAACCAAGACCCAACCCGCACATTGAGCTCATTCCTGGACCTTGGTTTTAAAATATATGAGGTACTCCATGTTTAGGTCACAAAGCAAGGCAAGAGCTTCATGTACACGATGCATTGCTCTATGAACAACCAGAACTTGCATCCGTCATATCTCTTCTACATATCAGCCTTTGATTGTTTATACATATTATCCCCCTACATGTGCCTTGAGAACCTTACGTGTTTCCTGATCAGTGCCTTTTAAACCAAGTCCTAGACCACCGAACTACGAACAGATTACCACCATAAATAATAAATCCCATTCGACAACTGACAAGACGCATAAACAACAATCTCAATCAAAAGCATTAAAATGCCACACAACAACACAAGCATAACCATACACCAGCAAGTCCATAACTAAAGTATAAACTAATTATTCAGAATCAGAAAAAAAAAATGTATCTAATTATTTCAATCACTCAATTGGCATCAAACAAAACAATAGAAACCCTAAGCATCTAATAACATTTACATAAACACATATATAACGGTATAATCGATAAATTGAAGCAATTAATTGAGTAATTGACAGTTAATTATACCTTTTCGAGATGGAGAAAGAGAGCATATGCTATGAGAAGTATAGCAAGCAGGTATGTGACGATTGGTTTCACGGCACTTCTTTGAGCGATGATATGGTGAGTATCGACGGCATGCTTGTTATTAATATTATTATTATTATTATTATTATCATGTACATATATGAACCTTGCATTCGAAATTATCGACATTAATAAACCGAATCAGATCTCACGACGATCTACATCATAAACCCTAATGATTCGGTGTAAAACTTCCCGATCACCTGATCCAAATCGTCCTGTCTCTTGCTGTTTTTTTTAAGCAGTGTTACAGCGGTAAATTCTGTGTTGTAAAGCGATCACTGCTCATGATCGAATCTCATAGCACCACACGGGTTTTTCCTTTCAAACTCAAGTGGTTATTTTTTTGGTGGAGCGTGAGATTCGAATATGAGACCAAACCCGGGCAGGAACCCTTCAAGGAAGTAAACATTCCCGCTTAGCTGCCATGTTAATGTAATTTTATCTTTTTTATCAATAAAAAATGAATTACTTATGATCTAAAAAAATAATCAAATATTCCGTGCTCTTATATTTATAGTATATTTTTTATAGTAAAGTTTAATTTTCGTCGACTCAATCACTTTTAACAAGTTAAAGTATTGAATCGAAACGGTTAAAAAGTTGAAATGTTGGTGCATATATGTTAAGATTTTGGACTTTATGCTTCAAGACTCAAATTATCTAACGAGACATTAGCAAGTAGCTTAGCCTTAAATGAGGATGAAGAGAGAAAAAGCTAGAACTTACATCAAGTAATAGAACTCTATAAAAAAGTTAGTCTTGTTACATAGATCTTTCTGGAACCACCATTTGATGAGAGAATTAGTGTGAAGCTCATTGAATGAGATAAAGTAGTAAGAAAATAAGAAATGGTGGTTCCGAACAGCTAGTTAATGTAACTTTTTTTGTGGAAGTAATGAGCTATTTGTACCATTTGAGTGAGGTGACGTGCGCATGTTGTCCTTACTGGCTCAGTTGCTATCGAGTTAGTTATGAAGTGAGTCCTAATTGTTAAAAAAAAGGCGAATGCCAGATATCCGAAACATGAGGATCAAACTACCCTAGTTTAAAATGGTATTATCCAACCCAATTGGAGTGTTACCTCTCTAGTGTTCAGCTATAACCTGAACAAGCTATAGCCGAGACTTCTGTTTATGTCTCATTCCATAGATGAAGTGACTCGATTTAAAATAAGTAGCGAAAGGCAATAATGTTGTGATGTCACTCTTTATTTTATTTTATTTTTTCTCTTTTTTTTTACTAACCGGATCAATCACTCCTCAACCAAACCTTCTTTTTTTTTTGGAAGGTGTACTTCAGCGGTGAAACCAATCGACAGACAACCCCTCGACCCGAGTTCGAATCACTACCCACGCACCGGTGTCCACTTTGAAGTTATCTCAAACCATTACAGGGAATTTTTTCGTGATGCGCAGGATTCGAACTCAAGACCAAGTCCGGACGGGAACCCTCCGAAAAGGTAAACCCTCCCACCTCTCCCCAGCTGGGCTATTATAAATTAATCTTAGAATATACAATCATCATTAAACTAATCAAGCTTTAAATTATTAAATAATTCATTTGTTTAATATTCACATACATCGAAAAAAAAAAGTAAACTCTATAAACCATAGCTCACAAGATCCATCCAATCCATCCATCCATCTACCGTCCGACTCTCCCACCACCGTGGTCAACCAATCACCACCGTCACCATGACTCCAACCACCACCGTTGACCCTGATCCCGACGACCTTCACCACCCACTCCTCAACCTCTCCAACCTCCAATCACGCCTCTCCGTCGTCCACAACCTCCTCTCCAACTCCCTCACCACCAACACCATCATCCCTTCCTCTCATATGTCCATCATCTCCCACGAGATCTCCGCCGCCATCTCCGCCGCCATCCTCAACGCCACCGCCCTCATCTCCGCCGCCAATAATAATAATAATAATAATAATAATAATAATAATAATAATAATAATAATAATAATAATCCATCCCAATCTGATCTCTATTTTAACCCTCTCACCACCACCTCTGGTAATTCCACGTGTTTTTTTATTAATACCTATTTTAGACACGTGCTTTTATATCGTAGACACGATATATAAAGTAGTTAAACAAGTCGTTTTCATGTTTGATAGTACAACTGTGTTATAGATATTAGGTATAAAATAGTTAAATGAGTCGTATTTATTTATGTTTTATACTTTTGTTAATCGTGTTGTCTATTTAACACGATTGGTTCTGGTTAATAAAAAAACTACACTGTGTAAGTTTATACTTTTTTAAAACATACATTTGTGCTATAGATATTAGATATAATCATATAAAATAGTTACATGCATAGTTGTCAAAGCGCCTAGGCGCACTTAAGGCGCATAGGCCGAGCCTGTAGCCTAGGCGCAAGGCGCATAGAAAACGAAGGCTTTTTATAATTAGGCGTATAGTATAAAATACGTTTTTTAGGGATTTTAGAGATGTTTTAGGCTTGTTTAGGGCTACTTTAGGATGTTCATAGCTCATTTAGGATGTTTTAGAGGTTTAGGCAACTTTTAGCGAATTTGGCCGGAAATCAGCCCGAAAACTGCCCTGATAGGGCTACTTTAGGATGTTTTAGGGTTGTTTAGGACTTGTTGTCTTGTTCATAGCTCACTTGGTGCGCCTCGTGCCTAGGCACGCTTTTGACGACTATGGTTAAATGAATGATATTAAACCTATTTAATAAAAACTACACTATGAACTATGTTATATATATTAGATATAAAGTAGTTAAAAGAGTCGTGTTCATGTTTGATACTTTTGTTAATCGCGTTGTTTGTTTAACACGATTAGACCTGTTTAATAAAACTACAATAATGTAATTTTATATTTTTTTAAAGACACTAGATATAAAGTAGTTAAACGAGTCATTTTCATGTTTGATACATGTGTTAATCACGTTGTCTGTTTAACACAATTGGACCTAGTTAGTAAAAACTACACTACGTAATTTTGTACCTTTTTAAAGATACAACCATGTTATAGATATGAGATATAAAGTAGTTATATGAGTTTTATTCATGTTTGGATACTTGTGTTAATTGTGTCGTCTCTGACCTGTTTAAGACACAATTAAATCTATTTAATAAAAGTTACACTATGTAATTTTATACTTTTCTAAAACATATTATTGTGTTATAGACATGAGATATAAAGTAGTTAAGAGTAGCATTTATGTTCGATACTTGTGTTAGTCGTATCGTGTGTTTAACACGATTAGACTTGTTTTGACAGCCCTACTGAAAACAGAGGTGACCGAAGAACATATTGAAGATGATTTGGATATTGTGGAGCTTGATGCTGTTGAATTGTTAGCGGAGCATTTACATTTCTGTGAGTTTTGTGGTAAGGGTTTCAAACGGGATGCTAATTTGCGAATGCACATGAGAGCACATGGGAACAGGTTTAAGACGTTAGAGGCGTTATCGAAACCGGATAAATCGGTAGATTCGGAGGCGGTTGGGGTTAAAACGAGGCGGTTTTCGTGTCCGTTTGCAGGGTGTAGTAGGAATAAGTTGCATAAGAAGTTTAGGCCTTTGAAGTCTGTGATTTGTGTGAAGAATCATTTTAAGAGGAGTCATTGTCCGAAAATGTATTCGTGTAACAGATGTCATAAGAAGAATTTTTCGGTTTTGGCTGATTTGAAAAGCCATTTAAAGCATTGTGGCGAGACGAAGTGGAAGTGTTCGTGTGGGACGAGTTTTTCTAGGAAGGATAAGTTGTTTGGGCATATAGCTTTGTTTGAAGGACATATGCCTGCTATGCCGGTCGTGCCGGAGGTGGCGGTGGAGGATGGTGGAAAGGGGAAAGGGGTGGCACTGCAGCCGTTGCCACCGGTAGTGGAGAATGTGGAGGGTGTGAAGGGAATGGAATGGGTCGATGATGAGATGTTGTTCGATGGGTTAGGTTCGTTTGATGATGATTTTTGCTGGCAGGATATCCTTGGTGCTGGTTCTATGGATTGGAACTTATAGGCATTTGAAGGTATATATGGTTGTTTTATATGTATAATGGTACATGTCTTAGTACTGTGATGTTTTGATTCTACTGTATAATTTGGAATAAAGTTAGGTTCTTTATGATGCCTTTTGTTGCCTGTGTACTATGTTAAATTAATGTGATATTATTTATTTGTGTTAATGATCAGTCAATGTTAGCTGTCTACACTCTACTGTCGGTTTCGCTAGTTTGATCTGTTTTCTGATGTTTGGGTTTATTTGAAATCTTGATCTGATGAGTATCAAGCTGAGTTTTATACCTGTAGTTTGATTTTTGAATCCTTTTCTTGTTTCTTCACCGCGTGTCTTCCTTGACAACGTTCTCTGGCTTATACGCGAAATTCATCATGTTTGGTGTTCCCGAGCTTTCGATTTTACTTCTACTTGCAGGTAAAAACTTGTAAAAACGCCCTCGATGATATAGATTTCTTGGAAATTAAATGTACTATGGTGAATGTGCACTTTAGGTTTTTAATAATTGTTTGCCTAAACACTGAATACAATACTATCAGCGCTGAATGATTCAGAGCCTCATTAAGAGGCTTCCCAAACAGCCCCTAAAGCCACTAGTTTTTTTTTTTTTTTTAATAAATAAATGTTGCAACACCTTGGGCAATCTCCGTTGACACATTATGGGCGCATTGCGTGGGCGTAATTCTAGAGTTAACTCATGGGAAATCTCCATGCGGGTAAAGCAAAAACGAAGCCATTAGCTCCTTGTGGCCAAAATGGACAATATTGGTCGGTGAGAGGGGTTGGATGCTACAAGTAATTGTTAAGTCTTGAGCATGGTGGTAGGCATTGATGCTGCAGTCACTCTATTTGATTGGTGTACTGGTTATTTTTCTACTGAAATTTAATATAATCAAAATAATATTTGCTTTAGTTTTTAAATGGATATTAGAAATTTATATCTTTGTTAGTTTTTGTGTACAGCATGCAACACATACCAAGTTTCATTGGGGAACCTGGAGCACTTAAACCAAAGGATGTAAATGTACATTTGGGTCAATCAGAGGTATGCATTTTGATCTTAGTTTTACTTCTTTTATCAAAATGTAGAGTTTGAAGATGAAGAGGGCAATCTGGACATTCGCCGTGCATATGATCATTTCGCACTTAATTGCGCGATTGAAACAATCATGCAGTTCGAAGCTTTTGCATTAAATACATAATTTGGGTGCTAACTTTAGAGGTGTAAGTCACTTGGGTTGTAGCCCACTCTTACTTTTGGGAAAGACTAAGGATCAAATCCTGGGCAAGGTGAAAATAAGGAGAAATTAGTCGTTCAAAAAAAAAAAAAAAAAAAAAAAAAACTTTAGAGGTGTAAATGAGCTAAGCTTGAGCTCATGAATAGTTTTTAAAGCTAAGTATAGTTTTCTATATACAACAAAATATACATTATTTAGTTGTTTCATATCATAGTTATATATACAATAAGAATAGATATCATATATTTGTTATATATTAAAACAACATTATTTAAATTAAATTTACATAAATCGAGCTCGCTTATGAAGCTTGGGGCCTTGGGCTTGGTTCGTTGTTAAGCTTGGGCCGACACAAGCTTTTAGCGATTTGATCTCAAGTAACTCACATGCGGTTTGTGGCTCGTTCACATTTCTATGTACAAGTGTAGGGTGATTTTATAATCTAGGATTTATTATTTAAAGTTTCCTCTGTTATGTATAATTTATGATCTAAAAAAGAAGAGATATAACTGATTTAAGTTTCCTATTACCCCAAGTCCAAAGCTAAAATTAGGTTGAAAAAAGTAGGGAAACTTAAATAAAATGGTAATGATTGTACTTTTCTTAAGACTATAAGGAGGGGGGGGGGAAGGAAATAATATTATATTGTGTTAAAGTTATAAAAAAAAAAAAAAAACCTGACCAATAAGAAGCTGCCACGTGTCCTCCCCCTCTCCCCCACGCCAGTGAAGCCCCTCCCGCCCCCCGCCCCACGCCAGCTTCCACGCCCTACCGGCGGCGGTGTCCCCCCCCCCCCCCCCCTTCCCGCCCCTCTCCCGCCCCCACTCCTGATAGTCTAAGAGTTTGTGTTCTTGTATGGTGGGTATTTAATTTGGGATGGATACATCATGCAAGTAGGTTTAAAACAAGTCTGAGTTGAGACTTGAGTTAGGCACGGTTTGAGCTTGATTCGAACCCCTTAACCTAAGCTTGACTATAGGGCCCCGTGTAGGCATGTAGCTTGATAGTATTGATAAGAAGCCATACTCAATTAAGCAGTGCAATTCGAGAGCTTGGTATGTTATTTTTATAGTTGTACTAAACCTGGTTTGAGCACTAACCGGTTCGGTTTATAAACTGGCCCGGTTCTTTTTAGCTTGGTCTCAAACCGGTTTGGGTAATTTGGGCCTAACCAAAATACTGAATTTGGTACTGATATTGTTTTATCTAGGTAAAACATATGCCAATATCATTTTGGTATAAAAAATCAGAAAACGATTATATATTTATTGACGAACATATTGACAAAACCAATTGTTATAGTTAACTTTTTATTGTTAAAAATATGAATCTAGTTAATAGGTTAAGAACCAAACAGAGAGTCGGACAAATACAAATCCATTAACGAAGATATGCATGTATGGGGCTGTGTGATTTTTAGAATATATATATATATATAAACCACGATCAATAACTTTCCATATCCTGAGCACTTTAATATCTTGTATACTATAAAATATTTACACGATTACTTTAAAAAAAAAAAACACTTTATAAAGGAAAACTGGTTATGATTATTTTTTTTTCTTCTTCTTGAATTAGGCTTATGATGTAATATTCACAAGTTCCTATATTATAAAGGTCACATTTTACTCTTGTGGAAAGTAACTATGAAAATTCAAACATGCTTTTATTATATGAACATGTACAAATTTAGTGTATATTTTGTTTTGATAATCAGTACATACTAAGTTACTAAACCATGGTAAACATGCTTTCATTATATATCCATTAACCTTTTTAGTTTTGACCCATTAAAACTCACTGTTTATATAACCTAACTAACTCTTAATTAAACTTAAAGGTGTTCATTTTTATCTGAAACCGACCCGAAGCTGAAGCCACCCGAACCCGAATTATAGAATACCTGAAAAACCCGAAACCGAAAAACCCGAACCCGACCAACCCGAACCTTAAATGGTTCGGTTATCGGGTCACTTTTTCCCAACTAAAAACCCGAACAACCCGCCCTGATAAACCCGAAAAGAAAACCTTACTAATAATGTATCTTCTTATTATTTTGTTTTGGTTTAGAACAATAAGTTTTAGGACCTTTAAACATTATCATATCATATTGTCAATAAATGTTTGAATTTTGATTATATATGTTAAGTAGCATTATGAATTTTACGGAAAAACAAACAATTAAAAAAATACCATAGTAATCACCTTAACCATGATGACAAAACATATATTTGTGATATTGGGCCTTCGAAATCTTATTACTTATAAGTTTTATATAAATAAAGTGGTTACATTGATGATTATAGGGTTAGTAGGCAATAAGATTGTTCCCAAATCTTAAACAACTTAAGGGAGACTTAGATCCCACTAAGGTAATAACAATCAATTAATTATCGCCCTTTTGTAAATAAGGAAAAAGTACTTAAAATACATATTAACTAGTAATTTATTTTCGCGTGGTGCGGTGGTTTGGTATTAATGAATATTAATGAAATTTATAACGAAACGTAGATAAAAATATACACGTTTCAATGGTATATTCGGATTCTTATATAAACATTATATTTGAAAAGAATTCACATAATTCAAAGACCATAATTTGATATTATATAAGTAGGTGTTTTAAGTGATAAAACAATGATATTGAAACGATATTTTAATACTATTGCTTTTTAAAGAATTTTTTTAATTGAAATTAAGAAATAAAATACAAAGTGATGAAACAAGAAAATCGGGTAAAAGAATTTTGGGCTCAAAGAATTGTGACACGTGACGCAATCAGGGGCGAATTCAAGTACACGGGTCCGGGTTCATCCGAACCCATTGAGTTTCAAATTTTTAACAAAGCGGCTATATAAAAATAATTAGTGAACCCATAAATAAAATATGTGTGAACCCATAAAGAAAAGTAAGGAAACAGCAGACTGGTTGAGGCTTTGACTTATAGGCATATGGTTCCACGTTCAACCCTCATTCTTGACGAGTTTTTTTATTTTTCTTTTTAATGTAAACTCAAATCGTCACTTAATTTGTTGTTCAAAATTTTTGAAATTAGTTAAGGGCTTAGTCTTACCGTCTTGAAATCCTCATTCTTAGATTTAAAGAAAAAAATTGTTGTTTTCATTTATCCCATCCTTATTGTAGATGGATGCTAAAATTTTGATTGTATATTGAACATTTGGATTCCATATTTAAAAGTTTTGGTGGTTGAAAATTTCATCAACAACCATACCTGCAAAATTTTTTCTTATTTATCTATTTTAATTTCAATTCAAAAGGTTTGAAGCTCATTATAAAAACAACTCAATTCAAGTGAGTAACCTTATCCAACCCGAACCACATATGCATACATAGAGGTTCCATTAACATGTTGGTTGGTTTGTAAGACGGAGTTTAATGACGATGTTTTTTTTTATTATTGTATCGTATTTTTGTTACGTGATAAACTTTACCCGTCCGGAACCATTAAACCGACACAAAAGCTTGATGTCTGGTTCTATGAAATTGGATCATCGAAAACAGTAAACCCGGTGAAAAAAAATTCTGGATCCGCCCCTGGACGCAATCTACTTATTTATTTGGTTTAGATGTGCTATAGCCAATGACTTTTCTCTTAGGTGTTCCTAGAAGCTTTACTTCTACCACTGGGCCACCAACCCCAATGACGAGGTGTGGTGTTCCTATTAGTCCCACATCACGCTTCCAAGTTCCATCCCGAGTGGCCTTGGCTCCTTTATCCGGTCTTCGCTCACGATGCCATTACCCCATAATGAGCGCCCCACTGCATTCTATTCCAGTATTCCTCCATCTTGCTCATGCCAAATCAACACCCCACCTCAACACCCTATGGGTATAACAGATGGTTTTACTAATAATTTAATATTAAAATAAACAAGACCCTCCTTAACCTCAGGCATTAATTAGTTTCATGTTAAATCCCACATCATTGTCAAAACTTAATTAACACACCATTTATTTTTCTTATAAAATATTTTGATAAACTAATAGATGCTCTTATTGCCAAAGGCATTATAGCCGAGCGGCATTTTGGTGGTAGGATAAGACTTAGGGACTATAAGGTCCTGGTTTCGAATCTCACAAAATGGGGTTTCCTCATAATTATGAGTTTCCTCCTGAATTGGTGACTTGGTGGTGGAATATGATCATGTGGTATCACTGGTGGTACGATGATACTACAGTGGTCCGTGAGTGATTCCAATTGACCGTTCAAAAAAAAAAAAAAATAGATGCTCTTATTATTTTAAAAATATTCCTTATTTTTCCTAGACAAATTGGTTCGGGACAATGTTTTCAAGACAAATTGGCTAGGCCAATGTTTTCAGAATCGAACCGGACGTTAAACCAGTTTTCTTACCAATACAATCGAACCGAATGGTGTCGTAAAATTAATAGGGTGAAGTTTGAAAAAAACATTACAAAAAACGGTTCAGCCCCTTAAACCCCGGTTCAACTAGGCAGTTTCCCAGTCCAACCCCCGGTTCGCTGCATATCCCGTCCAATACCCCCACCCAAACAGGTTTAGGCCGCGGCCGGACCGGGTTTCTAAACACTGGTTTGGGCAGGGCAACCCTATGACCTGAACCTTTCAGGTGGAGGTCAGGGGTTCGTGCCACTTGGTGCAATTTGCTTCGGGTAGGCCAAATGTTCTATCACAGTGAGCCTTTAGGCGATGAGTTTCCTTTTAAATGATGGGCGGACCGGGTCATCAATGTTCTCAGGGTTTGCAGGGCGTGGATGGCTTTTCGCCAATGAGTTTAACCTGGTAGATGGCCTTGTATAATACTCGTTGGTCAAATTTCTTTAGAAATACTAAAAATAAACTAAAACAGTTATTTAATACGCATTTATTGTCTTTAATGAGAAATAAAGCAACGGCCATAATTTGGTAAATAATTTCTAACTACAATAACTATTCCATAGTATGTTTTTTTATGAAAGATTAATTTCTTTTAAATCCTATAGTCTGTAGGACTTGAATCCAAGATCTTTCACAATCTAGATATTTTAAAGGCTTTGCCTTTGCTAATGGACCACCAATAAATAACCTTTTTGAAAAATATTCTTTATGTATCATATATATTTTTTAAGTTTTAACTCACAATTATTAGGGAGAGGTAACGTAAAAAGCTTACTAACGTAAATAACTTCTTAATGTAAAAAAGTGTAAGAAGAGCTAAGAGCTTGATACATGACACTAGCTAAGAAAGTTATTATTGTCCATTTCAAGTTACACCTTTATTTTCTAAACGTCCATAACTTTTTCATACTACATTATTTAAAAAAATCACCATAAAAACAAGCTTTTTATCCATTTTCAATTGCATACCCCATTGATATAGTTTAAAAAAATTGTTGGGTTGATCACTTGCGTCTTTTATCTGATAAAAGATGCAAGTTACACGTGATAAAAGACGCAATTTATACCTGATAAAAACGCAGGTTATACCTGATAAAAGTCGCAAGTTATACCTTATAAAAAGACGCAAGTTATACCTGATAAAAAGATGCAAGCTATACCTGATAAAAAGACACAACTTATACCTAATAAAAAGACGCATGTTATAACTGATAAAAATGCAAGTTGTACCTAATAAAAGACGCAAGTTATCAACCAATTAAAAAAATAATATATCAATAGGGTATACAAATGAATGAGGATAAAATGCTTGTTTTTATGGTGTATTTTTTTAATTAATGTCGTATGAAAAAGTTATACCTGCTGTTAGGATGCACTTCAAGTCTCACTTGCATCATAAACATTATGGTTTTGGTTTTTAAAAAATTTGTCTTATTATGTTGGTTTTTGGGAAACTCGTACTTGTTTTTACGAGATGGTTTGCATGAACATTATTTACTGCTTCCGCTGAACTTCTAAACTTTGAAACTTAAAAACTCTTTGGTTTATTTTACGTATGATTTCGAAAGCATATAGAGGTCGTTCATTCGACCGTTGACTAGATCCTGATTTATCACGCACCTCGCTGTAAAATTCGCAGTGAAAACTTGAGTGTGAGACATCATCCATTGATTCATTAAAACAAAGGCCCAAAATATTTCTTATGTTAAGATACTTTTTACATAATACTTGCTATTACTATAAGTTTGTTCAAACAAAATTTAATATTAGTAAGATGGATACAAGAATAGATTTTGAATCTAAACGATAAAGTTATATCCAAACAATCAATGATTACACAAAGAAAAATGACAAATACTAAAGATATGATTTTGTTATGATTGTCATTTTTATTAGTATTGTAAGTATTTTACACGCATTTAAGAATTTTAAAATTTGTGCAACTAATATACAAAAACGATTTCACATTACATATAAAACCTCATAGCATCTTTATGATTTGCTTGGATATTTAGCTTCGAATCTAAATCAATGGTTGTATTTTGCTAGATTATACGGGTAACTCTGGCCGCTACTACAACCCTTCTTTTACTTGTAGTTATAAAACAAAAACAAAAATGAATAATATTCTTGCATGTTTCATAAACCAGATTAAAATGTCGAAGTCTTTGGCCTAAATCTAACATTTAAACACATCTAAATAGTCTTAGGTTTCATACTTGTTTTCACTTAACGAAAAATGAATATACTTGCATGTTTCATCGAGTTACCTAGCAGCAGTCATATACACCTGCTAGGTATCACAATAAAAACCAAAACGATAATGTTTATGATACAAGTGAGATTCGAAGTGCATCCTAACATCAGTTACCTTAATGTAACATCTGTTACCACTTGTATTATCATGAACTTACATAACAAAAAAAATTAACTTTAGAAAGTATATACAAGTGTTATACATGTATACATACATTGTATATATAGATATGTAACATATGGATGTGTAAAAAACTAGACCAAGTATTAATATTTTAGCACAATGTTTCAAAAAAACAACAAAAAAAGAGATCATATATTTAAATAATTGCACATTAACCAAAATGTGACACAAGTTATAGGTAAAAACATATATTAATAAACTCAAAACACACTTATTTCCACGAGGTATCATAATAATATATGTTTTTCTTCTTTTCTTTTCTTGAAACCCCACCCTTTGTTGGCAATATACTAAATAACACACATTTATCACTGTCTTCTTCTGCACAACCTCTCTCTCTAAAGCTTCTTCTTCACTCTTCAAACACATTTTTAAGGTTTTGTTTTTAAAAAAATATATTAGTGCAAGAAGTAGTAGAAACATCAAGAACACAATAATGAGTGTTTCAAAGTTCATAAAATGTGTCACTGTTGGTGATGGAGCTGTTGGAAAAAACTTGTATGCTCATTTGTTATACCAGCAACAAGTTTCCTACTGTAAGTATACATATGCATATACATACTATATATACATATGATATGTATGTGTATAACTATTTTAAGTTGTGTGTGTGTGTGTGTGTGTGTTTTTTTTTTTTTTTTTTTTTTTTTTTTTTTTTTTTGTGAAGCCCATATTTTATATCAGAAATGCCCTTTTATTTTTCTAGAATTTTAGCTTACTTATTATGTGTTAGACCTTATTGTACAACTTTCAATGCAGAAAGTACAAGTAACTATATAGCATTTATGTTTGCTAGATTATAATTTGTGTTTTTTTTTAGTTTAGATATTATGTTTTTTTTTTAATTTTTTTTTAACAAGGATTGAATCTTTTTAGCTTTTTTTTTTTTTTTTTTTTTTTTTTGACAGGATTATATACCTACAGTTTTTGACAATTTCAGTGCTAATGTGGCTGTGGATGGAAACATTGTTAACTTGGGATTATGGGACACTGCTGGTAATTTCATAAAAATCCAATCTTTATTATCTTTCATGAGTTTATTTAACAATTCTTTTTCAGGGTAATTATTGTTTTTTTTTTTTTTTTTTTTTTTGAGTTATGGGACATGAATTAGTGTAGTAATTTAGGATCATATAAAAATAATTAATATTAAAAAAACTGACACATTTTAGGTATGGCACTATAGCTAGTGAAAAGTATCATGTCTCAAAAGGTTACATTATGTCATGTAAATTATACCATGTGAGAGGTAAATCAAGCTTATCGAACGACTAGGGGCGATTCTTTTAAGGGGTATTAGAAATTTTTTGGTATATAAGGTTTCGATCCCCCGAAAACTAGTGACTTCCGACCCCCCGAAATTTCGAGTCAAGATTCGCCACTGCGAACGACTTGTCCACGTGACAACAAATAGGTAGTCGTCACAAAGTTCTCTTCTCTACCGACTACAACACGGGTCCAACTCGTATTTTTCTAACAAAACTTAGATTTTATTAAAAAAAATGTGACAAATTATCGTAACTGGTATGTCAGCGGACCCTCTTGACCCCCTTTGGTTCCACACATGGTCCTTTTGGTGGTGGTCCAACCAAATTGATCCAACAATATGAATTGTATATGATAAATCAGGTTTCTCCTTAATGGTATTGGTTTCCTTTTTTGTGATATAAAGGTCAGGAAGATTATAGCAGATTAAGACCACTAAGCTACAGAGGTGCAGACATATTTGTGTTAGCTTTCTCTTTAATCAGTAGGGCAAGCTATGAAAATGTTTTTAAAAAGGTACACTTTATTTATTTAGTGCTCTCTTCTTTTTTTATAATTTTCAAAATATTTGTTGGTTACTTTAAGATTCAAAGTTAGCTTTTTTTTTTTTTTTTTTTTAATGTGAACAGAGTTGATTCTTGAAACTTGTACAGGTAAAAAAAAATATGATCAAGTTGAAATCTATTCTCTTTCCCTTAACTAATATTGGTTTGACTTTAAGAGTCAAACAGACTGGCTTTTAAACTCGAAATCGATACGCTTTGTTATTGTTGTGAGGAAATGTGAACTGCATATGTTTTTATGTTACAGTTTTCTTGGATCAAAGAGAAGAAAAGATCCATATTCATGTTGAAATTTGTTAAAATTTTTAACATATTTTAAGTTTATTTGACCATGTAAAGTCAAACATGTTCATTTGTGAGTTTAAAGATGGATATAAGAAAGTCAAACTTGAAAAAGAACAAAACTACATACTCAAGTTGAAACATTTTTTAATCCAATGTAAGGTTATACGCCGTGGCTCGCGGTGAGCACCGCCGCCGGTCACGCAAGGCTGTTGTGGCTGGGGGAGAGCACCGGCGCGACCACAACCTACAAATCCAACACAAATTCCTTTCTTCGCTCCGTGAGCCTGCGTGACCCTGCTCACGTTGGCTCGCTCGCGTCGGGTTAGCGTGGGGCTGTTGTGGCTGCTCGCGCTTGGTCGCTCGCGTGTCCACAACACACAGTCTAAGTTAGAATTTACAAAGTCAAAATTTGACTAACATCAAGTCAATTTTTGACTATATATACAGTGGATGCCTGAACTTCGACGATTTGCACCAAATGTTCCAGTAGTACTCGTCGGGACAAAACTAGGTACACATTACAGTTTATACAATCATTTTTATTTTTCATTTCATTCATCTTCACTAAATGAAAAGTCTTGAATATAAGCATCTAAAAGCCTGTATTTTTTTCGGCTTTTTTGCTTTTAGATCTTCGTGATGACAAGGGATATTTCGCCGATAATGTCGGTTCTAATGTTATCACAACTGCCCAGGTATAAAATCATCAGCCTCATAGTTGTAATTTGATTAAACTAGTTCAGTTACTCATTATTATTATTTTTAATGTTTATTAGGGTGAGGAACTGAGGAAACAAATTGGCGCAGCTGCATATATCGAATGCAGCTCAAAAACTCAACAGGTAAATAAATTAAATCAATAACAATTACTTGTATTATAATTTTTTACTATTTTACTACTAAATTTTTAATTAAACTTTTTTTTTTTTTTTTTTTTTTTTTTTTGATCAATGATTACTAGAATGTGAAAGCGGTTTTTGATACTGCCATTAAGGTTGTTCTTCAACCGCCAAGGCGAAAGGAAGTTATGAGACAAACAAGGCGTAAAAGGTCCGGTTGCTCAATCATGTAAGTATTATACTCTTTTAACTTTTTTTTTAAAAAAAAATCTTTTTATAAAATATAAATTTGTGGGTCCCAACTATATGATGAAGATGGAACTAACGGGGTGTTTGGATGTGTGTTTTGGTAAAGCAGAGGCATCATGTGTGGCGGTTGGGCTGCTTAATGGTTTCGACGTAGGAGCTTTTGAAGTTGGTTTGTCAATTTTCCAGTTGCCAGTTTTTAATTTTCAAGGATTTGTGTGTGAATGTTGTTAGCTGCAGTTGATAATAGTTAGATGGTTTGGTGTTTTTGCTGCTGGCTGGTTTGAGTTTTGTATGAATGTATGTAAAACCGTGGTGGTTTATGTTTCGGTTGGTGGTGTAGCCGCCACTGCTGCCGCTATGGACACCACAACTGACCATTGTTGACCAAAGAATTTGCCTAGTGGTCTCTCTTGTTCAAAGTTTAATGGGATGGTTTTTTTTTTTTTTTTTTTTTTTTTTTTTTTTTTTTTTATGTATTTGATCTTTAATCCCACTTGCTGCACTGGCGGTGGCGGTTGTTGCGACTTGGTTATTGTGGTAAGACTATGGTCACTTGAGTAATGGATGGCCTATCGTTAGTCGATCAGATCTAATTGGTTCAAGAACAATCCTATTTAAACATGCTAATATCTTTTTAAGGGGCGAATACATATAGCTTGTTCGTTATGTAAAAAAAAAACACACAGTCCTAACTCGGATACGCTTAAATCGTACAACTTTGGCACGAAGTGTGTACATTGTTTTTATCTAAAGTTTCTAAAGAATTGTCAGGGTGTGTAGGTTGTAAGGCTATATGGTATGGAATAGAGTTTTTAAGAGCTTCATCCGTTCAACAGTCAACAACAGAGTGGGCCCCCTTCTTCCCCCGTTTTTCTTCGTCATTGCGTTCACGATCCATCATCGGTGCCCCCTCAATGGCACCCGAGAGATGAAAGGGGGCCGCTATTTGTTGAAAAATAGTTGAGATGGAGTGAGTAGGCGTCACATCATACAATGCAGCCTAAAAGAAAAATAATCATACAGAGTAAATAACCATATTGTAGAAGAAGGTGGGAAAAACGACCATATGCATTACTACTTTGGTAGAAAAACTAAAAATATTAACAAATACAATATTTTTTTTATTTGGAAAAATTGAACAGTTATAATAAATAAACCTCAGTAAATGAGTATCCTTACCTATGACCTCTTGGTCTAGTGGTATGGTGTCCCTCCTTACAAATGTAAGGTTGTGAATTCAAATCCTTGCAAATGCAAGGTTAGGTGGAAATAAGATGGTATAAAATTTTCCTTAAAAAAATGAGTATCCTCCTTATGGTTGCTATCCAAATGAAAAAAAAAAAAAAAAAAAAAACTATAATTGGATATTTAAATTCACAATAGTGTAAGGACCAAAGTTGTAATTTACTATAACAAGAACAAACAAAAATACAGACGTAAATTAAGAAAATTAGAAGAAGCTAAAGCGATCGATTTGCATCAAAAGTCTCGTGTTAAGTGGCTCAAACATGGTGATGAAAACTCTTCTTATTTCCATGACATTATCAAGCTTAATATTGCTAGAAGTAGAATTAATGGAATAGATTGCAATGGCGAATGGGTCACTGATCCTACGCGTATTAAAGAGGAGTTGAGATTATCTTTCAAAAAGCTTTTCGCCGAACCGATGAGAAGACGACCTACTTTTTCCAATTTGGGTCTGCCTTCTCTCAACCAGGAGCAAGCTGCAGCCCTCATTTCTTCCTTCTCTGAAGCGGAAATACATAAGGTTATAAAGGAATTGGATGGTGGTAAAGCGCCTGGCCCGGACGGCTTTACCATAAAATTTTATAAGCGATTTTGGGACAGATTCAAAACAACAATATGCGCGGCCTTGGAAGACTTTCACACCAACGGCTCTTTCCCATTTGGCACTAACGCTTCATTTGTGGCTCTCATCCCCAAAGTTTCGGATCCGCAAAATGTTCATGACTTCAGGCCTATTGCGCTTGTGGGATCCATATATAAGATTGTGTCTAAGATTCTTGCCAACAGAATTAAGAAGGTGATCGAAAGTTTAATTTCTCCTACTCAATCCGCTTTTGTGGGGGGTCGTAATATTCTCGATGGGCCTGTTATTGTTAGTGAAACGGTTGCTTGGGCGAAGAAAGTTAAAAGAAAAGTGTTGATCTTCAAAGTGGATTTCCAAAAAGCCTATGATTCCATTAATTGGAAATTTTTATTTAAGTTAATGGAATACATGGGCTTTCCGAATCGTTGGATTAGTTGGATTGAGGGTTGTTTGAAGTCCGGGAAGGGTTCGGTGTTAGTGAACGGTTCCCGTCCGATGAATTTTCTTTTAAAAGAGGGTTGAGACAAGGCGATCCTCTTTCGCCTTTCCTTTTCATCCTTGCCATGGAGGTGCTCAACATGTTTATGATTAGAGCGACTGATACGGGGCTTTTCCAAGGTTTAAAATTTCCGAACAATGGGCCTATTTTATCGCACCTAAGCTATGCCGACGACGTTATTTTTATTGGTGAATGGTCCGAGCACAATATTTTGAGTATTAATCGTCTTCTTAGATGTCTGAATCTGGTCACCGGGCTTAAAGTTAACCATAACAAATGCAAGTTGTTTGGTATTGGAGTTGAAGCTGCTGAGATTAACAGAATGGCGCAAAGATTGAATTGTGGTGTAGGTGCTTTCCCTTTTGTCTATTTAGGTGTCCCTATTGGATGCAACATGAAAAGAATCACCTTCTGGGATCCGATAATTGCCAAAGTGAAGAATAAGTTGTCATCTTGGAAGGCGAATAAACTTTCCTTTGCCGGTCGCGTGACTCTCGCTAAGTCGGTCTTGGGCAGCCTCCCGGTGTACTTCCTCTCTTTATTTCGTGCTCCTGCCATGGTGATTAAAAAGATTGAAAGCCTTAGACGGGATTTCGTTTGGGGTAAAACGGCTACGAGAAACAAAATTCGTTGGGTGCGATGGGATAAAATTCTTCAACCTAAAGCGCATGGGGGCCTAGGAGTTGGAGGTATTAATCAACTTAATAAGGCGCTACTAGCGAAATGGTGGTGGAGGTACAAAGACGAATCGAATCACTTATGGGCTTCCGTCATTCAAGCGATCCATGGGAAAGCGAGTGAGAACAAGTTGATACCGGTTAAAAAGACGATTCCGGGTTTATGGAAAGACATTGGTGGGATGGATGAGGTTTTCGGTTCATCCGGATTAGTATTAATGACAAGTTGAAGGTTACTTTGGGGAATGGGAGGAAAATCCGGTTTTGGAAGGATGTTTGGGCTGGGAACGAGACGTTTATGATGCAATTTCCGGACGTTTTCAAGCTGGCTAAGAACAAAAATGGGATGGTGGCAGATTACTGGTCAGATTCGGGCTCTTTGAATAACTGGGTTTGGGATTGGACTCGGCAGCCTGCCTCCGATATTGAGAAGTTGCAGGCGGATTCTCTTATGGGCATCCTTGATCATATTGCGTTGTCTGAGACTTCGGACCGTTGGGTGTGGGAGAATAGCTGCGGGTATAACTTTTCGGTTAAGGGGATCCGGCTTCAGCTGCAACAAATTCATGAACAACCGGTTGGTGACACGGCTTCTATGTTCAGATGGAATTGCTGGGCTCCCATAAAGGTGAATTACTTCATGTGGAGGGCTTGTTTGAACAGAATTGCGACTAAGTCAGCGTTGCACGCACGGGGCTGTAATGTGGGCACTAACATCTGCGTTCGATGCGGGCTTCAAAGCGAGGATGCAGATCATTTGCTGGTCTCTTGTTTTTGGGCTCGTTGCGTGTGGTGGCATATTTGCGCCTGGGTTCGTGTATCCTTGCCGTCAGAGTCGCACACGGTGGCTGACTTCCTCAAGACTTTGTGGGATAAACCGGGAGTAAATAAATGGAAGAAGTTGGTTTATACTGTTGCCATGGCGACGTGTTGGAGATTATGGTTCGCTAGAAACTCCAAGGTGTTCGAGGATAAGACTATTCCGATTCCGAAGATATTAGAGATGATTAAGGAGGACGCCTTTCTTTGGGTTAGCCATCGTTCGAAGTGTCAATCCCCTGCGTGGGATAAGTGGATTAATTTTGATGTTGTAGACCTTTTATAGTTTGGTCCGGTTGGCTTGGTCTTCTTTTCTTTGGTGTCGAGGTCTGTTGTGTTTTGTGGCCAGCTCCTTGCTGAATTTCTTTATATATATAAAGAAGTTTTGCCGTTCAAAAAAAAAATATTTTCTCTGGCCAACAAAGATATGATCAATCACTTCCCATGAATAGGTTAGGTTAGTCAAAAGAGAGAGAAGGTAAATGAAGTCATAGTCAAGTAAATATCTAAGTCAGACATCCAGAATCTTTCATATTTTCTTTCCTTCTCCTTTCTCTTTTTCCATTTCTTTCTCATTTTCCTTAGCAAAACCCATTAATTTGCTAACAAACAATATCCCAACTATCCATCCTAAATACCCACCAATATATATTTATATAACACATTTACATTTTTTTAAATTTTAGAACAGAGACTGACTGACACATTCACATGATCACAATATTCAAGATTGTGATGGTAAACAGCAAAATCCAAACATGAGTTATTTATTGATTGTTGGGATGATATCATAATATGGACTCCTTATGTTTGGGCCCTCCCATTTTATTGTTATTTTGGCGACTTTGGTTATTTTTGAACGAAAGTTCTAAACATGGGCGGATCTTTGTACGGACAAGACGAGGTTTCGGCCCATCTAACTTTTTTGTTTTGTAGTGTAAATTTTACGGAGAATTTACCAAAAAATTTATATGTATTGAGCCCGGGCCTACCAGATTACGTCCGGACCTTTTATTCAAGATCCGCCATTGGTTCTAAAGGATTTTTTTGGCAACTTTCACGGTTGATGATTTTTTAAATGAAGCTGATTATTTGATTTTAATCATTGGACGTTTGAACCCTAATCATATACTTATTACAATGTTTTCACTAAAGAGATAAGGAGCCTTGATTGATGAGATATAAAGGGATGTACATTTGCGGGAGAGAAGAAAATGAAAGACTTTTTTTTTTCTACAATCAACGGATTTGAGAAGATACGAGACAATGTAAGAAATACTTTTGAGGATCTTGTGAAGAATTGATGGCGTCATTCTTGAGGGAGATTGCTAGGTCTAGATTAGAGAATGGTGTTATAAATAATGTGATCGTATTCATGGTCTACAAGCTAGTATATGTTAGGTAACTTTATGTGTAGATGACTTTGTTGATTGTGAGAGGTGGTAACTCTAGGATTTATATTAATATTGTTAGTGACTTTATCATATGTATTTTAGTGATGTGCTTTCCAAGCAAGCCGCGGCTTAGCTTGGAGAGAACATGACTCAAGATCTATAAATAGGGCATGAGACATCATTTGTAGTGGTTGGTCATTTGTGAGCCACCATCCCTAGCTAGTTCACCCGGGGTGCAGGGACGGATACAGCTTAGAGTTAGGGGTACGTAAGTTACCCCTCGATTATCCTGACGAAATAGAAAAAAATTGTTTTTAAGACATTTTTATAAAATGTTACCCCTTAAAATAATTTTTATAAAATGTTACCCATTGTTTTATTTTCTAGATCCGCCACTACCGGGGTGGATGATTATCATGTATTTGTTTATACAAATCGCCGAAGTTTTCTATGTTTCAATCATTTATCCATCTATCTTTCTAGTTTTGATTGTTTGTTCTTCGCACAAATCAACCCGTTTGAAACCGGTCTTAGTGAACTAACAAATCGTTTCCTCAAGGGATAAGTTGTAAAAATAGTCATTCAAACCGGTCTTGGGATCTATTATTTGACAATTTTCAAGTTCAACTTGAAACAAACACATGTATTTTTTTATGTTCAACAAGGGCATAGTGTTAGAAGTACAAAATGGTTGATGAACTTGAAACACTAGTTGTGCAACACATGAAATGTCAATGGCATTTTTTTGTACATGTCTAAACAAAGATGACTCAACTGTGGATAAGGATAAAATGGGACTATTATGCAAACTCGGGTTAAGATTATTATTCTATGAATAGATCTCATTGTTAATGACCTATTGAAAAAATATTTCGTCTTTGAGTTCTCATCAACATCGCTGTCATGGCGGCATAGGGGCATCTCAGGTTCTTTATGGCGGCACCGATATTTTTCTCATCTTTGATCCACACAATTTTCGTCACCATCCATATGTTCTTAGGGGGAAGGGGCGCTCAACTGATTTGCTTTTCACTTCACTGATTTCTACCAATGTTGCACTGCCACATCACTTCACTGATTTCCTTCACTGAAACACTTTTTTGTAGGCAGCACTCACTCCACTGAATCTTTACCCAGCTATCAATTATTTTCACACATGATAATAATAATAATAATAATAATAATAATAATAATAATAATAATTTAACATATTCATATTAAGTTAAAATAAAATAAAAATAATCTAATTAAAAAAAAAAGAGAGAGAAATAAGTACTATTATGCTTTTCACATATAAAAAAAGTAATATTTTAATATATACATTGAACGGATCTGAAATACAGAAAGAAATATTTTAATCTTTTCTCTCTCTCTATATACTCTACACGCGCACATATCTATACCTACACAACTTATATCTATCACTATCTTCATCTTCAAATCTTCAAGCTTTCAAGAGAGTTAAAAAAAAAACCCTTGCAACTAAAGAATATATATATATATATGGGTATGTGGCGATTTCAACCCATTGAATATGTATGGGTTGAGTTGGGTTATGGGTCAATAAAAGATCGTCAAAAGGGGAACAAGTTAAATGGGTTATAATTGCACAAGAGTATATTTTTAGTGCGGTAGTGCATACAAGTTTCTAAAGATTTGAATTATCATTGTAGTGATAAATGATAACTGATACATCTTTGATAAATGACGGACGCTTAATCATGCATCAGGTGGTGACGTTGATAGCCAAAAGACAAGGGGGTACATGCACCAATCGGGTTTGTCTCGATTGCTAAGTGTTATGTGCCTTATGTCTAAGGCTTGATACAAAACCACTATTGAGCCCGGGGTCTCACTGGAAGCAACCTCTCTATTCCCACAGGGTAGAGGTAAGGCTGTCTACATCTTACCCTCCTCAGACCCTACCTTAGCTTTTGCTATTAGTGGGACTAACTGAGTATGATGATGATGATGATATATATAGAGAGAGAGAAGAAGAGACTAAAACATTAAAAAAGAATAAAATTGTGTGAAAGTTTGTGCCACATCCGTGAACCAGCACGGTAACTAGAACCCGAATTTGGTTCACGGGACCACTACCAGCATGGGTGGCGGCGATGTTACCATGCTGGTAGTGAGGTACCCTTGACCAATTCTGGTAGCACCTTTGGAAATGACTAAGTGACTAATTGGCTATCTGAAAAATTAATAAGTCAATCAAAAAGTCAAGTTTTTGTGTTCTTTTGTCTTCTTCGAAGCGATTTAGAGGGTGTTTGGGATTGAGTTTGGAAATGTAAAAATGTTTATTGGCTTATGACTTTTTGAAAAGGAGTTTTAAAAAAAAAGTGTTCGGGTTAGCTTTTGGGATGAGAAATGTCAAAAAGTCAGTAGATTGTCTTTTTTTAAGTGTTTCGCTTAATTTATTGTGAATATTGGTTGTATGGGTGGTAAATTTGTAAATTTTTTTTTCATTAAGTCAAAAGCCAGGATTTCTAACTTTTCAAAAACAGTTTTTTCACCCCTTAAAAGCCAAAAGTCAAAACAGAAAGTACTTTTGGGTTACACAAACAGCTTATTGATTTATTGGCTTTTTGGAAAAGCCAATAAGTCAATAAGTTGTTTTGAAACTCAATCCTAAACACTCTCTCACACATTAGCAACACCCATAAACATTTTCTTAAGCAATAGCAACATCCCACAAACATCACCACAACTACAACAATCACTAACTTTTACCCCTCAAAACCCCCTACCCTATAACTTGTCCATATATAAGGACACGAACATCAAAAAAACATCCCATGAACGTGGTCACACAATGGTTTGTTCATCGTGTTCCATATCCTTGTTTGTGGGCTCATATATTATTGTGGGTGTTGGCCTATTGGCTACTACTTATCCGTCTCCTAAATCCATGTTTGGGTTGGTAGTTAGTTACATATTTACATATTCGGCTTATTTAGGTTTTACATACGAAGCTTAAGATTTGGATTCGAGCTCATTTAAGCTCGACTGGTTTCAAACGTTTTTAGACATGGGCCTTGATAATGCACGGACAACTTAAATCATTTACATCCTTATTCAAGCCCAACGTATTTTCTTGTATTCTTCCATCCTAAACACATTAATGTCCAAATTACTTTTACGACTTTACACTACTATTTAAATTACTTTACAACTTTACGCCACAACGGCAAATACATACTCTTTTTCTATCTATGTCCAATGACATTAATGTCACGAACGTAATGAATGTACCAAAGTAAAAAAACACGTAATTTCACGTGCAGGCGCCAAACGTTAATGCCATCATCGTACATTGTAACCACAATGCTTATATTGGTTACACCGAGTCAGACCATCAGACATATCAAAACAACAATTTTCATATGATTAACGCATCATAATAATATTTTTTATAAAACAAATAACACACACATAGATGTGCATTCATATTCATAACACCCAAAACTTACATCTCATCCTTTCATATCTTCAATCATCTTCTTCCTTTGAAAACCCTAAACAATCAATCAATGGATCCACCATCATCAACCACAACCAAAAGCTGGAGCATCCACACCCGACCCGAAATCATAACCAGATACCAAATCCAAACCCGGATCGGGTCAGGCACGTTCTCCGACGTCTACAAAGCCATCCGTCTCTCCGACAACCAACCCGTCGCCTTAAAAGAAGTCCACGATCACCAATCCGCCCTTAGAGAAATCGAATCCCTTCAGGCGTTACAGCACTCCCCAAACGTCGTCGTTTTGCATGAGTATTTCCTCACACCCGATGAGGACCCGGTTCTTGTTTTGGAATATTTGGAGACTGATTTGGCTTCGGTTATTAAATCTGGGAAAAGGGTCTGGAATGGGTTAAGGGTTGAAGAGATTAAGAGATGGGTTGTTCAGATATTGTTGGCTGTTGATGCTTGTCATCGGAGTTGTATTATTCATCGCGATTTGAAACCGGCGAATTTCTTGGTTTCGGCTGATGGGGTGCTTAAGTTGGCCGATTTCGGTCAGGTAATTGTTAAAGATTGATAAAAGATTGATACTTGATTGATAAAGATTGATAAAGTTTGTTGCTTGAATAGGTTTTAGATATTATAAGTGAGATACCAATTGGTTTCTAGTCTAGCGGTATTAAGGTGTGTTAAGAGATTGATAAAGATTGATAAAGTTTGTTGCTTGAATAGGAATTAGATATTATAAGTGAGAGACCAAGCGGTTTCTAGTCTAGCGGTATTAAGGTGTGTTAAGAGATTGATAAAGGTTGGTATTAATCGCGTATAATATCCTAATTCCGATTAATCGCTAGTTGGTACCTCACCAGCTGACTAGCGCCTAGTGATTCTTACAATATTGATTCTTACAAGATTGATAATAGATTGATAATAGATTAATAAAGATTGATAAAGTTTGTTGCTTGAATAGGAATTAGATATTATAAGTGAGAATTGAGATACCAATCGGTTTCTAGTTTAGCGGTGTTAAGGTGTGTTAAGAGATTGATAAAGATTGGTATCAATCGCGCATAATATCCTAATCCTGATTAATCGCTAGTTGGTACCTCACCAGCCGACTAGCACCTAGTGATTCTTACAATATTGATTCTTACAAGATTGATAATAGATTAATAAAGATTGATAAAGTTTGTTGCTTGAATAGGAATTAGATATTATAAGTGAGATACAAATCGGTTTCTAGTTTAGCGGTGTTAAGGTGTGTTAAGAGATTGATGAAGATTGGTATCAATCGCGCATAATATCCTAATCCGATTAATCGCTAGTTGGTACCTCACAGGCAGACTAGCACCTAGCGATGCTCACAATATTGATTATGATAACTGAGATACTAATTAATTTGTATTCTAGCGGTATTAAGGTGTGTTAAGAGAATGATAAAGATTGGTATCAATCGCGCATAATATCCTAATCCTGATTAATCGCTAGTTGGTGCCTCGCTGGCCAACTAGCGCCTAGCGATTCTTACAATATTGATTATGATAAGTGAGATACTAATTAGTTTGTAGTCTAGAGGTATTAAGGTGTGTTAAGAGAATGATAAAGATTGGTATCAATCGCGTATAATATCCTTGTCCCGATTAATCACTAGTTGGTACCTGACAGACAGACAGACTAGCGCCTAGCGATTTTTACAATATTGATTATGATAAGTGAGATACTAATTAATTTGTAGTCTAGAGGTATTAAGGCGTGTTAAAAGATTGCTAAAAATTGATCAAGTTTCTTGCTTGAATAGGAAATAATTATGATAAGTGAAATACTAATGGGTTTGTAGTCTAGCGGTATTAAGGTGTGTTGGAGATTGGTGAAGATTGATAAAGTTTCATGCTTGTGCCTTGAATAGGAAATAGTTATGATAAGTGAGATACCAATGGGTTTGTAGTGTAGCGGTATTAGAGCATTTATATCCGAGTTCTTAATCATATTTATATAATTTAACTATAAAACACATTTACCTTATCGATATAAAAGATTTTCAAAAAACATCCCACATCCAATAAAGAGTGACTTGTAAATATATGGATTGATTGTAGCTTTCCGTAAAATTTTACGGATGGGAATAAAGATAAAGAATCTGATGTAGAAGTAAAGTGAACATTTTTTATATATTACATATAATTTTAGGATAAGGATGAGTATAAAGACTCAAATGTGAATGCTCTTAACGTGTGTTCGCTAAGGTGTTTGTTCCCATACGGTTAGGGATCAAGTTATAGGGTGGATATAGGTGCAGATTTAGCCATGAGATTGATAAAGTTTCTTGCTTGAACAGTAGAAGATTATGATAAGTGAGATACTAATGGGTTTGTAGTCTAGCGATATTAAGGTGTTTGTTCCCATGCGGTTAGGGGTCAAGTTCTGGGGTGGTGGACGAGTTTGTGCTTAAGCTAGTGATTTCGGTCATGTGTGTTTTTTTTGTTGGTGCTGGTTGTTTTTATTTGTATTCAATGTTGTAAAACAAGGTCTCGGAGGCCGAGTACTCCCCGAGTAATCGCTACAAGGTAGGTTGCCGAGGCCGAGTAGTCTAGGCCTAGGCCGAGTACTCCCCGTGTACTCTCCGACTAGGCTGAAAACTCCCGAGTACTCCCGACTCCGACTAGGGAGCGCCTAGCGACTTTTGCAACATTGTTTGTATTAGATTGTGTTTGTCATTGATAGTGTGTTTAACTAGCGGATTTTGGTTATGTAATCCACTGATCGTCTTGCACGTCACATCATTCAAGACCCCACTTATAAAATTACATTGATGTTGGTTTGTACCTCTCTATATCACTTCCCTGCAAAATGAATACAAGAACTTTAGAGATTTCGAACATATGTATCTTAGATAGGGCGTTCTAGGACAATGTTTACGTCTTTTTACTGAGTGTTTTAGACTCTTTCAAAGCTCGAGTCAAGGATTGCCCAAAAACTTATGGACATTGATCATTGCGATCCAAATTTAGGCAGACGCTAAGCTTCATTCATTTAGATTCGATTAGAAGTTGTGTTTTCAAAGTTTAAAAACAATACAAACGCCAAAATGTAGTTTCTAAAGATCTTATGTTTCATTCGTACAGGCAAGGATACGGATAGCACCTGGATTTGTTTCGATTCATGATAGCACACCTCAGAACGAAGAATCATCTGTATACCAACAACAGAAACCTGTTTCCGAGCCAGAAACAGTTAATCAAGAAAACCGTTCAAATCCAATGGTCCCTATTCCTCTAGGGACCATAGAGGAATACGGACAATCGGATGAGTTCAAATCCAAAGACCCATTTGATACTGAAACCGATAAAGACACATATTACCCTGATGCAGATACATCTTGTCTTGCTACATGCACCACTAGTGATGTAGAAGACGATTTCTTAAAAAGCAATTATTCTTATGAAACCAACGATGGGGGCGCTGAATCTGGGCTCTTAACGTCATGCGTTGGAACCGTTGGTTTAGAGCACCCGAGCTTCTTTTCGGGTCTGAAAATTACGGGCCTGAAGTTGATTTATGGTCACTTGGATGTATTATTTCCGAGCTTTTCACTCTAGAACCAATTTTTCCCGGAACCTCAGATATCGATCAGTTAAGTAGAATCTTCAATGTTTTGGGTAACTTAAACGAGGAAGTCTGGCCCGGTTGCGCGCAGTTGCCAGACTACAAAATAATCTCTTTTGAAAAAGTGGAAAATCGAGCGGATTAGCTCGTGTCTTCCTAACCGAAGCCAAGATGAGATTTCGCTTGTGAAGAAACTGCTCTGTTTTGACCCGGCGGGTCGGGCTACAGCAATGGAGCTGCTTCATGATAAGTATTTAAATGAGGAACCGTTACCGGTTCCTGTGTCTGAACTCAGGGTTCCATCTCCGAGCCATGGTGTGGACCATGGTTCGTCTGGGTCCGATGATTGGGGTGATCGTCGGGACATGGGTTTGGATTCTGATTTTGATGAGTTTGATTTCACCAAAGGAAGCGGTGGTGATTTTTCGATTCGGTTTTCTTGATCATGTCACATGTGATCTTGGTGTTTCAAGTAATTGTTTTTTGATACATTATTATTATTATTATTATTATTATTATTATTATTATTATTATTATTATTATTATTATTATTATTATTATTATTATTATTATTATTATTATTATTATTCTTTGTATATTTAAGTGAAAAGATGTGTTGAGGGGTTGAAATAAAGAACTATCTCCAAGGTTGATGTTTTTTCTCGTTTGGAATAATCTGAATCTCTTATTTAGTATTTGGAGTGCAATTAGAACCGTTGTGAAGGTTTGAGGCGACTTGGCGTGCTTTTTGACGAGTGCAGGCGGTGGTTCTGTTTTTTCTGCAGGCGGCCATGGCCATGTCGAGGCGTGACTAGAGACGAACAGAAAACGACTTGGGAACCAAACATGGTTTTGATGACTTGGTGTGCTTTGAACCATGTTTAGAAGAATCCGGTTTGAACCCTAATGATGTATAGTGTTTTGAAATCGAGTTGTAATCCTAGGCTCTGAAACCTGGTTCATAATCGAACCAGGTTTTGAACCTCAACCGAACCTGATTCGTAACAGGTTTGGATACGAATCAACGCATAGAGTTGAAATCAAGTTGTAACCCAAAACTGGTTTTTTCATGGTCAGAATCAGGTTCAATCTGACCCCATTTGGTTAAAAACTGGTTTTGATAACTGTTAACCCAACCTGACCTCGTTTCAACCCGAAACGGTTTAAGTTTGAACTCAATTTGTACACCTCTAGGCACGACTATTATCTGCAGAGGTCAAAGTTTGTAAAGGACATGATGTGCTTTCAATGAGTGCTAATCAATGTGGTCAGGGATGAGTTTGGTACCGGTACCGAAAATCACTAAAAATGGGTAACAGTACCGGTATTGAAAATACTCTGTAGGGAACGGTACGGTACGACATTTGAACGTAAAATCAGTAAAGTACCGGTGCGGTACCGGAAGTACTGGTATTGAAAATGCCAAAAAGTCGTTACCGAAAATAATTGGGTATTGAGAAATTCAGTACTGGTTCCGGTTTGATATTTGTACCCGGGTACCATTTGATCATCCCTATAATTGTGTAGGTTGTATCGGAGAACGCCAATTGAGGCAGGACTACGGTTGGAGAGGAGAGGTCCCAACACTGTAGAAGGCTTTGTGTATAACATGATTTATATTTAAAAAAACAAAAAAACAAAACCTTTCTTACAAAGAAGAGCACCTTGTCACCTTTTAAAACAATTTATTTTACTTCAAAGTTAGGTGAACATAGCAAGAAAAGCTAAACATAGATAATGTTCTTTGCCCAACACTTTTAACACAATCTATGTTCAAAGTTAGGAGTACTCCATAGCAAGAAAAGCTAACATAGATAATGTTTTCTCTTTAGAAGACGATCAATTGAATTCTAGATATTATCTTATTGTATTATTGGTATTTCGTCAATATTAAGTATGGAGAGATAACCACATCAATATTTATACGTATTGCGTTAACTATAATACAAGCTGCGCATTTATAGTTGCATCTGATGTCTTTTATTAAATCTGGTTAATGTGGTTCTCTACTTAACGACAATGAATTCAGACTGACTGCTAAACTCCCAATCCGAGCCCCCCGCATTACTTGGGCAAATACCTGCACAAAGCAGGACTCGAACTGGCAACCTGCACCAATCCGCACAGGAGGAAAGCTGTGACACCTGGCAAATTCGGGTTAACAACATGGTCTAGATGAAAGTCTACCTTAGCGAGTCACGCGTATACGGTACTTAACTGGGTTAGTTAGGTCGGGTTATGGTTCGGGAACTATTGGTTAGTCTAGAAGATCATTGGATGTTGGTCTAGAGGTTCGTTAGATGTCAGTCCTTAACCAAGTGTACAAACGGTGACGATCGGTAGGATCGTCAGGGCATACGGAACATACGAGTCTCGAGTCCGGGAATTGGTGAACGAGTATGAATATGTGTATTTACTTGTGTTATGTGTTTACAATCATTATATGACTTGTCGGTACATTAATATGTGTTAACATATGTTAAAACGGGGTTCATGTGGTGTGACTGGGAATCATGTGGTGTGACTGGGGTTCATATGGTGTGACTGGGAATCATGTGGTGTGACTGGGATTCATATGGTGCGACTGGGGCTAATCGCATGAACTGTTCATGCGATTAGGCCCAATCGCGTTACTGTTCACGCGATTAGGATTCCTAATCGCGTATAAACCTGCACAATCGCATGGAACGGGCTGGACGACTAGAAAACGCCTATAAATACAACACTTAACCTCCTAAACTCAATTAGACAAACCCTAGTCGTCCCATAACCGCCCCAAACACTGAAACAACCTCTGGAAGGCGATTTTGATCAAAAACACAAGGTTTCAAGGTCTAACCATCAATCTTTTACAATTCCAAGGTTTGATTCTTATCCATAACACTTTGTAAATGTTTTTAATCAATCCCTAATGGTCCAGACCTGTTCATAAACGAAAAGGCTTTCTGAAAATCGTCAATAAAGGTTGTTAATCGGATTATAACTAATTAACATGCGTTATGGGTACGTGTGATTAGAAAGATAGGATTTTTATGAATCTTGATGATGTTTTGATGTGTTATCATGCTAGGTCAGAATTGATATTGATAGTATGATGATAGAAACCTGATTAATTGATTATTAGGGTTATTGCTATGTATGTGGGTATGATATTGCATGCTACGTGTATGTGTTTGGATTGCTTTGGTTGCATGCAGGACTGATAATACGAGGTTGAACGAAGGGTTTTGGGTTAAACATGTTTAGGATAGTGTTTGGGATGATATTGGGTAGTTACACACGTTCTGGATCTGATCTGGGGTGTTAAACGCGCGAAAAACCGGAACAGCATGGTTACAGGCGATTAGCAAGGCTAATCGCCTATAATTCATGAGATTGGGGAGCTAATCGCCAATAATGTCACGTGATTAGCCCCAATCGCATATAATGTCACGTGATTAGCCCCAATCGCATATAATGTCACGTGATTAGCCCCAATCGCATATAATGTCACGTGATTAGCCCCAATTGCATGTAACTTCATGTGATTAGCCCTAAATGCTAGTAGTTACATGTGGTATAGCCCTAAATGCTAGTAATTCATGCGATTAGGATTCCTAATTGCTAGTTGACCAACCTAAATGCTAGTTGACTTTTCCTAATCGCGTGTACTGCTGCTGTAAGTGTAAATTAGCATTCCGAGACCCGATTTGACATGTAGTAACATGCTAGGAACCTCGTAACATGTCTAATAACTTGGTAACATATATTTGGATGTTTTTCGGAGATACGTGAACTATATGCTATAACTTGTTGTGTGTTAACGTATGTTAAGTATACTTGCGTTATCGCATGTTTTGGAGCGTAAACATAACACGGGGAGTCTCGGGTCACCAATGGGATGTCGAGTCTTGTACTTTGGGTCAGTTAAACAGTCACGGTATTTTTAAACGAACTTGGTTATGGTCTGGACATCTAGGGACTAATTAACCTGCGGGTTATTAGTCTAAGTACTTGTAACTGTCGTATGTTAGGTCGCCACTGTACGGGACTAACATAGCAGCTGAGTTTACTCGGGATTAGGAGTAAAGCAACTTAAGGTGAGTTTACGGCCCCTCTTTTAAACTGGTTTCATATTTCGGGGGAGAAAACATGTGTTAAAACGATTATTTGGTAACTACTGTCATACTATGGGTTTCTATTGTGTACTACACGATCTTTGGAAGTCCCGGGGGGAACCATGAATGTGCGGGTTTGCACAACGGGGAAATGTGAATAGCGCTATTGGGAGTGACCAACCCCGCTCGTCGACTTGGAGGGTCGGCGGGTGCATATTGTCTCAAACAGGAACAACAGGAACAACAGGAACATACATCGGGCATACTTTTGGTATTCGCGTTAGTAATGGTTTTCCAATCGTGGTAGTAACAAAACGTACGCCTAGCTAGCGTATACTGGTTTTCGATTATTATAGTATGGACAGGTGGACTTGGTACTTGGATACAAAACCTGTAAACTCACCAGCATTTTTGTGCTGACGTAAACTTTTACATGTTTTCTCAGGTCGCTAAGGTAGCACAATGGAACTAGGGCGCACGCGTCTGCACGGCGTCTAGTTAGAGTCGCATGGTTTTCATATGTTGAACAATTGGTTTACTTTTGAGATACTGTTTGAATAAGCTTCCGCTGTAAACGGGAATTTTAAACATTGTTTTGAAATTACATTATGTTCATGTTAGACTTGTTTATTGTGATCGTTGGTTTGGATCCTGGTTTGTCATGCGCCTCGCGGTAAAAACTCCGCAAGTGGATTTTGAGGGTGTGACAAAAGCCTTATGGCAAAACCCCCTGACCACAAGCCTGATGGCGACTATGCCCTAGTACTTGATTAACTTTGATGGCGTCAACTTCTTTTTTGTTTTCCGGTAAACTTGATTTATCAAGCTATAGGTCAAAGTTGCTTTTTATGTTCATCATGGGCTTCGTCCTTCATTTAACCATCATGTTTAGGGTTCTCGTTTAGATTCATGTTGGCCGGGTGATCCTGGACTCGCAAACATGATTCCATTCGCAAGAGTTAAAGAAGGTAGCGAAGCAGTAATGGTTTGTATGTCAAATGTTAGTGTGTGTGATTTAGCAGTTGTATGCAAACATGGACACATGGTCTCTCGATTAGGGGGTTTATAGGTCGGAGAAGGGATCACAATTCATAGATTAGGATTAGTGATTTAAGTATACACAAAGTTTAAACATATAAGTGTAATAATATTCCAACATTCCAACCGCTACTTGACAGACCAAATTCATATCTTGCTGAAAATAGCTCAATTATGAATATAGTTATAACTTTAAAAATTTAACCAGAGTAAATAGCCCAAAATCCTAAAACCCGGTTTGGTTTTTTTTGGACTGGTTTCATGTATAAACCATAAGCCTTACCAATCAACCAGATTTAAAAAAAGAATACCAATCACAAAAATAAAACCAATGACCGGCTTGAATGGTTTTACACCGGAAATGGGATGGTAGAATCGGGAGGCAACAATACGAAGCAGCCATTGGGATATATGTTGGGGAAGCATGGTAGTCACCCATACTCGATGATTAACAAAATGCGTATAAAAAATGATTACTTAATACACGTCAAATTCATAGTGATAGAAGCAATCATCCCCTTTTATAGTCATTTAGTGCATTCCATGAACTTTCAGGTTCACAAAACCTGACCCAAAACCGCACTAAAAATTAACCGTCTTCTACCACCTCTGAAAAGCCCGTACAACTTTCTAGAATATCACACGCGCTCACACACGTCCATCAAACTCTGTTATTTTACACAAACAGTCTTTCTAATAACTTCCAAGGCTCTGATACAATAGTTGGCGCACTTACATATATGGCTCTGTTGAACCAAGTGATCCAGCTTTGCCATAAATTTACGTTAGACGTAAACGGTCAAACTTCGACCTAATCTTGTGGCAAAAGAGCAATCTCGATTTCTTGAAGCGTTTTTCCTTTTGTCTCCATCACGTTTCTTTTTACAAAGGCGACCCGACCAAACAAAACGTACCCAACATCGCGTACAGCAGTTGTGGGCCATTAGCTCCAGCAAACGCAGGAATAGTAACCCCACCATGAAATTGAACACCTAATAATCCAACATATTTCAAATGCATTTTAGTGAGCAAAATCTTGGAAACAAAAATGACTAGGGTCGTGTATGGGCTTGAAACTGGGCTGGATGAGCAAAACAACAGATAAATGACTTGTCATGGGTTGATTTGGTTATGCTTTTATGTGGAATGCTCACAAGTAACGAAAGAACAAAATAAACATAGCACGAAGGGAAACGAGATCAAAGTTGCCTAAATTATTTTAAGGTATGATGGTTATATTATATACTTGCCCCAAAAGAATCATAATTTCAAACATACTCATTTTTCAATTAGACAGTTATACCCTTCCTTAAAACACGGATAGGAGAGTCTGAAGTGCAAGAAGAAACAAAAGGGTATGATGGTCATATTATAAATTTCATTTAATGAAACGAGTAAATATGAAATTTCAAGTATTTTGAATGGTAAATTTAATAGTATTTTTTTGATTGGGTAAACATGATATTATACGGGTCTTCAGGGGTATATATGAAATTGCCCCTAAAGTAAAATAAGTTGTGCTTAATGGCACAATGATAAATACATTATTAGGGTGAGTTATAATGATATAAGATTGTTATAAGTAACTAGTTTGGTTTTATTTACTATTTAGCATTTTAAAATGGTATATATGATATTAAGTTTATGCCCCACTTACGGTGTACGCATATAATGTATATATGTGTGGCCCTCGGGGGGCAAAACTAAAGTTGCACTAGTTTTAACGTTATTTTACTAATTTCGTGAAAATAACGTTAAAAACGACGGACGGTTAATCATGCATCATGTGGTGGCGTTAATAGCCAAAAGACAAAGGGGTACATGCACCGATCGGGTTTGTCCCGATTGCTAAGTGTTTTGTGCCTTATGTCCAAGGCTTGATACCAAACCACATCGAGCCGGGGGTCTCACCGGAAGCAGCCTCTCTATTCTTAGGGGTAGAGGTAAGGTTGTCTATATCTTACCCTCCTCAGACCCTACCTTAGCTTTGCTATAGGTGGGATTAATTGAGTATGATGATGATGATATATGATATTAAGTTCAGAAAGCTAAAAACGAAATCGTTTACTTCTATAGTTCTATAAAGGGATATATGAAATTGGTTGCCTTTATTAAGAAAATTGTCATTGATATAATATAATTTCTGCACAAAATTTGACTAAATACTTCTGGAAAGAAACATTAGTACTAGAGGTGTTCCGGTTCAACCCAACCGGTCCTGTAAAAACCTGACCCGTCCATTTAGCTACTGCCACTACAAAAACCATAAAAGATGAGTTGTGTAAAGTGTGTTACCCAATGCACAGACATACAGAAGGCCATGGCTTTTGCTCTTATTCGGTTTGGAAATATTTCTGAGAGGAGGAGACCAGGAACAGGACCAGCTCCAATAGAGAATGAAAACACAAACCTGCACATACAAGTGCAATAAATTTTTCATTTTCTTTAATTTAAAAAATGAAGCATTTAAAACAGATGCGGTAATTTCAATACATGTATGTGATAACACATCAATTTGGGTTATACTTGGCTTCTAAATTCAGAGGATTATGTGCAATATATAACTATAAAGAAAACGGGTCAAACAAATCAAAGTCGCCCAAATTGAACCCGTGTCTTTACTCTTTAGTCTTTACAACCTCCAAAGTTGCTTTATTGAAAACTTAACACTACTTCTTGTACTAATTGTACTAATTTTAGCATATAAACTACTTGTTAAATTTGCAAAATGGAAAAATTAAGTGTTACCTACATGACCCTATTTTACTAGGCCCTGAAAAACTACTTGTTCCACCCGTTACCTAACCTGCTTCATCTGCCTATTTCACCGTCTAATCTTTGGGATTTCCATCGTTTGGATCATAGATGAGTAGACAGTATAGAATCTTACATTAGCATGCCACCAACAGAGAGGTAAAGAGCTCCGGATGTTGATGAAAACAGACCTGCTGCTAATACTTGAAAGACCGTAGATACAGCCTAAAATAATAAGATATGCACAAACGAAAGTACGTGAGTTTCGAAAATTTCATAAAGTTTTATATAATTACATGCCTCACAATTCACGAATACATTGTCAGGTTTAATGTGTACACAGTTAAAGAAAAACATGGCAGGTACTGAAACCAAATTATGATAGAAGTGGGGACTAATTATCAGCTTTTAGTAATTGCAGTGTTCGGATGTGCATACAGAAACTACTTATCTTATTATTTACTATTTAATGTTTCTTATGTTCTTAATACTTAACTTAAAACCACAATTTTTACTATTTAATGTTTCTTATGTTCTTAATACTTAACTTAAAACCACAATAGTTGATTTTTTAGGTAAAAAAAATTCATTTGGAATTTGCCATATACCCTTTATGACATTTCATAATTACAATTTCAAAAAACGAAAGCACATCCAAATACTATCTTCTACAACCATTTTATTCTGTTTCGATTATTTAACATAATTATTAAAATGCACATCCAAACGCCCTCTTATATAGCACATACCACATAGCAATCTACATTTTGCATTTTGTCCGGGATGCTTTGGCAGACATTCTTAGAAGAGCGGGGATCTCCGCAAGAAAAGAGGCGTCAGTTAATTTTCTCACAGACCCCGCGGAGGGGAGGTCCACCTTGCGCCCAGCAGACGTCTTAGTTTTTGGTTGGGAAGGTGGGAAACATGCGTGTGTTGATCTTACCGGGGTGTCCCCCCTTGTTGGGCTTCGAGATAGTGGGTTTGTGGCCGGGCAAGCGATCATGAGAGCTGAATCCAAGAAAGTGGAAAAGCATGCTAAAGCATGTGAGGATAATCAGCATGTTTTCGTTCCCTTGGCCTTCGACACGTTCGGTTCCTTGGCACCGGAGGCGGTGCGGTTTTTGGCTCGGGTTCAACGAGTAGTGCACAACAACTTTTCCACCCCCCAAGGACGGGGTTTTGTTTTTAGCAGATTGGGATTTTCTATTCAAAAAGGGGTGGCGGCGCAGCTTGTTGCCCGCCTACCTACCATCCTTATGTAATTTACGTTTTTTTGTCAATGGAAACTTAATTAATATTAAAATGATTATAAAATAAGGTGTAAGAAAATTACCATGCCAAAGAAGCTCCATAGAAGGAGAACCTTCCTCCCTAGTATATCCATAAGAAGAAGTGCAACGATAGATCCTAAATAAGTATTATTCCAAGGTCATTATGCTGATTACTAAACCAAGTATGATAACAACGAAAGGTGAGAAATTTGACCCATTAGTTTATGCATATATCGTTTTGGGTTATGTTTTACCTCAAACGGATCAAATAAAAGAATAAATATTATATAAACAAAGGAAATGGGTCAAATGGGTTGAACACTTGAAAGGGTTAACTGGTTCAAAAGTCACAGTATTTTTTATGTACACAATATCTTAAATAGCATAAATCAAAATTCCAGATTATCAATGTAATCACTTAGTTTTTTTTGTAATGGCAAACTGACAGCATCATTTTTTAGTAACATAAGTCTTTAAAATTGGTTGTGGGTCAATTGGGCCCATCCTATTTCGACTTGCACGTAAAATTTACTTTTTTCAACCCGCACCCGACCCGTCCGCTCCACCCCTAACAGACACAATTATTTAATAAAGAAGCCCCCAAAACAGGATAAAGGGGGGGTTGCCATTCAACCCAATCCACCCAATTTGGCCTGCACTAAGAAATCACCTAGTTTAACCAATTGACCCGTTTCCCAACCCCACCTCTATTGACAACAAAGTATGTTAGAGAGAGAGAGAGAGAGAGAGAGAGAGAGAGAGAGAGAGAGAGAGAGAGAGAGAGAGAGAGATGATTTACCAACTAGGTTCACAATCCCAACAAAGGCGTTTGCAAGGTTTGAAGGAACTCCCGCACTTCTAAATACAGTTGACGAGAAATAAAATATGGCATTTATTCCTGATAGCTGTTGTAAAGCAAACAGGGTTGATCCAATAAAAACAACTGCAAAAGGAGGAAGTGAATAACAATGCGTTTGGCAGTGTATGTACCAAACATGTACACCATTTTGGTGTAAAAAAGAGCCTAGTCTTGGAATGTGATTTAGATCAAATTACTACTCTAGTGTATGCACCAAATTGCAACATTTAGAAATTCACCGCTTTTGTCAATTCTGCCATCTCACCCGATTGAAGCAGATAATTTAAATTGTTTACACTAGATAAATCAGATTTACATACTAACTAGAAAAGATTATTGTTCTTTATGAAATTAAAAAACAATTTTTTAATCTTATATTTTACTCAAATATGAAATATATCAACTACTTATTCAACTTATTATTAACAATTATAATTGAATAATAAAAGGACTTAAAACCCATACCCAATATGGTACATATTTAAAAGGTCTCAATGAAATTATTTTAATGATGCATCCTCTATAAATGAATTTATATTTTTATGTTCAATATTTATAAATAAATGAAAGCATGCAAATTGGTGAGATGAATAGTGTTGAAGCATGACACAACTCGCGTGATGAATAGCGCCACAAGGATTTTGTGTAAACTAGGGTTATAGATAGTGTTACACAAAAAGTTTACACCATTTTGGTGTACCTAGCATTAATCTAATTCTAAATTTCAAAGTTCAAAGTTACCTCTAAAATGACGCCCGTAAATCAGCTCTGAAATACTAACGGTGTCATTTTCATCCACTCTGTCTGAATTTAAAAGCTCTGCCATTGCTGATCTGACATTTGCAGGTCCTAAAAGTTTCTGGAACTCCACCTCCGCTTCTGTGTTTCTTCCTCTCTATGTAGCATAGGAGGAAAATCACATTAAAAGCATGAGCACATAATAATGTAAAGCAAAAGTAATATGTGATATGCTGGTAAAACAGAACATACAAGATTCTTTAGATGAAAGATACAGTGATACACATTGATGTGTTTTTACTCTGACATGCATATATGGACACATATATAGATATTAGATAGTGAACCAAACTAAAAGGTAGTTTAGGTTCAAACTAGTGAAAAATATCAGTCAATTATTTCCTTGAACTGTAACCTAAATGGATAATACTTAACTGGTATATCCATTTTTCAGTTCAGCTACCAGTTTTTTTTTTTTTTTAGACTCATTTTAATTATAAAGTACATGATTAAAAAAAATCAATAACAGAAAAATAAATAACAAAAAATGATAATTATTTTATTATGTTCTAATGTCATCAAGTCCAAAGAACATATAACCATAAAACAGATCACTGATTTATTTTCATATACTATAAATTCATATCAACTTTTAAACAGTAAATACATTTTAGTATAATGTATAGAACAAAGGATCATAAAAAACAAGACAAGCTCAGATAAACTAAGAAAGTTGCATAAAAGAACTAATAAAAAATGAATTTTGGAACAATAAAATTTACTTTCAACAGCAATGGCTAAATTTTAATAAAAAATAATTGAATTTTGGTTCAACCGTCCAACACTACAATCATGAATTTACACCAATTTTTTAAGGGAGAAATAATAAAAGGTTCACCAAAAAATTGGTACGGATCTTGTGTTTCTGGTTTCGTTATTTTTATGCACGAATAAGCACACACACAATCATGTACATACGACATATCATCATCATCATCATCATACTCAGTTAATCCCACCTATAGAAAAGCTAAGGTAGGGTCTGAGGAGGGTAAGATGTAGACAGCCTTACCTCTACCCCTAAGAATAGAGAGGCTGCTTCCAGTGAGACCCCCGGCTCGATGTGGTTTGGTATCAAGCCTTGGACATAATGCACAGAACACTTAGCAATCGGGACACCCGATCGGTGCATGTACCCCTTTGTCTTTTGGCTATCCACGCCACCGAATTATGCATGATTAACCGTCCGTCATTTTTAACGCCACCACATGTACATACGACATACACAGCGAAAAAAGATACCCATGCCATGTTTGGAACAAAAAAGATGATAACATACCTTGTAAAGCCAATGCGGACTTTCTGCACAGAAAATCATAGCAAGAGCAAGCACCGTGGATGGAATAGTAGATAACCAAAAGCATATACGCCACCTGGGCACAGATTCAAGTGATGAATTTAGAATACCAATTTTCTAAAATACAGAAAGCATGATAATACTTCTAATTTTTTCTAACCAGCCTGAGATACTCTTGACGGGGATCCCTATCAAAAGAGCCCCCAACAGCCCTAAACATGTTGAAATCTGAATAAAGCTACCATAAGTACCGCGCACTGAAGGAGGTGAAACCTGCAAGAAATCACAATAAGAAAGTTGCAGGTGGAATACTTAAAACCCATCCACTTATGAAGTGGGCTATTTGGGTCATGCTAACAGGCCGAACAAGTTAAACAAAAGACCTAAGCTTAACAGAAAAGGTTCAAATGGATCGAGTCACCCAGAATGTATATTTAATGCATATAGCATTCGAGTTTACTTATTCAAAAATTGGATTATTGTTGAAACAATAGATACTCTCATCATATCTGACACACTCATCGTTAACAAAAAAAAGGACAAAAAGTGTTCCACGTCAAACTCGACCCATATGCAAACAAGTAGTCTGCCTAACCTCTGTGATATAGAGAGCTGCGACAGGTGGACCAATACCCAGCCCGATTCCAACAATGAACCTCCCAAGTAGCATCCCTGACAAACTACTGGCTGTTGCACTGAAACAAGTATTTTTTTAGCATCTCTATAGTACTAACAATATGTGCATTTACTGATGAAAATACATCATGGAGTAAGTTTTTATACATATTTTACTTTTGTCCCTTGGTAGTCATTAAAAGACATATCATTTAAACCATGTATGAAGTCGAAACATTTTTGTTGTTGCAAATATTATTACCTGCAAGCAGCACCAATGACCATAGGCAAGGCACATAACTGAAAGGTCCTGCGGCGCCCAAATTCATCAGCAATCCAACCACTGAAGAGGGACCCAACAAAAGCTCCACCAAGACACGTACTAACTATCAGACCTTCATTTACGTTGCACAAAAGCTTATAAAACATAGTTCAAAAGCAAATAACAAGATAGAAGATCAAAATTTAGGAAAACGTAAAAAATACCTTCAGCCAAGCTATTCCCATTGAAGCCAAGATCATGGGATATACTTTCAAGTGGTTCATTTACTACCCTACACGCATAGGAACACAGTTTACACAAATAGACCTTAAAGGTGGGTTAAAGTGTTAAATCATTAATAGATTGAATTTCACATTTTCCCATCCTAAACTCTATAATATCATATCTACAGTCTACACCATTATATAAGAGGGTTCTATGCTGTTACCAATATAGAAGCATACTCATATATTTTTTAATGGGGTAAGGGAATAAAAAAATAGAGATGTCTAGATTGAGAACGAACCCAAGATGATAACCAAATAAAAAAGAGACTATAGATGCCACAAGCACATGAGGCAGAGAATGTTTTAAAGGTGGATCTGAATACTCTTGGACCATATCATCCTGCAAAAGTTCTGCACAAAACAAGCAAAATATCAACATCATGTCCACAAAACTATTGCAATTGTAATGATCAGTTAGAAAGCAAATCGGCACAACAAGCTATTATTGTAGTGACATAGAGTCAATAGCTTCTTTACATTCAAAATCTTTTTGTCAAATCAGCAAATGCACAAACATTTTGTGCTCCTATTACACAACTCGCTTAAAAGTCCAACCATCAGAAGAAACTATTATTTTTTCATTTCCATAGGCTTTTAAAATTATAATGCTTCTCCAATCGGACCCCCTTATACAATAAAAATAAATGAACATTAAACCTGAAAGTCTGAAACATCATATAACCATATTATGATAAATAATTAAGCATACAAGTAGGAATAACTATTAAGAATAGAGATGTGATGGCATGTTAATGATGGTGGAATAGTTGCTTTAAATCTGAAACCAATTAAATTCTATATATTTGCCTTTGAGATATATCAAAAATTAGTTCAAAATGACGATGCAAAAAATGTATTTTGTAGCATTTACATCCACAAAACTTTTTGCGTCACTTAACTTCATATTTATAATGACATGACCATTCAACAGCAGAAAACACACCCATACATAAGCTAAAGAAAAATGATAAATAATCAAATATTTACCAGAATCATCTTCTAGATCAACTGAATTTGTACCGTCCCTAGACGGCATTCTCTTGTACATAGAGGAAGCAACGTGTGGGAGTGCCGGCATGGCACAAAATATCCAAGCTGATGACGAATTGCACAACTTGTATCACCCTTTAAGACCACAACTACTGAACCCACAGAAACAAAATGTCATTTATCAATCTACCCATCATAATTAAGCTTCATAACACTAATCGTATGAGCACGTTAACCTATAGAAAAGTCCAGTAACTTCTACACTACCCAAGAGGTTTCAAGAACCATGGAGAACTTTAGAAGCCTCCCATAATTCTAGTCCTTTAGTGTGTAGAGTATTAAATGCCAACTATCTAGATATTCTAGTAAGCTAGTTCATGTTTGAAGATAATGACTGCTCTAAATCATAAGTTCCTTCAGTTCAAAGTTTAACCTAGCTGATATAAACAATCATCTGCTTCGCTATTCAAAATCGAAGTCGCCAAGGTACAAATTCTAACACAACATATCCATGACATTCAATAGCATCAACAAGCAGGAGTTAAAATGTTAGATCGACCACATTTGAACATCAAATTTACAATCATACAACACATTTCAATTTCAACAATTTAACAAAACATCGACTGCGTTCGTGAAATATCAAAGCAAGTAACAACAAATTTACAACACCAGATAACTTGTAAGAAAACGACCGTATAAGTTCAACTTTGATTATTTGAAGCAAGTTACGAATCAGATATCATTGCATCAAGTGTGTCATAAACTCCAGATAACTTGTAAAAAACGATTGAATAAGTTCAAATTTTGAGGCAAGTTACAAAATCAAAGCGCCCATAACATAACATAATCAACATTATCGGTGACAACACCAAACTTGCAATCATATACTACACATTCCGATTTCAACATTTAAAAAAAATTGATCAAATTTGAAGCAAGTAACAACTAACAACAGTAAGATATGAATCAAGCATCGCATCAATTGTGTGTCGTAAAATCCAGATAACTTGTAAAACTGATAGAATACATTCAAATTCGCTACTTACCTAACAATTACTCAGATTGTTCGTTAGAAGATTAGATCTACACACTAAGACATCAAACCTACAATCATGCGTTCACACTACAAGTCCCACTCCCAATTTCAACAATTCTACAAAAATCAACCGAATACATGCAAATTCAAAGAAAGTAACAGCAATCAGATATCAATCACTACGTCTTGCATCACAATAATCGTGTGTCTTAAAGTCGAGATAACTAGTAAAAACCGATGGAATAAGTTCAAAACCTAAGCTACATACCTAACAATTCTTCTGATTATTCCAACAATGTAATGAAAATTCAAACGCGACAAGCCAAAACGCAGGTTTCAACAAAAATTGACGGAACATGTAGAGATTTAAAGAAATTAACAACAATCAGATATCAATCACCAATAATGCATAGTAAAATCCAGATAACTCGTAAAACAGATCTAATAAGATGAAATCCAAAGCAAGTAACAACAATCAGATATCAATTTGCATCAATCGTGTGTGTCGTAAAATCCAGAGGAAAAAAACTTGTAAAAAATCGATCTAATAAGTTCAAATTCAAATCAAGTAACAGCAACCAGATATCAATTTGTATCAACTGTGTCGTAAAATCCAGATAAGTTTTAAAACTCGATCTAATAAGCTCAAATTCAAAACAAGTAACAGCAACCAGATATCAATTTGTATCAACTGTGTCGTAAAATCCAGATAAGTTTTAAAACTCGATCTAATAAGCTCAAATTCAAAACAAGTAACAACAATAAGATATCAATTTTGTATCAACTGTGTCGTAAAATGCAAATAAAGTTATAAAACTCGATCTAATAAGTTCAAATCCAAAGCAGGTAACGGCAATCAGATATCAATTTGCATCAGTTGTGTCAGATCACCGATCGAATAAGTTCAAATTTGTAGCTAGTAACAACAATTAGATATCAATTTGCATCAACTGTATCGTAAAATGCAGATAAAGTTTTAAAACTCGATCTAATAAGTTCAAATCCAAAGCAGGTAGCGGCAATCAGATATCAATTTGCATCAGTTGTGTCAGATAACCGATCGAATAAGTTCAAATTTGAAGCTAGTAACAACAATAAGATATCAATTTACATCAATTGTGTGATATAACCGATGGAATAAGTTCAAATTTGAAGCTAGTAACAACAATCAGATATCAATTTGCATGTCGTAAGATCCAGAAAACGTAAAAACGATAGAATAAGCTAAAAAATGAAGAGAATGACAGAATTACCTAACAATTCTTCTGATGATTATATTAATAATAATAATAATCGAATCGAATGAAGAGTAGAATGTGAAGAGAGGTAAATAAATGATAGGTAAAGTTGAGAGTGTAATCAGAAGAAAGAAGAGGTTCCAGAAGGTTCATTCATTCATTCATTCACCAGACAGAGAGGCGGTTAATTGCTTTATATCTACGCTTTGAGGAAGAAGTCGGTGTCTGCTTTACTACGCCGGACACTTGTCCCGCTATGCTATGCTACGCTTTTTTTTTTTTTTTTAACAGCCAACGAATCAATTCTGAGCACTCTCGGGCACCCTTTTGGTGAATCAGGTACTCGAGAGTACCCGGGCCACCAATTGCCACCAATTCCCGGGAAAACCCGACCACTCACCCGCCCGAAGGCACGATGGTGAAATAGTCGGTAAAACCGGTCGGGATCAGGACTCGAACCCACACCAATGGCCTGGGTCATCCCTCATTTCCCCTCCACCAATGTCCTCCAAATGTAGCTAGTGGGAATTGAACCCAAGCCTCCCATAGGAAACTTTAGGCCCTCAACCAATTAGGCTACAACTGTTGAACAAAGCTATGCTACGCTTTGCTTTGCTTTTTACACCATTTTTGTTCAAGTAACAACAACCGTCCCTAATTATTGCAATCATGCATAAAATACCCTTAATGTATCATATCAATTCATACGTAGACCAACTAAGAACGTGTATAAAACTAGACACGTAAATGTATTATATTTTACCTAATAACTTAATGAATAGTAAACTTGACGTTTAAAAAGTTGAGGGGTTTAAAATATCATATATTATACATAGAGAGGGCTTATTAAAAAGTTTATTTAACTAATGTAAGTTTATCTTATCACATTGAATGGTTGTATGGTAGTGTTTGGTAAGTGGGAATGTGAGGTTGAATGGAATGAAGTATTGTAATATAATGGAAAAAAAAGTGTTTTATTGGTTAAGGTAATATTTGTCATTAGAAAAATAATTTAGTGTATTTTGGGGAGAAGACCAGGGTTTAGTTTATGACATGAGATAGATTAGTAATAGTTTAGTGTAGTTTGAAAGTAGAATTGATGTAATATTTAATGATCACCACTGTGGTTGGATAGGAATATGGATAATGTGGTTACCGAAGCATCCCCTCATTTTGACTTAAACGAACCGCAAACCAAGCATCGGTCAAGTTTACTCAACTTCTTACCACCGTTGGACATGTATGTAAACTTGTGTCCCCCCATATTGTATTCCTCGACCTCCGCACTTGTGATAAAGTCGTTGAAAAATTCTACGTTGGAACCCACGAACTCCGAATTCATCCTTTCCGACTGACACCTTACATCATTGAAATCCCCTAAGAAAACCCATAGACCAGAATAAGAGCTTTTGAACCTCAGTAAATCCATCCATAGCCCATGCCTCAACCCGGGATCGTTTGGAGCATACACGTTAACCACATTCAATGATTTCCCAGACGCAATTAATACACCCGAAGTAGCAAGAAAATATCTATTCTTAGTGACAGACGATACCTGGAAAACGGAAGGATCCCAAACCAATAGAAAAGTGGTTAGCACCACCCGGTGCATGGTTCCTGTTATCGGAAGTTTCAGGCTTCCTATTGAAAGCAGTTGATTGGGAATTTTTGTATCATCATTGGCAACTTCTTGATAAACATGAATCATCAAACACAACAGTTGAAGAAGAAGAAGATATAGAATCTAATTCTGTTGATTGGGCTGGAGATCATGTTATCAATTTGAAAAGCCACATTCTTTAAACCCATAATATCATATAAATCTTTTCCATATTACCCTTGTTATACATTGCTACTTGTACATTGCCTTCACTCTTCGCAGAACTCACCTCACTCTTCACAAAACTCACCTCACATCCATATCATCCATCGTCATTAATGGACAACTTCACAAAGTTAAATCATTAATAAAATTTGTCATAATCACCAATAAAATCTCTCATAACTCACCTCTTCACCTCTTTTCCGTTTCCATTTCATCTATTAGTGGATTGAGAATGAAATCGTATGTTATATATCCTCAACCACGACAAGTTAATTCAATAAGTTCCCTTACTTTTATTAAACCACAAACAAGGACAAGCTATCACCAAGGCGGAAATAGCAAGCCGAAAACCACAAAAAAAACGTCAAACTTACATCACATCAAACGCACACCACCTATCCCAATCCACAACCCATTGTTTAAATCTATGTTTATACTACAAAAAAACAAAGGTCTTGATACCTGCTACCATCTCCACAACGTTCGGATCTTTATTCGAGAAAACTTTTTCATTCCTAGCTCTCCACATCCTCCAACACGCAATTATGTTGATCCCATGAATAACCATCCTCCTATTCCCTGACGCTCCACTATATAGGAACGACACCTTTAATTGTTTATTTTTATCATGTTAATAATGTTACTTTAAGATACGTATATATGTTCATGTAATATGTGTCATGTATACTAAAACAACTAAAGTAATAGATCAAGAACAACAACCTCACAATTAGAATGTTGAACGACCGCCAACCTTTTGGCCAATTATGTGGTCATGGAAGTAGTAAGCTCACAACCAATAGGTGAAACGACTGTGACATCTCTTGACATAATTCAAATATCAATAATATGCTCAAACGGTGACAAGTTAGCTACACGTTTATACCATAAAGATGCATGGTCAAGAGTATAATTAAACCAAAGGACCTTTGGCATGGTGGTATCAATATCCTGGATAAGGCTTTGCCTTTTTATTTGGTGAGGGTTTAAATTCCAATGGTGAGAAAAACATTTAGCCGTCCGGAAAAAAAAGTTAACCACTTGTTTAAGGGAAGATGCTTAGCATGTTAACTATTAAGCAACGAACCCTCTCCTCTTTAGTCAATGCGAACATCACTTAATATTAATGATTTCTTAGTACTTACGCGTTGTTGATATGGTCAAAATCAATTTTTTTACTCGTTCCAGTTGACTTGCTTTTATGATAAAAAATGAAAATTTGCTACACAACATAAATACATAATCGTGTCATTGACCATTCGACCACTACCAAATCACCCATACATTTCGACTCACCTTTTACAATACAAAATACGCATATGTTTGTACCCTTTAATCAATTTTATAAACTCAGTGCACGCCTCAAGACTATAAAAGCAGCATAAGTTCAGTATCATATCAAGAGAGTTTAGCACAAACACAATGTTACTTGTAACCTTCATGTATTGGTGAGCTATTCTGAGTTTAACATAAGGGATAAGGAACATGAAGCAAAAAACCAGAAAAAACGAAGTTCTACGAAGAAAATCGGCAAACACTATCCGTGCCTCCGAGACACTCCCCGTGCCTTAAGTAGAAATGACAAAATCTTATCTTTTCCATTTTTGAACATCTCAGAGGGCTCCACAAAGTTGGCCACATGCCGTGCCTCAGTACCGCGGCCCATTCTAGTTAGATTCGACAGATTTGGTGGCCACGTCATCGAGGCACGAGCCGTGTCCGGTTCCTCAGTTTAGCCTATAAATTGAAGCTCTCTCATTCCATTTTTTCTTGCTCAATTATTTTTTTCCTCCTAAATTACACTCTATTTCTATTCCTTTCTAGTTGGGTTTTGCGATTTATAAGATTGTAATAACTTAATCTAAATCATTACCAATCTTGTGATGATTAATACAACCTTATCAAATTTGTTTTCAATTTTGTGTTTGTTGACTCAAACATTCATGATTTCTATGTTTATGTAGAAATAAACATGTTAATTGTTTGAAAGAGGGTTAGAGGTTATGGTTTCGGGACTTTGGGTTTGGTAATTATTGCCTTAACGCGGTGGCAGAATCTAAACGCTAAAGACTTGGTTTATTAAGGATTAAAAATCAATACCTGAATACTAACATCTGGCATTTGAATAGTATCCCTGTTGATTTGTTAAAAAGTTGGGTGAGATAAATCCCTTATGACTAATCTATATATATATATATATATATATATATATATATATATATATATAGGTATAGGATCCGGTAAGAAAATTGATTTGTGTAGGAAGTGTAGGAAATAATTATAACCATTGGATCAAAATTTGAGATCAAGGATAATTAAGTAAATTTAACACAAAATTAAGTTATGGAAAGCCTAAAATTATGGGATTTAAATTGATTGTTTTTTTAGTAATCCATCTTTCATCAATTTTTCACTAATCCATCTTTTCATTGATTTTATAATACATCTTTTATCGGTTTTTATAATCCATCATTTTTTTACTAATTAAGTAAAGATTAATAATCCATCTTTCATCAAATTTTAGTGTTTCGATTGTACCACAGTTTTGCCGTGTCCATTTGGTTATCACAGTGTTAAATGGTAGAAGTTATGAAGGACGATTCGGTAGGCAGTGTTTTATATTGTTACAACAGTGTTGTATATGTTAAAAGCGTTTTTATAAAGTATATACATTCTTTGTAAAACACTCCCATTGTATGATCAGATTTGTAGTTTAGTGTATTTTATATAATGGTGGTAACGTTTGTTGATTGCGTTTTGGAGTATTTTTTTATATTGTAGTGGTTTAAATAGTTAAACATGTATTTTTGTTTATTAGTGTTATAATCCAGTTGAGAATCATGTATGTCACCTTGTTTTACAATAACATGTTTTTAATGTTTTGAAGTCATGTTTTAATAGTGTTTTAACAAATGGTTTGATTGGTTAGAAAAAAAATGTGATGTACTTTTTATTAATGTTTTTTAATAATGTTTTTAAAAGATTATTATATAACAACGATTGTTAATTAAAATGGTAGTTGTTTATTGTAGTTAAGTAGTGTCTTATAATATAAATGGTATTGACAACAGTGTTTTATATCGTTACAGTAGTGTTTTATATTGTAAATTTATTCGGTAGTCACGGTAGGCACTATGGGTGAGGTTTGTTAATTGTGTTGAGATTATATGAAATCTGATTGAATATGTGTGGAGAGAGAAGATTGTGTTAGTTATTGAAAGAGTGAGTAAAATTAGGAGATAATAAAAACTTTCTTAATTTAAAACACACAAAATGACCATCACAACCCTTAATAAAACACACAATAGACATTTTTGCCCTTATCAATAAAGATAATTACTTATAATTAAAACACATTTATCTTTTTAATCTCATCCATCCATTTTAATATCCAAGGGCTCATAACACTTCCTATCTTTCCTACACAAATCAATTTTCCTACCGGAACCTTACCCTATATATATATATATATATATATATATATATATATATATATTGCAAAGGGATTAATCCTACATGTCATAATCTTATGCAATCTCCCCTTTGAAAGATGCCACATAGGATGTGATGTGGCAAGTGTAAACCAATTATAAAAAAGGAATAAATATGATTTAACCTAATCTATTATAATTTTTAACCTAATCTATTAAATATCTAATCTACTTAATCTAAATATTAAACCTTTATTATTTTCTCTCTCATGTTTCCTCCCATAACTTTTAAACGTTAATATCTTTTATATACAAGATTTTTTAAAGAAAAAAATTACACCAAATTAACGAGCGTTTTATTATCTTTCCAACGAGTACCATAGTGCCATATAAAAAACGGAGAAAAAAATGACTATTTTTTGTAACCCGACAGGTATTGTGTCGGGTTTGGGATTAGTTTAAAAAAATTGTGGGTTTGGGTCGTTGTGGGTTTGGGTCGAGTCTGGGATTAGGTGATACCTGACCCGATTACCTGAAACAACATACCCAAATACCCGAACTATATACCCGATCATATATCATGAATTTTTTAACGCATCACATAACCCTTAGACTAACGCGTTCGATATTTCAATAATTAACTTTTTTTTCTTATTTCATGTTAGTTCTTTTAGAATGATCGATTACAAACTTCCGAATTCATTTGTAATGGCACTAGATTTATACCCTGACGCAGAGATTCGTTTTTTTATATTTGAATATCATAACTTATGGTAGAGATTTGTTTATAATAATAATAATAATAATAATAATAATAATAATAATAATAATAATAATAATAATATGTCATATTAGATATTTCAACCCGGGACGCTCCCGGGATAAAAACTAGTTAGTATATAATACTTAATCCCAATGTTTAAATAGTATCTTTGTTGATTCTGTTAACAAGTTGAGATGTGACCCCGACCTTAAGGATTGGTCCCCCTTGCTACTTCCTTCCAATATGGTTGAGATGTGAGTGACGATACTCTCAAAAGGGGTCCCACTACTTTATACATTATATAAGACAACTTTTTACTAGATCTTTAAAGGACACTTTGGAAAATTGGGATAACCTTTCAAAGGCCTATGGTGTTTATCAAGAATAAACTCTTGGGAATCCATAACTTATTAACAATAACATCAAGAAGTAAGTACACACCCAAGTGGCCATTTCTTAAATATGATTTTGAAACCCATCACCTTTTGCTTATTTATTTATTTTTAGTTATAAGAACCAACAAAACCACTCTCTTTTTGGTTTAACTAGACGAAAATGACATCTGATACTATTAGCTCTTGTATGGAAGACCTCGGTATCTTACGTCAACAATAGGTGCCCCTGCTCCAAAGTTTGTTTTGAGTGATCGTATCTTTTCGTGTTTTCTAAATTTAAGACTTGATCATGTGCAAAATCCGACTAAAAAAACCATTATTTATATAAACTCCAAACTACGTCATTACGTTTTCATGTAGATTTTTTCAGAAATGAGTCAAGTCAAATATAATGTGTTTTCTTTCTTATTTTTATGTACGTTTCCCTTTTTTTTTGTGTACATGCCGATATAATACATTTTCGTTCTTATTTTGTAGTATGTTTTCATTTGGTTTAAATTTCATATAATTCTGACTGTAGTACCACTTTATGTTTTTAGTTTTCTCTATCGGTTGCAAACTATAATCTATTTAAGTATCCTCTTCCTATACCGAGTTTTAGTGTAGCCGAAGCACAGACATACATATTATCAAACCAAAAACGATCCGTTTTTTTTAAAACGGCCCAAGTCATATATCTTACTTAAAAAACAAAAGAAAAATTATTCTCCAAGGCATGTCATTAAATATTAATCAAACGGCCCAAGTCATCCGTATGCCCTATTATAATTTACAACAGCCGTTAGATCCAACTTTCAAATTTCATCCATCCGATCATATTTTACCAATACTCAATCCACCGTCAAATAATAATATTATAATATTATATACAGATTTAATTTCCAAATTCCCTCGTAAAATACCGGGTTTTGTGATCGAGTTTTTTTCTAGGTTTCAGATTTTATAATCGATTGGGTCAACTTTCAAAAATCTTGAAAACTTTTTTTTTTTTTTGATAAATTTCGGTTCTTTTTATTAAATTGTTTCTGGGTTTTGGTTTTTGATTAAAGGGGTGGTTGAATTTTGCATAAAGTTAGTGAATTTAGTGTGTTTTTGTTGATTTTATTAATAATCTTGAAAAGGGTTTTTAATAAAGATTTGAATTTTTTGTTGATTTTATTAAAAATCTTGAAAACTTTTTTTTTTTTTTTTTTTGATAATTTTCGGTTCTTTTTATTAAATTGTTTCTGGGTTTTGGTTTTTGATTAAAGGGGTGGTTGAATCTTGCATAAAGTTAGTGAATTTAGTGTGTTTTTGTTGATTTTATTAATAATCTTGAAAAGGGTTTTTAATAAAGATTTGAATTTTTTGTTGATTTTATTAAAAATCTTTATGGAGGATAACAGATGGGATTTGAATTTCCCTCCAAAAAAGAGACTGGTAAGGCAGCTGGATTTTAATAGGGTTGGTAGTGGTTGTGTACCGCCTCCGGCCAGTGTCGCCTTGTCGGAACGCCCTCATCGACCGGTTATCCTGCCACGGCCTCTAAAGCCTGTGTGAGTATTATGCATTGTGTTTGGTTATAAATTCAATGAATTGGTGGTTTGGTTTGTTTCACACACATAGGGGGGGGGGGGGGGGGGGGGTTAGTATTATGCATTGTGGTTGGTTATAAGTTCAATGAATTGGTGGTTTGGTTTGTTTCACACACACATATATGGGGTGGTTGGGTTGGTGGGGGGGGGGGGGGGGGGGGGTATAGTAGAGAACTGTGAGAACTGCATAAACACTTGTATGTATTGCTTTGATTGTGATATGTCAGGAGTTTATGTAACTCATAGCGGGCAATGCACATGTGTTTATGCAGTTCTCTCGTTATTCTCTACGCGTGAATATCAAGGGCTTTTGTGTAAATGAAATAAAAGCATTCATCAAACCTTCAAACTTTAGACTTGTATAGAGTTGCATATGTTAGTTAGATATTAAGTTTCAAGCATATGTATATATGATATTGTATCATGATTAAAGCAATATATACAAGTTTTAAACATCTTTTCATAATGTAATACTGAATAATCAAATGGAACAAATAATCACATTTGATGGAAGCATCTAACCTATAAATATGCATCTTGAACTTATTTTTTATGTATCACGATTGTAGAAAATTCGTTTGTTAATGGAAAGAAAACGATATTTGCCCTCTTAGGAAACCAGAATCTCCGAAGGCCCAGCCAAGACAAAATGTTGATGCAGAAGATGGCACTCCAAAGAAGCAAAAACGGTGCAATTGCAAACACTCACGATGTTTGAAATTGTAAGTATCATCATTCTTTTCCGTTTTTAACTTTTTTTTAAGTTATGTTTTCTTATAAATCTTATAATAAGCATAGCCATATGTATGTAACACTCATGTAATATATATAAATTAAACTAAGCTCTTGATTCTCAAAATTTCAGATATTGTGAATGTTTTGCATTGGGAGTATATTGTGACGGTTGTAACTGTGTCAACTGTCATAACAACGTTGAAAATGAGCCCGCTAGGAGAGAAGCTGTTAAAGTTACTTTGGAACGAAATCCAGATGCATTTAGGCCAAAAATTGCCAATAGTCCTCATGGAAGAAACCATGATAATAGGGTGAGTTATTTTCATCTTTGAAAGTATAAAGTTTCACCAAATATGCCCGCCGACCATCAATTATCTCGTTCATAAGGAAAACTTTGACCCTTGGATGATTAAGAAATTGTAAATCGACCCGATGAGGAAAAGTTTCTAAGCTTAAAATCATTAAAAGAAACGCTTCTTAACAATAAGTTTTGAGAAATCTTTTATTTGGCTTATTTTTGTTTAGAGGTGAAAAGATGGGAGGGTTGGGTAACAGGTCAAAATGGGTCGGGTGGACCCGCTAATACCATGTCTTTTATTTAGTTTTGTTTGGGGCATTTTCATATCTATCCTTCTGGATTTCATAATATATTTATACTTATTCAAAAAATCAAAGATATCTTATTATACCAGTCTGTTTTGCCGAATAAACAAAGAGAACACTATGAACTAATATGATTCCGTTATATAACGTTGTTTTCTTGCTCTTTTTATTCAATGAAATACTCTGCTCATCTGTTATTTACTATGAAATCGGTGAAGATGATATTTTTAGTGTTTTGGAAGGGCAAATATGATGTAAATTTAGGACATATATGTTATTTTTTCAACTTTTTTTTTTCAAAATTTTTGCAAGTGTTTCCGGGTCAATCAAGTCTGTACAGAAATGACCCGTCTTGAACTGAACCCATTTGACATGTTAACCAACCCGCCTTCCTCTCCCATTATGCCACTTCTAATGTGGATCAATTACATTTTAATACAGGAAGAAGCTGAGGAAGGTGTAATACTTGAGAAGCATAACAAAGGATGCCGTTGTAAAAAATCTGGCTGCTTAAAAAGATACTGTGAATGTTTTCAAGCTGATATACTGTGCTCTGAGAATTGTAAATGTGTGGATTGCAAGAACGTTGAAGGAAGTGCAGAACGACAAGCTCTTTTACATGTGAATTCTGCTAATAATCATGGTGTATTTGCGGCAAACGCAGCCGTCAATGGAGCTATAGGGATCTCTGATTACGGGTCGCAATCCATTTCCAGAAAGAGAAAGGCCCAAGAACATTTGTTTGGTGTGCCTGCTGCACAATCTCGACAGGTGATCATTATTGTTTATTAGTAATAGTGATTAGGGGGGGGGGGGGGGGGGTTGGGTAACAAGTTGGTGTCATAACAAGCTGGTTGACCCAAAGCACTATTTTTTCATGCTTTTTGTCTAATAAAAAGATAAATAGTCTGCCAAATATGCTTTTGAAAAATAATTAACCGTAAATATGTCAATCAGTAATTCAGTATTATGGCAGTCGACAGATAAATTAACTTTTTTAACAAATTGATTTAAAGGTTTAACATTGGAAAGTTTTTGACCCATTTGACTCGTTTCCTTTTAAGCTCTTTTTCAACCCATTTGGCTTGTTAGAGACGAAACACAACATGAATTGGCCAAATTATAAGTAAATGGGTCGAAATCACCATCACTGATAACGATCCTTCTTTTAGCATTTATAGATTGGTCAAATAGTTGACTTTGGTTTCACACTTTTGAATCTTCTTGTTGTTATGAAACCAGACAAATCATGTCAAAGCTTCCACTCCTTTGTCTTCACGGCCTTCGGTTCCTAGTTCTCGCGTTACTAACAATGCACCTGTGGGCCGTTCTAAATATGCATATAGGTATGTACTCTTCTTTACACTAGTCAAACTGGTCCGGGTCAACCCGCCTATTCAAAAAACTTTTGTGGCTGTTTTAACTCTTGTATGGATTACCATAAATCAAATTTTTTTTTAAAGCTGGCTTTTGTGGTTGGTTACCTTTTAAATGCATTAACCCTTTATAATAACTAATAATATTCATAATTATTACACAATTAATCTGTTTTTTTAAATAAAATGATTTAGGGAGATTGTATGCATTTTTTTAGTACACTCGGAGTGACTTTCATCTGTTTTGCACATTTGACCCGTTTTCTTTTGAGTTAATATTGGATAAAGGTAATTAAACTAACCAAATTTTACCATATAATCGACTAAGTCCTTTAACGTTTTTGTAGTGGTTTAGTCCCAAACTAAAAAAGCGCATATGTTTTATATGTTTTTAATAAGACATAGATTCGGGATTGAACCACTGCAAAAAAAAAAAAAAAAAAAAAAAAAAAAAAAAAAAAAAAAAAGTGAACGGACATTGAAAAAATCGGTGGAAAGCTCATTGGTTTAATCCGCATAAACCATTTTTTTTGTTTAATATTGTAAATTAACCCATTTGATCCGTTAGAGACAAATATAACACAATTTTGGATAAATTGATCAAAGTTGCTATCCATCTTTGTTGAAGGTCTCTTTTAGCAGATGCTATCCGTTCCGAGGATATGAAGGAGCTTTGTGCTGTTTTGGTGGTTTATGCAAGGGAAGCTGCTCGGGCGCTTACAGGTATATAATTAATATCTTTACTAATAAAAAAAATCAAATTTAAATAACAGACAAGATTTAGTTAAAGTTGAGGATAAACGAGTTTTAGAGTCTTAACCGGTAAATTAAGAACAAACTTTAAGTTAATAGATTTATCACTTTCAGATGATCAAAATGCAAAGGACAAAATGACAACAAATAAAACAGAAGAAATGCTGAAGGCATCCAGTGCCCAGAAACATGTGGCTGATGAAACATTAAGTGGGCCCGGCCGCGACAAACAAGGTTCAAATGGGTCGGTCCTGGATGGGACAGATGGTTCAGAACCGAGGCCGATGTCTCCAGGAACCTTAGCTTTGATGTGTGATGAACATGATACAGATTTTATATATTCGGACTCAAATGGATTAGGGGACTATGATGGTGGTAATTTGCTAAACGGTCAAGTAATAACCGACACGTATGCTGCACAAGAAAGGACTGTTTTGACAACGTTTCGAGATTGCCTTAACAAACTCATCACTGTTGGAGAATTGAGAGGTAAGTTTCTATGATATGCTCTTGATTTTAGGCACATATATGCAACTAATGCAGTTTAGTGATTACTTAAAAAACGCATGTCCAAACGCCCCCTTGGTGTCTTCTATAACTAAAACTTTGGTTCTATATCGCAGAAACACAATTTTCGTTGGCGAGAAGTGATTCAAGAAGTCAAAGTCAAATGGAAGGAGTCAAAAGCTCTATAACAAACACTTGTTAGATCAATGGCTTCTTGAGGCCGACAGTTACACCCGCAACAGAACTGTCTCAAAATAACGATAGCCATTTAGATTCGAAAATTCCATTTCATGTTGAAAACAGAGATCAAAACTAAAAGGGACTAAGATGTGAAATAAGAAGTATACTTGTTGCATCATTATATTATTAGGTCATTGTTTGATTAAAAAAAAAAAAAAAAAAAAAAAAAAAAAAAAAAAAAAAAAACCAGTTAGTCTATTAATTTAACCAAACAGTCTTTGATTGAAGTTTTTGATTGTTGACTACTGTGTACATACTTGAGTGGGTTGGGTTTCATTTGAGCCTTGGTTTAAAAAAGCGCGCCTGGGGCGCGCTTTAAGCGTTTGAGGCGCGAGGCTCCAAGAAAAACGCTTTTTTTTTGCCAAAAAACGTTGAACTACATGAAGCGCCGCCTCGAGCGCTTGAGGCGCGTGCTACAGTAGTGCCTCAGCCCAAAAAAACCTTTTAAACTGCTTTATTTGGCCCGCTACAGTAGTGTCTCATCGATTTTATGCTTTGAATATGCTTTTTAAGTGTTCAAGGGTGTTTTATAATCATGTTTTTGTGCTTATGATTGATTAACAATTTAACATGTAGAAAATGTCATATTGACATATATAAATATTTTTTTATAATTTTTTTAATACTATACGTGAAGCTCTCGCCTCGCGCTTTAAGCCCCGCGCTTCGGATTTTGGACCCAAAACGCCTCGGAGTGCCTCGCGCTCTTTTTTAAACCAAGATTTGAGCAAATTGTAATATTTTAGCTATTTAGTTATTTGTTTAGTGTATAGTCAACCTCAACAAGGTTATAACTTATAAACTATACACATATCTTAATAATTCAACATATCATTGCTTTATAAATTATAACCCAAATTATTCAAAGATAAAACAAGAATCTTCACACATGTAATGCTGCTAAAATCTTGAGAAAGAAAAGATCAATTTTATTTAATATCGGCTATACGTAACTTGACTTATGCGTATATACTCGTGTTCCTGCAGTCACTCACAGGCGAGCCCTAGAACCTGTAGGAGTTGAAACAGGTGCACTCTGCAAAACCAGATTTTGATATGTTAAAGAAACTTATACAGTTCCGGAGCAAATGGTGGGATGGGTTGGTCGGACGGGTTGGTAATGGGTCAAGACAGATTTGTGTTAAAATGGGCCTTTTTTGCATCCTGGACACCTTTTTTGTTGCCTATTTTTATTTTTAAGAAATAATTAACGCGTTAAATACTTGAATGCGATTAGAAAAAAGAGGCTGCAGTAATAATCTAAACTTTTTTTATTTTCTTTAAAACTGCTTAATCTGTTTGACCGGATTTTAGCTAACTATTTGATTTGATTTGTTTTGTTTGAGATAGAAAACCCAAATTGACCCGGTCATAAGTAAACAGGTCAAAGTTACAATAGGATGTGATAGGATTAAGATTTCGCACCAGTGGTACACCGTTCTTCGCTCGTTCTTCCAAGAATCTTGACGGTTTATAAAAGTTGCCATATTTTTCAGACCATTTTTTTAAACTTGCATAAATGTGTTTACTTCCAACCAAATCTGCCCAAAAGATGATGCCACCACTGCAACCAAAGAAAAAAAAGACATTTATTTTCAAATCATCATATAGTCCTTTTGTTGACTGTAAATATAAAATAATTAAATTAAGCATAATAACGTTATGGGCTCGTAGGGATTAGTCTAGGTTATTATGAATGGGACAATTACATAATCGCTAACATGTCAAACGGGTAAAATAAAAACTAGCTGAACAGAAAATGGGTTTTAAGTTACAATTTTAATGCATAAAACCACCTAAGTAACTTCAGTATTTGAAATTGATAGACTACTTACATAAAAAACCTAAACAATATTGGCAAAAAGTGACTACGATCATCTGTCAACACCAAGCAATCCGGCCCATAGAAAAATTACTATGTTTTGGCCGAACCCATTTTGACCCATTACCGTCCCAACCAATTTGCCACTTCCGGTAGGATCGTTGTTCATTAGTTGTACATTGATACATTTAGTACAGAGAAAAACTTAAATATTAAAATTTCTGGGAAATGGTGTCTAGGGTCAAACCTAACTGACAAGGCCTGTAATATATATATAAAAAAAAACGATTTTGATCCGTTACCCAACCCGCCATTTTCGTTCAGTAGGTGGTGCATTACCCAACCTGAACTGAGATGACTTAAATCAAAACTTCTGGTCTTGATACAACCGATTTTGACCAGTTACCCAACTCGCCCATTTTGCCAGTTCTAGTTAGAATTGATATTCGGTGGTGATACATTGATAAGAGTCGATCGAAACCAACTTGACCTGAACCAAACCTGCTGGTTGTCTCAAAACCAGTTTAACTGGTTACCCAACCCGCCATTTTGCCACATCTAGTTAGCATTGTTGGACATACCGATATCTAGGGAAACTCATTCCAAGAACCGATGCAATGTCAAGATCTGATGCTCGAACAACAATTTGTTCATCTAGAACACGACATGCCTCATTCACTACGGGAAACAATACCATTTCTACTATTTCTTGATCGGTTAGAGATACATGCTGCAAAAGGAAAAAAAATAATTGAAGAGACATTATTTCATAGTATTCTCAAGATATAAACGGAAGCATGTTTTATGATGGATGGATATGATTAATGGCTGAGCTCACAGAAAAAAAAAATCAAAGGACTTCAGAGGATTCCGAGCTGGGCGGGTCAGTAATGGATCAAAACGGGCTTTAGGAAGTTGCATGCATTGAAAATAGATGTTGGGTGACTGTGACTCGCAGCCCGTTTGACCCATTCCCCTCCTAGCTGGTTCTTTTTTTTTTTAATTAAAATTAAGTGATCTACTTACTCCGTTTGAAATAGAACACAACCCAAAAGACCATTCGAGTTTCTTTTATCAAAGATTTTTTTTTTTTTTAATTTTGTTTACCAAAAATACGTTACCTGTCCTCGTGGCATAAGATTAGCTAGCTTTCTAGACTCCTCTATAATCGGTAGCACCATGGGATCGGGTCTCGGTTTACTACCTTTTTCATAAATGTAATAACCTTTTCCATTGTTTTTACCTGAAAAAACATAATCATTTAAACATAAGAATTGGTTTTAAATATAACACAAATGAAAAATAAACAAATATAATAACTTATAAGCAATTTACCATTACGCCCATTTTTAATGAGAAGGTCAACTACAGGAGAGTTGAACGTTCTGTCAGGAAAAGCCGTAGCAAATTCTTTACCTACAGCATTAGCTACACCATATCCTGTTAAATCTTCAAGCCTACGATCACAAGTTCAGAAATAAAAATGATAAGTAAATAAAAAATTCGCATTTGAAAAATGATTACACGTACTTCAACTAGAGGTGGTGAATTTGACATTTTGACCCGTTTACCTAACCTATAAATGGGTCATCCAGGCTGTGTTTGTTAGAACCAGATCATCATCATCATCATCATACTCAGTTAATCCCACCTATAGGAAAGCTAAGGTAGGGTCTGAGGAGGGTAAGATGTAGACAGCCTTACCTCTACCCCTAAGAATAGAGAGGCTGCTTCCAGTGAGACCCCCGGCTCGATGTGGTTTGGTATCAAGCCTTGGACATAAGGCACAAAACACTTAGCAATCGGGACAAACCCGATCGGTGCATGTACCCCTTTGTCTTTTGGCTATCAACGCCACCACATGATGCATGATTAACCGTCCGTCGTTTTTAACGTTATTTTCATGAAATTAGTAAAATAACGTTAAAACTAGTGCAGCTTTACTTTTGCCCCCCGAGGGCCACACATATCTACATTATATGTGCACACCGTAAGTGGGGCGTAGTTTGTTAGAACCAGATACATTAGCTTAATAACGTAACAAGTCAAATGTGTAGAAATGAGTCAAATGCCAATGTGTATCCTTAATGTATTAATCCTCAAATAAATTTTATCAAAATATTATTATTATTACTGAAATAATATAACGTTGGCTATCATATGTACAACTTCCAACAAAATAAGCACATTAAAACACTATTCCTTATAGCCTGTTTTATTGCAGCTAACATATTCGCTTTTGGAAACGTATATTCAACCAATTAAAAATTGTAGCGCAGAAACTTACTGGAACGGGCCCATAGGGAGCCCAAAGCTGCTGATCAGTTTGTCAATTCTAAACAAGTCCACACCTAAATGAAGTAGAATGTGTGCACTCTGTTTGTACGGGAAAAAGGTGCGATTAACAGCAAAACCTGTACAATTTCCCACAACAACAGGAACTTTCTTTATAATTTTTCCAACTGTCATGAGATCAATAATTGTTTGAGCAGAAGTCTTCTCTGTTCTAACAATCTCAAGAAGTGGCATCATATGAGCAGGACTGCAATCAGTACACAACAAATTTTTAAAGTGCATACCATGAGAAAAATATGTAAAAAAGATAATCTATGATTATAGTGCAAACAATTAAAGAACATTTTTGTTTTGATAATATACAATGTGAATAACATTACATTGAAAATACTTAGTACTTTAATATTACATTTAGAAATTTTGGAAAAAATGGTTTCGGGTCAACCCAAACTGACCTGACCCATTTCAATCCACATAAAAAAAATACGTTTTTTGATCCTAACGTGTTTGACCAGTTACCTAAACCAGTTGACCCTTGCCACATGTAGTGTTTAGAATTATGAACTCTTAATATGTCATCTTTGCATATATCCTTATGTTCATTTCAATGAAGAGTGTATAAGGAATATTATAATTCATAAGACACGGGTTATGCCGCTTAACCTGAAGAAATGTGCGCCCACAACTCGATCTTGAGATCTTAGTTTCTCTCCAACCAAATTGAGATCAATGGTAGATGTGTTGGTTGCCAAAATGCAATGAGGAGGACATACTTTCTCAATCTCACTAAAGATTTTTTGTTTTAGTTGCACGTTTTCTATAACCGCCTGTTAATGAAAGTAAGTAATCAAACACCTATGTTTCGATAAATGAATAACCTCACCAATGGAATGCTTATGAACTTTCTTAGAATCCGAACATAAGTCATGGACTCTGTTTTTGTATGGCTAAATCCCTTAACAAATAAAATGCTTTAAAAACCACAACAAAAGGTCCTTCAGTTTTGCTTGATTACATCCCTAAACTTTAGTAAACTAGGTTTTGCTATTTAGAAAGGGGTGGCGGCGCAACTTGTTGCACGCCTGCCTGCTATCCTTATATAATTTGCCAATTATGAAATGAAATATTTATATAATTAAAAAATCCCACAACTTTATAAAAAAGGCCTTCATGTCTTTTGTAAAAGTGTAGAGATTTGATCTCCAAATAAACACCAAGGACTTAGAGGCGTTTGGATTTCGTACCAGTTTTTTTTTTTTTTTTTTTTTTTCTTTCGTAAACTAAAGAGGCGTTTACTCCTTGAATTATGTTGTTGGTTCACTTGATTATCTATTAAGAGACGATAATGGTGAAAAATCCATGAAAAGAACATACCTCAATGACCATATCCACATCCTTGAATTCTGAGTAGTCTAATACACCTTTAATCATTGACAAGGCTTTGTCAGCTGCCGACTGTGCCAACTTTTTTCTTGCAACCAAACCTCGAACATTTGCTACAAACAAATAACATTGTTAAATTTCAGAATGAAACAAAATATCATATAACTTGATCAGTAGAGTTGTAAAGACTAAAAAACTGTTAATTTTTTTTTATTTTTTTTTTATGTGGCAATCACTGAGGTGGCAATTCAACCCTTCTTATTTACTAATGGGTCGATTTGGGTTGTGTTTATCTGCAACGAGTCCAACGCCATAATTAACTAAATTTACTAAAATGGAGATCTTACCTTCTATCATTTGTATCCCTTTTATAAGATACTCAGAATTGACTTCTTTAAGAATAACATTTATATTACTAATTATAAGGGCTGTAGCTATTCCAGAGCCCATTAAGCCTCCACCAATCACAGCAACTTTCTTGATGGGCCTAGGCTTGAGCCCAATATCGGTAACGTTAGGCACCTGTAGATAATAATAATAATAATAATAATAATAATAATAATAATAATAATAAACTAAGTTCAGCATGCAAAAATATTCAAAAAAAAAAAAGTATTTAAACACTCACAGTAGATCAAGTATATTACCTTTGAGGTTGCACGTTGCGAAAAGAACACATGGCAAAGACCTTTTGATGTGTCTGAAACAACAAGCTCATTGAAAACTTTGAGCTCCTGAAAAACAGAAACTTTCTGTAATTTTAGGTTGTATAGTGATCAAACGGTGAGAGTCGCCCAACATGCATTTTGAATGCATAAAACCTCCAAAATTAATTTATTCTGCAAAACCAGATTTTTACTAACATATATAAAATTAGATTATTACTAAATAATATAATTCTCGTAATCGTACTTGACTCGCTAATTTCGAGTAAAAATACTTTCGACGAAAAGTGTTTCAAGTCTACCCAACACGATTTGTTTAGACCGCTTACATAACCCGTCCAAACTGCCCATTCTGACACCTCTAAAACATACCTTTAAAACACCATGGTATCCTCCGAGCACTATGCCTTCTTGAATAACATCAAGGCATGCTTGGTGCTGTGGCATATTAGATGCGGACCGTTTGGCTTGTTGACGCGCTATCTTAATTATCTCAAGTGCTTCAGACAAAGAACCAATTTTGTCTATGCGATGAAGGGACCGGGTCCACGGTTTACGTTTTTCCACAATGTCTAAAGCCCATTGTCTAGAAACTTTCAACAGTTCTTGCGGAGGCACGATAGCATCAATTAGACCTAGCCTTTTCCCTTCTTCAGAGAGTATTGGTTGAGATGTCTACAAAATAAATGATTAAATCAATAATCCTTTGTCTCCATATTAGTTTCTTCTATGTGACTGAACAGGTCAAGTAATCAGCTAACGCTCTTTGTCCGTTTCATATAAATAATTAAGGCGTTTATTTTGATTAAAGACAACAATGTAACGATAGCAATAAAAAATCTCGTAGTACAACCCTTCACGAGATTCTATGCATTAAAAGTAGACTTTGGGCGAACGTCAACCCGTTTGACTGGTTTCCATATTAGCTGATTTACTTGACCCGTTTGAGATAAGTCAAATCACAACCCATATTGACCCATTCATTAGTCATAACTCATAACTAAATGACTATAAGAGTTTTGCCATGTTTAAACATGCTGAAAGATAGAGGAACTTACCAACATCATATCAATCGCCTTTGGCAATCCCACAAGCCTGGGAAGTCGTTGGGTACCTTAAAATGTATTTTCAACTTTTTATCAACAAATATTCATAAAAAAAAATTATATTTGTTTAACTTAAATCGAAAAAGTGTTACAGGTATACAAATTACTAATTAGTTTACCTCCAGCTCCTGGGATAATTCCAAGAGACAATTCGGGCAAGCCAAGTTGTGCCTTCGGAGCTGCAATGCGTGCATGGCATCCCTATTTATAACAAACCGATGAGATCACTTTCACATTAACTTGTATTTGCAAAAAGAAAAAAAAAGTTTTTAGAATTTCAAAATTACAAACCATTGAAATTTCTAATCCAGCTCCTAGTGCAAGTCCTTCTATTGCAACAACTATAGGTTTCTTTGCATCTAAGTTAAAAAAAAACAAAAAACAAATTTAATACAGACATAGAATAAAACCGAGCTTTTGTAACATTTACTGATTAGGAGTTATGTGATAAATGGGAACCTTCGATTTTGTTGACCACAATGTCAATGGATAAATCGGGTAGAAGAGATAAGTTTCCTGCCAGTCAAAGACAATGCTTAACTGTCAGCAAATACATTTAAGCAATAATATGGACCATTACTCATATGATACTAAATACTCAGCAGTTATAGAAAGAGCTACATGAGTAGCATTTCAATAGATAAAATGACAATAGATCTTTTATTTTATTAGATTATAAATTTATAGTATGAAAAAATATTTCTATCAACAGTAATAGTACTTTTTACAAGTTATTTGTTGATAAACTTCTTTTAAATAACCAATTATCTGAAATTTTAAGTATGTCTACTTTCATAACGATGATAACAATGAGAATAAAAGAAATGTATTTCAAATTGTGTTCAGTAGAATAGGCTTTGCGATTCAAAAGGGGATAGCAGCGCAGCTTGTTGCTCGCTTACCCACTATCCAGATGTAATTTGTTGTTTTGTAAAAAAAAAAAAAAATTGGGTAAATAAGTACTTTTAATTTCTACTTGAAGTATCAGTTTTATTGCAGTTGCTGTTGGTACGAAACTAACTATCCAAAACTGATAATTTGAGATGATCATAATTACTTTATCCAACAGTAACAGAATTTGATAATTCGTTTCATAGCGCACATCCAAACACCTCAATGCTACCTTGTAGCAAAGATGATAACTAATAAAGCAGTACCAGTTTGTTGAACTTGTTGGAATACATTGATGTCAAATCCACCTGTAAACTTGCCATTTTTGCCTACATAAAATAAAAGAAACTGATATTAGCTGGCAAATTACACACACACACACCAAAAAAAAAACAAAAAACTCATGTGCTTAAGTTTGTGCATTACAAGTAGACGTCGCAATCTCAACCTAACATCAAATGGGCAGAATATAAATCAGCTAAAATGGGTCAATTGGGTCGAAAATTATCCGAAATGTATTCATAATGCATAAAACATATTGATTTCGTAAGAAAACTGATATTTTGGACAAAAGGTGTTGTCGGTTGAGGGTCTACCAAAGGTGTATCAAGTATCCGTTGGAAATTATAATCAAGAAATTACGTTGACTTCAGAAAGTCAAACGACACAAAGAATAGGCGCCAAACATCAACAGTTGTGTCGGTTGTTATTGTACAAGTCGTGTCGGTTAAGGTAGAAAACGGTTATGTCAATGTTGCAAAAATCGGCCTAGGCGGAGGTAAAAATCGGAATTAGGCCCTAGTCGGAAATCTAGGCGTTTTGGCCATTAGGCGGTCCTAGGCGGGCCTAGGCGGTGATTTTTTTAATTTTTTTTTTATTTTTTTAATTAAATTTCTAAGTATTTTTTAGTATTATGTGTATATATCTAAGTATTTCTAAGTATTATGTGTATATATCTTAACATATTTTCTAAAAACACGTAAATTTGTGTGTATATATATAAAATACGTATAAAAATACCAAAACGCCTAATTCCGCCTAATTTTCGCCTAGTCCCGACTAGTCCCTAGGCTGGACCTCACCGCCCGCCTAGCGCCTAGCGACTTTTGCAACCTTGGGTTATGTAACCGTCAATGTAAAGGCCTATATAAAGCCTCCTATGTATCATTTCATTTGTGTGGATAATAATATTGTGTTGTGCATATTATTCAAATCTTCCACCCTCTGTTCTGTCTCGAGAGTCACTGCACAATCATATGTGCATACTCACTTAATCATAATATGTTCATCCATGATAAAACAAGTCACACGGTTGCATAACAGGGACAGATTTCGAACAGTATCAACCCATAGAGATAACTTACCCGTTCTGACCCTTTACACAAACGGCATCTCGCTATCTTAATGCCAATTGGGGTAAAAAAGAACAGGATTTACTTTTGTCAATACATTACTGAAGCAAAATATAACATACTTTATGCCAATTTGCGTTTGACACTTGGTTAATAAATATCAATAATGATGAGGGCTAACTGCAGCAAAATAGAACATACTTTATGCCAATTTGTGTAATTTCAAAACCCACAAATATTCAAAGAAGCAAAACATCTAACCGTTGGTGTACAATTCACATCTAAAAACAACAGTCTAAATTCAGTAAAAACACGAACTTGTTCGAAGAATTACCCGTCAAAACGATCGCTTTTACATCATCTCTGCTCATAGCCTCTCCAATCTTCTCCTTCAGCCAAGCAATAACTACACAGAAAAACGCATAAAAAAAATTCAGAACACATTTAAGTCAGAAAAAAAAAAACTAAACTTACAGAAAAACCAATAAAACTCACAAGGAAAGCAAATAATCAATAGATTTCAGATATCATTACAGTTTCTTGATCAAAAAATTAATTTGCAAAAAAAAAAAAAAAAAAAAAAAAAAAGTGTTCACAACATTTAAATCACAGAAAAAACTAAGCTTGCAGAAATCCAATTCCCAAAACCAATAAAAATCACAAGGAAAACAAATAATCAACAGTTTTCAGATTTCATGACAGTTTCTTGATCAAACAATTAATTTGCAAAAAAAAAAAGTGTTTACAACATTTAAGGGGTTGTTTGGCAACCTCTGTACCAGTAAGTGCTAAGCCATTAAGAGGTCTGATCGGGTAACAGACAATGGACCGGTATGAGGTCTAACCTGGCTCGGCCTGGCTAGTTGATGGTGGTGGGTCCAGGAGGTAGTGCTTGAGTGAGGTTATGAACACAGGTGAATGAATAAATGAAAACATCATTTTGAAACTTAAGGCTTATTGACTAATTCGGAAGTGTCGTTAGTGAACCAAACACACTTAATAACGACTTATTCATAGGCATTAAGAGGCTACAAACAGTCCCTAAATCACATAAAAAAGCAAACTTTCAGAAAACCCAATTCCCAAAACCAATAAAACTCACTGAAAAACATATCATCAACAGTTTCTTGATCAAACAATTGATTTAAATATATAATTGAAAGAAAGCTTACTTGAGAGAGCAAGGGCATTAACAGGTGGATTAGAAATGGTTATTACAGCAACACCATCAGAACCCACCTCCATTTTCACTCCAAGCTCACCCATTTTTGGTCAATTGCTTGAGTAATATTAGTCAAACAGAGAATAATAAGAATAAGAAGATCTTTTATAACATGTGTTAGTGGAAAGTGGACAATATGTAGTTGGTTGACACAAAGGTGTGTAACTCTTTGGTTGGGTTTGCTGTGTTCCCGAGTTAACTAAACGAGAGAAAAGAAAGGAAATAAAAGGAAGGAAAAAATTGTTTGTGTTCTCGAGTTTCATTAACGTTGTGTTCCCGAGTTAACTAAACGGGAGAAAAGAAAAGAAATGAAAGGAAAGATGTGTTCCCGAGTTTCATTAAAGGAAAGAAAAGAAAGGAAAACAAAATATGGTGTGTTCCCGAGTTTAAAGGAAGGAAAAGAAAGGAAATGAAAGGAAAACTAGTTAAAATCCTTTAGTTTAGTTTTCCTTCCGATTTGGAAGGAAACGGAAGGAAAGAACATTTATCCTTTCTTTTCCTTTCCCTTCCATTCCTTCAATTCTTTTCCTTTCTTTTCCCTCTTTAAGCTAACTCGGGAACACAGCGTAAAGGAAGGAAAAGAAAGAAAATGAAAGGAAAACTAGGCAAAATCCTTTAGTTTAGTTTTCCTTCCGATTTGGTGTAAAAAACAATTTTAATAAGTCACGTTTTGGATTTCTTTTTGTTAAAAACATAACTTATTGATAAGCTATGTGTAGTGAGTGTGTGTAGAGGGGTGCCATGTCTGACGAGGCTTTAACTTTTAGATGATAGGGTCAAAAGTCACGAGAACCAATTTCTTTTTTTCAGATTGGTTAGGCCAGACTCAATATATAGTGGCCATCACTTTATAAAGATAGATAACCGAATATTTTAGTTTTGGTCAGGGCCATCACTTTATAAAGTAGGTGGTCCTTCCACATTTGTTTCTTCATCAATATGGGGCAACGAAACTATGGATTGGATGAATTATTTGGAAAAGCCAAGAGAACATTATTCAGTCATTTCTTTCATCCATATTTCTTTTCATATCCGATGTAGGATGTGTATAGATTTGTAAACAAGAGGAACAAAGCTGTAAATGGCTAGCTGTTGATACATCAACACTTTTACCAGATGTAGTATAGATGTTCTAAAATGACTTAAAATCGAAGTTAAATTACATTGTTATCCATGTTTTAAAACTGAAGTAAAATTACATTGTTGTCCATGTCTTAAAACTGAAGTAAAATTACATTCTTGCCCACACGAATTCATTCATAAGGTAATATAGATAGATATTATGTGTAGGGTATAAGAATCAGTTGCAAACAAACTGCTATTTGTTCAATCGTGTAATTCGGGATTACGAAACATGTTCTGCATATACTAACCCCAGTGTGATAAAACATTATCAGGGTCTTCAATATACACTAGTTTAAATGTTGTAATTTTCAAAAGCACGTCCCAGCAAACGAGTACACTACTAGTTTACAATAGTTTTCGTTATTTGAAATCTATTCATGTTGTAATTGTTTATTTTGATTTTGACTATTATAAATATGAAGCTGTGACATCGATGGCCTCCAATTTTGGGTGCAAGGTGGGGAATTTACCTTTTGATTATCTGGGGATAAAAGTGGGTTGTAATATGAACCGCATTGCTCATTGGCTTCCGGTGATAGACACGGTACAAAACCGGCTAACCACTTGGAAAGCCAAAACCTTGTCTATTGGCGGAAGGCTTACACTCATCAAATCGGTGTTATCTTCACTTCCTATTTATTATCTCTCCCTTTATAAAGCTCCGAGTAAAGTGATCGATACTTTGCATAGCATTATGAGAAAATTTCTGTGGGCAGGGGGTAGTAATGTCAACAAGATTCATTGGGTTGCTTGGGACCTTGTTACTACATCGAAAAAGAATGGAGGATTGGGGGTTTCTAATTTGAATGACGTAAATGTTGCTCTTCTTTCAAAGTGGGCATGGAGGTTCAGAACTGAAAAAAATAGTATGTGGAGAAAAGTGATAGAGTGTATTCATGGTGGTCGTGGTAGATGGAGTTTTTTGCCGATGAAAAACTCCTTAACTGGATGCTGGAAATCTATTGTGGCACTGCTGAGTAGAACGCGGATTCAGCAAATGGCTCTTCATAGAATGATCGTTGGTAAAGTCGGGGACGGTTCGTCTATTAGATTCTGGCTAGATCAGTGGTTTGGTTCGGTGCCTCTTCGAGATAGATGGCCAAATCTGTTCGTGTTGGAGAAAAACAAGAGTTGTTTCATTAATCAACGGTTTAAGCTTATTGATGGGATAATATTTTTCCAGCCAAGCTGGTCACGTGGGCCTGAGTCTGTTGCCGAAATTTCTGAACAGCAGGAACTATTTGAAATAGGCTCACATTTAAAGCTCTCGGCTTCGGATGACTATTGGCAATGGGGATACGATACTGTTCAGTCCGAGTTCTCAGTTGCCGATGTTAAAAAACGGCTCAAGGCAGATAAGGAAACTATGAGAAATCAGCTAATGCAGTGGGAGAATTGGATACCGGTTAAGGTTAATGTTTTTATGTGGCGTGCGGAGCTTGATCGCCTTCCGACCCGTATTGCTTTGGTAAGAAGAAAAATAAATATTACGGATACTAGCTGTGTGTTGTGTGATACTGGGGCAGAAAGCGTAGATCACTTATTTACCGGATGCGGTTTTTCCTATGGTATATGGTCCTTTGTATGGAATTGGTGCAGAATTTTTCCAGCTCCTCTATTTGATTTCAGGGATATTCTCAAGCTTCATGAATGGGCCAGTCAAGATAAATGGGCTAGGAAACTGGTTCGTTGTATTGTCATGGTATCTTGTTGGTTCATATGGAAAGAGAGGAATGAAAAGGCGTTTCAAAATAAGAATCCAAAAGTGATGGAGGTTGTAGCTCAAATTAAATCTTTGTCATTCTTATGGATTAAAAGTCGTTCTAGGTTTAAGACCATTATGTGGAAGGAATGGGTCAAATACCCCTTGTATATGTTGTAAATCGTTGTCGGCGGTCCTTGTTTTGAGGATGCGCTTTTGTTGAATGAAATTTACTGTTCAAAAAAAAAAAAAATTACATTGCATTTAAATGCATAAAAATACTGCACTCTTAGCAAATCCGTCCCGAATTTGGTAGGCAGTGATGTGAAGTATGTGAATAAGATTTGGTGATTTATACTTGGGCCATTAGTTATTAAACTGTCTAGTAATATTTCATGGGCTTAGTTTGTTAATGAAATAAATGGGTTTTAGGCTTGTAGCCCATGCTATTATCCTATTTGCTTTTTAAAAAAAAAGTTAAAAATTAATTTTATTCTGCTTACCTTATTAATTTGGTAAAAAATGATAAAAAAACATGATTATTATTACTATAATTATATGACTTGGATATTTGGTGGAAATTTAGATGATAATGACAAAATTGCTATACAAATGTGACTTCACTTTTTTAAATGTTTTGAGAATCAGATAGGCTTTTTAAACACCTCTTAGCCTTTTAGAGAGGAGGTCTCAGGTTTAGACATAGGTAAGAGAGAATAGTTTAGTAACATTAAGTAAGGCTTTCAAACCAGTAATTCGGATGATTAATTGGTTCAGCTGGTGTGTCCGGTTTTAACAAAATACAGATTGTTGACCAACAACCCATGAGACAAGTGTAGTTGGTATTCCACATGTTTGTTTTTCCATTTAAAACTGATCAATTCATCTATCTCCAATCTATTAGCTCGTAACCGAAATCGAAATATTCTAAGTTTTATCGGTTGGTCCATTTTTAACAAACGTATAGAATGACCAACCATTTTTGACAATTGATTTCTCTATTTTATTTTTTAAACCAAGTGTTAGATGTGCATCTAGATTGACATTTTATAGGAATTCAATGGAGTCTAATTTACTTAAAGAGCCCCCATGTGCCCAACATTCATATTCACTCAATCTTGGCTATAAGCCTTATATTGTGTTTACCATTTTATAAAAATAAATTTAGATGCTAAAAATGAATTAAAATATCTAATACATTCCACTATCATAAATAAATATTGTTTTTGACAAAGGTATATACTAGATAGTAGAATTGCATGTGATTTGTGGGACCAATGGTCCTGTAATCCTATCACATGATAATGTTAATGTTAATAGCCTTTTTCTTTTATTATTCGCCAATTATTATTCATCTTTAAACGCTTTAAATTAGTGTACTTATAACTTTAGTTTAATTTAATTAATAAATTTAATAAAATAAATTAAATAAAAACATTCTCTTGAAAAAACCAAACAGATTTCACTCCAACTTCCAAGCTGTCTTTATTTCTAAAAACTTCATAATTCATATATATATCAGTTATTCTTGAAAGCAAATGAATATTATTTTCTATAATTTAGTTATAACTATAAAATAATATTGTTTTTTTTTTCCTTGAGAAAAAAAGGATAAAAAGAGCTGAAAGCACAAAAGTGTCACGAGAGTGAACTGGCCAAAATATTGTCTTCTTGTTGGATGTTAATTATTGTGTGTCATGCCAGACAACACACCCTTATTTGGTCTCTTAATATTGTTGGTTTTTTAAATTAACATCAAGAAGATCAACAAAATAATTATAGATTGACAAAATCAAAGATAAAAAAAGGGTTATAACGAGGATGATCAAAAATAATTTATTTACGCATGTGTGTAGAGAGAGGGGCAGTGGCGGATCTAGAAACATTTTTCAGTAGTAACGTTTTTTAATTTTTTTCATTTTAGTAGCAACGTTTTTCAAATTTCGTAAAAAAAAAACAAATTTTTCACTAATTTTCCACTACGCGCGCAAAGTTGAGCCGCAACGTCCGCACCCCCTGCTATTACTATATATCCGCCCCTGGAGAGGGGCGTTCATTTCACAACCAATAATAAGTAGAAAACTACAAGAACTGCATAATACATGTGTACATTTTGTTTTAAGTGTGATATAAAAGATAGTTACATAAGCACTTACCCCATTGCGTATAAGTGTTTTATGCAATTCTTACATTTCCCAGCCTAAAATTAGTTTAAAAAAAATAATGTCGCTATATATAGCAATATTATACTTAACCGGAAAAAAGTTATAAAATAGTAAAACAAGATAAAAAGTCAACAATTGTGAATTTTTCTTTTTTTGTTATTTTATTCATAACTAACCCGTGCGTAATTAAAAATTCCTCACTGTTTCGTTATGACATTGTGTTGCGTTACTCTAACGGTTTATATAAACTTCTTACACTTCTCATAAAATAAAATAAAGAGAACTATTAGGAATAAATTTATCCACTAGTGAATACAAATAAAAAATAGAGCATCCACCAATAAATCATGTATATAATATAGTTTATAGTGACTTCACATATAGTACACTTGTTTGAATGCATATGTATTCATTTGTGAATCAGATAGTTCCAAAATACTCAGGGATTTTCATTTGAACACAAACATATACCTACCTTATAATATATAACATATCTATCATATATGTGTTGTGTGTGTGTATATATATTATAAAGAGCTAGACAGAGACATGTGTAGAAGACACTAAGACAGTTGTGACTTGTGAGAACATAAAGCAAGATGATGGAAGAGGATTCACAATCATCTCAACCAGAACACAAAGAAACTGAACCACAAAACCACTCAAAGTTCACCAAATCTCTCCTAGTAAGTTTACTTCATTTCACCTTTTACTGATATATATAGTCGAATTATTATTATTATTTTATTTTTTTTGAATTCAAAGTGAATTTTCATTCCCAGATAAAGAAAATTACATCAAGATAACGGGTAAGCGGGCAACAAGCTGCGCCGCCACCCATATTATTATTGTTTTGATAATATGGATTTCACGCGTTTAAGTTAATTATGTTTTCGATACATTTCATGAACATAGAGGGGCGTTTGTGTGGGAGCGCTTCGTGTTTGTTTAAAAAAAATATATTAGACATGAATTTTTTTTTATAGAATTTTGGATGTTTCTTTTGTGGTGTATGCAGGAATTGAAGGGTTTATGTTCACAGCTTCATGCAGCAGCAGGATATTGTGAATCCAACTTTTTGAATTCTAATCAGAAGCATTTGTCAGTATCTCCTTTGTATTTATTTATTTTATATTTATATCAAGTTTTACCTTTATAATGTTAGACTATGGGGTATGGGAAGGGGAAGTGATCGGGAAGGGTGAGGTGGCAATTTCCCCGAAGGGGAACACCGCCCCCCCCGATGTGCCATCGGTGTCCACGGGAGATTCTCCCCGATCTCCCCGATGCAAAATCCAAGAAATCTAATATTATATATATATTCTTTTTGTCTTTTTATGTAAGAAAAATTATTATAAAAAGGAAAGGGGAAGGGGGAAGAATGGGGAACCATTTCCCCTAGAAGGGGAAGGAGAAGGGGAAGATGATGTGGCGCTGATGTGGACAAGGGGAAAGAAGGGGGAAGGGGAACCACACCCCATAGTCTTATGTGTTATGGTTACACAAATTTTTGACTGCCACATAATAAAGTTTCTGTCACATGAAGGTCACGTAGTCATGAGTTCTCAGTCACTTTTGTTTACCTTTATATATATGATAAGTTTTTTATATTTATATAAGTTTTTACTTTTTTTTCACATTCCCACTCACTTTTTTTTTTACTTCTGGTGTGGTGTGTAGAGGTGAGCAAAAAAAACCGGTTTGGGAACCGAAACCGGTCAAAACCGGTTTCACGTGAAACCGGCACTAAAAAAATCTCAAACCGAACCGAACTGAAAACCGGCCTAAAACCGGTCAAAAGAAACCGAAACCGAACCGGAACCGGTACACAAACCGGAACCGAATCGAAATCGGTATTGCTAAAAACCGACCGAAACCGGTAAAAAACCGAAACCGAACCAAAACCGGTTCAAGAAAAATACATTTTTTTGCCATAAACACAAATAAAACATTGTTTTTTTTTGTATTAATATTCAATTTCCTTCTTTAAAAACCCTAAAAGTTATTAAAAGTTAAATTTTATGTAATTTATACGATTTTAAAAAGTGCGCGAAAAAACCGATTAAGAACCGAAACAAACCGAAACTGAAACCGAACCGAAACCGGTCTTACGAATCGACAAAACCGGTCCAAAACCGAACCGGTTTGGAACCGAAACCGGTTCGGCCAGGAACCGGTTTGAAACCGAAACCGGTTCGGCAAAAAAAAACTGATTTGCTCACCTCTAGTGGTGTGTAATGTTTTCATAATTTTTCACTACCCATAATTCAGGTCAACCATATTTTAGGATCATGAAGGAACCAGGGTTGTGTTTGTTTTATGTATTTAGAAACCAAAAAAGTTAGCTTTTTATATACCTTTTTTTTATATAGCTTTTGATAATACAACTTTTACTGCATGATGTACAAGATACAAAGCACAATTAATTAATTAAAAAGTTAATTTGCATGTAGAGTTGTGGAGAACACCAAGGAGTATGTGTGTAAGGCAGTGGTTGCAGTTGTGGATCATCTTGGAAATGTTTCAGCAAATCTTGATCAGCATATTTCTGAAGCAGAAATTGACACAGTCTCTCAAACTGAAGTCAGAATTGATCTTCTAAAACAGGTTTGTTGTTATTTTGACTTTTTTTTAGTCAATGGTTTTTTATAAAATATTGAAGTAATTAACAACTTTGTTAGACGAAGGGAGTTGGGGCATGAGTTGCCATGGGCTATAGTAGGCTCCATAACACAAAAGCCCCTAAAAGGTAGGGGAGTTAAGAGGGTTGGGCTTGGATTTTAAATGTTGCAAAGGTTATTTATTTATTTTTTCAAAAAAAAAAAAAAAAAAACAACCAATCAACATCCTCCAACCTCACCAACAACAACCAATCAACATCCTCCAACCTCACCTCCCCCCCCCCCCTCCCACACACACACACACACAAATGCACCACAGGGGTCACGGCCACGCCCAACAATGGGGGGTGGTATTTGGGGCTTGGATTGTCAACCCACCCTCCACTCCCCACACTTTTAGAGAAACGTTACATAAGTAACATCTTTCACTTCAAATTGACAAGAAACTAAGTAATATTTGACCCCTCGAGTTAACATTTACATGATGTAAGTTTGTGATATAAGTTTTTTTTTTCTTTTTTACAGAAAACTAACACTCTGTGCAACTACTCCTAAATTAAACCTATACATTTTTACGCTTACCGTTCTACCAAAAAAGGAAAAGAAAAGAAAGAACGCTAGAATCGTGTTTTGACCAATTTTGCCTTTTCACCATTTTTACAGGATTTTACAAATCAAATGTCAAGTTCAAATCTCCCACAAACCTTCTTATAGATCACCTAAACAATTCAGAACCACGTGATAAACCACATAAAAAAAAGAGTATAGCACACGGATGATCCATTTATACGACTTGTCCATGTGGTTTGCACTACGTAACACATTTTATCCATAATTTGGGCCTACTAAAACATTTAAATTTGTTGGTTGTGGACTAAATGCTTAATAAAGTCCAAACCACATGAATTATTTGCATACTTTTGAAAACCTAGAGAGCAAGTCCAAAATTTTGGTAAACCAAGAGGATCAATCGTGTATTTTACTCTAATAAAAAAATACTTAAATGTCGTAAATTTGCGTCACAAGTTACATGTACTAAATTCGGGTAATTTCAGCCTACTATATAAAACATAGACATATGTGTATAGTTGGGTTATTTTTTGGTCAATGTTATATGAAGTAAAAGACTATTACGGTAATGTTTCATTTCATTTCATTTGATTTGTACTATGTAATGCATTTTATTCATAATTTGGGCCTATTGAAACCTTTAGATTTTTTTCGTTGTAAATGCATGACAAAGTCCAAACCACATGAATTATTTGCGTACTTTTGAAAAGCTAGAAACCAAGTCCAAAATTTTGATAAATTAAGAGGACCATTCGTGTACTTTACTCTAATAAAAAAGCCTGAATGTCGTAAATTTGTGTCACAAGTTATATGTACTAAATTTGTGTAATTTCAGTCTACTATATAAAACATAGACAATTAGACACATCGATATATGTTGGGTTATTTTTTGGTCAATGTTATATGAAGTAAAAGACCATTGCGGTAATGTTTCTTTTAATTTCTTTCACCGTAGACGTCTTTAACTAACTTAATTTTTATTTTATCTAATTTTTCTTTAATAACACATGATCATTAACATTAAAAAAAAAATCTAAATACACGGAGTACCCGGCAATACTTTAGTTGGTCGTTCAAAAAAAAATGGTAAAAAAAAGTCATTAAAAATTTCTATTTATTTAAGATATCTTTTTATTCAACCAGAAACTCTTTATCTGCCAAGAATATTCCGACAAGCTTGCTCTAGCTAAACTTGCTTGGAGGTCAGAGATCCCACGATACAATTCTCGTTATCTAAAACCCCGTAAGATCTTCAATTTACTCCTTTCGCTACATTTGTTTTGTTAATTTTTTACACGAATACTCAATTTTGTGGTAGTGTACGTAAAAAAATCGATAAGTATCTTAGACGCTATAGATTTTATTTCTAAACTCGATTCTTCTTTTTTTTTTTACCAGCCGTCTCAGATGTTTTGATTCAAAACGCGGGGAGTGAGATTGTTGCAAACACCGAAAACAATAAGCACGGGTTTAAAATCGACGAGGAAGTTCCTCTCTTCTTTTACACTTGTATATACAAGTCATCATCTCAATTTAGCGAATCCGAAATTGATGACAAGGCAACTGCTTCCTTGGCGCTTTCAGGTAGGAATCTAATATCTAAACAAGTATATTAGAGCATTCACAATAGCTTCTCCAAATTTTCTTCATCTCCATCTATTCACAATCACTCACAGCCACATATTACATTAAAAATCACCTCATTTCTCTCTCGTTTTCTATTTAAAAATAATTATTTTATACTTTTATCATTACCTTTTCTCTCTCCTCTACCCACAACCATTTTTAAAAATATTAAAAAATTATATAGGGTGAACAGTACCTCCTCCAAATTTACTGATAAATAGTAATTTTTCTCTCTCCTCCACTCATAACCATTTACTACCACTTATCAAATTATGAAGGCTTCTCTCACATAAATTTGAAGAAGCTATTGTGAATGCTCTTAGCGATGACAAATATAAGATTTTCTTTACTTGTGCCACTTTTCAAAAATGTTGGGTGAATCAATGTTACTTGATTTTTGGGAAACCATGACATGAAAAACATTCATATGATATTATATAACACATAATTTGTTTTACAAGGTTTTTCATGACACCACTATGCCCTGTATTTATGGGCTGTTTGGTAAGCCTCTTAATGAGGCTCTGAATTATTCAGCATCGAATGATTCAGCATTTAGTGCGTTTGTTTCAGCTTCTGAATGAAATTGTTAAGGCTGAACCATTAAAATTTGGAATGTTGCTGAACCATTAAACACTAAACTATTAAGCACTGAACTAGGCTAAACCTTAATGAGACACTCCTACCAACGTGGGATAAGAAAATTAACCATTAAAAGGTCCAACTTAATGATTCAACATCTTTTGTATGGTTACAGCTTTGCCGGTCCATGATAACTTGTCAACCCAGGCAAAACCTCAAGCAGCGTCATTTCAATTACAGGTGATATATGTTCCTATGATCAACCAAAAACCCTATAAACCTTGAATCCACAACTTATATTGATCGTTAATCGAATTTGTAACAGGATAAACGCGTGAGTAGACGTGGTGCATTGTTTAGGAAGTCGATGACAAGCAACCAGATCTTATCAATAATTCGAAGGAGAAGATGATGTTGGAATCGTTTGCTATGTAAGATTCAATATCAATGTGGAATTGAATATTCACTTTGTTTTTTTTTTTTTTTTTTAACTACGTATATGGTTATGATAAATTGCTAATTTTATGTTATTGCTAATATGTATTTTTCATCTTTGTGTGATATAAAAGGAAATGATAAATCCACTTTTTATTAATATTCGTCTATATTTATAAGATCCAAATTAGCCAAAGCTATAAAATACAATAAGAAGGTGTTGGGTTTATCTTTTTGGAACTAATGATACAAAATATGTGTAATTGTTATAGCTTGAAATTACAACCAATATGGAGTTTGAAACGTGTTTTACAAAGGAGGAAAACCATAAATTCTTGGTACAATTTCATATATGCCATTGTAAACTTGTAAACCCAAAGTACAAGTTTTTTATGCATATTATACAATGGTCCTAAAGCATGTTTTGGGTCCTAAAGCAAGTTTTTCATGCAATAAACCCTTTCATTAATCACCAAAAAATAAAGTTTATCAACGTTAATTATTTTTGAAAAGGTAAATTAGTTTTTTTTTACAATACCAATACATGATACTCTTTTTGAAAACAGTACCTACTTAAAAATGCCGGTAGCTATTGATACTAATAAAACCGTTACTGGTATTTGTTTAGTGTGGCTTAATTTAAATTGATATAAAACACACGTCGGCATCCTTTTGGGCTTATCACGATTTTATTTTTTAACTTTAATCTTTTGGTTGCTATATCTGGTGCCAGTTGTACCGTACCGTATCGATACCGTAATGACCCTAACCAACACCGGATTCGTGGTAATTTGGGAACCAACACTTTTTTGGAGATTGGTCATTAAATTAATGTTCTTGTGTGTATAAAAAACAGGTTTTGGATGTAAATGGTAGGTGTTATTGAAAAAACAATCCAAACTGGTATATGATATATTCTTGCTCTTAGATTTAGCCCAACAAGTGTTTGAACAAAGGGTTATTTTATGTTTTCTTTTATGTCTTTCCATTACCATTCATAGCAAAAACCTTGTTTGGTTACTATTTATTAATCATAACTGTTGTATGGATTCATATCAATGGTATAATAATGAGTTATATCAAATGCCCTTGTTTGATACCGTCGTCGATTAGCAACACCGCCACCACCCCTTCGGCAACGGTCAAAAACTTCACTGCTCAGTAAGAAGTAACCGATCGGCAAGGTGGAAAGATACTAGACCGTTACAACTCCACGCTTAACATTATGCAAAGACCAACCAAATATCGCGCGAAATGAATGTCGAACATGTACCGAGGCGCGCCTTTGTGATGTATACCAAAGCATCCGGACTAGGGCTGGCAATTTCAGACACGAACACGAATACCCGACACGAACCTACACGATTTTAACAGGTACAGGTATGGCCTTAACAGGTTTCGTGTCCTAAACAGGTAGACACGAAATATACCTGTTAATTTTCGTGTCTAAACAGGTTAAATACTTGTTTACCTGTTTAGTACCCGTTAAGACATGTTAAGAATTTTTTTTAAAAAAATATAGGTTGTGGGGGTGGAGTATTAGAGTTATACGTTTTTATAGATGGAATTCTACCTTTTTAATGTTTGATGATACCCATTTAACGTGTCGGATTTGAATAACATGTTCGTGTATTATCGTATTAACCTAGTATAAACAGGTATTATCGTGTCTTATCATGTAAACTTGGTATAAATTGGTATTATCGTGTCTTATCGTGTCTAATCGTGTAAACCAGGTATAAACAGGTTCGTGTTCAGGTTTAGAAAAAAGTACATGATAAGTTATCGTGTCGTGTTCGGGTATACATGTTTCGTGTTCGTGTCTTAACAGGTTCGTGTCTTAACAGGTCGGGTATACACGATTTGCCAGCCCTAATCCGGACATTGCAATCCTGGTCAACTTTCTTTTATTACCGAAAAAACACCTTTGATATTAAATCCGCTTTGATGGTACCGAAAAATGTACCGAATGCTTGTCCCATGCCTCCTGATGTCTCCCACGAACCCAGACAGGACAGCAGCGGACAGCAACAAATGACCCGTTTGATGATCCAGATCAAGCCATCTTCAAGTAAAGCGTAGTGACCCGTTTGAGGCTGCAATGTTTGTTGCAGACCCGAACATTACATTCGCGTGTGAACTAACTATCTACAGCTGTGTTTGTCTTCATAAACCGATGCGATTGGCACCTCACTATAATTTTACACACATGACCCATTACAACTCACACCAAACACACACTAGGCGCAAATCCCGCCACCCTCCCGGCATACATATTTCACCAAAAACTCACACACCAAATAATAATCACTTTGGTTGGTGTACTTCAATTGTATATATAATAATTAATCAACTACTGACGGTGCAATAGTGTGTGAACGCGTGGCATAGTCGTAATTTCGAGTGTGAACACAGAGCAAAACGGTAGTTTTGCTTGTGCTTTACTAGTTACAGTTATTCATCATATAAGTTTCAACTTTTAAGTCACAGTTAAAAGCTAGAGCTTTAAGATGTAGATTGAATACATAGCAAACTAATTTTTAAAGTGAAGTATGATTAAAACAAATATTATCATTACTATTATACTTTTTTCTTCAAATAGCGTAAAGTATAGAAATATTTTTGTGTCCACATTATCATTTTTAAATAAGCTATACCACAAATGTCTAGTCCTCTGTAGAGTAATAAATATTATAAAGGTAGATTCGATAACACCGGCCTCCTTGTGGTTTGTTGGTTTCAAAGTTGTTGTTTGAGCAACAGATCACAAGTTCGAGGTTGGTAGGTGGTGGTGCAAAAAGTGGTGGTTATAATGAGGTATTTAAAAATACCTTTTTTATATTGTTGTCTTTCCTTTTTTTTTATATTGTTGTCTTTTAATATTAAAGCCATTAAATTATGTCTTTTTTTATTAACAAGGTAAAATTTTAAATTATTAGAAAAGTAAGGGTGTGTTTGATAGCATGTTAATGAGGCTCTAAATGGTTCAGCATTTAGACTGTTTGTATTAACCTAAAAAATGTTTTGAATGGAATGGTTAAGAGCTAAACCATTCAGACTTGATGCATAGCTGAACCATTCAATACTTAATCATTCAGAGTCTTTTAACCATTCAGACATTTTAATAATTCAACACTTAATCAACCAAACACCCCCTAAAACTAGGGAAAAAAAACAATTATATAAATGTGTAGATTTTTAATTTTTTTTTAACTTATTAAAGTATAATCCATTTATAAAATTGGTATAGGTATTAAAGCCATTACATTATATATCTTGTTATTATAAAAATAAATAAATTTAGAGAAATAATTATATAAATAAACTAGTTCCGGGAAACATGTCTCATGATAATATTTTTGATAGAGTTAACTTCTATTTTGCTTCTCGTGGTTTAGCGCCAATGAAGAAACAGCGAGTATCACGATGATTCACACTAATCACCGTTGGGTTAATACTCTTGCTTGCTCAGGAACAATGTTTCACCCAAACCAATAGACAAACCGTAACCGAGAACGTAGAGTAAAGTGTATGTGTGTGGTGACAGTAAACACGAGAATTTAAGTGGTTCGGTCGTATATGACCTACGTCCATTGTAAAGAGTCGAGTATTTTATTACTTGAGAGATTACAAAGTATTACAGTGATTACTCTAACTCTTGTATACAATGATAATTTTTGGATCCTTTGCCGAGGAGATGAAGTCCTCTATTTATAGTAGAGGTCGTGGGCCTAGGGAAGGGCCCACAAGAAGTCCTAGCTGGTCTGGGCCTTCCTCAGGCCCATATGTCTTTGGCCCATGAAATAGGCGGGGAAAAAGGGGATCCATGCTGCTGACGTCATCGACAGTTGGGGCTGGTCTACTTGATGAACACGTGGCGGGTTGTGATTGGCCGCCGGCGGTATGTCGTCCTGACGTAGCATGGTTGACTTACCCGTTGGCGTCTAACGTGACGTCTGGCAGCAGGTAAGCCTGCCTGTGCAGTACTGTAGAGGCAGCATGGGATCAGTCAAGTCGCTGTTTACGTCAGTGGTTGTTGGACCACTGCAGACACGTGTCGCCATCTGGCTGGCGACATCTCCGTCCATCTGTGGGTGAATCTTCTTCATTCTTGATCTTTCGTACCTCGTACAAAAAGCTGTCTTGGAGCGAATATTCCGCGCGTGGTGTCACACCCTCAAAATCCACTTGCGGAGTTTTACCGCGAGGCGCATGACAAACCAGGATCCAAACCAACGATCACAATAAACAAGTCTAAATGTAATTAATGCAATACCAAAACATAGTTTTAAAATCCCGTTTACAGCGGAAGCTTATTCAAAATACAGTTCAACATAATTAACCAAAGTTCAATGTTTATGAAATCATGCAACTCTATCTAGACGCCGTGCAGACGCGTGCGCCCTAGTTCCATGTGCTACCTTAGCGACCTGAGAAAACATGTAAAAGTTTACGTCAGCACAAAAATGCTGGTGAGTTTACAGGTTTGCAGTTCAAGTACCAAGTCCACCTGTCCATACTATAACAAATAGAAAACCAGTATACGCTAGCTAGGCGTACGTTTTGTTACTACCACGATTGGAAAACCATTACTAACTCGAATACCAGTTTTGTGCCCGAATAGTTCCAAATGTTCCTGTTGTTCCTGTTTGAGACAATATGCACTCGCCCGGCCCTCCAAGCCGACGAGCGGGGTTGGTCACTCCCAATAGCGCTATTCACATTTCCCCGTTGTGCAAACCCGCACATTCATGGTTCCCCCGGGACTTCCAAAGATCGTGTAGTATACGTTAGAACCCATAGTATGACAGAATTTACCAAACAATCGTTTTAACACATGTTTTCTCCCCCAAAAGTATAAAACCAGTTTAAAAGAGGGGCCGTAAACTCACCTTAAGTTGCTTTACTCCTAATCCCGAGTAAACTCAGCTGCTATGTTAGTCCCGTACAGTGGCGACCTAACATACGACAGTTACAAGTACTTAGACTAATAACCCGCAGGTTAATTAGTCCCTAGATGTCCAGACCATAACCAAGTTCGTTTAAAAATACCGTGACTGTTTAACTGACCCAAAGTACAAGACTCGACATCCCATTGGTGACCCGAGACTCCCCGTGTTATGTTTACGCTCCAAAACATGCGATAACGCAAGTATACTTAACATACGTTAACACACAACAAGTTATAGCATATAGTTCACGTATCTCCGAAAAACATCCAAATATATGTTACCAAGTTATTAGACATGTTACGAGGTTCCTAGCATGTTACTACATGTCAAATCGGGTCTCGGAATGCTAATTTACACTTACAGCAGCAGTACACGCGATTAGGAAAAGTCAACTAGCATTTAGGTTGGTCAACTAGCAATTAGGAATCCTAATCGCATGAATTACTAGCATTTAGGGCTATACCACATGTAACTACTAGCATTTAGGGCTAATCACATGAAGTTACATGCAATTGGGGCTAATCACGTGACATTATATGCGATTGGGGCTAATCACGTGACATTATATGCGATTGGGGCTAATCACGTGACATTATATGCGATTGGGGCTAATCACGTGACATTATATGCGATTGGGGCTAATCACGTGACATTATATGCGATTGGGGCTAATCACGTGACATTATATGCGATTGGGGCTAATCACGTGACATTATTGGCGATTAGCTCCCCAATCTCATGAATTATAGGCGATTAGCCTTGCTAATCGCCTGTAACCATGCTGTTCCGGTTTTTCGCGCGTTTAACACCCCAGATCAGATCCAGAACGTGTGTAACTACCCAATATCATCCCAAACACTATCCTAAACATGTTTAACCCAAAACCCTTCGTTCAACCTCGTATTATCAGTCCCGCATGCAACCAAATCAATCCAAACACTATACACATAGCATGCAACATCAATTAACGCATGTAAGCATAACCCTATTATCCGATTACTGAGGTTCCTATCATCATACTAACAATATTACCTCTGACCTAGCATGATAACACATCAAAACATCATCAAGATCCATAAAAATCCTATCTTTCTAATCATACATACCCATAACGCATGTTAATTAGTTATAATCCGATTAACAACCTTTATTGACGATTTTCAGAAAGCTTTTTCGTTTATGAACAGGTCTGGACCATTAGGGATTGATTAAAAAAAATATTTACAAAGTGTTATGGATAAGAATCAAACCTTAGAATTGTAAAAGATTGATGGTTAGACCTTGAAACCTTGTGTTTTTGATCAAAATCGCCTTCCAGAGGTTGTTTAGGTGTGTGGGGCGGTTATGGGACGACTAGGGTTTGTCTAATTGAGTTTAGGAGGTTAAGTATGGTATTTATAGGCGTTTCTAGTCGTCCAGCCCGTTCCATGCGATTGTGCAGGTTTATACGCGATTAGGAATCCTAATCGCGTGAACAGTAACGCGATTGGGCCTAATCGCATGAACAGTTCATGCGATTAGCCCCAGTCACACCATATGAATCCCAGTCACACCATATGATTCCCAGTCACACCACATGATTCCCAGTCACACCACATGAACCCCGTTTTAACATATGTTAACACATATTAATGTACCGACAAGTCATATAATGATTGTAAACACATAACACAAGTAAATACACATATTCACACTCGTTCACCAATTCCCGGGACTCGAGACTCGTATGTTCCGTATGCCCTGACGATCCTACCGATCGTCACCGTTTGTACACTTGGTTAAGGACTGACATCTAACGAACCTCTAGACCAACATCCAATGATCTTCTAGACTAACCAATAGTTCCCGAACCATAACCCGACTTAACTAACCCAGTTAAGTACAATATACGCGTGACTCGCTAAGGTAGACTTTCATCTAGACAACGTTGTTAACCCGAATTTGCCAGGTGTCACATCATCCCCACGTTAAAAGAATTTTCGTCCCGAAAATTGCACAAGTACCAAAAGAACAAAAGAGTAACGAAGGAATCAAACAAAAAGATAGAAACCAGAAGAGAGATTTACCCGAGTTGTCACATCATCCCCACGTTAAAAGGAATCTCGACCCGAGATTCATTCAGCTGCCGAAGAGACATGCCTCGACTCGAACGCTTCCTTAGGGAAGAGATGAGGATACTTAGACTTCATCTGATCCTCCCGTTCCCATGTATATTCCGGTCCCCGGTTCGAGTTCCACCGAACCTTAACGATACGAATCTTGCTGTGACGTAGGCTACGAATCTTGTAATCAAGGATCTCCACAGGTTCTTCCACAATCCGAAGACGATCATCAACCTTGATCTCTTCTAGTGGAACGATGAGAGACTCGTCAGCCAGACACTTCTTCAAGTTTGACACGTGAAAGACGTTATGTACGTTACCGAGCTCCGTCGGTAGATCAAGTCGATATGCCACCGGCCCAATCCGTTCCAGGATCGTAAATGGGCCGACATATCGCGGATTGAGTTTGCCACGCTTTCCAAAGCGTATGACGCCCTTCCACGGTGAGACTTTTAGAAGTACTTTGTCATTGACTTGGAACTCCAGTGGTTTGCGACGCTGATCAGCATAACTCTTTTGCCGGTCCCGTGCCGCCGCCAACCGATTTCGAATCTGTACGATCTTTTCCGAAGTTTCGTACACTAGTTCAGGCCCAGTGAGTTGACTCTCACCCACTTCAGCCCAACAAAGAGGAGAGCGGCATTTCCGTCCGTACAGTGCCTCGAACGGAGCAGCCTTGATGCTCGTGTGATAACTGTTGTTGTACGAGAACTCTACCAACGGCAGATGAGCTTCCCAACCCTTGCCAAAATCGATCACACATGCCCGCAGCATGTCTTCTAAAGTTTGAATCGTACGCTCACTCTGCCCGTCAGTCTGTGGATGGTAAGCCGTACTCATGTCTAGTTGGGTACCCAAAGCCTTGTGCAAAGACTTCCAGAAGTGAGAAGTAAAATGAGAGTCACGATCCGAGATGATAGAAACAGGTACCCCGTGTTTAGAAACAACTTCTTTCAAGTAGAGACGAGCCAAACGATCCATAGTGTCGGTCTCCTTAATAGCAAGAAAATGGGCTGATTTCGTTAACCGATCGACAATCACCCATATCTTGTCGTTCCCGCTTGGTGACTTAGGAAGTTGTGTGACAAAATCCATAGTAATCCGTTCCCATTTCCATTCCGGAATTTCAGGTTGTTGCAGGAGACCCGACGGTTTCTGATATTCCACCTTGACCTTAGCACAGGTCAAGCATTTGCTCACGTATGAGGCTATATCCGACCTCATGTTTGGCCACCAGTAAAGCACCTTCAGATCTTGGTACATCTTATCCGAACCAGGATGAATAGAATACCGGGACTTATGAGCCTCATCAAGAACAAGCTCTCGTAGTCCCCCGAATAAAGGAACCCATATGCGTTCTGCGAAGTAGTGCAGGCCATCAGGCCTTCGCTCTAGATGCTTGTCGGCACCGTGCATAGTTTCAGCTTTAAGGTTTTCCTCCTTCAAAGCTTCCAATTGGGCAGAACGGATTTGGTCAGGTAGCGACGAATGGATAGTGAGCTGCAACGCCCGAACGCGACGAGGTTTAGAAGATTCCTTCCTGCTCAAGGCGTCTGCTACAACATTCGCCTTGCCAGGATGGTACTTAATAGCACAATCATAATCGTTCAAAAGTTCAATCCAGCGACGCTGCCGTATGTTCAAGTGTTGTTGGTCGAAAATGTGTTGGAGACTCTTGTGATCGGTGTAGATGGTGCATTTGGTACCGTACAAGTAATGTCTCCAAATTTTCAACGCGAATACCACGGCACCCAACTCCAAGTCATGAGTTGTGTAGTTCTTCTCGTGCACTTTGAGTTGACGAGAAGCATACGCAATCACTTTCTCGCGCTGCATCAACACGCAACCGAGTCCATGAATGGAAGCATCACAGTAAACGACAAAATCATCAGGACCCTCAGGTAAAGACAGAATAGGAGCAGAACACAGTTTAGACTTCAGTTCTTCAAACGCTGACTCTTGTGATTCACCCCAGTCGAACTTCCTATCCTTCTGAGTGAGAGTGGTGAGGGGTTGAGCAATCTTCGAGAACCCCTGAATGAAACGACGGTAATAGCCCGCAAGGCCTAGGAATTGCCGCACCTCAGTTGGCGTCTTAGGTGCTCCCCAGTCCTTGATCGCTTCGATCTTAGCTGGATCGACATGAATCCCTAGTTCATTAACCACATGTCCTAGGAATTGAACCTCGCGTAACCAAAAGTCACACTTTGAGAACTTGGCGTAAAGTTGCTCCCGTCGTAAAAGTTCCAAAACTAACCGCAGATGTTCCCCGTGTTCGGTCTCGTTCTTGGAGTAGATCAGAATGTCATCAATAAATACAATGACGAACTTGTCCAAATATGGTTTACAGACGCGGTTCATCAAGTCCATGAAAACCGCCGGTGCGTTCGTGAGACCGAAAGGCATGACCAAGAATTCGAAATGGCCATAACGTGTTCGAAAAGCAGTCTTTGCAACGTCAGCCTCCCTGACGCGCAGCTGGTGATAACCGGACCTCAAGTCGATCTTGGAATAATAACTAGAACCCTGAAGCTGGTCGAATAGATCATCGATACGTGGAAGAGGATAACGGTTCTTGACGGTCAACTTGTTCAGCTCTCTGTAGTCTACACATAATCGGAAACTCCCATCCTTCTTCTTGACAAATAAAATCGGGGCTCCCCAAGGGGAAGAACTTGGTCGGATGAAACCCTTGTCCAAGAGTTCCTGTAACTGGCTAGATAATTCTTGCATCTCGGGAGGTGCAAGACGGTAGGGGGCCCGAGCAATAGGAGCAGCCCCTGGTACGAGATCAATACCGAACTCGACTTGACGATGAGGAGGAAGACCAGATAAATCATCGGGAAAAACATCAAGAAATTCGCGAACTACCGGAATGTCGTCAATCTTCTTCTCATCACTGGAGGAAACAGATAAAAGCGCCAATACGGCTGGATAACCCTTTCGAAGACACTTAAGGGCTTTCATGCTAGAGATGATGTTTAGCGAAACACCACCCTTGATACCGTACACAGAAAGAAATTCTCCATCAGGGAGAGGAATCCGAATAACCTTATCGTAACAGACGATCTCCGCGCGATACAAAGATAACCAATCCATTCCTACTACCACGTCAAAACTACCCAATGGTACCGGCATAAGGTCGATGGGGAACGATAAACCCGACAACTCTAACTGACACTCCCGAAGAACACTAGTAGCTTCAATCGTTTTCCCGTCAGCCAACTCAATAATATACTTGGTCTCTAATGGTACAGGTACTACATCTAGCAGTCGACTAACGTCCATGGATACAAAACTCTTGTCGGCACCAGAATCAAATAACACGCTAACAGAATGATTATTGAGAAGAAACGTACCGGTGACTGTATCAGGGTCCTGCCTAGCCTCAGCAGCTCCAATGACGAAGGCACGTGCATTTCTGCCGCCGCCCCCGTTGTTACCATTCCCGTTGTTTCCACCCTGTTTCAGCTTTGGGCAATCCTTTTTGTAATGCCCAGTGTCACCACAGTTGTAGCATCCCTGTTTCCCTGTAGTCCCCTGAGTAGTCGGAGCTGAACTGTTAGTCGGAGCCTGAGTCGATGGAAGTGTAACCCGACAATCTTTAGCATAGTGGCCTGTTCGCTGGCAGCGGTGACAACGGTTACTGTCGCAGTTCCCTTGGTGATGGCGTCCACACTTGTTGCATTTGGGCAGTTTTCCCGCATAACCACCCTGCTTATTACCCGAAGACGATGAACCCCCATTATCAAACTTTTTACCCTGCTGTGCAGACCCAGACCCTTTCCCGTCGTTTTCCCACTTGCGCTTATTGTTCTCTGGAGTCTTAGCAGTCGAACCTTTCGCCGGCAAAATCCCTTCATTCACCTTTAAATTAGTCATCCTATGTGCAGATCGAACTACCTCCGCATAAGTAGGATGATTCCCAGCAGCCACTAACCCTGCAATTTCCGGCACTAACCCTGAGACATAATGTTCAATCTTACGATACTCTGGCACGTGCAAATCGGGACATAGCACTGCCAACTCATTCCTCCTAACCGTATACTTCTCGATTTCCGACCCATTCATCTTGAGGTTCCACACCTCATGCTCCAGCTTCTGTACCTCTTCTCTCGGGCAATACTCCCGCTTCAGCAACTGCACAAAATTCTCCCATGGCATAGCATATGCCTCCCCAATCCCCATGTTCTGGGTGATACCATTCCACCAAGTCAATGCCACGTCTTGAAATAACGCAGCCGAATACTTCACCCGATCTTCCGGGAGGCAGTTACACATCAAGAATACCGACTCCACTTTCTCCAACCATCTAAGCAAACTGACCGCACCCTCGGTGCCAGAGAATTCCTGGGGTTTGCAGTCCCGGAACATCTTATAGGTGCACATGGGTGGGGGTGGGTCAACAGGACCACCTGAAATGAAACGTATGAGAAACCACGAATAACGTACACAAGGTTCGCCAATGAGGCAAAGAAAATGGATAAAACAACTTACCACCACCGTTGTGCCCTAACTGAAAGGCAGCCTGGAGCAAGTTGTGCAGATCAGCCTGTGACAGGTTAATGCCTCCACCACGACCACCAGCACCACCACGACCACCACCGCGTCCACCACCACGTCCACCTCCTCGTCCTCCACGCACTCCAGACATGATTCTGGCAGAAAGAACGAGAAAATTTAGTTTCGCAGTTAAAGATAACCACTAATGTTTACAAGATTAAAGCCAGATCCAATCCAGGACTATCCCCTCAAACCCAGAGCCCACTAGTGCTTCCATGCATTTCGTTTTATTATTTTGTGTGCACCCAAAATGATAAAACGCTCTACATGGTCCTCCAAGTGTTCTCCTAGTTCAAAGATCAAATCACCGAACATAGATTCTTAGCTACACACCGTAATACTACGGTAATTCATGACATGTGTTTCTATTGGAGTGCGAAAGGGAGATGTCCGAGCCTTGGACAAATCTCAAGAACACACGAGTTACTCCAACAGACCACACTGCCTAGAAAACAAGTATCCCAACCTAAGATAGAACGGATGATGTAACGTAGAAAGACCAACGATTTAGAGACACCCCGACAAGACCATACGTAACCCACTATAACGTTTAGTACCATGTGATCGTCTAGTGTGTGCGACTCGGCTATAGACTAGACCCTACATGCAGTCCTAGTTCACTATAACCATTGGCTCTGATACCAATCTGTCACACCCTCAAAATCCACTTGCGGAGTTTTACCGCGAGGCGCATGACAAACCAGGATCCAAACCAACGATCACAATAAACAAGTCTAAATGTAATTAATGCAATACCAAAACATAGTTTTAAAATCCCGTTTACAGCGGAAGCTTATTCAAAATACAGTTCAACATAATTAACCAAAGTTCAATGTTTATGAAATCATGCAACTCTATCTAGACGCCGTGCAGACGCGTGCGCCCTAGTTCCATGTGCTACCTTAGCGACCTGAGAAAACATGTAAAAGTTTACGTCAGCACAAAAATGCTGGTGAGTTTACAGGTTTGCAGTTCAAGTACCAAGTCCACCTGTCCATACTATAACAAATAGAAAACCAGTATACGCTAGCTAGGCGTACGTTTTGTTACTACCACGATTGGAAAACCATTACTAACTCGAATACCAGTTTTGTGCCCGAATAGTTCCAAATGTTCCTGTTGTTCCTGTTTGAGACAATATGCACTCGCCCGGCCCTCCAAGCCGACGAGCGGGGTTGGTCACTCCCAATAGCGCTATTCACATTTCCCCGTTGTGCAAACCCGCACATTCATGGTTCCCCCGGGACTTCCAAAGATCGTGTAGTATACGTTAGAACCCATAGTATGACAGAATTTACCAAACAATCGTTTTAACACATGTTTTCTCCCCCAAAAGTATAAAACCAGTTTAAAAGAGGGGCCGTAAACTCACCTTAAGTTGCTTTACTCCTAATCCCGAGTAAACTCAGCTGCTATGTTAGTCCCGTACAGTGGCGACCTAACATACGACAGTTACAAGTACTTAGACTAATAACCCGCAGGTTAATTAGTCCCTAGATGTCCAGACCATAACCAAGTTCGTTTAAAAATACCGTGACTGTTTAACTGACCCAAAGTACAAGACTCGACATCCCATTGGTGACCCGAGACTCCCCGTGTTATGTTTACGCTCCAAAACATGCGATAACGCAAGTATACTTAACATACGTTAACACACAACAAGTTATAGCATATAGTTCACGTATCTCCGAAAAACATCCAAATATATGTTACCAAGTTATTAGACATGTTACGAGGTTCCTAGCATGTTACTACATGTCAAATCGGGTCTCGGAATGCTAATTTACACTTACAGCAGCAGTACACGCGATTAGGAAAAGTCAACTAGCATTTAGGTTGGTCAACTAGCAATTAGGAATCCTAATCGCATGAATTACTAGCATTTAGGGCTATACCACATGTAACTACTAGCATTTAGGGCTAATCACATGAAGTTACATGCAATTGGGGCTAATCACGTGACATTATATGCGATTGGGGCTAATCACGTGACATTATATGCGATTGGGGCTAATCACGTGACATTATATGCGATTGGGGCTAATCACGTGACATTATATGCGATTGGGGCTAATCACGTGACATTATATGCGATTGGGGCTAATCACGTGACATTATTGGCGATTAGCTCCCCAATCTCATGAATTATAGGCGATTAGCCTTGCTAATCGCCTGTAACCATGCTGTTCCGGTTTTTCGCGCGTTTAACACCCCAGATCAGATCCAGAACGTGTGTAACTACCCAATATCATCCCAAACACTATCCTAAACATGTTTAACCCAAAACCCTTCGTTCAACCTCGTATTATCAGTCCCGCATGCAACCAAATCAATCCAAACACTATACACATAGCATGCAACATCAATTAACGCATGTAAGCATAACCCTATTATCCGATTACTGAGGTTCCTATCATCATACTAACAATATTACCTCTGACCTAGCATGATAACACATCAAAACATCATCAAGATCCATAAAAATCCTATCTTTCTAATCATACATACCCATAACGCATGTTAATTAGTTATAATCCGATTAACAACCTTTATTGACGATTTTCAGAAAGCTTTTTCGTTTATGAACAGGTCTGGACCATTAGGGATTGATTAAAAAAAATATTTACAAAGTGTTATGGATAAGAATCAAACCTTAGAATTGTAAAAGATTGATGGTTAGACCTTGAAACCTTGTGTTTTTGATCAAAATCGCCTTCCAGAGGTTGTTTAGGTGTGTGGGGCGGTTATGGGACGACTAGGGTTTGTCTAATTGAGTTTAGGAGGTTAAGTATGGTATTTATAGGCGTTTCTAGTCGTCCAGCCCGTTCCATGCGATTGTGCAGGTTTATACGCGATTAGGAATCCTAATCGCGTGAACAGTAACGCGATTGGGCCTAATCGCATGAACAGTTCATGCGATTAGCCCCAGTCACACCATATGAATCCCAGTCACACCATATGATTCCCAGTCACACCACATGATTCCCAGTCACACCACATGAACCCCGTTTTAACATATGTTAACACATATTAATGTACCGACAAGTCATATAATGATTGTAAACACATAACACAAGTAAATACACATATTCACACTCGTTCACCAATTCCCGGGACTCGAGACTCGTATGTTCCGTATGCCCTGACGATCCTACCGATCGTCACCGTTTGTACACTTGGTTAAGGACTGACATCTAACGAACCTCTAGACCAACATCCAATGATCTTCTAGACTAACCAATAGTTCCCGAACCATAACCCGACTTAACTAACCCAGTTAAGTACAATATACGCGTGACTCGCTAAGGTAGACTTTCATCTAGACAACGTTGTTAACCCGAATTTGCCAGGTGTCACACGTGGTGATACGCGCATGGAATGTCTTGGAGTACTGACGTGATTGAAGTTATTTTCCACTTGAAGTGGGTTTCCGCGTCGAGCTATCTCTGCAGAGTAGTTCCGCGGGGTAGGGAGATTTGGCTTCTCGCATACACTGATATGGTCAGTGTGTATGTTGTCCGGAAAGTGGGATAGGGACCGCCATCCGCGAAGGGATTGGGCTCCCTTTCCCTTCAACAACTTTAACGCTTTTACCACAATAATGTGAAAATGGCCTAGTTGTTAATGATAAGCATTAGTTCCGAACTTGGGGAAAACATGAATTCATCTATTCACGGAAAATGTTATAACTCGTGTGATACACAAGTTTCTATTATTATTTTTTACATCTAGAGAAGAAATATATCAGTCGTTTCTAAAAAAAACATCTTCAAGACCACCGCCTTAATCATGTCCTGCAATGGTTGTTTTTGTCTCTGTTCTGACCTTGGTGTTCGAATTGTCATCTCCAAGTAACCTACCGGCTATCACTAGAGTGCCGTGTGTATAGCATTATATAAGTTAAATTGTTGGTTCTAAGACACTGGCCTTCTTGTGGTTTGTTGGTTACAATATTTCTATTGGAATCAGGGGATCACAGGTTCGAGGTTGGTACTTGATGGGGGAGGAAGAAAAAAGATTAAGGTATTCTAAAATACCTTTTTAATTGTTCAAAACCATATATAATTTTTGTTACTAAAGAATTTAATCTAAAAAATTACACCTTTATAATAATTAAAGCCTTTAAAGTATATAACTTCTTTTTGTTACTAAAGAATTCATTCTTAAAAAAAAACAATTTTATAAATAAAAAATGTATAGTTCATTTATAATCTTTTAAATATTAATGCCATTAAAGTGTGTATATATATAATTAAAAAAAATTAACTTTTAGAAACAATTTTATTAACAAAAATTGATAGTTTATTAATATAAATTAATGAGATTCAATCGCATTTTACCTCAAGGAAGTGGCGGGAGTTTGATTGGTTTCGGCACATACTACCTGCGCTCCACAGAGGGGATAATGATATTAAGCAAATGTAAAGGGAAACGTATAAGCAATGTTATAAATAATATTTCGATCAGTATCAGTATCAGTATCAGTATCAGTTTGGTTCGTTACGGCCCTAGTACGGTCAGTGTTTGGTATAGCAATCGAAAGAGAAAAAAAATCATGATATGCACAAAAAGATATCTAAACATGTTTTTTACATCAATCAATAACATAAAAATAAATATCAATAACGGTTCTAATAGTATCAATATAGATGTATCAATATGAGCACGAGCACAAACATAAACACAAGCACCTACTAACTCAACCACCTTTTAATTATAAAAACAAAACCACTATTTATAAGTTATCTATATTTATAAACTGAATTAGGAGATTGATAATTCATGTTACATGATTTTAAATGACATTAAATCAAATCAAATATTATGTACCGTCATTTAAACAAACTAATCTCTGGAATGTAAAAACTAGGACTAAAACTTATCTACCAACCGTTTCTACGGCCCACTAGATAGCCCAACAAAGGTTCATGGGCCACTATACCCCCCAACCAAGCCCACCCACTGACCCAAAAGCCGTTGAATCTCTTAAATTTCCAAAAGAAAAAAAAAGAAAAAACAAATAAATAAAATAAAAGTTATAATGTTGAGAGTGGGATTTGAACCCACGCCCTTTCGGACCAGAACCTTAATCTGGCGCCTTAGACCAACTCGGCCATCTCAACTTTTGTTTGCTTTATCCATATTTTATTATTTATAATTCAGTCCAAGTATTTAATAACCGATTGGATCGAGTCGTTTTTTTTACATGCAAATGAGTCAAAGTTAAGTTTCAGTCAGACGGCTCGGTTTGTGTCTAAACCGGTTTTGGTTGGGTTCGGCCCCGGTTTTGCCGGTTAATTTGAAAGACCGGTTTCAGTTCGGTTCGGTTTGGGTTCGTGAACAATTCATGTGCACACTTTTTTTTTTTTAAGAAAAAACATCGTAAAATTATTATTTTTTATGTAAAGTTCAACCTTTATTGATTCTTACAATCTTTTTAAGGTGTATAGGTATATATTTGTGGGGGAAAGATCTTGTACAAACTGTTTTTTGGTAAGAACTGTGAGAATCAAAGGAGGGTATTTTTTTTAATTTTTTTTTTTCGAATTTTTTTTCCTATATTGTTAAACATGTATTATAGTATTGAAAACTAAAAAAAAAATTGGTGTAGAGTAATTACGTGTAGAGTAATTACATAATTACTCTAGTGTAAACTAGTGTATTTACTTTAATGACGTAATTACACTAATTTTTTTTTTTTTTTAATTTTTTTTTGTATTATTCATCTAGAAAGTATGTTTAAGCACATGGGAAAAAAATTCTAAAAAAAAAATAAATTTTTTTTACCCCCTTTAATTCTCATAGTTCTTACCAAAAAACACTTTGTATTTGATCTTTACTCTATATTTGTGTGTGAAGAAACCTTTTTTTAATGTCGTTATATAAAATTTCTATGTAAAATTGCAACTTTTTCAATAAAATGTAGTAATTACTTAATTTTGTTTGATACCCTTTTCAAATGATTTATTATATAATTTAAATTATAGATTATAGATGATGGATATAGATTAATGGTAATTGAAGGTTATGATAAAAAAAAATGTGTATAAGTAAGTTTTGCATGAAGAGTACAAAGAAAAAAATTACATAACATTTGAATTTTAAGCATGAGACTTTTGCTATACCATTTTAAAATTCATATAAAATGACTTTTATAGAAATAATTCCTCCTATAGGTTAGTGTACTTGTATTTGTGTGCTTCAGCTCGCTCTAAAGCAGAATTTATTAGCAATAGCATGGTGACACATGTCGTATGAAATGTCCCCACAAAATCATTATCAATTTTCTCTATTTAGCATGGGATGAATTGTGCCAAAAAGAGTGGGGTTGTTTAAGCCTCTTTTAATGTCAATGTCCCATAATATCATGATATGCCAATTACTAGACAAATAAAAAAAGTTATAATAAAAAAAAAAAAAAAAAAAAACACATGTGGTCATGTTAAGTCGCCCAATCATTCACTAAAAGAAACTTTTAAATTATTGGTTTATGGGAAAATGAATCCTACTGGTTGGTGAACAAAAATTGTTCCATTTCTCTAAATTCAAAATTAATTAGATTGAAAAGAAATGTTTGGATGGTTTACTCTATATGTAAAAAGGAATCGTAGACATGATTAGAACTAAGGTTACAAAAAGAAAAAGAGCTTGAAATACTTGAGTAGGTATAAAAGAAACATAGAATTCAAGTCTATGTTTCAAATAAAATTAATTAAAAATTTTGATTATTAAAAGATGCTTATGTAATAATAATAATAATAATATTAAAAGACTTAATTTTTATCTTTACTCAAACCTTCCGACCTCCTCATTCTTCTTCTTCATCTTCACCTTCTCACCATATCTGCACGGATTTTCAATGGTTGTGGAGTCATATGTCTTCAGATGTTTCTAACCAAAGTCTCTTTTACATCCTCTGAAATGGTGGGAACGAGCTTAGTCACCTATAAAATGAGAAAAATTAAATGCTATTTAGTTTGAACAACATGATTAAACATAAAAAACTAAAAGTCTTGCATAATTAGTTACCTCCTTTGCATTTGGACCAATTTTTCTAACCTCACGAGTGAGTGACTACAACACAGGATCCGAATTATTAACAATTGACTTAAGGCCTATAAATAGCAAGCGAAAGTATCATTGTATCAGCATAGATAAACTATAGAATAATAAGATCAAAGAATCACAAGAAGAACTAACCTCATGAGTGAGTGACTTCAGCACAGTGGGTTTACATGCACTATACTTGATTTGTGCATGTATCATTACTGTGTGTTGACTCTGCAAAACAATTTATATAAAAAAAGATACAAAAGTAGATGACTATACAGAGAGAAAGGATTTATTGGGTTACCATGCCTCCAACACCAGTGTAAATTATACTATCTCTTGATCACGAATAAAGTCAAAGTACTGAAGAACAACTCCTTCCAAAGATCTGTTGAAGGTTAGCTAACATCTGCTGGAGGCAAACCAACATCTGTTGAAGACAAACCAAGATCTGTTGAGCAAACATCAGTTGAAGACTAACCAAGTGCTAATGAAGACAATGTCTGTTGAGGCCTAGCAACGGTTTGCCTTAACATGCGTTCAACTAACTCTGTTGGTCAAAACAAATGTTAAGGGGAACAGAGGTTGCAACTCAAGTTCATATAATCGTAAATACATAACAACATAATAAAAAAAAAACATAAATCAAGTCGGTCTATGTTAAAAAAACAGGATTCTTTCTTCTAGCGATACCTATAAAAAGTACACATAATTTCCATGAAGATTGCCCATTGTTTACTGCATAATCACTACAAGTCCTATAACATGCATGCTATCATAATCAGTACAAGCACGAGGCGCTTAGCGTTTTGGTCTCAAAGGCCGAAGCATGAGGCGCGCATTTATGTACACCCAAAGAAGCCTAATTTTTAGCTAAAAGCTACCTGTTTCTCATATATTCTAAATATAAACCTATTAATCAAATAACCCTCTCATAATTCCTTCATACCTTAATTTGTTCTCACATATAAACCTCATACGACCCCTAACTTTGACCCAAAACTATATGAAGTGCATATCTCTCGCCGTTCTATGTATAAACATATTTATCAAGTAAACTTTTCACAATTCCATCTTACCTTAGATTGGTTTTACATATAAACCTTCTATGGCCCCTAACATTAACCCAAAACTACATCAATTTCAACTTTTTAAACCAAGCACTGTGATGCACTGTCATATTCCCTATTACTTATTTCATCATGATTTAATAAGCTTCAAAATACAGATAACTTGAACCTTTTTTTCTTTTACTTATTTTGCAAGAATTCCATCCACCTATTTTTCTAATTTCCTACAATATATTTTAAACACATTTGGCTTGCAACATTAAACTGATAGTTCACTCAGGCCATCTTTTACAAAACATACATTCTAATATTAAACAAATTGGCTGGAAAATATAGGCTAACGTTAGCCAATTTGTTATCACTCACTATAACTTAATTTGTGCACCAAAAAGAAGTAAATTTCCAGTCAATTTGTTAACACTCACGTAAAAACTCACTTACTTATTTTAATCGGATTTCTTGTGGTCCCTTTCCACTTTGAGCAAATAATGGATCTACTTTAATTAAAAAAACATAAAAACAATATTCTTAGGTAAAAAAAAAATGATAATTATGCACCTATCGTTAAATATTATTATATTCTTTTATCGATAAACTATTCCCAAAATAGTATGGGTTAGCTAAAAGCATACATTATAAAATAATTCAAGTCCTATAATATTCGAGGACTTGACCTTTGGCCATGCAAATTTAGGAATGGTGGTGGCTTCTTATGATTGGTTATAACCTAAATTAACTATATTTTCTCTTAAACCATTCAACAATGACAAGATATTCATTAAGACATAAAAATACGTGGTCCTATTTCTGTTTTATTTGAATATACAAGTATTTCCATTTATGGTATTTTATTAACAATATAATAGTTATTTTGTTTTAAAAGGTGATATCGCCATCACATATTTCGTTAGTTGAAACTGGTGACAATCAACTGTTGATGGTTTAAATTATTTAAATCTAATACTTCTATAAGAATCACCCTCCCTCCTATGGATAGATTTTTGCCTTCCAGGGTACTCAACCATCTCTCGAACACCATGACCACGAACTTCCGATTGTTAAATCTGTTCATATTAGCATCCACTTTAATTTTCATATAATCAAAAGGCACCTCCTCCTCACGGTATCCTATAGGTAACGCCAAGTTACTCGCTTCCTCTACATTGGTACCTATGCCCAACAAATTTGATTTGTTCAAATTTATTTTCAGGCCCGAGCACATTAGAAAACACTTTAAAATGCGAGCTATTTTCTCCACATTTTCCTTATTCAACTCTCCTATAATAAGAGCATCACCTGCATAAATAATGGAGTACTCTAAATAATGACACATCAAAGGCCTGTCTGAATTAATTTGTAAACATGTTAACTACCCTAACTTGGTCGCTTTATTTAACACATAAGAAAGCGCCCCATAACAATTAAGAATAAGAATAGGTACAAAGGATCTCATTGTTTAAGGCCTTTCTTGCAATTAAACTCAAAAGTCGGATAGTCGTTTACCAATACCGCGGATCTAGCAAACAGCAAAACCCCTTTAATCCATAAACACCACCTCTCTAGGAAACCCATTTGGCCCATCATGTTTAATAAATACACCCAATTGATGTTGGCATATGCTTTTTCAAAGTCTATCTTCATTAGAAATGCCTTTTTATTTATCTTCTTCAATCATGCCATCAACTCACTGACAATTAATGGACCATCAAGAATATAACTATCTTTAATGAAAGTCGATTCGGATTCTGGAATAATGACCCTAATAACTCCTTTTATACGATTAGCTAAAATTTTAGACACAACATTACTTTAATCCCAATAAGTGTAATAAGCATATAATCTTTTAGCCCAAGTGAATTTTTTGTTTTTGGGAATAAAGTTTAAAAGATGAGCTACACTCTTTACTTATCACCCCGTCTTGTGAAACTGAGATAATATCTTATGGAAATCATCTTCAAACAAATCCAAAAATCTCTTAACAAACCTTAAGTTGAAGCCGTCCGGACCTGGTGCTTTATCCGAACCGCAATAAAAAACCGCTTCTTTTATCTCTTCTTTGGTAAAGGTAGCAACAAGCTCCTCTCGTTTATCGTATATTTGTATGGAACCGTTTTCACATCCTCACAAATAAGTCTCGGTCTCTCCCTATGTTATTCTTTAAAATGACACCTAAAATGTTTTAAAACTTCATTTTTAACAAAAGTCGGTCTAGAAATCCACTCCCCTCCTACCATTAGACCCGGAATGGCATTTTTTTTTTGCCTTTCTCCCATTAATAAAAACATGGAATTTTCATCCCAAAGAACTTGAAGGATCATGTCCTAGATATCAGAGTCAAATATGGTGTGGAAAAGGTAGTCAACTATTCCAAGTTGTCTACTGAGTACAAGTGTTAAATCTTTTCTTTAAATAAGGGACATGAGCCAACATCATTCAGTGAAGCTGCAAATGATCCTAACTGGATAGTATCAATGAATGATGAGATAGAGGCTCTTCATAGGAATGACACTTGGGACTTGGTAGAGCTACCAAAAGGCAGAAGCCTAGTTGGGTGTAAATGGATTTTTAAGATTAAGTATAAGTCAACAGGAAAGATTGAAAGGTATAAGGCATGATTGGTTGCCAAAAGCTATAGCCAAAAACAAGGCATAGACTTTGAAGAGACCTTCTCACCTATTGTAAAACTTATAACTATTAGATGCATTATTTCTTTTGTTGTACAAAATAAGTGGAATTTGTACCAACTAGATGTCAATAATGCCTTTTGTACCAACTCTCTTTTCTAAAGATGGAAAGAGAGTTTGTAAGTTGAAAAAAAACCTTGTATGGGTTAAAACAGGCTTCATGAATGTGGAATGAAAAACTTGTCAAAGTTTTGATTGGTTTAATGGATTTAGTCAAAGTAAGTGTGACTATTCTTTATTTGTTAAGTTGGCCAGTAATCCTGTTATATACTTGTTGGTATATGTGGATGACATTGCTATAACTAGTAATGATGATAATGAGATTAAAAAAGTAAAAGAAAGTCTAAGTTCTAACTTTATGATAAAAGACCTTGGAGAATTGAAGTACTTCCTGGGAATTGAAGTTGTCAAAACTAATGAAGGTGTTTGCCTATCCTAGAGGAAGTATTGTCTTGAATTACTTGCTGAGTTTTGCTTAACTGGTGCTAAACCTGTTAATAGCCCTATAGAGCAAAATCATACTTTAACCGGTTTATGTAAAGTCAATAGTCATGTTTTGACTTATATAACTGGTTATCAAAAACTTGTTGGTAAATTGATTTATTTGTCACACACTAGGCCTGATATAGCCTATGTTGTACATTTTTTGAGTCAATTCATGCATAGACCAACCAATGGTCAAATGAAGATTGCCTTAAGATTACTTAGATATCTAAAAGGTTCTCCTGGGAAGGGTATTTTGTTTAGTTATAATCAAAACCTTAACCCGACTACATATTCTGACTCTGATTGGGGAAAGTGTCTTGACACTAGGAAATCTATAACAGGCTATTGTGTATTTCTGGGTAACTCATTAGTTGCCTGGAAAAGAAAAAACAATATGTGATTTCTAGGTCATCAGCAAAGACTGAATTTAGGGTTATGTGTGCTGTGACATGTGAACTTATGTGGCTGACAAATTTGCTAAAAGAGTTAAATGTGAATGTTGACTTACCAATAAGCTTGTTTTGTGACAATAGTGTTGCATTGGCTATTGCAGCCAATCATGTGCTCTATGAAAGAACAAAGCATTTTGAAATTGATCTGTTTTTCTTAAGGGATCAAATTACAAAAGGCTTTGTTAATGCTAAAAAGGTTGAGTCAAAATGTCAAGTGGCTGACATTTTAACCAAATGATTGTTTCTTGGGCAACATGATCAGTTGTGTGATGAATTACATATGTTTGATCCATTCAAAGTATAAAACTGAGGGGGGGGGGGGGGTTGTTAAAATGTGGTATAATATACATTTTATATTTTCATTTTTATACTTTGTTTGGTTTATAATTATTTTTTTTTATATAAATTCATGGGCTGGATTGATTTGTTGATTTGCTGAGTTGGATTAAGCTTGTTGATGTTTGTTGTTGTTCATGGGCTTGTAGCTGTTCAAGGAGTTGATGGGCTTTAGACTTGAGCTAATGGGCTTTGAACTTCTTCGTTGGTGATAAACAAATATTGGCCCAGATCTATTTTATACATAAGGCTTAGATCTGGTCCATCCATTTCACACGATCCGTGTCCATCAAGATCAAACGGTGGAGAAGCTTTGCATTTGTGTTTTCTCTGAAGAACCTTCTACACCCTGTATATATAGATTGTGTTTCTCATCTTTCTAAGGTTTTTAGCTTTATTATTGATTAGTCTCTCTCTTTCGTTCATACTTCCAGTCTTTCATTCTCTCTCGTTTGTCTCTAGAGTTTGGGCGATTATTAGTGTCATCAGATCAATCTCTGATCTGTTGTCTTTTGTGTTGTAATCAAGTATAAATCTTTTAATAGAATTGTTAGTGAGAGTCTTGTATCTAGATCTGCATGGGTTAACAAATCTAGGGTTTGTTGGTTGTATGATTTGGTTATAAAACCTTTTGGTTAGTTTTTGATTTTGAATAAAGTTTTGAATAAAGTTCTGAATATTTGATCCATGTTTTATAACAGTTACTTTCATAGAAAAGTGAAAAAAGATTACATGTTCCTACAAAAATCTTAAATAATTTGAACTATATATTAATATTATACCCCCATCAAAAATATCTTGGCGGCCACGCAATCACACACTTACCTCAAGTGGTCCTCTCATTGCCATTGGTCAAGTTGTAAAATATGTTTCCAACTTTTAGGGTATATTATTATTTTTTGTCGTGAGTCATTGATTGCTATTTGTCAAAATGTTTTTTGTTCTATCATTATTACGGGGACGGGGCACTACTAGCAAACGGTGTTGGTATCCTTTATTAGTACGGTAACACTGTTTTGGGCAATACGGGTAGTGGCTTGCTGGTAGCTTTTACGGGTGTTATACCACGGTGCTGGTACTCTCTACTAGAGTGGGTTTTTTTTTTGTTTTTTATGAGTTAGGTGGTTTAGGGTAGTACTGCCTTCAAAACTATGTTTCAGTGAAGTGATGTGGCAGTGCAGAATTAACGTAAATCAGTGAAGTTGAAAATATGTCAGTGGAGCGCCCCGCCCCCTTATATACACACATGTATATGTATATATTATGTATATATATATATATATCTGTGTTTGTGTAATATATATGACAACTCAAGTCATATTGATAATTAGCTAATAATTATTAAAATATGCTTTAAAGTATTTATAGTTTTATTAAATATAAATGTTTATGTTTGAAAGAGCAAAACATAAATTTTTATGATATTTTTGATGTTATATATATTTCATAAACCAAATATTTGAGTTTGAAATGTTGTCCTAAGGTTTTTGTCTCATTATTGTATAATATAGTTTGCATTATTATGTTATACAGTTAACTTTATTATCAATAAGGGCCAAACAAAAAGAGAGAAGTAGGGTGTGATTCACGACATACCCTAGATTTTCGCACGAAAAAAGATCAAACAAATCAAGCTTAAACAAGTTCGAGTCAATCTCAACCCTATAATAAAACTGCTAACCAAACGAGTTCAAGCATAAGCTTTATGCACCAAGATTGTTTAGACTCACGAATTTAAATGAGTCAACTTAAATAGTTTTATTATATATTTATTTTATGCAACTATGCCAATGATCTTCAGCCCAGCTGGTTTGAGGTAGAGTGGGTTTTCCCATAGGGGTTCTCATCCTGGAGTAGGTCACATGTTCGACCCATGCACACCACAAAAAAATTCCCCGTGACAGTTTGAGCTTATGAAATAAGGACATCGGTGTGTGAGTATGGATTAAAACTTAGGACCATTAGAATAGAGTTCTACAAGAATTTGAACTAAACTAAGCTAAATTTTTTTTTTATGGAACTATAATAAACAACTTAAATATTAAATATCATGCTGCACATAAGAGTAAACATCAGAAAAGCCAAAATACAAACTTGGCAAACATACATCCAAGTGTCCATCAACCAAATTTTGATATTATATTAATCAATTTCTTAATTTATATAGCAACTACTCTTTATTTAAAAGAAAAATAATAAAAACATTCATTTCTAGACAAACTTTAAGACTTTAATATACATAAAATCATTTAAATATTTTCTTGCGTAGATATAAAAATATACTTTAGATATATGATTTGTTTTTTTTTTTTTTTTTAAACACTAACTTATAACCAAACAAATTTAAACTATTTTAAAATTTTAAATTAAACGAGTCGAATTCATGTTTAGGTTTATTCTGATATAACTTAGAGACACATCTCTTTTAAGTTTTATCTCCAACATATTTAGTCAAATGTTTGTTACCTTATATTAGCTCACTACCTCCTTCTTCTTCACCAAATCATTAATATTGTGAAATCAAACAAAGTATATCTAACACACACACACAGACCCACACACACACCACACACATCTTCAATCTCTTCTGTTAACTCTATAGGTACAATTCAAAGATACAAATTAACTACAACTCATCAGTTATGTTCATGTCTTCATGAACTAACTAACTAACTAATGGAATCTAACGAAGTAATCGCTCCCTTCGTTATGAAAACCTACCAGATGGTCAACGATTCGTCGCTCGATAACCTAATCCGATGGAGTACTAGCAACAACAGCTTCATCGTAGTCGATTCCTTAGGCTTCTCTCAACGCCTCTTACCTGCATACTTCAAACACAACAATTTCTCTAGCTTTATCCGCCAACTCAATACCTACGTAAGCAAACCCCTAATTTATCCAATTTATTTATATCTTGTTATATATCATAGCTTTGAATTCAGTGGCGGATCTACAAACATTTTTCAGTAGTCATGGTTGCAAAAGTCGCTAGGCGCTCCCTAGTCGAAGTCGGGAGTACTCGGGGAGTTCTCGGCCTAGTCGGAGAGTACTCGGGGAGTACTCGGCCTAGGCGTAGAGTACTCGGTCCTCGGCAACCTACCTTGTAGCGATTACTCGGGGAGTACTCGGCCTTCGAGACCTTGTTTTACAACAGAGTCAGTAGTAACATTTTTCATTTTTTTCATTTTAGTAGCAACGTTTTTCAAATTTCGTAAAAAAAAACAAATTTTCCACTAGTTTTCCACTACGCGCACGCGAAGTTGAGCTGCAACGTCAGCACCCCTGCTATTACTATAGATCCGCCCCTGGCTTTGCTATCTGTGAGACTTACTACGTCAGTATATTTTTTTATTTGTTTATTTATTTATTTATGATTTGATTGATTTATTATTGTTATGTGAATTAGGGTTTTAAAAAGGTAGATCCGGATCACTGGGAGTTTGCGAACGAATACTTTTTACGAGGACAAATACACTTGTTGAAAAACATAGGAAGAAAGAGGCTAATGAATAGTACTAGATCCAGATACTCCTCCTCGTGTTCCGCGAATATGAATAGCAGTAGTAATAATAATAATAATATTCATATTCGCGGAGAAGAGGAGGAGTACGAGGAGTCTGTAATATGCATGGAGATAGCTAAGCTAAAAAAAGAACAAAGGGCTCTAGAACAAGAGCTTGTGGTGATGAACAAGCGGTTAGAGGCGACGGAACGGCGGCCGGAGCAGATGATGGCGTTACTATGTAAAGTAGCAGAAGACCCAGATATTTTGCAAAGAATGATGAGGGAAAAAGGTCAACGAACTAAGCGATTGACGGATAAAAACAAGTTGTTAACGCCGTTACCGTCGCCGTCATCAAGTGTCGGTGTACCGATAAAGCGAGAGGATAACGACGGTTACCAGACGATCGGAGACCCTCCGACGTCGTGGAGTTCGCCGCCGGCGACGGTCTGGCTGTGGAATAGGGATGGGGATTACGGTGTTGGGTTTTCGACGGAGACGGAGCCGATGAATGGAGTTAATATGTATGGTAACGGTACAGGTAGCGGTAGCGGTAGCGAATTGTTTCGGCAAGGATCGCCGGAGCCGGATGTTAATCCGGCTCCGGCGTATCCGTTTTCCCTCCTCGGCGGTGGGTTTTAAATTTGGTTTAATTTTTTTATTTTATCAGTGGTTAGTGATATCTGAATTATTATTATTATTATTATTATTATTATTATTATTATTATTATTATTAAAATTAGGTATTATCCAAAGAGAAAAATATGTTACGGTTTGGAAACCAGAACTTGTTTTTATGCTATTTTCTACGAACAAAAAAAAAAAAATAAGTTAGCTTATTGGTGTAGTTTAGGACTTAGGTTCCGTGTTGAAAGCATATAGTTAGTTTAAAACATAGAAAATTATTGTAATCATATAATACATTTGTATGTAGTGATTGTAAATATGTTAGAAGTTAGACATAGAATATGAAAAATAGCAACATAAGTGATAAGTGTGTTACATATATCATGGTTAAAGCAAAATATATACATGTTTGGAAAAATTACAAATTTCGTCTTTTAAGTTTACATTGATTTTCAGTGGATGCCCTTTAGTTTTAAAATTGATGAGAATCATCCTTTAAGTCTTAAAACGTTGCATCATCCGTCATTTGGCACTAACTCTGTTAGATTTTTTAGTTAAATCTGATCATGTGCCTTGCACATGAGGGTAGTTTGGTAAATTTACTGGCCACCACTACCACTCAACAATCGCCACCACCACCAAATCCAGCGACTGGCCACCACTACCACCACCAAGGCACCAACACCACCGTCCAAAACCTCCACCTTCGACATCACCCATACCCTGCCACCGTACCCGATTAACCACCAGCTCCCCTCCCCCCGCGCAACCTTGATTTTGGGGATAATGTTAAATCGATCATCGACACCGAATAAACACTCACCGGAGGTGCTGACCGGAGCAGGAGAAAGGTAAAGTGGGCGGTGATTATGGGTTTGCCTAGCCTATAACCCCAAATCGAAACCCTAGCTTCGACCACTTCCATCAACAAACCACCACAAATCCACTTTGTATCCCCTATTAGTCACCTCTTTGACCATCGCCGCCAACTAAGGACACTTACACCATATTCTTCACCTTGATTTTTGAGTTTACGAGTTGTATCTAGATCATGATTTTAGTGTTTTGCAAGTTTTGGATTTGTAGCAGAACTATAGAGGAGAGAGAGTCGAGATAGATCGAGTATCAGTGATAGTGGTGTGGGTTTACTTGGTGCCGGCGATGCTGGATAAGGTAGAGGGAGAGAGCAGAGAGGAACATAAGGATAGATATATAGAGGGTAGGTCAGAGAGGCAAGTGGAGATGGTGGTTTTTTAATGTTGCAGGTGGCGTGTGTTGTTGTTGCCATGGTGGTTCTGGTAATGGGTGGAACCAGAGAAGAATGGAAGAAAGAGATGAGGGCTTTCATATTTAGTGGGTGGAGTCTTATATTTTTTTTGGGTTTTATTTATTAAGATATTTTTAAATAAAAGTGTAAATTGACTTACATACCCTCACGTAACCTACACGTGATCAATTTAAACGTCAAAATCTAACCTGGTTAGTGCTAAAAGACAGTGGATGTAAGGTTTTGCTTCGTTAAGGATGATTCTCATCAGTTTTAAAACTAAAGGGTATCCATTGAAAAACGAGGTAAACTTAAAGGACGATTCTGTAATTTTTCCTAAATGTTTTAATATTTATCCGAAATTTGTATTATATTATATTAATTCATATATCAATAGCAAGTAAATTGCTAAAAGTAAAATGATTTGTATTTGTATTTGTAGATAAAAGTAGGTTGTCATTTGATTTTTATATGATTTTTCAAGAAACGATTTTTTGTAACATTTTATTTTCATAAAATAGTCAACATAAATATATATGGTCCCCTAATAGATACCATCGACAATATATATTTATTGACAAGAAACAATGAATTTGATATCACAAATGTTTAGCTTTCGCTTTCTTTCTGAGTCTCCGTAATTGCATATCGTTGTAATTTGTTATCATATGACCTTACAGCTGCTCCAAATAGTATTAAATGGTTTCTCATTATTATTTTTTATTAAAAATATTTAAAGTATCTCTTTTTTGGACGGCTAGATCACACGGTTAAAGGCTATTGGTCTTTGATCACCCAAATCACGAGTAAGAATCCCGTAGTTGGCATATTATTGCCAGGTTGAACCAGTGTCACAATTCGTTCCTGTCAGAATTTAACCCTGAGACCTCAGGGGCTGGAACCCCACCTAAAGTATCTAATAATATATCATAGAGTTTTTTTTTTAAACGTCAAATTATTTTATTTATCACCAAAAATGTTACAATACAATTTGCAAAATGCTAGGACAAACAACTGTATAAACCAATTTGCTACCTCTAACTTGTGTTATTTTCAATATTATAAATCTAGCTAAAAAATCGTGTTTATAATTTTTTATAAGTTGTATGCAATTAACACTGAGTTTTTTTTGGATGTCCATGATGAATCATAAATTCATAATCAGTAAAAAATACCCAATATCGAAAAATAACTTAGTTGTATGTTTTAGTTTTGAAGAGATATGTACCCGTGTTTACACACGACCCACGTTAGTTCTCTATCTTTCTAAAACTCAACTATGAGTTCTCTACCATTATCACCGTCCTTCCCCAGGGATAACTCATGTGAGTTCTCTCTCATCTAGAACAGCAATCCTTAAAAAACTTCTATCTTTCTAAAACCCAACTATCAGTTCTCTGCCATTATCACTGTCCTTCCCCGGGGATAACTCAGGCACTGGTGCTGCTCCGGCAAACACCAGCCAGCCTGACAACACTCAGGAAAGGCAAGAAAACATAATAGAAACAGGTCAGCATGCTACACCGTCCTCAAGGACTCGTCAGACCCCATCCTTCGTTTTCGTCAATGACAATGTCAACACGAGTACTCCTACTGGAAATGTCGCGTCGATGGTTAGTCCGAAGATGTGGTATGCCCAGGAAAAGGAGGCTCTAAAGCGCAGGTATGCGCATAAGCTAAGAGAGCAACAACTCAGAGCCACGACCCGACAGCTGTCATATGACGAAGGAAGACCTGTCACTGTGTCTGAGGGTCTGTCCAAGGCCACAGGGCATAACATTGGAAGCAGACAAGCAGACCCAACCTGGAGGGAAGACTCTGATGAATCGTAAAGTCACTTCGGTCGTGACAATAGCCAGTCTCTCACCAACAACGTTAGGCGGGGACACTATTTGTCCGGCGAAGATGACCTCACGCAGCCCTACTACCCTCCGTCTTTTAGTGAAAAATCAAAATTCACCTCGTGCATTGCGCTCACACCCCTGCCACCAAAAACCAGAATCACAAGAAACCTGGGAAAGTATGACGGCACAGGTGATCCTGACGATCACTTGCGAAGCTTCGAGGTGGTAGGAAAGTGTGCGGGTTGGACTTTACGAGCTTGGTGTCACATGTTCGCGCAGACACTCACGAGTGTTGCGTGAGTATCATTTGACAGCTTACCTAACGGAAGGATTGACACCCTCAAAGAACTTACTGACAAGTTCCCAGATCACTTCAGTCAGCAGCGCAGGATAGAGCGAGACTCCACTGACATTCTGCAAGTGCGCCAACATGACAATGAATCGATTGAAGATTACATCACCAGGTTCAACCGAGAAGCATCCCAGATTGGGGCCATTGGCTTTGAACTCATGAGAGCAGCCTTCAAGCAGGGCGTACATTGTGACCCACTAATCCGCACCCTCACAGGATGCACTGGAATGCCAAATACCTGGGAAGAAATCATGCGGGTGGGGGGCAAGACCTACACAAGAACTGAAAAAGAGTTGTCTGTTTGGAACAGGGTGCAAGCCCCACAGTACACAGATGCACAAGCACAATCCGTAAGAAACAGGAACAACGGACATAAACGAAAGGGCAAGGGGTTCGTCTGGAACAGGCTCTAAGGAGCATCCCAGGCGGACACCAAACCCATTGAAGGCATAGAATACAAGGGAAATCAGTCATCTGACCAAAAATCAACAAGGCGTAGTCACAACTCTTGGACCTAAAACACATAACTACCCGCGGCAATGCGCAGACATTTCCACTAGGAATATTAAAATACAAATGGTTTATGCAATATGGTCTTATACATTATGCTTTTATAGGGTATTTGTGCTTCGTAATGTTGTAAATAGGTTTGTATAGTTCTACATAATTGTTTTCATAGGTTTCTATAGCTTTCTTTGACCAAATTACAACTGCATCCTCAACGTCTTTTAGCAACTTCACTACTATAAGTCCACCTACAGCACCCGCGATGTTATTGACTAGACGCAACCGCAAAATACAACCCAGCCCCGCCGCAACGCGCAGGTTCCCGCTAGTACTCCCAAATGCATATGAGCTTTTTAACTTATTACAAAATACTCATATTCCTACACTTCATACGATTTGAACAATTCGCCTTTATTTATGATAGAGAGGAGTCACCTTATCATTACACCATTTTCCTTAGGTTACTTCAAATACATTACCTAATGTGTTGAATGCTACATAATGCAAGGATTGTATGTAGATTTTAGCCAACAATTGATATGTTCATCAATGCTCACCTAGGAGCATACTGATTCAGTATCACAGACACTCAAGTCAAAGATAGTTTAACTATGTCGCTACCACTTTACATGTGTACTCATCATTGTTAGATTTTCCCCTAATGAATTCCTTAAAAGCATATATCTACGATTTTTTGGACAACAAGAAGATGAATATATAGAGTATAAGTTTTCTTATTCTTAATTCCACAACAAATCTTGTAAATATTTAGTGATTTAATGATAAACAAATTAATATATAAAAAAGTGTATAGTTATTTTCAATATTTTAACCCCATTCTACAATTAATTTCTGGCCTTTTGTGTTAAATGTTAATCAATTTCAGGACCAACATACAACCTACCTGGTTGTCCATATATGATGCTATCATTAAATCTACAAATATTGCATGTGCACATATTGCTTTAAAACATAAATATGACAAACATTAAACTGCTAAAAGCTCGAATATATTGTGTATCTCCTAACATTTTTAACATGGTACCCTAATGCATACATACAATTGGTATCGATCTCGTATACTCATGGAAGTCATATCACTTCATACACCTAAATTCTCGATAATTGCACCACATGAGCATGATAAACAACATGAATGTGTAAAAGGCTGATAATATGTTAACCATGCATCTTACTTTGTTAAGTCAAACGTTTTTACTGCATGTAAGTTAATTTAAACATCCCTAACCTTATATGAAGCACACAAAGGTGAAATGGGTCAACACGTCAAAGGGTCATAAGCCATTTATTTACGTCGATAGACAAGTGTTGGCCAAGTAATCATTCTAGTGGCCTTAATACACTTGAACACGTCAATCAAGATCAAATACCAAGGTTACATTTCAAAATCGATAGCCTCGTGAACCCGTGTGTTTGCACCAGCAATCACAAGTGTGGTATAAATGTGTTTTTCTCCCAAAGGGCCGACCCTTCTTTTGTGGGATGAGAGGGGATTTATAGGAGGAATCTCTCGTACTCATTGGCTAATCTTGGTTGACAGCTCATTCCTCGTGGGTCCCACGCCTGGTGACCGTTATGGAATTCAATCATACGCTGTCCTTCTGCCATTGACTAGATTTCATTGTCGTTCATCCTTGCTGTCCTTTCTACTATCACCTGATTGGGAGGAGATCATGGAGCAAGACGTTCACTCCTCTGATTGGCTAGACGTCCCTTTTAACATGTCCTTTCTCCTTGTACCTGGCATATCCTAATAGAAACTTTCTTTAATTGTTCTTAAGGATGTGTCCCGTTATGAGCCCCGCACGTGAGGTAGGTACATATCTCTTCAGCCTCTAAAGTTTTAACTTTTATCTATCCATCAATACTCCCCTAATAGACAACAAAATCTAAATACTCAATAATTTAGATTTACCTTAAATGTTATGTGGTTACATTGTTGTAACATCATTCAATGAAAATGAGTAAACATATACGTGTGTAAAGGTTCAAATAATAATGGGGCGTCGTTAGGGCTGTACACGAGTCGAGTCGAGTCGAGTCGAGCCAGGCTAAGCTCGAGCTCGAACTTAAACGAGCCAGCTCGGCTTGCTCGTTTTTTGGGTCGAGCTGAAAAGCCGAGCTCGAGCTCGGCTCGTAAATGTTCGAGCCGAGCTCGAGCTGGCTCGAGCTAGCTCGTTATTTTTTTTTATTATTTTTTTATAAATATTTTTAAAATAAAAAAATAAAATAAAATTACACGTATACATGTATATTTTTTATTTTTCAAAGTTAAGGTTTATTGGATTATAAAGAGGTGGGGTAGATAGGTAGTACGAGCAGGGCTTTCAAAATTTGAATTTTAGAATTGCGTTTGAAGCCAAAATATATTAGTTTCATCTATATATTAATTACACATACACAAGCCTGAGTCGAGCCATATGTCGAGCCATCGAGCCGAGCCACGAGTCGAGCCATCGAGCCGAGCCACGAGTTCAACACCCCTGGCTCGAGCTTGGCTCGATTACAAAACGAGCCGACTCGGCTCGGATCGAAAACAAAACGAGCCTTTTCGAGCGAGCTTTTTTCGAGCTTTTTTCGAGCGAGCCTCGAGCCGCGAGTTTTTTGTATACCCCTAGGTGTCTTGAGAGGTCTTAAGTTCAATCCTTACTATGTGTAAAAAAAATGTAAATAATGGGAGAAAAGCACCACTAGAAAGGATTCGAACTTGCAGTGGTTAATCTAGACTAAAACTTTAGGGGTAACATTAAATTTCTTTTTTTCCGTACTTTCATGCAATGTAAACGAAACAAAAATAAAAACATGATAATAAATAATGTTCAATTTTTTTACCATACTTTCATAAGAAATATATTTTTCCTTGTTTAGTGCTATGTTCTAACCAATGATTTATCAGCCCATTTTACATCAACACGTCACCGCCCCTTAAGATAGTTTGTCCATTTAAATTGATGACCTCATGATTGAAAAGCCTTTTTAACAAGATTCGATCTTCTTATGTCGTCTATCTGATTAGGGTGGTAAATATTAATTAATGGGTGGTCTATTTCTCTGTTGCTTCTTTTTTTCCCACTCTTGATTCTTTTATTTTATTTTTACCCGTTCAAAACTAGGGGTGCAAACGAGCCAAGCCCGAGCTCTACTAGGCTCGAGCTCAAGCTCGGCTCAATTCGAGCTTTGCTTTTAAAGCTCGAGCTCTACTTGTTGGTAGTTTCACAAGTTCGAGCTTGGCTCGTTGGTAGTTTCTCAAGATCGAGCTCGGCTCGTTTATTATTTATTACTTAATATGTTAGATAAAAATAATAGAGTAAATTGCCAAAATGGCCCATCAGGTTTGGCCCAAAATGCTTGTTTGGTCAGTTATCTTATTTTTGTGCCAAAAGCACCCCTCACAGATTGAAAATCGCCAAAATGGCCCATATTTAACAGAGTTTTTAACTGAGTATGGAAAGTCAGTTAAGTCTGAGGGGTAATTTCGTCCTTTCACTCTGTACTTCATCTTCTCCATAAAAAAACCCCAAACCTATTATTTGCTCTGCCACCACCTCCAAAAACCATTGTCTGCCCAAACACACATACACACCTAACTACACACACACACACACACACAGAGAGAGAGAGAGAGAGGTACAGGGGCGGAGCTCCGACGACGACACCTCATGCCCCTTCGGCCACCATTTCGTAAACACCATCCGCCACGCACCACCTTTCAGATCAAACAACTCCCATACCCACCTGCAAAATGACATCTCTCGGCTTCAACTAGAACTCGGCATACCCGATCTGAGTCAAGAAAATTGATAAAGAGAAACTTGTTATTGGTGAAAAGTCATTTTGGAGAGAGAGGTAGACAAGAGTCTTGAGAAGAGTGTATTATTGAAGAAGAAACATTAATTCAAGAGAGAGAGAAAGAGAGCAGATGGAAACCACCATAAACTTCTACAATTCACCACGAATCACCACCGCCGCTACTTTAATGTTGAAATAGAAAGGGGGTTTTACCTCTGTGATTGAATCTGCCTCTGGTTGGAAACCACGACACCACCGCTGACCATCGCCTTCTTCCTCCCTTTTCTTTTAGTCTCTGCCTCTCTCTCTCCTCTGTTCTCTCTCGATCTCTGTTTCTCTCTCTATAATAATAATAATCAGATCAGTGAAGGGGAGAAGGTGAGGGTGTTGGTTGGGTTGGGTTGAGTTGACCGGCCGGCCGCCGGAGAACCGCCGAGGGCGGTGGAGACCGAAGGTCTCCTTCTCTCTCTAGCTCAATCCCTCTTTCTCTCTCTATAACGTGATTGTGTGTGTATAATAAACTCTCTCTGCTCGTTTCTCTCTCCGCTCTCTAGTCTGTCTCTCTCTATAATGTATGTTGGGTGGTGGAGGATGGTGGATGGTGAAGAAGGGTGGTGGTGGTGGTAGTGGTGGTGGTGGTGGTTTATAGAGAGAAAAGGGTGGGATTAGGTCTGCCAAAGGAAGGAGAAGGGGGTTATTAACTTTAAAAAAAAATAATAGAGTGAAAGGACGAAATTACCCCTCAGACTTAACTGACTTTCCATACTCAATTAAAAACTCTGTTAAATATGGGCCGTTTTGGCAATTTTCAATCTGTGACGGGTGCTTTTGGCACAAAAATAAGATAACTGACCAAACAAGCATTTTGGGCCAAACCTGAGAGGCCATTTTGGCAATTTACTCAAAATAATATAAATAATAGACTTGTTTAGTCTCGTGGGCTCAATAAGCGAAAAGCTCGGCTCGTTGGTATCTCAAGCTTGAGTTCAAGTCATTTAATATTTATTAGTTAATATATTAAATAAAAATAATATAAATAATAGACTCATTTAGGCTCGCGAGCCCGATAAGTGAAAAGCTCGACTCGTTTACTAAACAACTTTAAATGTGGGGTAATAATATAATTTATTGATAAAACTAATATTACAAGCATGACGAGCTTCACATGCCAGGTTCGTGCCCAGGCTCGAAAAATAAACGAGCTTTGTTTAAGGCTCAAGCTCGGCTCATTTCGAGCTTATTAAGTCGATTTCGACTAGCTTGTGAGCTGCACAGCTCGTTTGCACTCCTATTCAATACTTTAACCATGGTCAATATCCTTGTATATTTTAATTAAAAAATTACATATGGAATGGGTTATGGTCTATAAGTTTCTATCTTCTTTTTATGTTAGACTTATATTAAAAACTTTCAGGGTGTGTTGGGTTTAAAAAAAAATGAAAGGTAACGTTGCATAATTTTCAGGGTAACATAATACAAAAAACGTAAAAATTTACACTACACAGGAAAAGTTGAGGGGTACCTCATTATATTATACATCCACCATTGCGAACTTGAACGTGGTTTAAGAACTACTGCTCGTCCTGAAGGAGGTAGTCGGTGTCTTCGAAACCAACTGCACTAGATGTTAAAAAAATAATGGGGTGTAGCTAGTGATCACGTTCATAAAAATAGCGGGGTGCACGTGACAGACCGTCATTTTACTAAACGACAGCTTACCTTATATATCATATTTAATGTTTACTAATAAAAAGGTGACAGCTGCCCAATAATATATCTTATGTCCAACAACCTTTGTCGTTACCACTTATTTTTTATAACGTAAGTTGACCAATCAACGCTTGACACGTGTCATCCTAGCTTGTGGTCCGAACCTAATTTCCCATTTATTAGACACGTTTAGTGGTGTCTGTGGTCCCCCTAGCTTTCTATATTGGGTATGTAGTGACACGATTTCTATAAATAGTAATTTTGTTTAAACTATTGTTTAACCAAACGGTTAACATGAGAGCACAATGACTCTATACATGAAAATCAAACATAAATAGTTTACTAAACATATATAAATCGTTTGCTATGCAGGTTGGGTTATCAGTTAACACGTTACACTAGTGGTTTCCCTAACTCAAGCCCTAAAATGTAGAAAAATTGAAGGGCTTGAGTTTGAAAATAACCAACCAATTGCACTCTTAATTTTTTTTTTTAAATAATCAATCAATCACCTCCTTTCAAATCACCCCATGCCCGTGTCTTTTCTCACGTCAAAGAGGCCAGGACCACGCCCAAACCCATCCATCATAGGGGATAGTGTTCTTTGTGTGGATTAGGCGGTCATGTTACACGTTTGTTGGTCATATTATAAAGACATAAATTAATGGCCAATTTAATCAGTGGCGGATCTAGACCAAAATTTTAGGGGTAACGTTTAAATTTTTTTTGCCGCACTTTCATAAAATGAACACGAAACAATCGATAATCTATTTCTGTATTGATGCAGTTGTCAACTTATTATTGGTTTTTGCACTCTAATGTATAAAATCTGGTTCAATACCCGTATCCGAAATCGTACCTGATTTATACCCGAAAATGCTTGAGACCGGTTATACTCTATGCCTGAACACGGTCATACCCTGTACCCGATACTAGTTTTTTTATTTTTTTTATACCTGAATTTTTAAGGTATATTTTTATGTTTAATTTACTACTTTTATATTTAAGTTTTTTTTTTAAATGTAGATTATAAAGCAAATAGTTTATAGTTCGGTAAATTTATGTTATTGTAATTTATATTAATTATTTGTACAAATTAAAAACCAACTATAATTTTTAAACGAACTTATTTTTATGTAAAATAATAAAATAAACTTACTTTGGAAAACCGGATATTAATACCCGGACCTTTACCCGGTTATACCCGAACCCGATCATACCCTACTTGGGTATATATGGTATGATTTTTATTCTCAATACCCGTACCTAAACCCTACCTGATTTCTCTCAGTATCCAATTTTTCTATACACGTTCTACCCGGACCCAATTCATACCCGGAACCGGTTAATAAAAAAAACCTCGATATGTGCACCTCTACCCTAACCAACTAATTGGATGAAGCTTTATGGCTTCTATCTTATTAACAAATGGAATGTTCAATGCTTATGGACCTATAAGCTTCGATCTGTTTTTTTTTTATAGTGGGCTAATAATAAACTTTGAGAGTGTTTTAGGTTTTTAAAAAATTGAAGAGTAGCGTTAATATAATTTCAAGGGTAACGTCATACAAAAAACATAAAAACTAAATAAAATTTTGCACTACGCCGAAAAAGTTGAGGGGTAACGGGTGTTACCCCTCCCTTAATACTACATCCGCCCCTGAATTTAATAATATCAATAAAAAATAATTAACATTTTTTTAAAATTATTTTGAAAAAACAAAATCTTACAATAACCCGTTTTAAGAACTAGAAACTTCCTTTTATTTATAAATTATTTTGGAAAAAAAAAACGTGGATAACTATAACCTCAACTCCTCAAGGTTAAGTGTGTCCTCTTTGTGAAGACACCGAGCATTCACAACCCAACCATCAAACTTTTCTCTATCTTTAAAATTTTAAAAAATATACTAAAAACTCACTATATCTCATCCACCATTTCTTTACCCTACCCCTCTTATATTACTATTCATCTCTACTAAATTATTGTGAGTGTATGAAAACGGGAAATATAATAAAATATGTGTTTGTGAGTAAGATAAAGATAAAAATTGTGGATGGGATGTGGGAAGTTTTATAAATTGAGAGATAAATTTTAAATAGTATGATTTTTAGTTACATTATAGGGTGAAAAATGGTGGATGAGATGTGAATGCTCTTAGAAACTGTGTAAGATATTTATGGCGTTTTGGTTAGGGATTTATTAGGATCCACAACAATTCAAATAAGCGGTTTGGTGGAATGTTATAACTTGGCTTAAAATTGTGTGGCCTATGGATGTTATTTCTGTTACTGATATGATCGAGTACATTAGGAATGCTCCTAGTTCCAAGAGTTGGAAGAAGATGGTGCTCATGGTTGCGGCTGCAACGGTATGGAGGATTTGGCTGGCCCGAAACTCCAAAGTCTTTGAAGATAAGTTCCTTCCGGTTCGTGTTTTGGTGGACCAACTCAAAGAGGATTGTTTTTTCTGGATTACTAATCGAGGCAGGCTGTCAGAGCTAACTTAGGAGGAGGATTGGGTTTCTTTTGATGTTCCTAAGTTTGTTTAATTTTCTTTGAGTTTGTTGTTGGTCTGTATTTGGTGTTTGGATTTCTTGGTGCGTGGTGTACTCCAGCGACTTGCTGGATCTTTATATTTAGCTATAAAGTGTTTAGTTGTTAAAAAAAATGGTACAATCGGTAATATTGATTGCTTGTTGGAATATATATATATATTTTTTTTTGAAAAGAGCTTATTGGAATATTTGGAGAGCACATAATGATATGTCTACCAACTCAATTAAAGTGGTCTTTTTTACAAGAATATTTAATATTTGAAGAAGTCTAGACCACTAGCTTTTGGTTTCCAAATTTAAGACTCTAGCCTATCGTAATAAGGTAAATTCACCTTTCGATTTTATATTCTCTATGTATCAGATGCTACAATAGCTTCTTGCTTGAGTTTGCTTCAGTTATAATAAAATTGTCGTCAGTAAAAAATAAAACATAAATTTAAACGTTGTTAATTAGTCGGTCACTTGATGTGATTGAAAACCTCCTAAATCGATTATTTTAGTTCTTTTTATAAAGGCGGTGGTTCTTTGTCATTAAACAAAATCATCTAATAAGTAGCTAGATACAAACATGCACCCAAATGATGGTATCGGTACTGTAGGTTGTAGGTGCTTGGTACGGTACGGTATTCGTAGGTAAACATTTGGTAAAATACTTTAGCATGTCAAACCGAAAGTAGTGATCCCAAAATACGACAAATATTGATACCAAAATTCTATTCGTATGGTATGGTATGATACCGATACCTGTATTTTTCTGCACATGTACCGAATTGTTTATCCCTACCTAAATATACGTTTAAACTTTAACGTTAAACTTAGGAATATTAAAATTACGAATCATTTACATAAGTAGTGGACTTATTTTTTTAGAAATTACTTTTGGGGGGTATTGGGGGAAAAAAGTGATTTTGGTGATGTAAGGAAGTGGTTTGGCGGCATCTAACAAATACAACATTGATGCCGCCAAATGGGAACTTAACATTGAAGCCGCCAATTGAGATGGCCATATTGATGCCGCCAAATGGGATGTCCACATTGATGCCGCCAATTGATTTCTCACTTTCATTTCTTATATAAACCGAGCCTCTGCCCATTCTCTCCATCCCATTCCACACCTAAACAAATACATTATAACCACAATAAAACCCCCATTTACAACACACTGTTTTCTGCGGGGATAAGCCATGTTGTGGCGTCCCTCTTTCTGGGGTCCAAGAAAGCGCGGTCTTTGGATCGGTGTTACATCCACATGAAACTACTTGGATCGATGTTACATCCACACGTGGTATAACACGTGTTGAATGCAACGTTGTCTTTGTAGTTTATAATATTTTGCCGTTGGTTGTCGGTGGTGCTCTCAATCTCCAGTCTACCAAACCCGGACATTCCAACGGCATAATTAGGGGAGTCAACTTTCCAGACAAAGGCTGTAGGGCAAGGCCATCCGGTGTTGAAGAATCACACCATGTGATTAGCGACGTCGAAGACATCGGATGATGCGGTTCTTCACCGTGCTACTCTTGTATGGCAGCCTGGGTTGACCATTGGGTACCTGTAGATTTCGTACACATGTTCAACAGATCGATTGATGTTCCCCTGTTTGATTCAGATGGGATCGATCTTGGAATGTGAGAAACGGAAACCATTGGGTACCTGTAGATTTCCCCTGTTTGATTCAGATGGGTTCCCCTGGAATGTGAGAAACGGAAACTTAATGAACTCGGTAGATTGTATAGTTTGATTGAGTAGTTTGGAATTGGTGATCTCGGAAATAAACTGTCTTGTAACTCGGTAGGCTGTATAGTTTGATTGAGTAGTTTGGAAAAATAGTTGTTAAGTAAATTTGTAATATTTGTTTTAAATAAAGCTATCATTATTAAGTTGCCCGTTTTCAATCGTTGGGTGGTGGTCCTTGATTCCCGTACCCATCATTATGCTGGGGATGGAAATGTAAATCACTAACATTGTTAAACATTAATAGGAGAAACAACAATACATAATCAAGTTACATGACGAGAAGTTGCTTCACAACGGCATTTGTATAGCTCATCTGCCATGTGTCGTCGATAATTCACACAAGCATCTTCGACGTCGATTTGTAGCGACAACGACTTTTTTCTCACAAGCCTATCCATCATCATACAAACCAAGACACCAGCATTATCAACCTTTCCCTTGTCTTGGGGCACATCTAATTCAACTAAACCTTCAGAAATTGGTGTTTTGTCCACGCGATTAGACTTCAGCCAGTAACGAATACGTTTTAGAAACCATTCGAAAAAAAGCCTAATCATCTCCATATAGTGAGAAACTTCGCGTCGCCTTTCGTTTCTCCATCTCTTATCAGTCCAATATTGGGTAATTACCATGTTTCTTAGATCAATTAGGATAAGCAGCCAGTCTCCCACCCCCATCGATAAAGGAAGGTAAATGCGGTCAACTTCCCAGAATGGCGGGTAGGGTTCCATTCTTCCAGCCATGTCGAGGGCAACTGAAGAATTCGAGTCCTTCATTTCATCATAGAAGGCAGGGGGTAAAACTGTCCAACGTAGCTGTGAAGCAGGATCTCTTAAAAGCTTTGCTTGTCTAAGTCGCATCAGTCTTACCGTCCACGCCTCAACGTGCTGAAATCATAATAATGCATAAGGTTCGTTATTAAGTTAAGCAAAGCAAATCAATTTACTTTCAAATTAAATTAACGTGAAAATTACCGTTGCGGATAGCGCCCTGTTGGGTTGGCACCCTAGAAGTGTACCCCAAAAATTTCTGTCTAGTTTGGCGGAAATGAAGCGAGTGTAGCAAAATGGGGCATCCCCGTTTGTATAAAAGTCGACAACATCAGCAGACCAGTTGGTTCTGCACTGTTGGTTTTCTTGCGGGTTTTCTTTGGGCTTGTCTTGGTCGTTTTCGGCTGCTTTCACTTGTGGGTTACTTGAAGTCGAACCAGCCGTGAATGTTGTTGATGGCTTGCGTAAACGCCTCCAAATGTGCTCGGTCGATTTTACCGTTTTAGGAGCTGGTTGTGAACAGTAAAAGCCGTCTCCATTGTTTTCCATTGTTATATATTTCAAATATGAGTGGGTAAGAGAGAAAGAAGTTGAGTGAGTGTTGTTTGTGAATCAGCTACCTGCTTGCTTTTAAAGAGGTGAACCCTTGTAATGGTTTGGCGGCATCTACATGAAGCCTCGTAATGGTTTAGCGGCTTCTATACCTCGTAATGGTTTGGCGGCATCATAAAAAGTTGAAGCCGCTAAATGGTTAAGCGGCTTCTACATGAAGTGGAAAATGGCCCGGGCTGACGTGTTTGGCTCTCTATACAGTCTGGCAGGGCCTGGCAGTCAGGTAACCGGACCTTCGGACGCGTTGTCCTTGGCTAGTACACGGGTGTCGCCCCATGTCCGGGCCGTTTTCGGGTCTCCGGGGCCTGATCCAGGCGGCCCGAAAACGGCCAGGAGGTCATTTTTCAAAAAACCCACAAAGTGGAAAATGGCCCGGGCTGACGTGTTTGGCTCTCTATACAGTCTGGCAGGGCCTGGCAGTCAGGTAACCGGACCTTCGGACGCGTAGTCCTAGGCTAGTACACGGGTGTCGCACCATGTCCGGGCCGTTTTCGGGTCTCCGGGGCCTGATCCAGGCGGCCCGAAAACGGCCAGGAGGTCATTTTTCAAAAAACCCACAAAGTGGAAAATGGCCCGGGCTGACGTGTTTGGCTCTCTATACAGTCTGGCAGGGCCTGGCAGTCAGGTAACCGGACCTTCGGACGCGTTGTCCTTGGCTAGTACACGGGTGTCGCCCCATGTCCGGGCCGTTTTCGGGTCTCCGGGGCCTGATCCAGGCGGCCCGAAAACGGCCAGGAGGTCATTTTTCAAAAAACCCACAAAGTGGAAAATGGCCCGGGCTGACGTGTTTGGCTCTCTATACAGTCTGGCAGGGCCTGGCAGTCAGGTAACCGGACCTTCGGACGCGTTGTCCTTGGCTAGTACACGGGTGTCGCCCCATGTCCGGGCCGTTTTCGGGTCTCCGGGGCCTGATCCAGGCGGCCCGAAAACGGCCAGGAGGTCATTTTTCAAAAAACCCACAAAGTGGAAAATGGCCCGGGCTGACGTGTTTGGCTCTCTATACAGTCTGGCAGGGCCTGGCAGTCAGGTAACCGGACCTTCGGACGCGTAGTCCTAGGCTAGTACACGGGTGTCGCACCATGTCCGGGCCGTTTTCGGGTCTCCGGGGCCTGATCCAGGCGGCCCGAAAACGGCCAGGAGCTCATTTTTCAAAAAACACACATTTCATAAATCCACAATACATAAACACATAATACATAAACACATAATACATACGTCCTAATCCCAAAGAACTTATTTAAAGCTTACATAAACACATACTAAAATCCTAAATTACTTGGGAGTAGCCAGTGGTGATGGTGGTGATGGCCTGCTGGTGTAGCCTGCTGGTGGGGGGGTGGTTGTACCTTGGTTTTGGGGATCTGTGTACTCTCTTGCATCCGGGGGGTGGGTGCTGACAACCTTAAACGGTCCAAATCCCGTAGAGCCGTGGCATAATCTACAACCCAGACCAACTCCTCTTCCGTTAACTCATCATCTGCTGGGGGAGTAGGATGACTTGTTTGAGTAGGAGCAGGAGGAGGAGTTATTTGAGTAAGAGCAGGAGGAGTTATTTGTGCAGTAGGAGGATTATAGAACGAAGGTTGTGCAGGAGTTGGAGGAGATGAAAAGGATACTCTCCGTCCCCGGCGAGAGTATCGCCGGACATTTGAAGATCCGTCACATTCGTGATAACCGCCACCCATAGTTTTTAAACCGGATGAATAGAGGAAATTGTGACTTAGATTGAGACTTGATATGGTATTTATACTGGTTTGGCGGCATCATGAAGAGTTGATGCCTCAGAATGGTTTGGCGGCATCATGAAAAGTTGATGCCTCAGAATGGTTTGGCGGCATCATGAAAAGTTGATGCCTCAGAATGGTTTGGCGGCATCATGATGCCTCAGAATGGTTTGGCGGCATCATGATGCCTTAGAATGGTTTGGCGGCATCATACAAACCTGATTCCTATTTAAGGGATACTCATCCCAATCCATCAACACACCAAAATTTCTTCTTAAACTATCTCTATATCTCTATATCTAACAAACCCAATCCATCAAATGGCTACTTTCGTTCCATACCTGGTTAGATTATACTGGGGTGGTAAGTTTTCATACGTAAACGGGGTTGTTCAAGATGATAACTCGTTGGAATCATCGAGCTTTATTATGCGACAGAAGATGTCTTTTGAACAACTGGTTGAATGTGTATGTGCTCATGTTAATATCAACAAGGAAGCTGTTACTGTCAAACTCCTGCTCGGATACACTTATGCTGGGTACTCTCAAACCAGCCAAATTTTCAACAACGACGGGGTTGATATGATGGATTATTTAGCCGCTGAGAGACGTGGCGACTTTGTTGCGGAGATCTATGTTGAATGGCAACAAGACCCTCCGTTACAACAGCTTACTTTTACTAACCTGCTGCGTGACGTGTCGAACGTAAATGTACCACCCTTTGGGTCTCAGCATGATTTCCCCCCAATGGAACATGATGCCGATAACGAAGTCAATGACGAGGCAGGATCCCCTATGACGGACGAAGAATGTGATGACGAACCTCAATATGTTGCCGGTAATGACAAGAATGACGGGTTTGATGAATCCGGAAGCGGAGACTCTAAAGACACGGAAGATAGTGATGACGAACAACCGGCATCAGAAGACTCTGAAGACTCCGCAAACGAGGCCGATCCTACTCAGGCGACGACCCAACAGACACCACCAAATGACAACCTGGCTCTCCAGTTAGGTCCACGTCAACACTACGATCCTCAAGATGATGTGGAGCTAACAGATTACATGGTTCAAGAATACGAAGAGGATGAGTTCGTGTTATGGAACCCAAAAGCAGGGACAATATCCGGCTTGGTATGTATTTCAAATCAAAAGAAGAGGTAGACCGTGCGGTTAGACAGTGGAACATCCGTCGTGGACGGGAGATGTATGTCAAGTCAAGCAAACCGAAGGTATACACGGTCGTATGTTACACCAGACACCCAAAGTTTGTAAATCCTAATATCAATGATTACTACACACCGAGGCAGAGTACGTCAGAGAAGAATGCAAAATGAGATGGATGTGAATTATGACGATCGCCCGAGGCGTCATGCATGCACTCGATGTGGAGAAACAGGCCATAACAGGAAGAGTTGTGGAAATGCAAGGCGTCAACGAAATCAGTGAATGACCCTACAGGGTTGTGTCAGTCCTATCATCACGGTCATCTTTTTTATGTTGTTTACTTTTTTATTATCTGTATCGTCAATCACCTTTTGCTTTCATGGATGAGTTGGGTGACTCATCTCATCATGTTCTGTACTAGCTTTATTTAATAATGGCAGAATTATTATGGTACTGTTAATTTTAATACCACTACTATTATTATCAGAACTTTTCTAAAATAAAAGTAAATAAATACATGTAGTAATGATAGATTTATTTAAAACACATAATACAAATTTATTTAACAACTATTTTTACAAACTAGTCAACCGAACAAACTATACAATCTACCGAGTTACAAGACAATCTATTTCCGAGATCACCAATTCCAATAGCTTGTGTGTAAGGTTTATTAGCTTAAATATCTCTGATCCATGATATGAGAGGAATAATCCATCGAGAACTTGAGAAACAGAGAATAAGAGAAGAGATAATAACATATGAGCTACAATGACGTCGTGTTTTGGAAGCTACGTAAAGACATCATTGTACATATACCTCCTTATCTAAAAGAAACCAAGCCCGTAGTGTTTGAAGCCTAGTTCTTTTGGACACAGGTACAGTCAGATTGATAACTTCTCTATGGAAGTTGCTAGAATAGTTAAACAAAAGCTGAAATTGAACAGTTATTTGGAATGTTTCTGATCATTTCAGTTATGCCATCACTATTCCAGTCTCCCGAGATCACCAATCCCAATATTCTACCGCTGCTTCATTGAGTTTCTATTTTGCGCCTTCCATCTCCATTGCTTCAGTGACATCAATAATTGCTTTATTGAAGGCAAACCTGTAGCTGTGGGCACAGAAAGGCGTTCTTCCAGTCAGCGGTAAATAAGGACCACATTCAGATTCAAACCCATCTGAATGCGGCAGGGGAAGCATATCAATATGTTGAACATTGGTACCAGATCTACAGGTACTTAATGATCAACCCAGGCTGCCACACCGAAGTAGCACGATGAAGAATCGCATCATCCGTTGTCGCCAACGTCGCTAATGACTGACCGTGATTCTTCAACATAGGATGGCCTTGTGCTACAGGCTTTGCCTGGAAGGTTGTCCCCCCTAAAGAGTCTGTTGCCATTAATAGAGGTGGTACACTGGAGATTGAGAGCACCACCGACAACCGACTTTAAAATATTATAAACTACAAAGACAACGTTGCATTCAACACGTGTTATACCACGTGTGGATGTAACATCGATCCAAGTAGTTTCATGTGGATGTAACACCGATCCAAAGACCGAGCTTTCTTGGACCCCAGAAAGAGGGAAGCCACAGTATGGCTTATCCCCGCAGAAAACAGTGTAAACTCCATGTGAATGTAACATCGACCTAATATCAATAAAAAATCGTTCCCTCCAGAACAATTGGTATTTTCTTTGGTTTTCTACGATAGGTGGCATTTAAGTATGTGTGGTTTGAGTGTGAGGTTTGGATGTGGATGGAGAATGGTAATCCGGTGGGATTATATTTATATGAGGGATGCCTCATTATCATTTGGCGGCATCAAAGGGATGCCTCACACTTGGTTGGCGGCATCATATTTGAATTGGCGGCATCACCATTGATGCCTCATTATCATTTGGCGGCATCAAGAGGGTTAAAATTGGCGGCTTCAATGTTGAGTTCCCATTTGGCGGCATCAATGTTGTATTTGTTAGATGCCGCCAAACCACTTCCACACATCACCAAAATCAATTTTTTCCCCCAATACCCCCCAAAAGTAATTTCTAAAAAAATAAGTCCACTACTAATGTAAATGATTCTAAAATTACAAGTCTTCTAGATCTTATATCTAAAAAGGTAAATGGAGATGACCAAGCAAAAAATACCAAACTTATGGCCATAAAAATCATTTAGGTAGGCTCATACTACAGAAAAGCCTATGAGCAAAATGAGTTGCCCCAAATTAATTAGTACTATTCATTTGGGACATTAATAAATTTGGCTCACTTTATATTTGTGGCCCAAAAAAAAAAAAAAAAAAAAAAAAATTCTATGAATATGCGTGGATCATAAGTTCCATGCCCGTTTCCATTTTGCGACCAGATTTACGACCTAGCATAATGTTTACGTAAGCCAAGCCATTTGTGAGCTACTCAATATCAACTCGCATCGACAAAACCAAAACTTCTTTAGTGGGGTCATAAGAAGGATCTTTTTTTACTGGCTATAACTAGAGGGTTAAAATTATATATATTTTTTTTCAAGAAAAAATATAGCATGTTATAGTGTTATATATAAAAATCCAACAAATTACTGAATTAGCTTAGTGGGGAAGGGGGTTCTCAGTAGATGCTCTTGAACCCCCCCCCCCCCCCCCTCCTCTTTAGTTTTGCCTTTGTTGGCTCGCTAAATTTTCGAATCAAACTGGGGCCGAGTTTGTAAAATTACTCACAAGCTGAACTCAAGCTTTAACAATAGAGCTTAGTCGAGCTCAGGCTCAACTCGGCTCATTCACACCCAAGCCAAATTCATCATCGAATTCACTCTAGTGTTTGTAATTCCATGCGCCTCACTATCTCACAATCATGACACGACGTAATTTCCAAGTTGAACACCACTAGTATCCATATTACCCCGACCACCGCTACCACCGCCTGAGTTATTTCGGCCACGGTACCCACGCAGTCCTATATCTCCGCTGCCCCTAGAACTTATGCAGGTAACTATGTATCAAGTGGTACCATTATGTTCATGAACCTTAATAACATGTATTAATGATAATATGTTTATGTATGTCAAGGTGAATTTGCATTCTCAAATGACCAAAGGACCTGACCGGAGTACCGGACCCGCCTTGTTTTGACCTGTTTGCATGGCTGGTCAATTTGCATGGTGGTTTATGGATGCAGATGGTGAATTTGCATAAAATGATCAACTTTAATGCATCATATATGCATTGAACAATATGACATTTTAAAAGAGTATTAAAAGGTATACAAGATGTTTGAATTTTTGACACGACACAAACCTAACATGAAATTCGTATGCTGGATTTAGGCTATATTGGTTTGGGTTAGCATTGGGTTGAACCTAGACGTGTACAAATCGGGTTTTTTTTTAAAACCGAAACCGGTTTTTTTCAGGACCGGTTTTTTTTTTGGCTTTAAAAACCGGTTTTTTTTAAAACCGGGTCGGGTATAAAACCGGTTTTTGAGTTGAATATGTCTGATTATTAAAACCGGTTCGGGTCAGGTATAAAACCGGGTTTTTTAATTGATTTTAAAAACCGGTTTTTTTAACCGGTAAAAAAAACCGGAAAAAAAACCGCTAAAAAAACCGGGTCAGACACCTGCTTGCTGCTGCTACTGTCTGCTTGGTGCTGCTGCTGTTTTTTTTTTTTTTTTTTGCTGTTTTAATTTTTTTTTTTCACTACAAACAAACTTCAAACCATGGATTAAGAAACTTATAAATTTAAACCTCCAAACCATTTCATTAACTACTAAAACATCCAAGTTAAACAATAAAAACATCCAAGTCATTAACTACTTAAAGTCTTAAAACAAACTAAAAATTTAAACAACTTAAAGTCTTAAACATAATAAGCAAGCATATCTTCAATACATCATCCGTCTCTTGAAAACATCTTTAATCTTCGCCCGAACCCGAGTTGTTTCGAAGGTATTCATCAAGTTCGGCTTCTTCGTCGGTCATTGGTTCAATCAAGGCCATGTTCACCTCGTCCTCGTACAATTCGGCTTCGTACTCCAAATCAAAGATTGGCTAAAACATGGGTCTTCGGCACAATTTAAACCCAACTCGTCCGCAATTTTATCAATCATAGAATTAACGCCCCTTATGTTATAGCAAGGGTTTAAGGCGGCGGCACAAGAAAAAACCGGTGGTATTTCTCTAAAATATTTTTTAAGTTTTTCTTTCATTTGTGTTACCATATCCGAATAGGGATGCCCATATATACTTATCTTGCTTAGTTTAGATGTCATTAAAAAAATTTTGTGAATTGCTAAAGGACTTGTGGGATAATAAACACCGGATAAAGCGGTTGTCGACGTTTTAAAAACTTGTAGCATATCGGCTATACGCTCAATAGTTTCCCAACTCCTAGCATGGTAAGGGTTAACCTTACCACGACTCGACAAGATTTCATGAAAAGCCATTAAAGTTTCTTTTTGTGAAATCGCATTTTCAAACATGTTACATGTAGAACTCCATCTTGTTGGGCAATCCCAATTCGGACCCAAACACGGTTTTTTCGCCTCCGCACAAAACTTTATATATTTAGTATGTCTTTGTACGTTGCTAAAAATATCACGCAACATTCAGTAACCGGTTTTTTGGATAAACCGTTTTTAAACCCGGTTTTTTGGATACACCGGTTTCTTACCCGGTTTTTATTAAAACCGGTTTTCAAAAAAACCATTTTCCAAATACCTACAACCGGTCTACATTACTCGAACTGGGTCGGGTATAAAACCGGTCATAAAAAAAACCGGTTTTTATAAAAACCGGTTCCGGTTTTTATAAAAACCGGTTCCGGTTTTTATTTCCGGTTAAAAAAAAAACCGGTTTTTTTGAACACCTCTAGTTGAACCTGTGAACATGTTTAGCTAAAGAATCCGTATTTGGTTTGGGACTTGACAATATCACAAGTTGACATGTTTACTTATATAATTAAAAAATATGTTTATATCATAACTTAATTTTGTTGGGTTTTTTTAAGACAAAATTAAGAAATAAATGATAAATAGGCATCTTGTTTTATGTTAATTATATATATTTTATACATCTATAACTTTTTTTCAGTAAATTTGCAGTTTTAAAAGGACAATATGCAAAAAGAAAAACAAATAAAATTTTCAAGTTAAACGGTGCATGTTTGTGTCAACCCACGACGCCATGGAAACTGATATCGGTATCGGTATCGTATTCAAGATTATGGAAAAGAGCCAAAATAAAACTTTTGTAAAGCTTTTTTTTCACCTGCAACATTTAGTCCCTTATAGTGAAAACTCTGGAAACTCTGACTTACCAATTTTATTTTATTTTTTGAAAAAATTGGGGCATGTAATATACATGATTTTAAGCATTTTGGGTCAAAAAATCAAAAAAGTGCCAAGCACTTTTTAAAAAAATATATATATAAAATTTCGACCAACACATGTTAAGCCAAACTAACACGTGTTGCCCATTTTTTACCCGAAGACGGTTTTTATTTAAAAAAATGGCTCGGCGCTTTTTCGATTTTTTTGGCTCAAAATGCTTAAAATCATGTATGTTACATACCCTAAAATTTTCATAAAAAAAGTCGGGACGTTAGAGTTTGATAGAGTTTTCAATGTTTTCACTATAAAAAGGGTTTCCAATATAACCTTATACTCAGTTTTATGTTAATTATATATATTTTATACATCTACAACTTTTTTTCAGTAAATTTGCAGTTTTAAAGGGACAATACGCAAAAAGAAAAACAAATAAAATTTTCGAGTTAAACGGTGCATGTTTGTGTCAACCCACGACACCATGGAAACTGATATCGGTATCGGTGTCGTATTCGAGATTATGGAAAAGGGCCAAAATAAAACTTTTGTAAAGCTTTTTTTTCACCTGCAACATTTAGTCCCTTTGCTTTAAAGGCAAGTTTAAAATTCTGAATATGTTGGCTTACCAAATTTACCCCACATTATCTAATATTGACATCAGCCACCCTCTAGTTCAAAGAATCAAAAATTAATAAAAACACACATTACAAGTTAGTCAAACCGAGCAATCTTACATTGTGAATGCAGTACAAACATTTTACAAATGAATTGAAAAGAAAAGGAGGCAGCATTCAATCTTTATCGCCATTACCATTAGTTTCTGAACACATGTTATATGATATATCAATTAGAAAAAAAATGTGTTAGAAGATTTTTTAGTTGCACAAGTTTTTGAATAAATACTTGTTCTCAAACTCGAATGGCCATTCTTTATGGCCTTGAGTTACCAGGACGCGGTAAAGATAGGACTTCTGAGTACATCTCTAAAAAATACTTTTCGACGATTTCACAATAAGTTGGGCACGTTAATCGAGAATAGAAGTGGAGTACTTCTTGAATGTCAAGAACATGATCTACATTATTCATATCCAATATTTCCAATTCCTTTAACCTTTTTGTCACCAAACACTTCCTTTTCTCTCTTTCTCTTGATAAGGTGTCTTCATGTCTTTCTTTCTTTCTTTTATCGACTTCATGGTAACCGATCATCATTGTTGGTTTCTTTTGCTTCAACTTATTTGTATTATTTTCGTGCGAAAGTGCCATAACTCGCTCTGTGGCTTCCCACTCATTGACAAACTCAGAGTAGATGTTCTCTAGACTATAACTAGTATTGTGATCACCATTATCATATGGCGCTTTAGGAAGCCTTTCGTAGCCATCCGAGAAGTAGGACTTGACAGTTTGAATGCTTTTTTTGAAAAACTTTTTGGTCCTCTCAAACATTGTAAACTTGTTATAGAAAATGAAGGACTAGCATGAGTTAAACATAGAAAATGTTTCATATAGAATGAATATGTAGACGAGTGAGGTTTAAGTAGAACCTTAGAAGTGGTTATAAAGAGATGAGATGAAGATGGAAGACCAAACTATTGTTGCTTTGTCATTTTATTTCTATCATTTTCATAGTTAGCAACTTAACTTTGTGACCACAAACCCTTCCTTTTCGGAACATCTAATCTATTTCAAGTATGACATGTGGCTTCTTTTTCATATTTTCTTATAATGTATGACAATGACAGTGATTACATTAATGTTTTGACACACACATAATATATGGTATATTAAGTAATAGATTGAATATTATTGGTTTCATTAACTACAATATGTTAAATTTTGATATATCTATTAAGTATGATAACAACTTAAGGTACATAACAACTTAAAGCAGGGACGTAGCTTAGTTGGGACGCCCCCCCCCCCCCCCCCGAATTTTCGCGCAGAAGTTCCGATTATATAGTATTCGTACCTTCGGGTCAAGCTTCGACACTGACTTAAAGGTTAAAAGTTGCTAATGTGAGGCTAGCTGACTTAGTAAAGGCGTATGTCTAGCAGGGATAACATTTGTCGTTAAAAAAACGACTAAGAGTTTAAATCATGTAGAGTGTACGTTGTAGTGTATTTATAGTAAATCAGGCAACTTTTATATCTATAGACGTAAATTATATTTAATTAGGATTCTTGATAATCTCAATCCACCTTATACTTCTCAAAAAAAAAAAAAAATCACGTATAAAAATTTCTTTCCGTTATCTGAAAAACATAATTGAAGTTTAAAAAAAATTTTGATTTGTAGAATCCGAGTGAATTTAAAAAAATTGCAAAAATAAAGTGTATAGCAAATTTTATTTGTGACGTTAATAGCTAGCTACATAAACAAAGTTTTACATGGCATTACTTTGATACAAATGTATCCAATAAATGAACACTTTTTTTCATTTGGTACTATTTTAAACTATAAACAGAAGAAAACATATTTAAAAGGAAATGTTAGGTTTGGTGTGTTTTAACTTTGAGAAGAAGATCCCTAAAGAACACACTTGTGAGGTCATAACACTACATGTCATGTCCTTGTTTTCAACTTTTCAAAAATATTAGTATTGATGTGGTTATGTATGATCCTAGAGGTGTTACACTTTACATTGTTCACGGATTTCCAGTTAAACATGACTCGAATCCGAAAACTGTATCACATACATGAACCATACACGACACGAGTTTTTGTGCATTGACACAAACACGACTAGTTATTTGTGATACTTAACCCAAGACCTTCAAACTTAGGGCGGACGGAGCACTACCCGTGAGTTTTTTAAACTTCATCGATTTTAACCAATCCTACACTTCCACGTCACTTTCCTGATTTCCTTCACTGAAACATTTTTTTGAAGGCAATACTTCACTAATTATTTACCAACAATCAATTAGAGAGAGATAGAGACAAAGAGGAGAGAGAAAGAGAAAAATCACGGGTACCAGCCCGTTAACTGAAACCAGAATTTGGCTCACGGGACCACTACCAGCATGGGTGGCGGCGGTGTTACCGTACTGGTAATGAGGTACCCGTGCCCAATTCTGATAGCGCCCCGTCTGCCCTTAGGTATTAAGTCTTTGCCATGGCCAATGGGCACCAACCCCATTATCTTTGACTTCATCACAAATAGTTTCCATTTCCATTATCTTTCATAATGGTTTATTATTATGGTTATGCCATTTTTTATACTTAATACACATGATCTTTGTAGTGATTAAGTGAGATTGAAGTCTATTGATTCATGTTGTTGCTTTAGGGAGATCCATGGCTTTACCTTGAATGTTGTTTCCATACATTAGCATTAACCTTGACCATGTGTCTAGAACTAGATTAATACTATCCCGAGAGGTCTTCATTATTGTTATTCAAGTATCCGTTGCATAGATGAACTCTCCAACCCAAAACCATAGCCTTCAACCGCACAACAGAGGTGGGAAGCGAGACCAAGCGTTGCCTGATGTTGATAGATAACCAAAGAGAAGTTACTTGTTATCACTTGGTGTAGCGCGGTGGTATCACGGAGTTAATAAGGAATGGAAACGTTTGGGACCCTAAATATTTTTGAAAGGGCATAATAATAATGATCATATTTTTGAAAGGGCATAATAATAATGATCTAGTAATAAGACCAGGATCAAGTGTACTATCTATCTATCTATACATATAATAAACCAAAGCCATTTTAATGACATGACATTCAAAGAGGGTATTCTCTTTATAGAGTGTGCCACGTGTCATCCCATGTGGCAATGTCTTTATTTTAGGAAAATAATAATTTAAAATTTAAAAACAAAATGAGATTTTTATCTCTAATGTTTCCTCCCATAACTTTTAAACGTTAATATCTTTTATATACGAAATTTTTTAAAAAAAAAAATTACACCAAATTAACGAGCGTTTTATTATCTTTCCAACGAGTACCATAATGCAATATAAAAAACGGAGAAAAAAAACGACTATTTTTTGTAACCCGACAGGTATTGTGTCAGGTTTGGAATTAGTTTAAAAAAATTGTGGGTTTGGGTCGGGCATGGGATTAGGTGATACCTGACCCAATTACCCTATTTTTATATTAGAATATGATAACTTATGGCAGAGATTTGTTTAAAATAATAATAATAATAATAATAATAATAATAATAATAATAATAATAATCATTAATCATATATTGGCAAGTCATTAATTATGTTGTCATATTAGATATTTTATTATGTCACATTAGATATTTCAACCCGGGACGCTCTCCAACAGGTAATTGCTATGTTTTCTTTTTCTACCATATTCTGAAATAGCTCAAATCTTATTGTATGCAGTTAAAGACCTTTAACTGAATGTATTGGTGCTAAACAATCTATGTCCCCTTGAAGTGCTAGGGATCTTAATATTCTGTTTTAGGTGTTGATGTTGTAAGGTGAAATAGATCTTTTGGTATTTTTTAAAGTATCTAATATAAGTTGATATATAGATGTCATTTTTATAGTTTAGATACTTCTGATTTTATTCACTTTACTTAGATTTCTCAACCCGGGACGCTCCCGGGGTATAAGCTAGTGTATTATAGTTATAGTAGTTTATGTTCTAATAGATTTCACTATAATGAAATTGTATGGAACTATAAATTGAGTATTAGAGTTTAGACTCTTAGTTAAAAATTTAGTTGGGCTTTGTTATTCTGTTCTGGGCTTTTTAGTGTTGGGCTTCCATTTTCTTTTGTGAGTGGGGACAATTGGACTTATGTCGAATTAATGTTGTATTTTTACAACTTTGTTATATTAGATTTTTTTTTTTTTGAACGGCCAACAAATTAGAATCACTCACGGAACACTGGAGTATCACCGTGCCACCAATGTTGCCACGCGATCATATTCCACTACAAAGTCACAAATTCAGGAGGAAACTCATAATTATGAGAAAACCCCCTTTGTGAGATTCGAACCCAGGACCTTATGGTTCCTAAGTCTTAACTCACCACGAATATGCCGTTGGGCTATAATGCCTTTGGCTATTAGATTTTTTAATGGGACGAGTATAAAATGTTTTTGAATTTTGATATTTGTTGGATGATATTAACAACTAATTATATATGGGGATTAGTACTAATTTTCTATATTTTATAGATTAGTAAGGGACTTTGTCATGGTTTTGAAAGATTCTGAATATGAGCTTTAAAGCCATTAGCTTGGCTGTATTTTGTTTTATTTCTAATTTCAAGACTAGTCCATTCGATAATCTTGGTTTAGATAAGTGTTATGAACAGAGTCAGTCGCAGATTTCTGGAGACCCTAAGCGAACTGAAAAGTCAGGGCCCTTTGAATTGGTATAAAATATCATAAATATCAAATACAAAATTGATTTTTTTTTGTTACTCAATCGTAAATCGCACTACATATATAGGTTAGTATTACTGGAAAAAAGAGCCGTTACATGGATAATCCATCCTTGTAGTAAGAGAAGGAATTGAATTGAATTGATCAGCCAGTAGGTAGAGAGAAACAAAGACTTACATGACAACACTAATAGGAGGAAGGATGATTGCAAGTATGATGTCGATGTAGTTTAGAGTACATTCCGACAACATCATCCCTTCTATTTCACTTTATCAATGTGTGTTTTTTGATTTGGAATAAACCTAAAAACCGTTTAAATTAATTGGAATGGACTGTTGTATGAAAACAATTTGAATTTCTATCGTGGTACCAAACATGATGGAAACTATCAAATGATTGTATCAAATTACAAATGAGAAACCCATAAGTTTATACACTCATGAATCTTGTTGGACCGTCCTTATACAAGGACAAAGCTCTCGAAAACACTCCAAAAAGCCCAAAAACACACAAGCATGCCATATTGTGGTGCTCTTAAATAATCATCTTATCCGTCACATAAAAAGCAATGGATACAATTGTTTATCCGAATCTCAAGGTTATTTATTTAGAGTACAGATCAAATACAAAGTGTTTTTCGGTAAGAACTGTGAGAATCAAAGAGGGTAAAAAAATTTTATTTTTTTATAGAATTTTTTTCCCATGTGTTTAAACATACTTTCTAGATGAATAATACAAAAAAAAAAATTAAATTTTTTTTTAGTATAATTACGTCATTAAAGTAAATACACTAGTTTACACTAGAGTAATTAGTAATTACTCTACACGTAATTACTCTACACCAATTTTTTTTTTTTCAATACTATAATACATGTTTAACAATATGGGGAAAAAAATTTCGAAAAAAAAAATAAAAAAAAAATATCATCCTTTGATTCTCACAGTTCTTACCAAAAAACACTTTGTACAGGATTTTTCCCGTATTTATTTAAACCAAACCGAAATTAAGTATTAAATTAAATTACAAATACACAAAAAAAAAAAACAAACATTTTCTAGTAACATTAAACACTAAAAAAAAAACTTGAATTATTAAATTTACAACTTAAAAACAATCATGATGATCAAACCCTTAACATTCATACATTCATTCTTTCTTATCCGAATCTGCAATCAAAATCTCCCAAATCTCAGCAAAAACATCAAAAATAACCTTATGATGTTCTTCAGAATTCAATGAAACAAAACACTCAACCATCTTTTCAAGCTCTTCAACTCCAAATATCTCCTTCTCTACAATCATATCCACCATTGAAGCCTTGAAATCTTCATACGGATCACTCGAATCTTTCGCAATCGCCACGACATTTTCACAAACAGATTCGTCGAAATCCGAAGAAATTGATGGCTGCGAAAACAGAGCATTCTTTGATTTTTGATCATTTTCTTCACTACTCCACCAATTGTAGTAACAATTATCTGTAATTGATGAGAAATTTGCACTTTGTGTTCTTTTTCGGAGACGGGTTTTCGTTTTTCGGTCGAATTTCGATGGTTTTTGGTGAACAGGGGAAACAGAGTGTGAGCTCCGGCGAACGGAATTCGCCGGATATGGTGTGTTTCCAAGGCTGGAAAGATGGGTTTTTGGTTTATTGGTGGATGGTGGTTGTGGTGGGGGTTTGGGGGAGAAAAGATCGACGAGGCGACGGTTGTTCTGGCGGTCGGAGACGTCAGAGGTAGTGTTTGATATGCAGGAATTGACGGTGGATTGCAAGAGTTTAGAGATTTGTGATTTGAAGTGGTTTTTCATATTTGGAGAGTTTGTAAAGATGGAGAAGAGGTGCATGTGATTTGGAATATGTAGTTTTTAAACTTTTAAATACATAAAAAGAAACTTTATGACAATTAAAAATAGAGGTGATATCTATCTATACATCTAATAAACAAAAGTCCATGAGGACACTTGGCACTCCCACATTCATCCTCAATTACATAACCAATCATATTGTGCCAAGTGTCTCATTGTGGGATTTAATAAACTTTTTCTTTTTTCTAAAAATCAAAAATCATTAATTAAATTAGGTCAATCAAATTAAATGAGGTCAATAAATTATAATTTACCTTTCTAGATTAAAGCAAATACGTTTTCTTTAAAATATCATATACCTCCAGATTAATCCATCTTTCCCAAATCTTAAAACCCTAATCCTATACAAATCATTGAATCATTCGTCTCCTTCATTCTTCTCCGTCGATTATTAGGTAACAATCGTATAAGCTTATGTGTGGTTTTGTCTTTTGAGAAAGTATATATTTTTCAAGAAACGGACCTGGAAGTTTTATGCCAATTTATCATTGTTATTTCTTTCCTCTAATCAAGATGTTTTGAATGGTATCTATCAACTTTACGTATCTTTATATGAAACAACCTGCTTTATTATTATTTTATGATTTGTGCAGATTGAGTAGTGGATCAGAGAATATGAGAAGCTTGCTAAGCTCATGCCTACTTAGTGGAGAGCAATTCCTTCAATTGTTGGCCATACCCTTTCTAAGTGTCTTGATACACAATCAGGTATGATTGGGGTTTTTTAAAGTATTTTGATTCAATGTTAGAATTTACGAATCAGTTTATGAATGTTCTTTGTTTTTTCGATTCAATATGTTGCTATATATGTGCTTCGTTTTTTTTTTTCTGAAATCGATCTATAAACAGTAGAGTTTGGAAATCGATTATAGGGAGCTGCCCACAAGGAGCGATCTAGATTTGATTAATTCTCTTTACATTTCTCATAATCTTTTAATTATCTTATCGCATTAACATGTTAGGTCCATGATCTTAGTAACTACTATGTATTGGCTGAATTTTTGAATGATGGTGTACAGTTCGATTCAAGGATCTTCTAATAGACCCATATGTTAACCTGACCGATCTAATTAAATCTTGTGGAGATGTATGTGGAATCGTGTACTACTTTGAACGTACAACGCGTGATGATTTGGCTTCTCATTTATCAACAAATGGAATTTCTTGTGCTGGTACTATGTTTTCATCTCTCTTTGACTAAATCTTGAGGTGTCCTCACAAACATATTTGTTTTCTTGATTTGCTTTCAGCATACCATGCAGGGTTAAACAATAAATTACGGACCTCTGTTTTGGATGATTAGATTTTCGCCAAGACACAAGTTGTAAATGGCTATTGTGGCTTTTGGGTATGGTTAATAATTTACTATATTTAAATGATACAAATAAACATGAGTTTTTATTCATGTGTAATTCCTTTTCTTTTAAGTTTTTAGCTTCCTAATTTTCTTTTTGTTATTGTTTAGATCTGATAATCCATTTCATATAATATAATAAAATGGTTCGTGTAATTATGTTTCGGGTCCGGGTCCTGTTTGTTGATTCGGGTCTCATTTATTAGCATTTTATTTGTTTCCTAAGTTGATGGCTTAAAGTTTGGAAGGATAATTATAAGCATTAATTGTTATAAATGGTGGTTTGAAAAGTCTTGGATGTTAAAAGGAAGGGTCGAGTTTTTTGGTAAGAGATTGATTGATTGTATTATAGGAAAGTTAATAGCACAATTAGTTGTACACTTTCCATATAGTCATAGTCAAATGTATTAACTGCATAGTCAAATGTATTAACTATAATTGCTATAATTATGAATCTTGGTTTGGAAAGTTGTTGAATGGAATTGATGGTGGAATTGGTTTGTAAAGTTATTGCACTAATTTTAATACATTTTTAAAATTCTGATTTGTTTTTTTAATACTTTTTTATGGCGGTTGCAGGTGTATAACGATTGTGTTGCACCAGTGAGCAACGGTGGAGGTTGTTTGCTCAGGGTAATAGTACTCTCGCAGATTCTTGCATAGACCAATTGGAGTTTATTGTTGCACGGGCACAAAGGATTGGAGATCCAAAATATCAACAGAAGGTACATGATTTTGCTCTTTAGTGTTAACAATTCTTGCATTTTGATATTTATCATGATCTATACAATATTGGAAACATCTAATGTTAATAATTATAATTACCATATCATTAATAACCTTTAAACACAAAATTATTAATCAAATATAAATACATTTATAAATTTACTTTTAAACATTCAAAATCAAAATTTAAAAAAAAAATCGGTTTTTAAAATTAAAAACATTTAAACACAAAATAAATGCTTAATTCTTTGATTTGTCACATTACTATTTTTAGCGTATAATTAGCATTTATCATGATTTACACAATATTGGAAACATCTAATGTTAATAATTATGATTACCATTTCATTAATAACATTTAAACACAAAATTATTAATCATATATAAATATAAATACATTTATAAACAAAGTTAAATTTGAATTTTTTTCATCACACTTAATACGTCTATTTTCAATTGAATTACTTTATTTTCAAACATTCAAAATCAAAATTTTAAAAAAATTACGGTTTTTAAAATTAAAGTCATTTAAACACAAAATAAATGTTTAATTCTTTGATTTGTCACGTTACTATTTTTAGCGTATAATTGACATTTATCATAAATTACACAATATTGGAAACATCTAATGTTAATAATTATGATTATCATTTCATTAATAACTTTTAAACACAAAATTATTAATCATATATAAATACATTTATAAATTTATTTTTACACATTTAATATCAAAATAAAAAAAACGGTTTTTAAAATTAAAGACATTTAAACACCAAATAAATGCTTAATTATTTGATTTGTCACATTACTATTTTTAGCATATAAATAGCATTTATCATAATTTACACCATATTGGAAACATCTAATGTTAATAATTATGATTACCATTTCATTAATAACATTTAAACACAAAATTATTAATCATATATAAATATATATACATTTATAAACAAAGTTAAATTTGAATTTTTTTCATCACAATTAATACGTCTATTTTCAATTGAATTACTTTATTCTCAAACATTCAAAATCAAAATTTAAAAATGAATACGGTTTTTAAATTTAAAGACATTTAAACACTAAATAAATCCTTAATTCGTTGATTTGTCACATTACTATTTTTAGCGTATAATTAGCATTTATCGTGAGTTACACAATATTGGAAACATCTAATGTTAATAATTATGATTACCATTTAATTAATAACCTTTAAACATAAAATTATTAATCATATATAAATACATTTATAAATTTATTTTTAAACATTCAAAATCAAAATTTAAAAAAAAATCCAGTTTTTAAAATTAAAGACATTTTAACACAAAATAAATGCTGAATTATTTGATTTGTCACATTACTATTTTTAGCGTATAAATAGCATCTATAAGGTAATAGTCGGTTAAAATTATTGAGTAATGCTCCTTTTACTTATACATGGGTCACTTTAGATAATGTTCCTTCCTATAAACGGGTCAAATAAGGTAATAGTCGGTTAAAATGTTGTTTTAGTGGTGTAAGTTCATGTTTGTTTACTTATAAATTGGTCGATTTGGGTAATGTTCAACTTTTCCAATGGGTCAAATAGGGTAAAAGTCACCAACAGTGTGTTTATGGTGTTTTGATTAGATTGATGTTCCTTTTACTTATACATAGGCCATAGGTGAATTGGAGCAATCTTCCCTTTTCTTAACGGGTCGATTTGGGTAATGTTTGTCTTTTCAAATGTGTCAAATAGAATAAAATGTGCTCGAAGCTTTTTTTAGCGGGTCGATATGGGTAATGTTCATCTTCTCAGACGTGTCAAATTAAATTGTGAAATTTAGGTGGTAGTTAGTTTCTTATTTTTATTTTTATTACTTTCTTATTGTTGAATATGCCATAAGTCTATTTTTAACACATACCATTTAAGTCGCCTTATTCAGGTTGGATTGTATTTAAGAAACCCTGTATTCTCACATGGCCACCTTTATGTCGCATTGTCAAGAGTTAAAAGCAGGGCATGCGTGAAGTTACTTATACTTGATGCTGGTGGGAAAGTGATGACTAAAACAAAAAATGTGGTTTATAAGGAAATTTTCAGCGATATTTGAATAAATGTGTATTCGTTGCTTTTAAATTTTAATAAAATTTTTCTACTTTATTTTTCTTATACGTTATACTACTCCAAATAATCGTACGTTGTTGAACTGCGTGTCAACGCGGGCAAATATCTAGTTAGATTACGATCTGACACGATCTGTAACACGACATGATATGATAATCACCCTTCAATCTGTTTATAGCGCGTTTTGAAATTGATTGCAACACATTTACAACTTGTCAACTCTTTTGACTAGTATAGATAAATAAGTTAAAAGAATCGTTTTCGGGTTGTATGATTTTAAGTTTGATCAAGTTAGAGTTGGTGTCTTTGATCTGATTGTCGATATAGACCGTGTTTGCGTTCAACAATTCAACAGGTGATTTGGAACCTATCACCTCGTAATTGACATGATTGACACCCTAAGATGTGTTTTTTAAGGATGATTTTTTTTTAATCTTGTTGTGTGTTTTAGTATAATTTTTTTTTTTTTTTTTTTTTTTTGAGGAGGATTATATTTATACACATGCTAACCTATACCTTTACTAAGGCTTTAATTCTCAATCAAACATAACCTTAGTTATATCAATTTAACCTAACAACTAAAAGGATATAATTAAAATCTCACTAAAAATTGATAATGGTAAAGTTTTATGTTACTCTTTACTATTAAAAAGTATAGCCCAATAAACTTGATATTGATAAAATAATTTATTTCGTAAGGAAAAAAAATGATAAAAAATACATACATTAAAACACAAATTAAAGGACTACTGGCCAGCTGTTATATATATGTGATCACCATTGCTTACAGTTAAAAAGAATAAAATAATGTATTTTATATATTTATTTTGTATTAAAATGTTTGTTAAATTAACTTTTTTGCTGTTTTCATCTAAAACATATTTGTCCCTATTTCAACAAAATTGAAAAAGGTAACTTTAAATAAGTTGTACGTTTTGCTACAATAATTGTACCTCCAGAGAGTCCAGATAGAAAGTGATCAAATTGCGAATTATTTATTCTTTTTATGTTTTAGGTATCCTCGTTTGTTCTCATGGGTTCTTTTGTTATGGATAATTCTTGATGATTTTCATGATTTTATACTATAATTAAACATATGGTCATTATAATATTAAAATAAAAAGGAGAATATATGTATTTTTTAAAACAAATATATTTTTTGAACATTTTTTAAACAAATATTATTATGATAAGTCTTTACATTATGTTTTAATGCTAGTGAGATTCTTCCCCAAGAGAAGTTGAAAATTTGGTTTTGGTCAGTAATTAGAGTATACTATAGTTAAGAAGGTATTGGTATATGAAACAGTTATAATCTTATTCTAAGACCATTGGGTATGGGGGCGGCATAGGGAAGGCATTGATTTGCCGGGCCTAGCTACACCACCCCTCAGGGGCGGCATAGGTGGAGGGGCGGCATGGGAGGCATTCATTTGCCGCTGATGCCGGGCCAAAATTTGGGTTTTAATTGATTTTTTTATTATTTTTAATAATTCTGACCAATGAGGAGGCCCGTCATCATGGTGCACACCACCCCCTTGGAGGCCCATCATCAAGATGCCTCTCCTCCCACTCCTACGTGGCGGCCCATCATCAAAATGCCTCTCCTCTCCACACCTAATGGTCTAAAGGATTACTTGCATAAACGGATTCAAATCGATAAGGATGATTCGTGATTACAATCAAGATATGTGTTTGTTTAAATGGACAATTTAGTTTGAAGTAGATCATCGATTCCAAGTACATTGTTGCATCTAAGGAAGAGGTGTTGTGAGCACTCTATGAGGCGAATCCAGGACAGATTTTCAGGGGGTTCCTTTCGTAGATTTTCACTTATTTTCACTAATTTTTCAAAATTTTCCACTAAATTTTTCAATTTTTTTTCAAACCGAGGGGGTTCCTGGGAACCCCCTAAAACCCCCTGGATCCGCCCCTGACTCTATCGATTCCAAGTACATTTGGTTTTCGATGTTTATAAATCGCTAAACGTTTACTGTGACAATAAGTAAGAAATTTCACAAGTGAAAGGGTTGTGGTCACACACACAACTAAGAATATATTCAAACTAAGTGGTTATGTTAATATATGAGAAGTGTCCATCGATTACAACGTAGTCGAACCATTGACAAACAACTGCTCCGAAAGTGGAACCATGATCTTCATGTTAGTATACTTGATTCTTCAAACTTGGTATTTTGATTTAAACCATACTTATAATAATGGATGCTTGTTTACTTTATCATCTAAGGTTAATGTAAAAGACTAGTATTCATAGGAATGAATAACCATAAACTTGTTGGATACAAATTCATATATATTTATTGCGAATGTTATATTCACATATTTTGGTATTCAAAAAGGCTCTGTCCATATATAAGTCATAGTTGTTAAAGCGTCTAGGCGTACTCAAGGCGCATAGGCCGAGCCCGGAGCCTAGGCGCAAAGCGCATAAAAAACGATGGCTTTTTATAATTAAGCGCATAGTATAAAATACATTTTTTAGGGATTCTAGAGATGTTTTAGGCTTGTTTAGGGCTACTTTAGGATGTTTTAGAGTTGTTTAGGACTTATTCATGACTCATTTAGGATGTTTTAGAGGTTTATGCAACTTTTAGCCTGAATTTTACTGGAAATCAGCCCTGATAGTGCGCCTCAGTGCCTAGGCGCGCGCCTCAGTGCCTAGGCGCGCGCCTCACAGGGCGCAGCGCACTTGGTGCGCCTCGAGCCTAGGCGCGCCTAGGCAAGTTGGTATCTTGATGAATTTTGGCTCAATTTCTCATGGGTGTGAACTATGATATAGGTTGGTATCTTGATGATATTTGGCTCAATTTCTCATGGGTGGGTTCACATAATCATATAGTCATCATATGAAAAAAAAAGAGAGCATCTTTCAAAGTCTTAAATATTCCAAAACATACACAACCGCCATCCCACATGATTCCTTAATTCAACAACATTGCATTTGTCTCCTTTTTGTACTTTGTATATGAATAAAAAAAATGTTTTGAATGAATTATAAATAATATTTGCTTTATTTTGTTTAACATGAGATACATTAATTTAAGTGTTTGATAAAGAAAATCTTTAATTTGCTTTATAAGCTTTAGCGTGCAAGGATAACCAACATGCTTTTGTCCCTTTGGCTCATTGGCACCGGAAGCGGTCAGGTTTCTGACGAGAGTCCAGCGGGTGGTCCACAACAACTTCTCGACTCCCCAGGGGCGAGGATTTGTTTTCTCTAGATTAGGGTTATCTATCCAGAAGGGGGTAGCAGCGCAGCTTGTTGCCCGCCTGCCTGCTATTCTTATGTAATTTGCCTCTTTTGCTTAAATGAAATATAATTTCTTAAAAAAAAAAAGAGAAGTATAGGCCGCCTAAGTTTAGGAGGGGGGGGGGGGGGTTGTGAGGATTAGGAATAATATGATAGATATGCATCTCTTTAAGGACATGATATAGGATATAGGAATTCGTGGAGAAGTAGATATGTGTCTTAAATATGTTTCAAGGGTCTAGATTTCTTTAAACCTAAACCTAAAATGGACTTTGCATATCATTCCGTGTACTTGTGTCTAAATGTTGTTTTATGTTACTCACCTTAAGTAGCTTTCTCTTTTCATGTTATTACTTTTGTTTGTTTGTTTACTATTTGATTTTTTTTGGCGTTGGGTGCGTTTAGAAGCAGTATTTTCACACTCTTGGAAAAAGTTAAGGTTTGTCAACTGATGTGGTTCCAATCGATTAATTTAAAAATGATATGTTATGATTAAGTAATAACCTAAACGAAAACAAACGAAAATGAAGCGAAATCATATATACTATATTATAATACATTTTTATTGACATCTTCAATTTAAGTTTTACAGTATAATTGCTTAAAATACAACACACAATGCACATATTAAGTAAATGTTGTTTCTCGCCGCAATGTGCGAACACCTGACTAGTACTCTATTCTATTAAATAAGCAACAAAGAAATCAACTACCCACTAGATAATTATGCCATTACTTCCTAGAAAGATGGAGAGAACTACTCACTACTTTGAGCACTAATATTATTTATGGACTACCCACTAAATGCATAACAAAATAACTTTTTTTTTTTTTGAAAAGTGCATAACAAAATAACTAACCAAGTACTAATTAATTATTATTATCACTCAAGACTACTAGAGCACATGCATGGCCACTATGCACGTAACATCAACATCTCATCATTCTCATATCCAATGACTTTGTTGTTTGTGAAATTTACTAGGTATAGTTTTTTTTCGTTGTAATTAAATTACGATAAAATTTGGGGCTGATCTACGTTTTGGACTACACCGTGTTTGAGTATTTTTATGTTCTATATATATGGAACTACTAATATTTTTTACTAGAGATTTTAATACGATTTTTACAATATTTAAAATGGAATCATGCCAACATAACTTGAATGAAATTTTATCATTACTTTATAAAAATAAACTATTCCTAGTAAAAACTTACAATTTTACACAAAATCATTCTAAGTGAAGAGTCCATGGTGCTCATTGATCACTATCAAATTAATGAGCACCTAGCTATCAATGAACCCTCTTCAAATTGCAGTAGTTAATCGCGTCATGTATGCATCATAAACCATATGAGAAAAATCTCTTGACTTGTGAGCATTAATTAGCTGTTGCTCGTTTACCCGTCGCTCACTTGTATTCTTGTTGGTTTTTAATTGAAAGTGATTTATCTATAAAAAAAATTATAAACTCAAAAAAATAAAAAAATTAGTTGTTATGATTTACATTTTCAGTATATTTTACCGTACATTTTTTTAAACTACTACAACTCAAACTCTTTTTGTAATTCTAGTTCTTTGTTAAATAAGAATTTTTGAGTCATGAAAAATATATGTTTCTAGCCTTTTTTTTTTTTTTTAAATATATTCTTTCAATTGATCAATACCAATAACTCTTTACAAGTGGAAGGCAGGTAAGCGGGCCACAAGTTGCGCCGCTACCCATTTTTGAATAGAAAAACCTACTCTAGCCTTTATTTTGAGCATATGTGTTTAACCTGTATTTTCACTTTTCAGCCTGTTACAATATTACATAGCCTTTACTGAACATTTTAATATTCTTTTTATTTAATCCACTGCAAAGAAATAAAAAAAAAAAAAAAAAACATTTCAAATGTTAAAACCTTGATGCTTGATTATAGATGCATATCTATTAATTAATATATATAAAAGAATTGAACATTGCTGACGTGGCGTGCAATGGTGCCTTCAACCTCTTCATGAAACTGCCACGTGGCATCATAATTGAAAGATTTTATTGTTTTTGAATTATTTCCTTTTTTAATTAAATTGAGTTATTTTAGGAAAAAATAATTTAAAAATAAATTTAAAATTTTCTCTCTCATATTTCCTCCCATAATTTTTAAACGTTTATATCTTTTATATACGGGATTTTTTAAAGAAAAAAATTACACCAAATTAACGAACGTTTTATTATCTTTCCAACGAGTACCATAGTGCTATATAAAAAACGGAGAAAAAATCGACTATTTTTTTGTGGGGTTTCGTTCATATAGGAAAAAAACACACAAATTGTTCATGTTATTCATTAATCATGTTTTTTCTTTTAAACCAGGTTCTTATCTACGATGTTGAAAATCAGCCCAATCGCCATGTTATCATTGGAATTTTACTAGGTATACTTAATCAAGAGAAGCTAGGAGAAAGAATCGTGCAACACTGCAACACATGGTGTCAGCTTATAGCAATGTTATTTTTTTATTTATTTAATTACAAGAGTAATAATTATTACTATTAATATTAATATTAGTATTATTAGAATGGTTATATTTTTCAACCCCGGGACGCTCTCGGGAAGAATTGATGGTTGCTGGCGTGGCGTTCAATGGTGGCCTCAACCATCTCTTGATTATGCCACGTGGCATAATGAGATGCAATGGTTACAACTTCCAACTTAAGTGTTTGTTTAGTTGATTAAGTTAGGAATTATAGGAGCCATCAGAATGTGAGAAATTAGAGAGATGTGATGAGTTTTTGAATAGTTGCAGCTTACATAAGTGATCCTTTAGATGATTACTGATTAGGTTTTAGATTAGGGAATATGAGTTATTACTGATTAGAATACTATGAACATGCAATGATTGAGAGATTTTGTGGTTAGTTAACTTGAGCCATTTGCAATAGGTTATCACATAAAATTAGATTTTTCAACTCCGGGACCTTCCGGGGTAATCAGCTAGTAATATAATAAAATATTTTGATGCTTAACAATTGGTTAGAAGTTATTTGTTGAGCAGAGTTGATTTTTGTGTCAAAAAGATATCATAGAGATTAACATTATTAACGAATAATTTAATAATACAAAGATAAAAAAAAGATACGACGCCTGAGAGATTCGAACTCTCGCGGGGAAACCCCATGTACTTAGCAGGCACACGCCTTAACCACTCGGCCAAAGCGTCTTTGATGCTGTCATTTGTCACTACAAATATTTATAGTATGATTGTTTATATTAAACATAATTAATTGGAACAACTTTTTATTTTTATTTTTCTGTATAAGGTATGAATGAATTGAACATATTTAAAATGGTTCAAAAGCCATTTTTAACTGAATCAAAACGGTCCTTTTTTAATATGGATTGTTTTGATCGTTATATAGTATGACCTATTACACTGTCTGATCAATCTCATACGATTTGCAAGATTTAAAGCTCTTTTTTTCAAGAGTGTAAATATTGAAATACACTGTAAGTTTTTACGCCATCTAAAAAACAACAGATTATGTTGTTTTGTTATTCAATATTTAATAACAACCGAGGAAGGAAAGAACCCATTCAACGTTGTCTAGACAGTGAAAATTTGAATTATTATCTCAAATGTTATGCTATACATTTGTGTATCTTTAGTGATAGCCCTTCGAAAAAAAAATCCGCTTTACAACAATTCGGCATGATTATTTTTACGCGACCTATTTGGCTATTTTGACTAGTGACAAAATTTCTTCAATCTATGAAAACACATGTCGTAATGCTAATATATTCTTAAGGACATTGTAAATATTCCGTTCATCCTATATTAAAGATATTTTATATGCCACTCAACTATGTATCTGGTTTTGTTTACTACCTTTACAAAAAGTTATGACCATTTTTGTTATGTGACATGTTTTAGGGCCAAATTATGAATAAACAACGATAGATTCATACTTGGAAGGCCCATGAAGTAGTTTCACTATATGGGAGTGAAAAATGTTTAATATATGATTGGTCTCCACATGTCCTATCCTGTGTTGTCCGAGTCTGATGATCTTTGTGCTAGTTCATCTGCATAGAGCACATCCTCTATTCGGTTCGTCACTGTGTTCGCTAAACTTTCTAATACTCTTGAATAGCTCTCCAAGACCGCATGACCAACATCCTACATATTATAGAAAAAAAAAAAAAAAAACAAAGTTTTGGTAAAACAATTAAAAGATTGTAAAATCAACTAGTTATGTTGGGTATCAGGTCAAAACATGTAAGGTCAGGATGGCACGAAAAACTTTGATTCTTTGCCTTCATAATAAACAAATAGGATGTTTTAATCCAATAAAGAACTTGTAAATAATTTTGTTTAAAAAAATATTGTTTGAAATAGTATAATTTGTGTAATTACATTTGACAACCTAGTTATATATAAGGACATTGTAAAATTGTGAACAAAAGTTTTTAGGTTAATCCTACCTTACCCAACATGTATAAAATTATTTGTCAACACAGGGAAGATTTAGACGGGATTTACAAGCTAATATGTGTATCCTGTGTATTTCTCCCCAACTGCTGATAGGTATGAATTTGTCAAACTAAAAGAAAATTGTGTTTATTTGTGCTCATACTTTATTGGATTCGATTTTGCTCATTTCTAATGACGATTGAGGAAGGCCCGGGAACTTTTGTTTAAGGAGTAACAAAATAGTTTCGGCCCTCTCTTCGAAAAGTTCTCTTCTTTCCATTTTTGAAGATGAACCCCATGAAGTTCTTGACTCTTTTTGGTTCATTTTTCTCTTCCATATAATCATTGAAGCTTCGACTTTGTTTTTTAAGTCGAGTATTTTGTGCTCAGACGAAAAGTCCATGGATGCTAGGAACTGGGCCGAGTCAAAAAACTCGATTGTAATGCTCTTATAAATTGTGTCTCCGAGGCTATCTCGCGCATTCTGTTTGAAAATACTGAATATGTATGAATAAAATTGACCAATCTTGTATAAATTGTGATGATAACAATGCAATTTTATATATGGAAATGTTTATGAAAAGTAGTCTAACGTACTGTTATTATATGTGTTAGGCTCCTACATGTATCTATTTTTTATGTAACCAAAGTTTTAAAACTTGTTTACATTTAAACCTATTTTTTTGAAGTCTAACACGTACAATAACAAAATATAAAATTGCATATATTTTCATGCACCTTGCACTTATATTTATAATGAGTGAAATAGCCCGATTAAATCAGGTCAAGTATGGGTTGATGGAAATGAAGAGTAACAAATCCATCAACACATGAAAAGACCACATAAGGTATGCTTTATTTCTAGCGTGTCAAATAGGTAAAACAAAAAAAGGTCAAAAGGAAAGAGGTCAAGTAAATTAAATTGGTTGATAGTCGCCCAAAGATTTTTTAACTCATACAACCTAAAAAACAAGGCCTGACCTGGTCCGTTTCAACTTGGACCAAACCTGCCCATGCCCATTTTGTCACCTCAAACATGTGTACAACCCATGAAGCTAACCGCGCTAGGATTAAAGTACTTTTGAAACATTGTAGGAGCATTAACTTTCATGGGTTGTACACGCCGCATTTATAGTTGTACCATTGGCGTTACAGGTTGTACCTTTGGAAGAGTCTCCATGTAACTCTGCGGGACCTTCATTTCTGCAAGTACTTCAGCATTAATAGCCAAGGAAGCTTTCAGAACTTGATTTGCAGTGTCTTTTTGTTTTTGCATCCATTTTCTAGAATCATCCGGTAGTCCGCCTGGGGGAACCTTAACGGTCGGTAACCACCATTTATCCTTTTTTTGAACTCCTTTTTCGGACTCATTGGCGTCTTTCGACACATACCAGAAATTATTTTGATCTTTGAAATTGTCTAGACAATCCTGAAACATATGTTTGTAAGGAGTTGACTTACAAATGCTAAAGTATTAGGAATATGGAAATAATATTGTTACAATTATAATCTAAAGCTTTGAATGCAAACATCAGTTTGGACTCAAATAATTATTTGAAATTATAAATCATAAGCTAGAATGGGCTTTAAATGAGCCATTTCTATGCAATTTCCTATTACTATATTCATGTCTTCATAAATGGAAATTAGGAGTTAAGTAGGGCTAGCATATAAAGCATTGATTAGTAGATGGTTGTGGCGATTTTATAATGAACAAAACGCGTTATGGAGGAGAGTCATTGTATCGATTCATGGAACTAGTCGTTGGGGAATTGTGCCGGTTAATAGCTCTGTTACCGGAGTTTGGAAGAATTGCGTCAAGTTTTGGAATAAGCACAAAGTCCAAGGTCTCGGTTTCAACACTCTTATACGGGGTTAACTTGGCGATGGAAGGCAAATACGCTTTTGGTTAGACACATGGGTCGGTGATGCGCCTTTAAAGGAAAAGTTCCCGTCTTTGTTCATGATCGAAAGGAATAAGCGAGTTCGTGTCTGTGATAGAATGCGTTTTCAGAATAACGCATTAGTATTGCTTTGGGAATGGAACCGCCTTCCAGCTTCAGTGGACGAGATTGAGGCTAAACTTCAAATTGAGCATTTGATTCAGGGGGTTCAATTGGACGGCAATCAAGATTCATGGGTGTGGAAAGTTGGTGAGGATCTTGGTTTTGCAGTCGCTTCGGTTAAGCGATGGTTACGGGGAGTGGGTGATAATAATTCCGGGGGCCTTCATTTCACGTGGAGCAAATAGGTTCCTACAAAATGTAATATTTTTATGTGGAGAGCGTTCTTGGATCGGCTTCCTACAAAGGTGGCGTTGATGAGACGTGGCATTTTTATAGATAATAAACATTATGTTTGGTGCTAGAGTAGTGATGAGTCTATCGAGCACATTTTGACGGGTTGTGTTATCGCCGGTGGTGTATGGCAAGGAATTTCGACTTGGTGCAAGATCCCTCGTACGTTTTTGTTCCACGTTAATGATTTGGTGGAATGGCATGCGCACTGTGACACTTCAAAGAATACGAAGATAGTGCTTCATGGGATTATCATTATTGCTTGTTGGCTAATATGGAAGGCGAGGAACGAGACTATTTTTTCAGGTAAGGAGCCAAAGGTTGTGGACATGCTTCGGATATAAAAGCTTTGGGATTCTAATGGTACAAACATAGATTTAAAGGTGATGTAGTCGATTGGGATAGATGGTTTTCTTTTCAATTGATGTAATATTGTGGATTTCGGCTCCATATTCCTGTCTTAGGAATAGGTGGCTTGTGTTTTTGGTGTCCGTTTAATGAAAGTTAAGTTAAAAAAAAAACAGGTTACACGAACCTGTTAAGACACGAACACGAAACTTTTAAACACGAACACGACACGAAATCTAATCGTGTCATTTTTTTTCAAACACGAACACGAACCTGTGTATAACATGTTAACACGACAAGACACGATAAGGAACACCTAGTAAAATAAGTTAACACGACAAGACACGATAAGACACGACAACACACAATAAGACACGACAAGACATGATAAGAAACACGATAAGACACGATAAGACCTGTTAAGACACGTACACGATAAGACACGAACACGAAACATGTAAACACGAACACGACACGAAAATAAACAGGTCTTAACGTGTCGACCTGTTATAGACACGAAACATGTTAAGGCCAAACACGAAACCTGTTAAAATCGTGTAGGTTCGTGTCAGGTTATCGTGTTCGTGTCTAAATTGCCAGCCCTGGAGTTAAGAATCATACAGTGAGCATCTTGTCAAGCTTCTTTAATGCAGGGATGTTCATAAGCAAATCTTTTCTTTGTTTTGTTACCATAATCTGCATATCTGAATCATATATTAGGAACCCAAGCATAAAAAAAACACATAAATCATGGGTGCCAAAGAGGTCAATATGATCTTAAACAAAAACTTATAAATCTCACTCAAAGTCTCAAATCAATGCCATGAAATGAGGGGCTCAACATAATGTTTATTGTTCGCTTATTAGTCTATTTCCCAAGACTAATAGGCCCACATTAATATGTTTAAGGAGCCCATCTCAAACGATCATACTTTTAAGTTTTAACCTAGTAACGTTGGCATGAGGAGGTTTTTGGTATATTGACGACTTTTAGCACCATATCTTAACACAAAGTTTAGTGACCTCCATATTCGATCCGTCTCGGGCCGTGTGTTGGATGGGCACAAACTCCGAGATATAATTCGTTACGGATAAAACCCAATCTACTTCTTTTCTCCACCTCTTTTTCGAATCTTCTTTCATCGGTGCTAGCTTATGTTGTTCTCCAAACACCGACGCTGCAAATTAGCCTAAAAATTAAAAAAAAATTATCGGGTTTTAACGAATTAGTAGACAAGATTTTATTTTTTTTAAAACTAGTTAAATTACCTGCAAGATTTGTGATGACATTAGATAAAGCCAAAGCTGATGAAACACCCTTCCCTCCTCCTGACATATCTTCTCCTAATAGCAACTTAGAAAACTTTTCTTTCATCTGTTTCAAATCTAGAAACCCGAAATCTTTAATAAAAATATCGTTGTTTTCGCCAAGCATGAAAAATAACATTAAGTTTATAAAATCTAACCTTTTCTAAGCTTTTCCTTAGCACTTTTCGGCTTTTCTTTGGTGTTTTCGGGCTTTTCTTTTTTCGGGTTGTTATCTAAATCTGGTATGTCATCCGTTTGTATAACATTTGTAGATTGTTCTTCATGCATTGTATCTTCTTCAAGGATTCGATCAGAGGTTTGTTCTTTGTCCGCCATTTTCTCATGAAGATCTCAATGGTTTCTTAAAGAAATATTCAAGAGATGCATGATTTGGATCTATACGAGCCTATTTTTTTAGAAAGATAGACACATGAAAGTGTTGAATGAATGAGAAAACATTTTTTTAAACCCCCACTTTTTAAAGAAAATATGTTAGAAAAGTGGGAATATCTAGGGAAAAAATTGGGATAAAAAAGTTGGGAAAAAATTAGAACATTATGTATATTAGATGAATGACATAAAGGAGATGAAGATATTAGTTTTTTGATCGTTTTTTCTGTTAATTTTGTCACAATTTCTTGTTTTGTGGTCTTTCTAATTTTAGAAACTTTGTGCATTTAATTTCCAGAATTTTGGGTGTATGTTTTTATGCAACAAGAGTTTGTGTTGTTAGAAATAGATGATTTTTTTAAACAAATTAGCAAAAAGCATGGAATATAATGTTGAGAGTGTAGCTTTAAACCGTTTAAACTATGTTGAAATCGATATTAGTAAGGTCCCAAAAGTTTTTCGATAGCGAGTTCTTAAGGCTCGCTATAAATATTGGTGTTGAATTTCAATTACCTAGTTAAGTGACAATGTAAACACCATATAGAACATGTATGCTACGAGTGTTATAATTCAAATTGAATATTATTATTAATGAAACTTTACAATAGTACATGTGTTACACCAATGCAAATGAGGTCACAAGAAACATTTGTACATATAGGAGTTTGTATGAGGTCATGTGAAACCCTTTATATATAAAAGCTTTGCACGTATGTGATGTAAATTAAATCATAAAATAGTGCATTAATTCTAGTGTGATGTAAATCACATGTAATATTGTTACGAGTATAAGTTGTGTGTTTGAAAGGAATAGGTTATAATATGATTTTTGTTACACAGTCATGCCATGGTTAGAGTAAAAAGCACATTTTAAACCGATAATAGTCATCAATTGACTACGGAACTCATAAATTTTCAATATATTAAGTCATAAGTTTCAAACATAACATTAAAAAATTCAATAAGAAAACAAAGTCAATAAGATTCCAGCTTAGGAGGAGAGAAGCTTTAGTCCAAGTAATGACACCTATCATCATCCATCTAAACTTAACCTAACATACATGCTAAAACTTCTTAATATGTTCTATTTTAGATACATCGTTTCCTGTTACAATAATATCATCCACATACACAAGCAATACAAGAAAAACATCACCCTTTGACAAGACAACACATAGAATGATCACAAATACTTTGTACAAAACCAATCTCAACTAACACATTTGACAATTTCTCATACCATTTCCTAAGAGCTTGTTTAAGACCATACAAGGATTTAACTAATTTATAGACTTTGGATTCATATTTAGAGTAATAACCCTCAGGCAAGGTCATATATACATTCTCAGTAATAGTTCCATATAAAAAAGCATTGTTGATATCTAATTGGTACAAGGTCCAGTTATTCTAGACAGCAAGACTTATAACATTCCTAATTGTAACCATCTTTACAACTGGTGAGAAGGTCTCTCCAAATCAAGACCTTCTCTTTGACTATACCCTTTGCTACAAGTCTTGCCTTATACCTCTCAACCTCACCATTTGATTTATATTTGACCTTATAAACTCATTTACAACCTATAGGCTTTCTATTAACACGTAAATCAGTTAAAATCCAGGTATTGTTTCTATACAGAGCCTCCATCTCACTATTCATGGCCTCAACCCATTTGGGATCCTTGGCAGCTTCATAGTAAGATGATGGTTCAATGGTTTTGTTTAAAACAAAGACAAAAATTTTATTTTCAAAACTTTTATTTTCATTACTACCTTTTCAACACCATATTTTACCTTTCCTTCAACTATATACTCATTAATTTTTTTAGGAAAATTAGACACTCTACTAGACTTTCTAATACTACTTCCCTCAGGTGGAACAGTCTCATCATGTGCCAAGTCCACATCATGATCAGCCATCTCAGGTTCATTACTACCTGGGTTAGACTGTTGACCCAGGTCACAATCCATGTACTTTTGTTTCCCCCTTCATCATTGGGAAGTTTAGACCCCTTTTGTCACCTTTACACTTTCAATGTTGTCTGAATCAAGACTATCAAAGAAATTTATATGGTTTAAATTTTCTAAAACAATATTAGGTTCTAAGTTTTCTAAACTGTTTTTAAATGGAAATATTTTTTCATAGAACCTAACATCTCTAGAATATTCAACTTGATTTGATTTCAAATTCCACAACTTGTAACCTTTTTTAAAACTAGAATACCCTATTAAGACATTTATCAACACAACTTGACAACTTATTAGACTCATTTAGGACAGTGCTGAAACATAAACATCCAAAGTTTTTCAGATGGCTGAGAGTGGGGGAGGGGGGAATCCATATACAACTAGACAGGGACTTTTTCCTAGTAATACAGAAGAAGGAAGCCTGTTTATAACATAAGTAGCAGTTAATATGCATTCAGACCAAAATTTAAGTGGTAACCCACTCTGAAATAACAAAGCCCTAGTCATATTTAAGAGGTGTCTGTGTTTTCTATCTACTATACCATTTCGCTTTGGTGTATAAACACAAGTTGGTGAATTATGCCTCTTGATTTACAAAACATATTCATTTGGTTATTCATGAACTCAGTACCATTATCACTTCTGAAAACTTTAACACATTTTTTAAATTGTGTTTTCAGTAGTTCATAAAACTCAGATATACTTTCAAAAACTTCACCTTTGTTTTTCAACATATAACACCAAACAGTGCTAGAAAAGTCATCAACCACAGTTAAAAAAAAAAAAAAAATACTTGTATCCCTCCTTACTAGTGACCCTATAAGGACCCCAAACATCAAAGTGTATAATATCACCTACTTTTTTAGTTTTATGATCACTAAGAGGAAAAGATAACCTAGTTTGTTTAGTCTTATGGCAGACCTCACATGGTTTAGTGTTACTAGTATTAATACCAAGACTATCCTCTTAAAACAGCTAGGGCTTGGTCAGAGGGGTGACCAAGTCTACTGTGTCACAAATCAGTGTCACAAGTACTACTAAAACAAACATTTGATGAACTTACATGTTCACCAACAAAATATAGACCTTCACTTTGTCTACCAGTCACCACGATTCTCTTGCACTTGGAATCCTGGATATAACAACTATTTTCATCAAATAGAACAGATAGCTTACTATCCTTAGCAAGTTTATGAACAGACATGAGACTAACACAGTAATCAGGGACATAAAGGACATCATATAAAACAACTCCATTTGCAAGTTTAATGTCCCCTATCTTAGAAACCTTGGCACTAGTGCCATTAGGATGTTTCACTTTTAAATCATAGTTGGATACATCTATACAATTATACATATCCTTATCATTATTGGCCATGTGTTGGTTAGCACCTGATCTTTTACTTTTTAACACATATGTGTTGATCTTTTAAAAAAATTCTTGAAAAAAATGACTTATCCTTTTACGATACACATATTTTATCACTTCATATTAGATTTGTCTATCGTAAAAAACACCCAAGAGATAAACTAATTTACATATAATATTACTATGCTCAACCCAAAGCTTAAAAACGTGCATGTATAATGTATATTTTTTTAAATAATGATATATAAATGGTGGAACAATTAATTAATTAAAGTTCAACAATAATGAATGTTAGCATTTAAAACTACATAAAATGTTTCATCCATTTTTTTAACTTATTTTATTTACATAAATAAAATTCAAATTAACCTATAAAAAAAAAAAAAAAAAAAAAAAAAAAAAAAAAAACCCTTTGGGCCCATTAGTAACAACTAAGCCGAAATTATCACTCACCTCATGACACAAGCACACTCACACAACTTTGTCCAAGATTTTGTTTTAAGGTTGTTCAACAATCCACATGAAACGGTCTCTTTCCATTTCCTTAATCTCCTCGAAACACCTTCAAACCAAATCAAATCATAATAATTTCTCCTTCAATTTAGCGATCTTAATTCCACTCTCTCTGATAACTCTTCAGATCATCACAATTCCATTAATCATCATTAACATTAATCTCCTATTCACTAAATGATGCACGACAAATCAGAAACCGATTCAACATCAACATCCTCAGCATCTCCAAAATGCACCTACATTGTCGAAAGCCCATCATGCGACTCGCACGACGACAAATCATCGATGAATAGTGCGCGAACGACCCCGGCTGAATCGCCCTCGCATTCGTCTCATTCGCAGATGTCTTCGGAGAGCCGAGTGTCGGGACCGTACCGGTTTTCGATGATTGGGAAGCAGAATATGTTGAAGAGGAAGAAAGTGTTTAGTGTGATTGATGAGGAGAGTGAGGATTATGGGCATGATGATTATTATTATTATTATGATCATGATCGACATGTCACTAGACAGTGTCGGTTTGTGATGTTTTTGATGGGGTTTGTGATGGTTTTTACGGTTATTTGTCTCATCACTTGGGGTGCTAGTAGACCTTACAAATTTCAAGTTCAAATGAAGGTAAAATTACCCTATTTGCATATAAATTTATAACATCTTTTTATAGGTTTTTATATTGGTTTATATGTATCCTAAACCCCTCCATTTTAATTGGATGTACCCATCTTTCTATTACACTAACTCATATCATGATCATCTTTTTAAATCACTCACTTGTATTGTATGCACCATATAGGTGTATACATGTCATATGTCCATATGGACCATATGGTATATGTTAAACGCCCGAAAACATTAGTTATATCATATATGTTAGTATACATAATGTTATCATATGTATGTGCCTGTATACATGTATTATACATATCAAATTATATTACATCCATAAAGATGTATATAACAAGAATATAAGGGTACATCTAGCCCGTTATATATACACACACGCACATATAGGTGTGTAAGGGTTGTGGGTATTATAATCTAAAAATCGATAGGTGTAGTACAAGTTTGGTCTTGGTATCATACCAGTTTACAATTGGTTTGGAATCGAACCGCAACACCAAATTCAAACCTCATGCTAAAGACTTTAGCCTGATTTTTCATCTAATCAACAACAATAAACATAGTGTTTTATTTATTTTTTATTTATTATTTTTTTTTTTGATTAAACGTTGCATTTTCATTAAAACAAAATACGAAAGTTACATTACAATAGAAGGTAGACGTGTTTTAATCGATAGGTGTTTTAATACAAGTTTTGAAATCGAGCCACACATTAGAAGCTTATATATTTGTAACGATTATATTGGGTATAGCTTTGAAATCAATTGTAGTTGGTGAAAAATGCTATAACTATTTATTCTTTTGTTTTGAGGACTAGAAAATTCTTAGAAAGATATTAGTAACTTCTTATTTATATAACTTAATTTATATCTTTCTTCTTGTTCTTGTTTTTTATGTGTGTCTATATATATATGTGTATATATGTTCGACCATTTATATAGTATTTTGGACAATGAAATTATGTATTTACCTTTTATGTCATGACTTATCAACATTGTTGCAATTAATAATGTTATCAACATTATTGATATGATACCATTTGCACTTTGTGACAATAACTATGGTTGTGTAGAGTTGGAAGATGAACAATTTTTATTATGGAGAAGGGACAGATAACACAGGAGTATCAACCAAGTTATTGACGATAAATTGTACAGTGAAGATGAGCATACAAAACCCTGCTACGTTTTTTGGCATCCATGTCTCCTCCACTACGTTAAATCTCTTTTATTCACGACTCCTCCTTGGAAGCGGTCAGGTGAGTTTTTTTTTTTAACAAATTTTTTTTAGAATAGCGGGTTTAGAACTTTAATAGTGTTTAGAACGTTCCCTTCTTGGGGCGTTATGTCCGTTTGTTTTTAATGAAGTTTAAAGATAAAAAAAAAAAAAAAAGTAGAAATTGAGTGAAAGTAGATAGTTTTGTTTACACTTAAAATGTAGAATTCTATCTTTGACAACCCAACATCTTTAATGCAAGAAGCATAAATTTCAGAATCTTACAATGTGGTAGAAGAGTATTCGGCTAGACGAGTCCTACTGGCACCCGAATATTTAACATAAATCCTAACATAACACGGACCCGAAAATCGTGTAAGACATATAAACCAAACAAGACATGAATATTCGCGGATTGACATGAACACAACCTGTTAAACCGAATGTTTTATATTTTAAGTTTTTGTCTCATATTAATACATTAAATTTTGATTTTTTTCAACAAATAATTACCATACTATATAAAACAGTTGTTTTTTAATTATAAAATCTTACGTTAGTTTCTCTTTCAGGTTTTTAATTTTATCATAAAATACCCCAACCATTTTAATTATGTAATAAAACACATTTTTAAACTAAAATAGAAAAAAAATGGGTTGACAAGCATACGACCCATAGCTAATTTGTCTTGGTCAACCCAAAACAGACCTAAACCCGCAGATTTCGTGTTAGGTCTGTAATGTGTTAGAAGTTCAAACTTCAAAACCTTGCATTTAATAGCTTTTTATAGTATTTTATAACTAAATGGTATTCTATAAATTTGTTAACTTTCTATAGCATTTTCAGTTTGTGGACTATTATCAACCAAAGAAAAGCGAAAAAGATTTGTTAGTGAACATCGAAGGTCGACAAGTTCCACTTTATGGAGCAGGGGCTGGCATGGCTATGGCAAACAACAATGGCAGTGTTCCATTGAAGTTGGAGTTTGAGATTCACTCACAAGCCAACTTGGTGGGGCGGTTGGTAAAGACAAAGCATCATCGTCGAGTATTTTGCATCATGAAAATCGATTGTCGAAATGACAAAGCTATCAACTTTAATCAAGATTCATGTTCATATAGTTGAAATACAAATCACTTTCTATGATCTAACTTCCATTTTTTGCTTAGATTGTAAAGATTATTAGCTAGTGTGCCTTTCTAAATGCTATTTTCTAGCTTTTTGGTGATATAGTGTTAAATTTTTTTATTGTATTTTGCATCATTTTTTGCTTAGATTATAATTTTCCTATTGATAGTTAGTAATTCTTTTAAGGGTAGCAACCTCTTGAGAAAGAAAAGGATTTGAAAATTAAGAGTAAAGATCAAATACAAAGTGTTTAAAGTGTTTTTCGGTAAGAACTGTGAGAATCAAAGGGAGTAAAAAAATTTATTTTTTTTAGAATTTTTTTTTCCATATGCTTAAACATTCTTTCTAGATGAATAATACAAAAAAAAATTAAAAAAAAATTAGTGTAATTACGTCATTAAAGTAAATACATTAGTTTACACTAGAGTAATTATGTAATTACTCTACACGTAATTACTCTACACCAAAAAATTTTGTTTTTTTTTTAGTTTTCAATACTATAATACATGTTTAACAATATGAGAAATTTTTTTTGAAAAAAAACATAAATAAAAAATACCCTCCTTTGATTCTCACAGTTCTTACCGAAAAAACACTTTATACCGGATCTTTCCCCTTAAAATTAAAATCCCAATAGATCCAACAATTAGTTTACATGAAACATAATTAATTTTATTTAATTCTTCCTCAGTTTAGTCACTCCCTAAAGAGGAAACCTGGGTTCAAATCTTATTGCCGACGATTTTCTATTGAATAGCAAGTTACAAAGTTTTACAAGCTAGTTGGTTCCCCCTTAGACGGTTTGGCGCCATCCTTAGAAGGTTGTAATTCCGTCCAACATGGATACATACCTGGACTACGAAGAGGCAGGTCATTAAGCCCGAATACATTACCGTTAATAAATGATAAAAACTATTAATTAATGCAAAAATAAAAAGCACTTATTTCTTTTTGTCATCTACCTTTGACCCATTGTTGATATCTTTAGTTACAACAAAAGTGTTCAAAGACGTTATTATTATTTTTAACTTATTATTTTACACTTTTATAATTTGAATCTTTATGGGAACATTGATGGTACCTGCATTGAATATTTGTTTCAATTTGTACATTTGCATGTTGCATTTTACATCACTTGAGTAGATGAATAGGTTTACATTGACTTTTAACATTACGAGTCAAGCAACATCGAGCCATATAGGTATGAGTTCGGGTACAAGTTGATGTTGATTCGGCTGAATAATGTAACATTACGAGTCTAGCAACATCGACTCGTATAGAGTTCAGGCCCAAGTTACTATTGATTCAGCTTAAGTCGTTCGTTGAACAAACCAAGGACGAAGTTTAGTGAGGGGCCGAGGGCCAGTAGTATAATTTCCCGGTTTTATCCAAAAAAAGATGGGTATCGTGACCTTCGGCCCCCACCATCCAAATGTTCAAGCTTCGCCACTAGAACAAACAGTAAATTTTGACAGAAAAAAAAACCCGCCTTTTTTCCTAACTGAACAGATTTTGACGCGTTACCCAACCAATTGAAACTTTCTTTCCCAAAGATGGACTCAAAACAAAAGAATAATGGTATAAACAAATTGTTTAGTTGACTATAAAAAGTCAAAGGGAATGGTATATGCCTTAAATGCCTATTGAGATGCTAAATTAGTGGAATCTTGTTGAGATTCTAGACTACTACTCATATTTTCTGGTTTGTCGACTGCACAACCCGCTGGCAAAACCGTACTGCCAATCCTCGCTGGCGGCCAATACCGCAACACCGATCTCCCGATTATGTTTTTTGATGGCAGGGGTCCCCTGATGTCATTACAAAAAAAAAAAAAAAACATCAGTTTCATTATAGAGGATCCTTGATAGGAAGATAAATAACAACTATATGGTATATTTCCATTGAATGATACAGATATAGGTGTGAAATATAAATGCTATCTGGTGTCCTATTTTTAACAGACAGAAGCTATCAATAAAAACTCAGGAACATATGGGTTGGATAACGGGTCAAAACGTGTCTTTTTTGGTATAAGTTGAAACGGAACAAGATGATTGACCCACTAACACATGTTACATTTTTTTTTTGTAAATTATGTGTTTAATAAAATTACAAAAACATAATAACTGCAAAATAAATCTTTGAAAAAATAATTAAGGAACGGTAAACTTGTTATTTGACCCGTTGATATAAATCACAACCCAAATCGACCCATTCATGCAAACAGTTCGTATTCGTATAGAAATTTTTTGGTATATAAGGTTTCGACCCCCCGAAACTGGTTTTCAACCCCTTGAAGTTTCGGGTCAAGATTAGCCACTGAGTAGAGGCAAGATGGACAAGTAGTGTAAAGAGTCGAAACAGGTTCAGGTTGCAATGGGCCAACTTTTAGTAAGGGTTGAAACAGCCACATCAGATTGAGTTGACCCACTCACACTTCTTGCACATTTAAGGTTTTTTCTATAGGTAATGAATGTATTAGTTATATATACAAAAACAATATTATTAAATTTTTAATAAATTAAATATTCGAATACCATGATTAAGGACTTGGAGAAGTTGTGTGAATTATTAATAGAATTTTTGGACTACTTTCAACCCATTTGACCCGTTTCCCTTATAGCTTATCTTAAAATCTTTTCATTTGACCCGTTTGAAACAAATACACCCACATTGACATGTGGCCACTTACCAAACGTGTGAATCATAGCTGTTATTACGATTATCTCCCATCACAAAAACATAATTTTCTGGTACACGCTGCAAATATAGGGCAAATACAGCAGATTACCAACGATTTCAAGTGTAGTGTCTCGTAGATGATTATAAAAGGTGAAGATTGAACATACAACTGGATTCATGTCATATTTAGGTGCTTCGTATGTGAAGTCTTCGTTTCTGACTACCCCATTTACTATTAGCTTCCCGTTATGTACCTGTCGAGAAACGTTTGCAAATAGTAAATTACAGTGAGAACTTGGGAAAATAATACATTTTCAATTGTCAAGGATAACCCGAAAAGATAAACATTATCCTTTTTAGGGATGGAGGAATTATTTACTTGGGTTATGAATAATGATCACTATGTGCCAATAGATTACTTTCCACCAAAATTTGATAGTATAAAGACGCATATGCCCCTTGGTTTTAAAAAGCGCGCCTCCAGCGCAAAGTGCATCTAGGCGCCAATCTGTGCGCCTTATGTAACCCTAGGCAAGCTGCGTACGAAAAGCGCAAAAAGCGCGCTTTTCGTACACGATGTGTTTTTGTGCTTAAAATTGTTATACATGTAGCTAAAAATGTTGTACACATAGTGGTCAAAAGCGCGCCTAGGCGCACTATCGGGGCTGTTTTCAGGCTGATTTTCGGCCAAATTCAGGCTAAAAGTTGCCTAAACCTCTAAAACATCCTAAATGAGTTATGAACAAGTCCTAAACAACCCTAAAACATCCTAATGTAGCCCTAAACAAGTCTAAAACATCTCTAAAATCCCCAAAAAAAAATGTATTTTATACTATACGCCTAATTATAAAAAGCCCTCGTTTTTTATGCGCCTTGCGCCTAGGCTCCGGGCTCGGCCTATGCGCCTTGAGTGCGCCTAGGCGCTTTGACAACTATGGTTGTACATTTAAGTTAAATCATATATAAACCTTATTTGTATCTATATTTTGGGTAAATGATGCTAAAAAACTATAACATATATAAAAAAAAAATATATATATATATATATATATATATATATATTCGTCTTGAGCCTCGCGTACGAAAAGCACACCACTTTTGCGCTTTGCGGCTCGGTTTTAGACCTCGTCGCTTTTGTGCGCTTTGCGCTTTTTAAAACCAAGATATGCTTTTAATGAAAGAGAGTTTACAGCATGCGCAGCGCAAGTGGCCTTCAAGAGGGTTAAAGGCAGAAAGCCAAAATAATATATAGATTGTTAAAATACTAGCACCGAAATGGACATGTATCGCATAAGCGATAATGTTTACTTCAAAATATCTATTTGTAATTTGTTGGAATAAATCAAGAAACTCACCTCCACCAAATCTCCGGCTTTTGCAACAATTCGTTTGATAAAAACATCATCATCGGTGTACCCTGCCTCTTGAAGAACCGGAGGGCTTTTAAAAATCACAATATCGTTTGGGCATGGCTTCCTAAAATAGTAACTAACCTGAAATGGAGTTAATAAATCAAAAAGTTGCCAAATGAGTAATCAAATAAACAGATTGATCATTTTAAAGAAATATTAAATAAAACTTTTTACACATGAAAAATAAATATGCATGCCATAATGCGGAAACTGTACTATTTGGGCATGTTCATGCGATAAATGTATGCAGCACATTATTTTAGCATGTTTATTATATGTAGTATAAAGTCAAAAGCGAAAGATTTTGGCATGTTTATGTTTTTTGAAGTTGTGATAATCGGATAATCAGCAGTTTTAGCATTTCGCAAGTCTGACTATTTAAAGGATTTACTTGTAAAACGAGCTATAAATAATCAGAATCAATTTGGCTGCACAGACTAATTATTCAAAACTGTAGGTATTCAAATAATGAGAATCAATTTCATTATACCGAATAATTGGAAGATTATGGGCCCAACCGCTAACTACAATTTCGAAAACTGACAAACATGGCCGTTTCTTGCGGTTTGGCAGTCTGACGGTTTGGTTTTAGCGGTTTAAACCGATATTTTTCTTTTCAAAATCATTAAGTTTGTATAAAAATATTCTAAAAATGAAACAATAAAATAGGAAAAAAAAAAAGGTTAAAACAGTCAAAACCACAAATCTGCCAAAACCAAACCATGAACCAAATCTTATGAATATCAAACCGGCCATATTGGCCGATTTGCTTCACTTTGGGCAGTTAGGCCCGTTTCAAATGGTTAAGAACATCTTTAATAAACATACACGATTTATGGACATCCCTAATACACATAAACGGTTTATGAATACCCTATTAACCTTAAGGCTTAAACACAGTGTTGTAAAAGGCGGGCTGGGCGGTCGCCTAGGTGCCGCCTAGTCCCTAGTCGGCCACCAATATAGGAAATAGGAATAAGCCCCTAGATGGAGATCCGGGCGTTTTGGCCATTAGTCGGCGATTAGGCGGGCCTAGGCGGTGGTTTTTTTATTTATTTTTTTTAAATTTCTAAGTATTTCTTAGTATTATGTGTATATATCTAAGTATTTCTAAGTATTATGTGTATATATCTTAACATATTTTCAAAAAACACCTAAATTTGTGTGTATATATATAAAATACGTATAAAATACCAAAACGCCTAATTTCGCCTAGTCCCGACTAGTCCCTAGGCTGGACCTCACCGCCCGCCTAGCGCCTTCTGGCTTCTGCAACATTGCTTAAACATAGACTATTCTCTGCAACTTGGCACATAAATCAAATTAATAACTTCAAAGCCCAAATGCCAAACACCCTCCTGAATCTAAATAACTTCAACAACAATTCCGAAAACTTTAATAGTCTAACAGAATACTTTTTCCATGGCAAGTTAGCATAACAATTGATCATATCTTCACACGTCGTTCTATATGTAATACTAGTTACAAAATTTGTTCTTTAAAGTTGGATTTCATTATACTTTTTAGGTCATTATTTGGACCTTATAAACACAAAGAACATGTAAAAACTTGATACGTTTTGATTTTGGTCATATGTATAACAAAGTAGTTAAAATCCATGGCAAGTTACGCCTATTCAAAGAAACCGATACCCACCTAACCCAAATACCTGAAACACGACATAGTTCGCGTATCAGTTACATTTCAGACAGAATTTAACCAATTAACCCAAACACCCCAAATGTAGTTCAGCTAGTGTATCAGTTACCTTTTCAGACAGATTTTAACCGATTAACCCGACCCGATTAACTAAAACCCTAATACCTTAAACCCCAAAACGTAATTCAGCTAGCGATCATTTTTTTTAACCGTAAATGTTACTCTACTTTACAGTTTACACTAAATATTACAAAATACTACCTTTGCCCAGGTCTGAACGAAAAAGCTGGGGGCGGAAAGTTTCCGTAAAATTTACACTACAAAGCGAAAAAAAGGGGGGTCAGGCCCAGTCTGGACCAAGAGAAGCTCAGCCATTGCAAGTGGGCTAGCCCCACATTGGCGATCGGTTACATTTCAAAACAGAATATAACCGATTAACTAACATGTCCTATAATGTAATTCGGTTGGCGCATTGGTTACATTTTCAAACAGAAACTACAAGTTTAACCCGACCCGACAAACCCGGTCTGGACCAAGAGAAGCTCAGCCATTGCAAGTGGGCTAGACCCACATTGGCGATCGGTTACATTTCAAAACAGAATATAACCGATTAACTAACATGTCCTATAATGTAATTCGGTTGGCGCATTGGTTACATTTTCAAACAGAAACTACAAGTTTAACCATACCCGACAAACCCGGTCTGGCCCAAGAGATGTTCAGCCCTTGCGAGTGGGCTAGCCCCACATTGGCGATCGGTTACATTTCAAGACAGAATATAACCGATTAACCAACATGTCCTAAAATGTAATTCGGTTGGCGTATCGGTTACATGTTCAAACATAATCTACCAAACTAACCCGACCCGACTAACCCGAACCCCAATTAAAACAACCTTTACCAACAAAAACAACACAAAACATAACGTCTACTACCTTTTCAGCAACAATCCTATCTCCAACATCAAACGTAGGAAACATAGACAAAGAAGGAATAAACCTAGGCTCAGCAACAAAAGACCTAAACGCAAGCGAAACCCCAACAGCAATAATAACAGTCTTCACATCATCTAAACTAATATCAATCCAATCGGGCAACAACCCATTTTTCCTCTCCTCATTCCCATCTCCTCCGTCACCTCCGCCGCCTCCGCCGTCGCCGCCGCCGGAGTCTAAATCAAACCCTACCTTTGCTTCGTTTTTGCTTCCGTAACAGATTATGTTGTGATTATGGGGTTTGGGGGTGTGAAAAGATGCAAGATTTGGGGGTTTGATGATGGGTTTGTATTGGGTTTGTGATGAATTGAAGGTGGGTTGTTTAGGAGTGTGGAGGGAAAGGGAAGATGATGATGATAATATTTGGATATGTAAAGATAACATTTTTATTTATGTTTGGGGGTTTTGTTGTGGAGATTGCAGTTTGATTGCTGTTTTTTAGTTGCAGATTTGGTGGAACATGATGATGGTGATGATGATGACGTGGATATTATTTGGAAAAGATAATGGTGAATATTCCGGTTTTTTCATAAGATTTTTTTTCATGGCATTTTTTATGACTCCCTTTTTGTAAGTCATTAGTTGCGCAGGTTTGAATCTGAGCTGACTCGGTTTTTATCCGGCTGTTACTCCAGCGAGGAAACTCGTGTGGAGGCAGTACGGTTTCCGGGCGAATACCGTAGTCCCCATCGTACCAGCGTGGACCCGGTTCAGACAACATAGTCTGGACGCGTGGGTGATTAGGGCCTGCCAAGAGGCGGGTGTGATGATCTCTGTCACACAGTTAAAGAAAGTCACCGTTCAAAAAAAAACTCAACAACCCGTTTATTACGTGTCAACGCGTATGACTCATTAAAAAAATGGGTTAAGTGGGCCGTGTTCGGGTTGACCCGAATTTACCTGTATACAGGGCAGTGTTGAAATCTTTGACACGAATAATAATAATAATAATAATATGGGTTGGGTTCGGGTTACACATTTCAACCCACTAACCTGACACGATTGATACACCTAGCACGAACATGTATATTATCTTATATACAGGCTGAATAGAGTAAACACTAAATAGTTATTAATAAAGATTTTGAAAGTATACCATCACATTTAGTGAGCCAAACCGAACATGAGCTTTTCAAGGCTCGAGCTATGTGTGTTTAACTTATGAAAGTTTGAGTTCAGCTTATGAATGGTTTTTCAAGTTAAAGTCCAGCTCATTTATATGTCTGTGGGAAGGTGATATGTAAAAACAACCAAAAGGCTATAATGTAAAACATATGAAACATAATATCATATGTAATTATGTAACTTCTGGTTGTACATAGAGCAACGTCTCGCGCACATGAAGCTCTCACCTCACACCTCAGCTTTTGGGACCAAAACGCCTAGTAGCCCTTCATGCTTTTTTTAACCAAGGTTAATAATTTTAGCATAAAGATCAATTTAGTAATGCTATTCTAAGTAAACTTAACCATAAAATATCAACATTGATCACTTAGCAGACAGCCTCAGGTGATAAGAACTCTTGATGTAGCCATAGATGATAGAACTATAGAAAATAGGTAGAGTGGATGAATCCTAAGCTGCTAAATCTTGGTTTGAAAAGGCTGTGAAATATGGTGACCTGATGTCTTAACATTCAAAAGTCCAATCATAAAGTATAAAGGTAGTCATGCTGCACCATAAGTTTCCAAAATAATGTTTTCTTTCTTCACTTTATTGTTTGACTAATGAACTGTTTTCCTTTGGTTCACTGTCTTTTATATATCATCATTTAAGGGATTATGTGAACTGTGTCTGTTATATTGAACTTCAAATAATATCCAACCTTTTGTGTTGTATTAGTATTCAACAAAATATGTGTTAAACACACGCAAACGCACGTCAAATGAGCGTACTTTCACGAACATCGGCGCAGCATAGTAGGGGCGGGGAGGGGCGGCCGACCCCCCGGATTTTCGCGCAGAAGTTTCAATTATATAGTATTCGTATAGAAAATTTTGAAAATATAGGGTTTCGACCCCCCGAAACTAGTGACTTCCGACCCCCTGAATTTTCGGGTCAAGCTTCGCCACTCTTCACGAATGCATGTTAATCACAGGTAATGATTTTAGTGTAGGTTGCGCTAATCCAAAAACACATCTCTCTTTTCTTTTCTTTTTAACTTATAAGTAACTAATGTGTTAAGACTGGTGGTGTGAAGTAAAGCCCTCATCCGCCAGGTAGGCAATAAGCTTTAAGTAACTCACCCACTCACTAGCATTGTGTGGAATAAAGAGAAGAGAAAGGAAAAGAAAAATAATATTATTTTCACCCGTTTGACCTGTTAAATGAAATGTAAAGCCCAAATTAACTCTACCAATAAAATGGGTCGAAATTGCGACCTCAACTTGCTCTAGAAGTTCATCTATGAGGTGCGTCGTAGGAAGACAAATCGTTAATATAGATGCTACTTTATTAGTTTCATAGACCAACCAACATTTTGTCCATCTTTTATAACTAACGAAGGGGCTGTTTGGTTGATTAAGTGCTGAATCATTAAGAGGTCTGAATGGTTAAGAGGTCTGAATGGTTAAGTGCTAAATCATTAAGTTGGACCTTTTAATGGTTAGTATCCTTGTCCCATATTGGTAGAAGAGTCATATTAAGGTTCAGCCTAGTTCAATGCTTAATGGTTCAGTGCTTAATGATTCAGTAACATCTCAAATCTTAATGATTCAACCTTAACCATTTTATTCATAAGCTGAAACAAACGCGTTGAATGCTGAATCATTCAGCGCTTAATGGTTCAGAAACAGCCCCTAAATCTGCAAACATAGTTAAAGAAGTCACACACTATATTGTTTTGTATGCATTAAATATCACACTTTGGGTGGCTTTCAACCCGGGTTTTTTTTTTTTTTTTTTTTTTTGAGTTAGTTTTCTTTTTTAATCCATTTGTCTCCTTTAAATCATACATAGGGGTGTAAATGACACGTAGCGGCTCGAGAGCTACCCGGGATCGGCTCGGTAAAAAGCCCGAACGAGCCGAGCCTTAACGAGCTCGAGCCCGAGCCTGAAATATGGCTCGTTTAGTCATCGAGCCCGAGCTCGAGCCCTAAATACAAAGCTCGATTGGGCTCGCGAGCCTAAACGAGCCCAAACATAATTATAAGTTATTTATATATCTCTTATAATTTATATCCCACATCTCCAAAGCCCAAGTCCTTATTTCATAGGCCCATTTAATAACACTCGCGAGCCGAGCTTTTGCAATCTCGAGCCGAGCTCGAGCTTTTGATTTTGCTAGCGAGCCGAGCTCGAGCTCAAGATTGTAGGCTCGAACCGAGCCGAGCTCGAGCTCGAGCTTCATAAAACCATAACGAGCCGAGCTCGAGCCCAGTCAGGCTCGGGCTCGGCTCGGCTCGTTTACACCCCTAATCATACACAACACAAGTCGACCAATTTATACAAGAATTGGTTGATGTTGTCACCTCCAATATTTATGCCATGTGTCAAAAAAAAAACCATTTCATACAGAGATACATTAGTTATAAACCACTAACAATCCCTATCTGCAGTCTAGTACTCTAGGATATATCTATTACATGTTATGTCTAAAGTCAAAATAGTTGACTAGTCCACGGTCTATAAATGGCACGAATGGGAGACCTAACTCCTAAGCCTGGTAGAAGGCCCGAGAACCACAATGGATGATGATCTTTGATCGGGGACAACTCTCCGATTGCGGTTCATTTTGTTGTTTTATGTTGTAATTGTAATTGCATTTATAAAACAAAAAACATGTTACATTTTAGTTGTAATTTTTATAATAAAATGGAAAGTAACAAGTTATAAACAACATACATGTTTTACTTTTTTCTTATAAGTCTTATGCATTCTTGTTTCAATATATAGTGGTTAGGTTCCTGAATTTTATATACTTATGATTTTATCTTATTAGCATAGTAACAGTCAGTTATTCTAGTGCATAAATTAGATGAGTGTTATTACTTTATTTTGATTGAGAATGTGAGATATATGGATTATTAATTGAGATTAGCTTGAGTACTTTTTTTTATCGGCAAATTTCACTCCTTGTGGGACTTGAACCCATGACCTCCCCCTTAGGTGTTCCTAGAAGCTTTGCTTCTACCATTGGGCCACCACCCCAATGGCAGCTTGAGTCTACTAATGTCAAGTAATGATTAACTGTGTTATTCGAACCATCTTTTCCAAAAACCGAATAAAGCTAAACCATTTATAACCGAATTTGATCGGTTTTGAAAATCTAAGAACTTAAATATCGACTATGTGTATGGTTTTAACTCATAACCAAACCAAACGACAGTCGCCTCTATCTGACTATCTCCAATGATAAGTAAAATCATCCCCTCCCCCCAGGCAACATGGAGTTTTTTTTATTGGCTCTGTCATGGCCAGTGGCGAAGCTTGACCCGAAGGTTCGGAGGGTCGGAAGTCACTAGTTTCGGGGGGTCGAAAACCCGTTTCGGGGGGTCGAAACCCTATATTTTCAAAATTTTCTATACGAATACTATATAATTGGAACTTCTGCGCGAAAATCCGGGGGGGTCGGCCCCGCCCTTACTATGCTGCGCCAGTGGTCATGGCAACACAATCAGACAACAATCGTGCCTGTGAAATCTCTTATGGAAAGCCCACTCACGCCCCCCTTGAAATGGTGTTTCATGCCCAACTTGGTGGTGTGACATGAGAGGCGTGAAACCATAACACATAGCATGAGATGAACCAATAAAAAAAAGGATAAATTACAACTCTCAGTTATTTAACTAAAGTTATATTCATAATATTTTTGTTTCTCATTAAAAATAAAAGGATAAATTACATACTATACCATTAAAAATAATATCTTTAAAATATGTATTTATTTATATAAGACAAGAAAAATGTGCTAAGACAATAAAATAAATAGGATGGGAGTTTGATACCATTAAATTGTAAAGAGTGTACCAACCCCACAATTGGTCCCAAGATGGTTGAATGGCCTTGGCCCTCAAGGCTTTCTTCAGGTGGCATCATTGGCTCAGTGCTCTAACCACAGCCACCAAATGACAAAATCACTTCCAAATGAAATGACAACTTAGACCTTGTTGCTCAGAAAAGAAAAGGGTACCTTTTATTTTTGAGATGTACTTTACCCATAACTGATAATAAAGTTATGAGCATCTTCTTCATCTAAAAAGAATTTTATATTATTTTATTACCTTTATGTTATAGAATAATTTAGAATGTTAATAACTAATAAAAAACAAGTATAGATATGATTTTGGTGTTGGTTGTCGACATCAGTGGCAAAGCTTGGTTTTCGAACCGGCAGGGGCCGGAGTCAATTTTTTCTAATCAGTAGTGGCAAATCGGCAGGGGCCGGACTCAACTCAGACTCAATTTACCTACGAAAACCGTAAATTTCTACCACTGCGTCAAAAAACGGGAGGGGCCAGGGCCACCCCTGGCCCATTGTATGCTTCGCCCTTGGTCGACATTCACCGGAACTTATAAGGCTGTTCGTTTTGAGTCGCGAGCGACTATCGGCGCGAGCAAGTTTTTAGTCCGGTGCTCATCTCCAGCTACAACAGCCCTGGCACGAGCACACGTGAAGGTCCCCGGCGCGAGCACATGCAACGGTGCTCGCGTGTGTTAACGGGACAAATTGAGCACATGTCGCGCCGGTGCTCACCCCTAGCCACAACAGGGTCGAGTGAGCACAGGCGATGAGGTTGCTCGCGTCTGGTCGCTCGCCTCCCACAACGGATGGTCTAACGGAAAAGAGTGAGTTATTGTAGGAAATTTTGAGTTACACTGCTCAAATTGTTTTCGGTTGCCAAGAAATTGTGCACATTTTGAGAAAATGTGACTTTTAGTGAATGGAAAATGTGATTTTTCTAAAAAAAAAAAAAAAAAAAAAAAGGTGAATTTTACACTATACGTAATAAAAATCTGTCAACCCATAAACCGAAAATTCCAGTCAATCAGTGTCTATGTCATAACACATAAATTGTTTCTGGTACGATGTGTATATAAACATGTATCAACATCAAAAGTCTTCTTATTATATTTTCTACGTTAAGCCCCTTTCACAAGAATACTTAAAATATATAAACTCAAATTGTTGTTTCTTTACATTTATTCCAAAACAGTTTCTCTACTAGTAATTAGAACATTACTAGACTGTGTGTTGTGACTCAAGGTGAACACACACTTTATTCTCTAATATTGTGCCAACTGAACACTGACGTGGCAGTGTGATAAATCTGCAACTCACTCACTTGACCCTGTTGTGACTCAAGGTGAACAATGGTTTTATCCAGTTATTTTATTTTTATTTTTTATGTGTTCTAAATTTGTATAATGTAATATTAATACAAAAGTAAAATTAATAGAAAATGTTAGATTAATATTAACAAGAATACAAACTATAACAAATAAAACTAATCTAGTACAAGATCATCGGACGTTTAACCTATAAATGCTTGATTAATTCATGCCAAAGGTTTCCGTGTAAATAAAATGGTTGGTAAAAATAAATAGTGAAAAAATCCAAAAAAAAATTTAATCCTCCAACAGTCGAATTTTGCTCGCTAGCCCACTCAAACATATGATAGCGTGGGCTCACTTGCAGACATGTTCACAAGTTGTTGCCGTGGTATTCACAATGCTTACGCCTACTCACTCACGCATCAAAACACATAGTCTTAGCAAACAAAATAACACTTGTATAGTCTTAGCAAACAAAACAACACTTGTCCACCATTTTACAGTTTACATATTAACCTAGACAATCCCACTTCCCTTGAAAGTTCCAAGATTCCCTTCATAGACTCAACCCCCCCCCCCCCCCCCCCTCTTCCCGCCAAAACCAAACCAATCCACCATTTATCACCATACCATTGACACTCTCACAGTCTCCCTCACCACTCACCATATTCATTTTTTTTACACACTGTCAAAAAAAATATATAAAAAAAAATTAAAAAAAATAAAAAATGGTGATGGGTTCATCTAACTTGATGATGGGCTTAACCCTAGTCCTAGTAATCTGTCTAGCAGTAGTCCTTGCTCTAGTCCTTGTCTTACTAGCTGAACTCTACTGCTCCATCCTCTTACGCCGCCGTCACACCACCGACCAACCACCATTAACCACCACCGTGGACCCCACCACCACCACCAACCCACCACCATTAGTATCCAATCTATACACCCAAAGCATCCTAACCGCCCCACGAAACCTTCTTTACCCGACCCTCACCGGACCCACCGCCGGAAAACTCTCCGGCGACGACATTGAGAACCAAAAGCCGCCGGAAAATCAAGAAAACGATGGAAACGATGAAAACGATGAAGATTTTATGTACATTTCGAATCCGGTGTATGATGGTGATGGTGATGGGGATGGGGATGATATTATTATTATTAATGGGAGGAAGAGTAGTAAGGTCGGTGGGAACACGCCGTTTGAGACGCCGGACACCTCGCCGTCACGGCTGGAAACGGAGGACACGTCTTCTGGTGATGATGACGTCACTGGTGGTGAAGGTGGTGGAGAGGAGGTGACGTCAGTGAAGGTGGTTGAGGTGACTCCGGTGAAGAAGCTGACGGAGACGGTGGATAACGGTGGTGTTAACTCTGATGATGTTGGAGGGTCTTCTTCTTCGTCTTCGGGGACTCCTTGTACTTCTCTTTCTTGGTGATATTATTATTATTATTATTGTTTTGGTTTTTTTTTTTTTTAATTAATGTGTTGTATTTTTGTTGTAAACTAACGTAGATTAGTGGGGTTAATAAGTTGTTAAGTGTGGTAGTTAGTTTATAATGAAATTATGATTTTATTATGCTTTTTGATTGAGGGTAGCGGCAGTGGCGAAGCTTGGTTTCGGAATCGGCGGGGCCGAACTCAATTTTTTTCGATTGGTAGTGGAAAATTGGCGGGGGCCGGACTCAACCCGAACTCAATTTACCTATAAAAATCGCAAATTTTCATTACTGCGCCAAAAAACAGGGGCGGCCAGGGCCACCCCTGGCCCCAACAATACTTCGCCCCTGGGTAGGGGTGTTCATGTTTCGGTTTGGATTATTTTAGGTTAGGGTATGGGCTAAAATATTACTGTTTTCAATCTAATATGAATTTTTTTTTATGTTCGATACTTCATTTGTAATAAACCCACAAACACGTTACAAGTGGATGGGGACAGCCGATAAGCGGGTAACAAAACCTACTCTATTAAAAATAAAACTTTGGTACATAACAATAATAAACTATATATAATGTTATTTATATTGATTTTGTTTTATTACTACTCATGAGGTTTACATTCTAATCCGGTTTGACATTGTATGATATGTAGAAGCAACACTTAAATCAAACCCTTAGTCCAATTTGAATGAAGTAAGTTAATTGTAAATTTGTGACATACAATGTATATGATCTTAATTGGTTTTGTTGATAGAATCAATGGTATATTTGATGGTACTATTATTGTTTGTTTATTATCCTTTTTATTTAAAGTAATGATAACTTTAGATTTTTTTTTTTTTGGAAGACATGAAAACTTTAGATTACTTGATATTGATGGAACACTTCCAGAAGAGCCACAAACCGTGCGCTACTATTTTGGCTCACTAACCCAAGCCACGCCTCTATTATACCAAGGCTCTTTGTCCCCCCTCTCTCACACACAAAACAAGTCTCAATTTTATATTGTTTAAAATATATATTTACACAAAATGTTAAAATTGTAAAAATAACAATATAAGGATACTTTTAAATTTTAATAAATTATGGTTTGACATTATGCTAGTCTCGAAGGACTTGCAATAATATGGATAGAAAGGGTTGAATAAACTTCTCAACTTAGGGGCTGTTTGGTTGATTAAGTGCTGAATCATTAAGAGGTCTGAATGGTTAAGCGCTGAATCATTAAGTTGGACCTCTTAATGGTTAGTTTTCTTGTCCCACATTGGTAGGAGAGCCTCATTAAGGTTCAGCCCAGTTCAGTGCTTAATAGTTCAGTACTTAATGGTTCAGCAACATCTCAAATCTTAATGATTCAGACTTAACCATTTCATTCAGAAGCTGAAACAAACGCGTTGAATGCTGAATCATTCAGCACTGAATGGTTAAGAGGCTCATTAAGAGGCTACCAAACAGCCCCTTACTTTTAATTCTTTTAATGACAATAAGTTTTATAATAAAACCCATTACCTTGAAATATACTTTTGAGTTTTGAGTATACCTTAATTATCACGTTGTATAGTTTTAGTATATCAAAACTCACATATTGTAAAATTTTAGTAGTCGTAAATAAATCTAGGGTTGAAGCACTCTCGATAAAGTTGTTCCCAATCTCATCTTGTCATGTCAAAATTAAACCCATCCCCACCTTGTCAAGTGGTGAAGTTTTTGACCATTGCTGAGGGGTTGGCAACGGTGTTATCGATCAGCAACGGTACCCAGGTGAAGCTACCCAAGGAGTGTCCCGTCCCCCTTAGACCGTCAGTCCATCACCATTGCAAGATGAAAGTTTTTACCAAAAAAAATTGTCACATCATCTCACTATTCACTCCATTTCCTCTTTCTTCATTTAAACCCTTTACTACTCGTAACTTCATTCTCTTTTCACAAATGCATATTCTTATGGGGGACGAGGTACTCCTCGGCAAAGACATTTCAATTACCATTACCAAACGGCAACACTGCTGCCAACCCATAAGAAACGGTACTTCTTTGTTGGCCTCGGCAAGAAGTAACCGAGGAAAAAAGAGTTGTTGAGCATTTATTTTCGACCGTTGGCAACGGTCATATTTTATTATTTTTTGTAAAACTTCAAAATTTGAATCATATATATATATACACACACACTAGGTGAAATCCCATGCGATGCACGGGAAGACTATATCATTTTTTAATGTCTATTTACTAAATACCAAATCAAGAAGTCAAGCATCTGTTGCAAGGAAAATCTGTTTACTAACGCCTGTTCCAGAGCAGTGGGTCTCTTAAGGAGATTTGTCTGAAACAGGTGTTGCTTCAAACAGATGTTGCTTCAACAGTTTGCTTCAAACAACTGTTGCAAGCAAACTGTTGAAGCACCATCTGTTTGAAGCAACAACTGTTTCAGACAAATCTCCTTAACAAACCCACTGCTTTGGAACAGACCTTAGTAAACAGACTTTCGTTGCAACATATGCTTTACTTCTTGATTTGGAAAGAAAATAAACACTCGTTTTTTTTTCGTTTTTTGTATAGCACTATGGTACTCGTTGGAAAGATAATAAAACGCTCGTTAATTTGGTGTAATTTTTTTTTCAAAAAAAATGTCGTTTTAAAAAAGTTATTAACGTTTAAAAATCATGGAGGAAAGTGCATGTGCTATGCACATGAGATAAAAATTAATTTAAGAGTAAATGTAGTATCGATGACCCATCTATGACATGTGGCTTAATAAGAGGATGAATAAAATTGAAATGAGCGGGAAAAACAAAAACTATGCTCTCATGTAATGACATGTGTCTCAACTTTGCTTTCATTTATATATAGTAGTAGATATACCTAAACTTCAAAATTCGAATCCTTTTTGAAGACATTGGTGATGATGACGAAGACCGTGTGCTAGAAACACAATTCGAAACAAGTTTTGATGAAATGAACGTCCAAGATGATGAGTATGAAGAAGATGAGGAAGTTAAAGTTGGTAAATGGAAGAAAAAAGGGAAATTTTTCAAATTGGGCCAACTGAGTGGATTTGACCGAGGACGAAGAACTAATATTGCCGCAAGCTTACGTTCACGTCTCGACCGATCAAGAAAAAGGAAATTAAAAAAGTAAATAAAGCTTGTGGAAAGCCGTTCTTAAACACTTCAATGACCTTAAGGGTGGAAGCGAGCCAACGGTTGATTAAGTGAGCACAAAATGGAAGAATATGTTGACTAAGTTGATATGCTGACTAAGTTGAATGGTTATCACATATAAGTGGTACAATTTATAATTACATTGGTTCAAATATTTTTTAATTACATCTATTCAATTTTTTTTTTAAATTTTGGCTAATATATTTATTATTATAGGAACGTATCAAAAAAAGCGGGTGCAAAGACTTAAATATTATGGAAAGAGCACTTGGTGATTATCGAGCAAAATATAAACATGCTTTCAAGCATGTTGAGGCGTGAAAAGGCTGTGAAAGAGCATGAGAAGTGGGGCAAGGTCCCGTTGTTGAACGAGGATTCGGGGGGGGGGGGGGGGGGCAACTTTGGTGCATCCGAAGATATGTCGATGCCCGACTTAAACGATGAAATTAGTCCCACGCAACTAAAGAAAACGGGTAAACAACAAGTGAAACAACTATTCGGGTCATCAAGTCAAAGTGGGTTAGCCGAAAAATCGGTGCGTATACATTAAGGAAGGAAGTGGTATTTCAAAAGGTGATGGAAGTTAAAAAAAAAAAACATCTTTTGTAATCGACAATGTTGAATAAGCAACAATGAGAAAGTGTTGCTAAATTGACAATGAATACAAATTTTAAGACGTATACTCAGCCACACGACAACCTAGATCCTGCCGTACAAAAAAATCGTGATAGCCCGCAAAATAGAAATGGCAAACAAATATTAATGGCCAAAAGATCATCTTATGAATATTGATTAGTTTTTTTTAATATAAATTTTCATTTATTTATTTTAATTTTCGGTTTTTTCAAGTTATGTAATTTAAGATGTTTACTTTTAATAACTTTAAATGTTTGACTTTTAAAAAAAAATATTTTTTTTGAACAACAAATTTTTATGGGAAAATGACCAATATAGCCCGTTGACCGGGCATTTTGCACAAATAGCCCCCTCCACCGTCTTTGGAGAGACGGGACACGGCTCCCAACCCGCCTGAACCGTCTCCCGAGAGGCTTCCCATTTCAGCCAACAGAGGACCGCCACGTGGCGTCTCTGATCCCGAGATGTACCGTCTCTCTCCAGACGGGTCAGAACCCTCTCCCAGACGGTTCACGTTTCCCAAGACGGCTGACCCTTTGGTTCAACCGTCTCCCAGACGGTTCACGTCTATCAATGCCGGCTGACACTTCGGGTCAACCGTCTCAAAAAGACGGGTCACCTTTCCCAAGACGGCTGACCCTTCGGTTCAACCGTCTTGAGAGACGGTACACATTTACCGACGCGGTGGTTCCCGATGAGCGGCGACGCTTCGGTTGTCCGGCTCAGCCCTATAAATACCCGTCTCCCGTCCATTTCCCGTCATCCAACCCGTCTGAACATAATCAACCACCGTACAACTCCGTCCAAACACCATCTACTACCCGACGACCACCGTCCAACACCGTCCAAACCACCGTCCAACACCGTCCAAACCACCGTCCAACACCATCCAACACCGTCCAAACCACCGTCCAACACCATCCAACACCGTCCAAACCACCGTCCAACACCGTCCAAACCACCGTCCAAACCACCATCCAACACCAATGGCACCCCAAAGATGGACGGAAGAACAAGAGATTGCGTTGATTGCGGCATGGCTGCATGTTGAGGAGAGTACACACCTCAACAACAAGTGGTTCCGGATCCTGAATGAGTACAACCGGCTCGTTGGGGGCTCACAACGTACCACCGAGTCGCTTAGCCGCAAGTTGAATGATTTGACGACAAAGTGTCAAATATTCAACGGCCACCACAACCGGACCCTTTACGACGTACCCGCAAACTTTCCTGAAGACGTGGCCATTAGACACAGTCTAAGGCAGTACAAAAACAGGGAGGGTAAAGAGTTTAAACATGTGTCCGTGTGGCAAATGATTAAACATCGTCTTATGTAATTTTTAATTATATTTTTATTTATTTGTAATGGTTTTATTTTTAATGCAATAGTTGGTTATATTTTTAATTTGTCGTTTTGTTTTTATATTTAAACGTACTATACTATTACAATCACAAATAAACAATAAATATTATTACAATAACAATTAAAAAACTACACTATTACAACAAACTTCCCGAGGATAAAGAAGCAACAAGAGAAAATTAAGAAGCAACAAGTAAAAAACTACACTATTACAACAAACTTCCCAAATTTACTTTCAGAACTAGGAACTTTGTTTGAAGTAATAGTAATGTCTAACCAACTATTGAGGACTACATCTTAGTGTTAGATGTTTTGTCCTCCACAGCGGCGGTAGTAGCAGTGGTCTACATAGACGTTGTTTCGAATGGTGTATGTGCTCTACACAGACAAGTCCGAAACATTTCCTCGTTTTATGTAACAATAGTTCTCAGTGAGCACACGTCGAACATCGAGACATAAATTCGGAAAGCGAGCGAACTTGCCTAAAATGTAGACCACCACATCATCGATCCATTACACGGGTTGCAAACCACGCGCAGATGGAACAACAATCCAAGTAGCCGTACGCAGATGAAACAACAATCCAAGTAACCGGGACATATTTTCCGAAGCCGGTAGGCTTCAGCTGGGAAAGTCAAAAAGGAGACGGGTGGGTGCATGGAAGATGAAAGCTTAGAGGAGACGGTTGGGTGGTGCATGGAAGATGAAAGCTTAGAGGAGAGCGGTGGGTGCAAATTTCGTTAAGTTAATTAGGGTATTTATATACACTCGTGAGACGGTTCAGACGGTTCAAAAATTTCGTTAAGACGTATTGGGAAAGGTGACCCGTCTGTTTGAGACGGTTGACCCGAAGGGACAGCCGGCATTGATAGACGTGAACCGTCTTTGGAGACGGTTGAACCGAAGGGTCAGCCGTCTTGGTAAACGTGAACCGTCTGGGAGAGATCTCTGACCCGTCCGGAGAGAGACGGTACAGCCTCGGGATCAGAGACGCCACGTGGCGGTTGGGGGGGTCACAACGTGTCCCGTCTATCCAAAGACGGTTCAGGCGGGTTGGGAGCCGTGTCCCGTCTCTCCAAAGACGGTGGAGAGGGCTATTTGTGCAAAATGCCCGGTCAACGGGCTATATTGGTCATTTTCCCAATTTTTATTACACATTTATTCCACATCATCTTGCATTTGCAAATATTTGAACTCACAATCTCACATTTATAAGAAAGGACACCATACCACTAGAATAAGAGGTCATGACTACTTCTAATAAAATATTAATAAAGTTTTAGGCAAAGTATCTTAAAGTATCACTAGTGATTTGGTGTTCTGTGGTACTTTGCCTGACATGACACTCTAAAAGTGATCAACGAGAGCACTTACCTTAAACTCAAATTTAATATCATTATATACACACACTCACACTCACATCATACCACTACACGGTCTACACCCCTTATTAATTTCAAACTTTTTCAAACCTTATATAGGACCCATATGCCACTTTTCAAAAAAATGCCTAAGTGAAAGGCTCCAAATTTCAGCCCTCAATAAAATCAATAAATATATACAAATCCATCTGGAGATTCTTCATAGGATTCTATTTTAACGAATGCCTTAATATGAGAATACTAGAAACATGTACCATGTATTGTCTTTTTCTACTTGTACAATAACGACAACTCTTGCAACAACTTTTTAGCCATTTGTGATATTTCCAAATGTATACAAATATTTTTAAATCCACATAAGCACAATTTATGGATTCATATAACTAAAGATATAAACCTTATGTAATGGGGTAATTCAACACGAAACCTCACACTTTTTTTTTTAACGGCCAACGAAACTTTTATTCAATAGGCTAGCAAGAAGCTAGCACACGAAATCCGGGAACAATCCCACAAAAAAAAAAAAAAAAAAAAAAAAACAGTCCGACAAAACCCAACCAAACAAAACAATTAGCAAATATGTTGGTAAACATCAGGGCAACTACACTTTACACGGCTAGTACATTGAGGAGGCGGCCATCCTGCGACACACACGATGGTTGCTTCCAAGGTGTATCTATCTTTAAAACGTAGTAAATGACTTTAAATAAAACTAAATCTTTAAACGAGGCACGTGACACATTGAACTAGGTTTCACCCATTGGAGGCATATATATTAAACGTTTTCTAAGTAAGGCATGTTGGTGTAGATGTGATTTGAGCGAATTCGAAAAGTAGATCATTTGCAATCCCCAAAGCAATGAGCATTAGAGCACCGTCTACGAAGATAAGCGATGAGAAGTGATATCTACGGTGATCATGTGTGGATGAGAGACGTAGAGGTATCTTAACTAAAATGAAGAAATTTGTGTGGAAATGGAGGATGAAGCTAAACCATTGGTTTATATAAGATATATCATATCAAGAATGTATTCTTTACACGCACAAAGCTACAATGCTAGCTTTACATGCACTCAATTAGCCAACAGCCCAATATCATGCAAACATACCCGAAACCTGACCCGAATTTGAAGCTACCGAATCCGAATTAGACACTACCCGAAAAACCCGAAACCTGACCCGAATTTGAAGCCACCTTAAATGGATTGGTTACCGGGTCACTTTTTCCCAACAAAAAACCCGAACAACCCGAAATCCGAAACCCGAATAAAAACCCAAACATATAATGTCATTTTTTATAGATGTGTTTAAGTTTAGATTCTTTGGCATCTTAAACATCAAGTTTTAGGACTTGTAAACACTATTATATCATGTTATCAAATAATGTTTGAATTTTAATGATACTTTTCTAAGTAACACTATGAATTTTGATGATATTTTTGCAAAAAAATAAATAAATAAATAAAAATATTACATCTAAACCCGAAAACTGAACAACCCGACACAAACTAACTTGGGCCCGAATAACCCTAACCCGACCAACCCGAACTTTAAATGGTTCGGTTATCGGGTCACTTTTTCTCGGTCAAAAACCCGAACAACCCGATCCGAAAAACCTAAAACCCAAAAAAATAACCCGAAGAACACCCCCCTAGGCAGAAGTATCTCTCTAACCTCAATCACATGTCACATGAAGTAACCTGACCGCCAAACCACCTCGTAGGAAGTTTCATAGTCAGAGCCTCGACTGCATTCCGCTTTTTGGGCTAATCGATCACTGCTGAAAAAGTCCATAACTCCATATTGGGCTGATCCAAGTTTTTCATTAAAATACTAAAACTTCTATTACAACTAGAGGTAGAGGTGATTAAAAAAACCGGTTTGAGGACCGAAACCGGTGGAACCGAACCGAACCGGTTCCTACAGGAACCGGTTTTTACCCAAACCGATGCTAGAACCGAAAAAAAACCGTAGGTTCCCTGACCGGTTCCCCTTCTCCACTAGAAAAACCGAACCGAACCGGTTTTTTTGATCACCTCTAATTACAACTAGAGGTGCTCGGTTTTTTCAAAAACCAAACCGGTTTGTGTTGAGCAGTTCCAAGTCAAACCGGTTTCGATTTGAAATCGGTTCAGTTCCGCACCGATTTGGTCGACCACAAATCGTTTTTTATCCGGTTTCGATTCCATTTCAGTTCACTTCACGTACACACTTTTTAAAATCATATAACTTACATAATATTTAACTTTTAGGTTTTTTTTTTTAAAAAAAAATTACATTTATACAAAAATAAGTTTAATTTGTGTTTGTGGCAAAATATTTTTTACTTAAACCGGTTTCGGTTTTTTCCGGTTTTTAGCGGTACCGGTTTCAATTCCGGTACGTTTGACCGGTTTTAGCGTCAGTTTTAGCCCGCTTTCTGTTTAGGTTTTTTACTATCGGCTTCAGGTGAAACCGGTTTTGGTTCAGGTCGGTTTTACCGGTTTCAGTTTCGGTTCTTGGACCTTTTTTGTATCTCTAATTACAAGTTACAACCCATAACAAATAATGTGAAAGCCAAAAAGAAGCCCATTAAACCAGCCCACAACCAAACACATTAACAGGCCCAATTAATAACCCAATTTCATAACCAAAAGCCCAAACAAATTTTCCAAAACACCAATAGACCGTTACTTGCTATCCTACGCCTGACAAGTTACACGTCTTTCCATGCGCCACACACCATCGTTTCTTCTCTTTATTACTCATCCATCCATCCTTATATATATATTAAACCAACCCCATCTCTTCAAAATCCAATCTTTTTTAATCTTTTAGCCTTTCCTTCATAATATTATCATACCCATATCATTCTTTCAATCAAAGGTATTATCTTTTTCCCTTTTTTTTATTTTCTTGATTCCACTGTTTGTGTACACTTACATTTGTCCATTCATGTTTTATGCTTCTGATTATTATTATTATTATTCATTTTTTTGTGTTTTTTGGATGATCGGTTATTGATTAGGTACAAATTGATCTCATCTTGATTTTTTGTGTTTTTTGTGTTTTTTTTTTTTTTTTTTTATGATCATGGAATTAAGTTTAAATAAGTTAATATGTAGTTGGGATTTTTTTTATTCAGTTACTGTTTTTGTTTTGATGTTTGGAGCTTGTATGGATGTGTTTAAATGATTTGATGTAATTATTTATAATTATTATTACTTTAAATGTCTGATTAATATTATAATCAGTTTCTTTTTCCAGCTTCTTATGTGATTATTATGATTTGATTATTTTGACTTTTGATAGTAAGAAAATAATATTGATGATCAGTTTATCCAGACACTAAAAGACTGATAACAGTGCACTTAAAATCGCGTGATGATTGGCGTAAATGCACATCCAAACGCGCTCCCTAAGCTTCGTTTTTAAGGCCTTTGAATTTTCAAGATTTTGATTTCCTCTTTTGTATGTTTTGTAGATATGTTGTCTAAAGACTTTTGAGGTTTGTGGATATCTTTTTTTGATCCACCGACCCGCCATTGTTTGTTCTAGAGACAAATTGTTAAGTTCATCAGTGGCGGATCTAGAAAATAAAATAAGGGGTAACATTTTATAAAAATACATTAAAAACAATTTTTTTCTACTTCGCCAGGAAAATCAAGGGTAACAGATGTCTCCCCTGGTTCTATGCTACATCCGCCCATGAAGTTCATAGTTATCTTAATAGTTAGTTTAAGTTGTTTTAAAAATTTGCTTGATTTTTCTTGTTTGTTTTGCAGATATGTTGTATAAACTATAAAGCCTTTTGAGATTGCGAAACATTGTATTTGTATCCACCATTGCCTATGTCTGCGTAAATTTGGTAATTTCACATGTACGTAATTAATGATTTTTAAGTTACGTTAAAAGTTTCTTGATTTTTCTTGCTTGTTTTGTAGATATGTTATCTAAACCCTAAAGTTTTTTTGAGGTTGAAGAATATATATTTGCGCATGGAAAAAGATGCCTGATTTGAGACGTGGAGTTCGCCAATCTAAAAAAATCATTAACACTAATGATGATGATGATGCTGTTGTAGCCGCTACTCCTCGTCGTGGGACACGCAGAGGTAAAGCTCAGACACCAAAAGCACCAATGCCGAGGCCAGCTGGCAGAGGTCGAGGGGGAAGAGCAACGAATCAAGATAAAAATGTTGAATTATTAGGTGGACGCGGCCCCCAGTTGAATTTGGATGTGGCCCTTCGTGATCAGTTGGTTGTGGGTGCAGAAAATAACGCTGCTAATGGCGAGGAGGAAGGAAGCACGGATCCAGTTCCTGAAAGGGTATTATTCAATTTTTTTTTTGTATGATCTCTCAAGATCAATGCGGTAAAGTGGGCAGGGCAAGTAACGGGTCAAAATGATTTTGGACGAAAATGGTGATTTTTTTTGTATGTATTATAAAAACATTGGGTTGGCATTTAATTTATTTATGGTTATTTTCAAAGTCTTTATATAAATAATTAATGTGTTAAATACAACAACAGAAACTGTATCATTAGTTATTACAATAATAATGTAATTTTTTGAATATAAAGATCAGGAGATTGTATGCATTAAAATGATACTTTTCGGTTGCCTTTTTAGCTAAATGTCTCAATTTGACATGTTTGAGATGAGACATTACCCAAATTGACCCATTCATATATCATTAAAAGTTTAAAACCATGATGAAAGTTTGGTCCTTTGTGTGGATTAATTCAAATTAAGAACTTGAGATGTTAAAAGAAACTAGAGATGAAAAGAATATATCTCACAAATTTAACAAATGGAGTATCCTTTCAAAAGGCGGATGAATCGGCTAAAATATAATACTGGTAGAACGTGCCAACCTAATGTGTATCAAATGCCCACGATATACAACAGTGTTTCATTATTTGATATTTAGATAATTTTTTTGTCATCATTATTTATACATCAGTTTTTACAAATTACAAAAAAAAAAAAGAACAAAAAAACCGGTTGCACAACCTGCTTTGGCCTACCTAACCAGCCGACATGTTCTGCCATCTCTAATCATATGCAACTGTTTTTTTTTTGTAGCGTTTTATAAAGATAAATAAAGAAAATGTTTGTTTATTCTTTCAGGTGCAGGTTGGCAATTCACCTGCATACAAGTTAGAGAGGAAGTTAGGTAAAGGAGGTTTTGGTCAAGTTTATGTAGGTAGAAGAGTGACGGGGGGGTCAGGAAATACGGGTCTGATGCTCTTGAGGTACATGATATCATCTTTTTTCCTCACAAACTCGAATTCTAGTTTTTTTTTTTTTTTTTTTTTTTTTCATATTAATATTATCATGGTTTATTTATATTGTGTATGATACATGGGTGTAGGTTGCTTTGAAGCTAGAGCATCGGAATGGTAAGGGATGTAATTACGGTCCTCCTTATGAATGGCAAGTTTACAGGTAAGTAAAGTTTTTATCGAAGTGTCAAAATGGGCCGATTGGATAAGGGTTAAAACGGGTAACTTTTTTGTTTGATAGACCTGAAAACCCTATCTTAAATGTTAATAAATAATAAATGTGTCAAATATGATTACAAATATATATATATATATATATATATATATATAGGGTAGGGATCCTAAGAGAACCAACCCCTATTTGAGAACTGAGAGAACCATTCTGAGCCACACATTTCATATAAAGGCAAAAAAAAAAAAAAAAAAATTTTTTTTTTTGCTTTAATCGCACATTTTTATGCAAGGAAATTTTTTTTTTTTATTTTTTTTGAATTTTTTTTTCATTTATACATATGTGTATGTAGCATTTTTCAGCTATACATATGTGTATATGACAATTATACATATGTGTATATAGCATTATACATATGTGTATAATGCAATTATACACATGTGTATACTGAAAAAAAAATACCAAAAAAATAAAAAAAAAAATTTCCTTACATATAAAGCAGCGATTTTTGCAAAAAAAAAAAAAAAAAAAAAAAAAAAAAAAATTTGCCTTAGAGAAATGTGTGGCCCAGAATGGTTCTCTAGTTCTCAATTTAGGAAAAGGTTCTCATTTGAACCAAATCCTATATATATATATATATTATTTAGCAGTAATACAATATTTTTTGAATAAAATGTACACTTTGGACGACTAACGAGTTGTTCAACTCATTTGATCCATTTCCTTTTTTAAACTATATTTTATCTTAGATTATCCATTTGACGCTTAATCCAAATCAACCTATTTATAAGCAAATGGGTTGAAAATGCCACAACAATTTTTTTATTTTTTTTTTTATTTTTTTTTTGTAGTATGCTTCTTGAACCCCATTTAGTACAACCAACTCTAAGTTCTTTTTAATGTTTTTATTATTGTGAAGTAATCTTAATGGTTGTTATGGACTTCCAATGGTCCACCACAAAGGCCGCCAAGGAGACTATTATATCCTTGTAAGTTTTCCACTTTTCTTCTATTTTTTTTTTTTTTTTTTTTTTTTGGAGTCTCTAAAAACCTCTAATATTTGTTATCCCTATTTTTGTTTTAGGTTATGGACAAGCTAGGCCCAAGCTTATGGGATGTTTGGAACTCTAGCAACCAGACGTATGAAAAAAATATTTTTTCACAGAAGATTTCATGAAATTTTTATATGTTTTTTGCATTTTAACTGCGTATCAAATTATATATATTTTTTTCTTTTGGCAGTCTCTCAGAAGAAATGGTTGCTTGTATAGCAGTGGAGTCTTTATCAATATTAGAGCAACTTCACTTAAGAGGGTACTCCAAATTGTTTTTTCTCACTTATACGTAAATTTTATTATGAACTATGATTTTTGGGCCAGTTTCATGTAATATCCTTTTGATATACATATACACACACACACACACTCATTGCAAAGTAAGTAATATATAATCTGTTACTTTTCATAGCTTGTTTCATCGAATAACGAAACGTTATGCACTAATGCTGATTTTATTTTATTACTACAAAACCGATACATATAATTTTGTGTTTTACAAGTGTAAGTATGATAATATAAAATTTAGACAGATATATTTGAAGTTTTAACCTCTTAGAAGAATACATATGAAGTTAATCTTCATTAATATTCTGAATATGTGACAGTTTGATCATTATTGTTTCACAGTTTTGTTCATGGAGACGTGAAGCCAGAAAATTTTTTACTTGGTCAGCCCGGGACACCCAATGAAAAAAAGTTGTATTTAGTTGATCTTGGTTTAGGTATTTTTTTTCAGTTATTATTTTTTTAAGGTTCCTGTTGACATCTTCTGTATGAGGTTTATAACGGGTTCATTGTATTTTGAAAAATATTGCAGCTTCAAAATGGAGGGACACGTCTTCGGGTAATCATGTTGATTATGACCAAAAACCTGATGTGTTCAGGTAATAAGTTGTTTTAGGATCGTTTCTATGATGTGCTAGAAGTCCTATTTTGCTTTTTCATAGTAATATCTTTTGTAGTGTTGATTTCATCACAAAGAATATGTTAGATGAACACAACGTTATTAACAATTCCTTTTTTATGAATAAGTTGTGTTTGATTAGCCATTCATTCAGTTGATTGGAAATGCCTAAATTAAGAACAAAATGTGAAAAAAAATGTCATTTTAACTGCATAAAAAATGCCCCTTAAAATTATGAAACTAATATAGTTGAACGTTTATGTTTTTGTTTTATAATTTTGAATGAGTTTATTTCCTTCATTGATGGTGTGTATTTTGTCTTTATTCGTCGATATTTTTTCTATAAATGTTACATTTTTTTTATATAGGGGAACGGTACGTTACGCAAGTGTACATGCACATTTAGGAAGAACAGGAAGCAGAAGAGATGATCTTGAATCTTTGGCTTATACATTGATATTTCTCCTTAAAGGGAAACTTCCGTGGCAAGGTTTTATTGTAAGTTAATTTTCATTTTCATATTTTATTAAGTTATTCAAGTTTTCAATTTATTAACTTTCATTGGCAGAAACGTTTTCAAGCCTTTAATGTTTTAAATAGAAATAGTAAAAAAAAATTGGATTAAATATTGAATTTATGACATGTTTTAATTATGTTTTTGCATGGCAGGGCGATAACAAAGGGTTCCTTGTTTGTAGAAAGAAGATGGCAACTTCTCCGGATCATCTTTGTTATTTTTGTCCTTCACCATTTAAACAGTTTCTTGAAGTGGTGACAAGTTTAAAATTTGACGAAGAACCTAATTACTCAAAGCTTATTGCATTGTTTGAAAATTGCCTAGTTTCTAGTGCCTCTTTGCGCCCATTGAGAATTGACGGTGCCCTAAAGGTTCGTTTTTTATGGTCAGTTTGTATTTGAGTAATTAATGGTTTCTAGTTAGAGGTGGTAATTTTGGGTGGTTTGGGATGGTTGTGTTAAATTTTGAACTATGGGTCAAAACAAGTCACAATGGGCTCATAGGTAAGTTATCTTTTTATGAGTTATAATCTAAGTTTTTTAGTAGAATGAATTTGCGAGGTGTTTAATGCGTTAGATATACAATTTGGATGACTTTTGACCCATTTGACTGTGTTTTTCCTAAGGGTTTACTCTTTAATAAATACTTAGTGTCCCAATAATAGTGACTTTTGACCCATTTGACCATTTTTTGTTGCATAATTTCATTTTTCTTCATCAATAATTAGTGTGATTTTTGAGCTGTTCTATGCATTTAGAATACCCTTTGATTACTACACAGTAAAAATACTAGGAAGAATTATTATATAATAATAATGTTATTTGTTTGTGTATTTTAGGTGGGGCAAAAGAGGGGAAGGTTAGTTAGTAATTTGGAAGACACTCAGCCTAGGAAGAAAATTAGGCTTGGGACTCCAGCTAATCAATGGATTTCGGTTTATTCATCAAGAACACCAATGAAACAAAGGTATGATGTCACTTATGTTTTTGTTGTAACAAAATGTGTTACTATTATATACACTAACATTTTGGAAGTTTGGTGAACAGTACTTCACGCTGATTGGTCCGCAAGCACACGCACGTCCCACGTTTTCAATCTTTTAAAATCTAGCGTTTTTACTTTTTGTTGACCAACCGAAACCGGTTTAGGGTTTGAACCCGATTTGTGCACCTATAATACCAAAGTGTGATAAAAGGTGTCTCGCTTCAAGTCCCATGGTCGACAAATAGTGATTTTAGTAAATGCTTATTGATTGGTAATAACGAAAACATTGTTTTGTTTCAACCATCTTTTACGTCAAACTGGGTCAATTTCACCAAAAATACCAACACTCAACTCTTGAATTTACACGGGTCACTTGCAATTTAGAAATGTTATGTATTGATAGTCATTTAGAATTTTTAATCTATGATATATATTAGGTAAATAGTTTAGATTTTTTTTGGTTGTATATCGAGTGCTAATACTATAGCGAACTGAACTGATACTAACCGAGTTTCCGCTGCGTAGCGTGGGTAACTTTGCTAGTTTTGTATAGAAAAGGTATATTTCCTGGAATGGGAAATGATATTTAGTGCATTGCTTTCATTTCCATTTTACCAAAAAAAAAAATGTGCCTATGTTGTAATTGATGAAGTTTTATTTGTATTATAATTATAATGAATAAACTGTCATTTTCGTCCCTGAGGTTTGGACATATTATAACCTTTTGGATGGAACTCGCAAATGTGTCCAAACATCAGGGACGAAAATGGCAGTTTACTCTATTATAATTGTACATATAATATGATCTAGTATTAATAGTTATATGCTATTTCTGTTTGTCCAGGAACTAATATTCTATATTTATTATAAATGCTAGGTACTATTACAACGTAGGGATTCAAGACTACACCAGCATGTTGAACAAGGGAAAAACGATGGGCTTTACGTTAGCTGTGTAGCCTCATCCCAGAATCTTTGGGCGATCATCATGGATGCCGGGACAGGGTTCACTTCGCAAGTTTATGAAATTTCCCCAGTCTTTTTACGCAAGGTAACAAATATGGCTTTTATGCTCTCCCTTCTACATTCAAGATACAATAACTCGAGGTAGCATAATGGGCGTTCGGTCGGATTGGGCAATGGGTCAAAAGGGAAGTTTGTTATATGATTTGGTTGAGCGTTGACCCGATAATTAGTTCACATTTCTATTTTGTGCACGTTCCAGACAAAGGGATGGGTTGGCTGGATTAGGTAACGGAACAAACTTGTAACATTATATGGGTCAGGTTGACCCGTAGTACTTATTTTAAATGTTAGTGGTCTTTAGGCAATCAATGTGTCAATATGACCGTGACCCACTATAACAATCTGATTTTCTGTATAAAATGTTTTAAGGCTTTATGCATCAGAGAAACACATGCGACTTTTCCATTTCTTTTTTAGCTACATTTTTTTTCGGTTTTACCAATCTGACCTTGAGATATACATTTGAATGTTTTTGTGTGTGTATTTAAGGAGTGGATAATGGAACAATGGGAGAAGAATTATTACATCACATCACTTGCTGGTGCGTCAAATGGTAGCGCCTTGGTTGTAATGTCCAAGGGTAAGTTCTATTCTTTGATTCCTTCTGCTTTTCTTTTGTTTATCCGAGTCGAACTCTAGCTAAGAGTCAAGAATTTGAATTTCCAAAAATATGGTTGTTAAAGTTTTTTTTTTTTTTTTTAAACCATCGTTAGGGACAACATATACACAACAATCATATAAAGTGAGTGAAGTTTTTCCATTCAAATGGATCAACAAGAAATGGAAGGAGGGCTTTTTGGTCACTTCAATGACCACTTCAGGGAATAAATGGGGCATCGTTATGTCTCGCGATACACATTATTCTAATCAGGTATATTTCAAATTAGATTTAAAGTTTATATTTGCTTGTCAAATGCCTATAGTACCCTTTAGTTGCAACATACAAAGGGCAGTTATAAAAATTAAACTTATGAACTTTTGTTGAATTTGCACATAAGTCGTTCGACTATAACAGTGCGCAGTGGCGAAGCTTGACCCGAAGGTTCGGGGGTCGGAAGTCACTAGTTTTGGGGGTCGAAGCCCTATATTTCCAGAATTTTCTATACGAATATTATATAATATTATATAATACTATATAATCAGAACTTCTGCGTGAAAATTCAGAGGGGGGGGGGGGGGTGACAGTGCGGGGCGTTTTGGTAATCATAATATGAATATTTTCTCAAAAGTAATAAAATGTGCAGGTGGTGGAACTTGATTTTCTATATCCTAGTGAAGGGATTCATAGAAGATGGGAAAACGGGTACCGAATCACATCGGCCGCTGCTACTGAAGATCAAGCCGCTTTTATTCTTAGTACTCCAAAAGGAGATTTCAAGATGTTACTCAAGAAACGCTTAGGACTACCACATTTCCTTGTAACCATGTTAAGGTATTACTGTTTCCAGATTTTTTTTAATATTTAAATTACAAATATATAAAAAAAAGAAAAAAAAAAAGGACATATTCTTTGAGTTCAAATGGGTTCCTTCCCAGTTTTCTATATATTAACACTATAGTTTAAGAACCCACTGGGTTCCCAGGAACCCAACCCGAGCCCTTAAATCCGCCCCTAAAGATATGACATATTTGTCAAAGATTAAGTTTGAGATATCGTGGACTAATTAAGTTATTTTTATGTTTTTTTTTTCTTTGTAGGAAAAATGGTCCAAGAATTTGTACATAGCATCCATCTGTTACGGGAGAACCGTATCGTAAAATTCGCAAGGATTTTCAGTCGGTACGTACAACGTTTTGATAAAGTGACTTTGATTAATTAGCAGATTTAAATGATGAGATTTAGACAAGTTTCACAGTATATTATTTGAAAAAAACTAAGATTGCTTATTTTACAAAATTTAAAGACCTTTTATCCATATTTTCATTGTTAATAAATTACTATAAAAAAATATATATAATTTTTGGAATTATTTAGAAATATGTATTCGGAGGCCACCCACAGTGGTGGACCCAGGAATTATTTTTAATGGGTGCGATAGAGGGGTTTAACCGAAGTTTTAACGGGTGCGGTCGGGATTTTTCCCTACAAAGTACACTAATTTTTTTCTTTGAAGGGGGGCGCCCCCTTACGCTACACATAGATCCGCCATTGGGCCCACCCAACTTTTCGAACTTTTTTCACTAAAGGCCATACGTATAGCGTAACTACTTTGAAGCCAGTATACCACCCAACCAAGTATACTAGGGACGAGCTCAGTACCATACCGTACTGAACTGATCCTGGTACCAATACTCGCAAAAATGGGTACCGGTACTAGTACGGTAGTACCAAAAGTACTTGGTACGGTCATGGTTTAAAAAAACGGCTGAGGCGTGCGCCTCGAGGCGCGCCTCAAGGCGAATCGGGAGGAAAACGAGTCTGAGGCTGCGCCTCAGGGTGCTATTTTGTAGATGCGCCTCACAGGGCTGAGGCAGTAATAAAAACTGCGCCTCAGGTGCGCCTCAGGGGTTTTTTAAGTTTATTTTTGAGGTTTTAGACTTTTTATTTCAATTTCAAGCATGTCATGCCCTTTTAACGTGTGTTTTTGATGTTTTTGATGTTTTTGATGAATTTGCTGCTGAAATTAGTTAGTATTTCATTTTCTATAAGATATATAACATTTATATATATATTTTCATTCCGCCTCGCGCTTACGCCTCGGTTCGCCTCGAGGCACGTTTCCGTACTTTTAAACCTTGGGTACGGTATGGTAGTTGAAGGTAAATCAAGCCAAAATACCGATACTGTACCGAACCGAAAATTCCGATCTCGAAAAACGCCAAAAATGGGTACCGAATTGGTATCGAAAATATCTCGATATCAGTATTTTTGGTCTGTATTTTTCGGCACCTTGGTACCAAATGCTCATCTCTAAGTCATATACCAAGTTCATATAAAATCTAGCCAAAACATGTTTGAATAAAATGCCCTTAAATCTTTTAATAAATCGATAATAAAACGGGTGACGAAGGGTGCTTTTGTGTTTACCAAATCTTTAGAAAGCATGTTCATCATGCTGTATGTTTATGGCAACACTCGTTATGTAATTTGTCACATGGTTCGATTGGTTAAGACGTTTCGGTTCATTACTTATGGCCATATAATCAGTTTCCTGCACTTGCACCTAACTTTCTCCGTTATTGTTTCCCCAGGGTGATCGCGGCTATTGTACAAACTGAAATACGCACATAAAATTCCCATTACACCCTTTCGGGAAGGGTATCATAAAACTGCTCGCCGCCATCAAGCTATACTCGCTTCCTGAGAAAAAGTGGTTTGAATAGAAACGTCGACTTAAAGTAACATTTCTGAACCCCTTTTATCAAGAAAAAAATAGAAAGATCCGTAATTTATACTCTGTTGTTGTCGCGGAGAAGAAAGGGTTTTCGTTCGGCACCCCTAACGCTTTCGGGTTTGGTGGTGTGTATTATATATATGGTGTATAGTCAGGCTAAACTTTTGAAGTCTAAACTGTTGGTTAAAACTAAAATGTGTGTTGTTTAATGGCTTGAACAAGTCAGGGTTTTTTTTTTTTTTTTTTTTTTGTGTGTGAAATTGTAAGGCCAGAAATGGTAAAGAGGTTTATGCTATTCTTTGCTTAATTGGTCCTCTTTTATGGGAATTTCTTAGGGGTGAAAACGAGCCGATCGGCTCGGTAAAAAACTCGAACAAGCCGAGCCTTATCGAGCTTGAGCCCGAGCCTCGAATGTAAAGCTCGGTTGGGCTCGTCGAGCCTTATCGAGCTTTGCTTAACTAAATTAATACTATATAGCCCAATTGTATTGCAACCAATGCATTAACTAAATTAATTTGGGTCTTGGGCTTCTTAATTGTCCAAAACGAGCCCATTAATGGTCCAAAACGAGTCCTTAATAGTCCAAAACGAGCTCGAGCCGAGCTTAGGCTCGTTTAAACTCTTGCCTTATACACTTTGATCGAGCTTTCGAGCCGAGCTCGAGTTCTGAAAATACTATCGAGCCGAGCTCGAGCCCTAAATACAAGGCTCGATTCGAGCTCGAGCTTCTGAAAAATGTCACGAGCCGAGTTCGATAATGCAAGGCTTGGCTCGGCTCAGCTCGTTTGCACCCCTAAAATTTCTTAAGTGGTGTTAAACTGGTCGTGTTTGTTCGTTGACGGGAGAAACCCGATACATTAGACAAACGAACCTAAGCATAACATGGGTTTTTTTACAGTTTGACCAACCTATCTAGATTACAAATTTACACCCAAATGTATATGAAATAATTTTGTATAAGCTAGAAAATTTATTACTACTCTCTTTTTTATATAATTATGAGAAAACCCCCTTTTGTGAGATTCGAACCAGGACCTTATAGTCGTCCCTAAGTCTTATCCCACCACCAAGATGCCATTGGGCTATAATGTCTTTAATTTGACAAAGTAACATATAGTAAGGCATATAAAAATAATGCTGGTCAAAATGGATCGAGTTGTTTTGATTTGTAAATGCTTCTCCAGTTCTTATCATAATAGTAATAAATAAATAAATTGGGAATTGAATTTATTGATTTTAATAATTCAAACTTTGTCTCGTTGGTCGGCAATATTTTGGACTTAAAAGTAATTCTTCATAACAGTCTCAACTTTCAATGTATTGAGTATTGACCAACAATGAACTTTTGTTAATTGAGAACTAGCTCAGTTAGTGGGTGTTGACGTGGCATTCTCACGCTAACGTGGATGATGACATGACGTGCTAACGCTGATATGGATGATGATGTGGACGCTGATGTGGCATGCCCATGCTAACATGGATGCTGACATGGCATGTTGATGCTGACATGGATGCAGACGTGGACGTTGACATGCCATGTCAGCATCCACTAATTGAGTTAGTTCTCAGTTAACAAAAGTTTATTGTCGGTCAATACGTTGAAAGTTGTGAGTGTTGAGAATTTCTTAAGTACATAATTGCGGCAAACGAGGCAAAATTTGGATTAAATAAATCATGAAAGAACTTATTGTAAAATGATGATTTGAATTAGTTTCTCAGTTAGCAAAGGTTTATTGTCGCCTTGTCGGTCAATACGTTGAAAGTTGAAACTGTTGAGAATTTCTTAAGTACAGATAATTACCGATTAACGAGGCAAAGTTTAGATTATTAAAATCTGATACACTTAAATAAATCATGATAAAACTTGTTGTAAAATAATGACTTGAATATTTACAAAAGATTGAATTATTAAGATATCTTTCTACAACACATCATTTCTTGTTTTTATTTAATCGTTGTGACTAAAATTTAGACGACTTTGTTGAACGTTTTGACCCATGTAACTCATTTTTACCACTATATTATAACTCGACTCGTATTCATAATTAACTTCTCTAGCTAATTTTTATTTGGAATTAGGCCAATAGAATAATAATCTGTTAGCAAAAGTTTACATATGGCAAATTATATATTATAAGACAAATCATTTTCTTCAAATATAATACACAACCATCTTAATCACATGCCATTCTTATTTGTATAAACAAACACTAATCTTGCTTGAAAATGTTGACCCTAATCTTGTAATCTTCTACATTATGATCATTATACACACACTATGACCATTATACATACATATATACACACATATATACACATGTATACTATATATATGAACATGTGTAATGTATTTTCCAAAAACCCTAGTCAAAAACTCAAGAAAGTGTTACCAACTTACTACCAACTATTAAGTGTTAGCCATGGATATCAAGATCGGTCGTAGCTCAACAGTCAAATATGAACGTGTCCAAGAAAGATCTGGCGCCTCCATGACTCGCGAGCCAAGCCAATCTACAAAGTCAGTGTGGAATCTTATTTGGAAGAAGTTAAGGAGGGAAAGAAAGAAGTTTATGATGCGATTGCCATCGAAGCGTGTTAGAGTTTCGTATGATGAAGATAGTTATGTTCAAAACTTTGATCAAGGGCACGAATGGAGAAACGAGCCGGATATATTACCCCGGTCTTTCTCGGTTCAATACACAAAACGGACTACAATCATGGTTTAAACAATAGTTCATCGATATTTTTAGAGTTATTAGATAGGACTCTTAGAGAAATGACTTTCATCAACTGAGGTGTTTCAATGTTAGACACATAAATATATTTCAATATATTATGTTAGTCCCATTTGGATTAATGTTCAATAATGTTATTGATGATCATGAAGTCTTTTTCTTCCATATTTATTGCTTTGATTATTTGTTTTTTATTTACTGGCTAGACTTCCATTTATATACTTTTTTCTAACTTTGTTGGGGTTTTACTAAAGTTTGATTGTAACATCTCATAAAATTAATGATCTAATGTGAATCGAATACGTACAAACTATATACATAGATAGTTTTGCGATCTAATATTTGTGTTGTGATTAGATTGATTGGTACTCGATCTTGGACCCAGTAATACCTAAATTGCTCGAAACAGGATGACAAAAATACAGAAAACGTAATTTATCTTCACATAAAATGTAAGTTTCAATCTTAAAAATATCACGCAAGAATCCTTTGTGTTAACTTTTTGTAAAAAATTACATCCTTTACACTAACTGCCATTAAAAGTTTCAGTTATTTTTATGAAAATGACAATTATACCCTTGCCCCTAAAAGACCAAATCAGAAGTTTTTAATGAGAGTTAGTATAAAGGACATAATATGTTAATGTATGTTAAGCATGATTTTTAAAGATAAATAATGTAACTTTTTTTTTTTTTTTTATAAAAAACGTACATGACATTTTCTGTAATTTTGTTAAACATGACTTATGTGAAAAGAATCATTGTAACTCAACTATGCGAAGGATTTAGAGCCAAGAAAGATTTTTTACTCGAATTACAAATCTGTATAATGATATAAAAAAATGACTAACCTCATGAACATAACCAAAGAAAAACAAGACCCCACTAAAAAGTCTATGAACATCAAGGGTGCATTTGTGCTTTAGATCTCCACCACCTTTGGTTTGCATTACATTAGGAATGAATTTAACTTAGCACTCGAAACGAGTCAAGCTTAGGTTTTTACACGTTAAACTGTAAGGGATCTAGTGAAATCTGTTTACACCTTTACTTTAAGGATAAAAAAACAACTAAAAAGTAAAATAAAATATAATAAATCATATATCATTTTTAACGGCTTAAATTATACCAAATATGTCTTTGAAGGGCTCAAACCATTGACCTTAAGGGGAGCAACATCTTAACTCTAATGGATATGTCAATCGGATCCAACCCCTACCCAAATCATATATCAGTTTTTTTTTAATCATATATCAGTTAATAGCAATTTTTGTTATCAAAATACCACATAAATTTGTGTTATACATAGAACATCATTTAATAGAAAATTTAAAGAAAAAAGAAAAGAAAAAACTATGCACTTTAAAGAATCCCTGAAATAAAATATACAACCTTAAATCACATGGTATTGTTTGTTTGTATAAACAAACACATCTTGCTAGAACCTGTTGACCTTAATCTTGTCTGCTTAATTCTGATCATTTTATACACACATTTTGACCATTGTGTACCTACACAAGCATATGTGTGTATATATAATGACACTTCCTTAATTCTACTAACTATTCTTCCTTTAAAGATTTACACTTAAAATATTAGTCCTCACAAAAACAAAAGGCCTTAGCCAAAATTCAACCAGGCTCCAACCATGGATACCAAGATGTGGCGTAGCTTAACGGTTAAAGCTGATCGCGTCCGCGGCCAAATTGGTTCGACTACTCCTGAGCCGCACGGCTCTTCAAAATCGGTGTGGAAAGTCATATGGCAAAAGTTTAGGAGAGAAAAAAAGAAGTTCCTAATGAGATTGCCCACAAAGAATGCTCGAGTCTCTTACGACGAGTACAATTATGCCCAAAACTTCGATCAAGGATCGGAATGGAGAAACGACATCGATATACTCCCTCGATCGTTCTCCGTTCAATACACAAATCGACATTCACCTATCATCTAGATACATATTTCCATCGTCAAGTATGTATCAAAAACAATGTTTTCATAACCGGTCAGCCTGAATGAAGATGGTTTCTTGTCTAACAGACTTATTCGATTCTAAAAACACCGATAGACCGTATTGTAATATATTTTTTTGTGCTTGTAATCATCTTTTATCCCATTAGAGTAGTTGTTGAAAGTTTGGGCTATGGATGAATATTGGTTGTTGATAATGATCAAGTCGTTTTCTTCATTTCATTTCTTCCTTTCTTTTATTACACGAAATTATATTTTATGTCTTCAAAAAGTAGTATGAAAAATATCAATTAATATTTTTGATTCTATATGATTTGAGATAAATTAAAAACCATATTGAACTCGTTCGCTAGGTTCATTTTGTCAAAAAGCATTTTATTTTGTGTTAGATAAATTATAAAAATATCTTGTTACATATGCCTTTTAGTTTTTTAATATTTTAACATGATTTTAATAACTTAATATAGTTTGTAATTTAGTTGGTGTCGTCTTCGAGTACATAATAGAATGATTATTAATCAATCCCGTGAGTACCTTTCTCAATGATATGTATTGCTAAACTGTATGGTTACCGTTCGCGCCGAGCCATCCCCGACCACCATGTCACCTCGCAGCTCACCACCGCCTCCACCTCATCATATATGTGTGTGTGTGTGTGTGAGAGAGAGAGAGAGAGAAAAAAAACCGTTCAGGACATTCGGTAGAATCCTAACGTTTGCACGGAAAATCAGTCGGGGTGGTGTTCTGATGGTGCGTGAAGTATATATATTTTTATAAAGATATTTGTTCACACAATTTCTAGTTTTAAAATAGTTTTTACCCTAAATTAAACTACACGCACGGAAGGCAAGTGTACCTATCGAAAAGTAATATAATTTAAATGGTAAGAACCGGATATCAATCCGTGGACGCGGTTTCTCAATACTAAACTTTTGTTACTGTAGAGCCTTTTCGAGAGTTTGGTTGATTTTTCTAAGTTAAAACTACTGAATATTAAATGACACTAAAAATAAACGGATTTGAAAACAATACTAATTAAAAGTCATCTAAACTAAGATTCCACTAATGACATGTAATGTCTCTAAAGTAAGAAATGATGGTAAGACCAAAACTCTCTAATAATTAAGTTCCAATCAAGGTCTCTTAATTATATAATTCTTTGGAAAATTAAAATGACAAAAACACTTTAATCACCTAGAATTATTCTTTGAAGCTCGTTTTGTAATGTTTAAGTTAATCTTTAAATACGAGTTATTCATTTGTCAAAATTCCTAACTCGACAACTTAAGGAAAATTAACTTGAACAACAATTTAATCACCTAAAGTTGTTTTTATGTAGATAAATATTTATATTGTTCAAGTGACAAATCTAAGGTTTAAAACTTGTAAGACAATAATTTTGGCCTAAACTACCAACTTACAATTTTTATCAACCTTAGAATCTAACACAACACCATTGTGATTTTTCCAAATCTAAGTGCAAGATTTCACACATGTTCAAGTTCTTCATCTCAAGTTTAATTAACAATTACCATTCCTAGTTTCATGTTATGAACCTAATTATTACTAACAAGATTCAATAATGAACATCTACACATGGGTTTTCCAACATTCATGAGCAAACATTCACCAAACTAACATGGATTATGAACTATAAACATGTACAAAATTCTAAGAACAATACTAAAAATTCATCATCAAGATTAACATAAACTAAATACCATCATGTCTTACAATTATCACATTACATAATCAAAAGCTTCATCATAGTTTAGGTAACTAAAGGTGTTTAGCCCATAAGGCTTACAACAACTACAAACATACTTGCTAAACTACCAAAATTCATGGTTAAGATTAAGAAATTTCAAACCATAAGCAAGCAAGAAAGTAGGATGTTGATGAAAGATGATCTTCTTGATGTTGGAAGCCTTCTTGAATACTTGATAATGGATGGAACCCACCAATTTATGTAGTAATTTTCGTGAGGAAAATGGGCTCCAGGGGCTCTAGGGGCTCCCTTTATGTGGAAGAGAGCTGTTGCTTTTATATAGGAGAATTGATGAACAGGACCTTGTTTGTTTTTTGACAAGACCTTGCTTGTTGGGAACATGGTCTTGCTTATTTGGAGGCAGGACCTTGGTTGATGTTGACTCGATCCGCGATTCCCATTGGTTCGTAGATGTCGATGAACTATTCATGAAACCAATCTCGAGGTCTGCTTGCTTTTTAGTAAGAGCCTTGCTTAAGAGGGAACAAGGCCTTGCTTGTAGAGGAGCATGGTCTTGCTTGTAGAGGAGCATGGTCTTGCTTGTTTTTGCTGCCAAAGCCTTTCATTTGCTTCAGTTCTTTCAATTTCCAGCTCCAAACCTAAAATTTCACAAATAACATTTTTAAGCATTGATTATCATGAAATTTCCAACAATCATGCATAAAAAAAAGAATTAAATCATGCAATAAAGATGCATAATTTTATGCTCATCATGTTCCAGTCGGCATCACTGAGGCACGTGGGATGTCGATCCTCCTTCTCGACCCACACCCCATCGCCTTAATGTAAAGTTTCACCATCATTTGCTCTTTCGACCTAGAACTCGTGTCTAATAAAGCCCACCGAACCAAATCAACTCGCGCGTGCCACTTGGCTATGGCTATTCCCATCACAACGCGACTAGGGCATTAGGATGCAATGGTTAAGTGGACTCTTCCTTTGTGGTTTCACTCCTTTGAATGTTGTAAGAGAATTTATACGCATCAATGAGTTCAATCTAGATGTGTTGGTTGCCGCTCGTGTAGTTCAATGGTTGAAATCCAATTGAATATTAAATGGTTACTAATGAGTGGAAATATAAAAAGAATTAGTTAAGAAAATACCTGAGAGCGGACAGCTAATGTGTTCCACTTATGTTAAAATATAGTTGACTTTTGTTTTGACTTCAGTTTTAACACTAAGGTTTATGGATTGGGCTTTGGACTTGGACTGTTGCATTGCTGAGTTGTTTTGTTGAGCCCATGAGAGTTACATGTTTATCAGCAGCCCAGTCTTTTGCTTGTGGATTGGCTCAGTTCGTGTGGCTAGTCTTCTGGCCTGTGCTGATGTTGGCAATCCATGTGAGAAAACACACGCGATTGCAACCGTTTGATGAGCTTATTTGCAGCCATTGATCCTTTGGAGAAAACACATTTTTCTCACCTATAAAAGGCTTCTCATCTCGTCACTTTATCACTTTTGCCTCTTTTTTTATCTCTGTGTTCTCTCTATTATTCTCACGTTCACATCACAGTCTAGGGTTTGTTGTTTGATCATCTTGATCTAACAACTTTGTTTCTCTCTTGTGTATTTGGTGACTTATTATCATATTGATAATCTTTGAGGGTTGAGAGATCTTGTAGCGAGGTTTATTTTGTATTGGTTATTGTCAGATTCTTTTGTACCTTGTCAGTATTTTTGGTAATGAATGAAATCTGTGCTGACTGTTTTGACATGGTATCAGAGCCCTGGGCTCTTGATTCTAGTTGGATTTTCGCTGCTGCTGTTTGTGTTAGGGTTTGTGGTTCAAGGATTGGGTCTGGTCAGCTTGCTTCTAATCTTGTGGATCTGGTATTGATGGATTCTCCATAAGATCTTCGTGTTTCTTTATTCAAAACAAACAAATATCAAACAACATACGAATTAGAACCAAAAACTGAAAAACCTACCCTTGATCTGCTGGGATTATTGTGACATCTAAAGATATACGGTGAATAAAGAAGCTAGTCATTTTCCCATTTGTACACAAATAGGTGAGGTTTTCAATCTCTTTATGGTTGCATCTACTAAATCGATTTATGACTGATATTAAAATCTCCACCCGCTTAAAAAAGAAGCATCTTAGTGTCATTTGGTTTCCAAGATAACACAAATTCAACTTTTCAACTCATCTTTTCAGTTTTTAATCTCACTCTAATATTGTCACAACTCACAAATGTTATAGTAATTTAAAGAGACATAAGTTCAACTTTTCAACTTATCATCTGAGTTATAAAACTCATCCTTATATTGTCACAAATGTTAAATAGTAATTTAAAGAGTGTAGAAAAGATAACTTTGCCATAACCTAACCCCATTAACTATTATACCAAAAGCAAAAACACTTGTATTTACTTAACTTTTATAGTCATCATTCCCTCATGCTTTATAATATAGTATAGATAATATTATTAGTTTTTTAACGGCAAACAAATCAAACACGAGCACTATCGTGGCACCCACCAGACAAATCAAGTACTCAGAGAGTAACCCGAGTTGTCAAACATCAATTCACGAGAAAACCCTATATCTTACCCGCCTGTAGCCACGACGGTGAAAATATCGATGAAACACGTCTGGCTCAAGAATCAAACACAAGGTTTCCTGGGTCTTTTATCATTGCCCAATAGTGCTCTCTACCATTGTATTGACGATAGCATTGTTAGTTATTTTTCATCTTCTATCATTTCGTATTTTTATCTTTTAACTTCGAAAAAAAAGTTAACTAAAAGTCAATAGTAATAAATCATTTGATTAACCATTTTCAAACCACGCTTATAGCAAAAATATTCAAAAGAATTTTCTAGGACATGGTCTTCATTCCTATGTGTGTAGAGGAGTTCGAGATTCTTTGGACGCCACCAACATAGCATTCGTGGAGCACCTCCATGACACCAATCGCAGCCCGCCCTCTGGATCACCACCCATGAACCCCTCCAATCAGCGGTACCACCTGTGGAGTTTTCAGATTCCTCTCTATTCTGCACCCATGACTACTTCCATTAATTAAAACTCGTGATTGCTTCACGAGAACACTACCCGTACCACCGATGACAGTGTTACCATAAAAGGTAGTAACCTACCCGGGTAGTTTTTTTTTTTTTTTTTTTTTTGAACGGCTAATTATTTTGTCACCCACAGGATTTGATCGCTCACCATTTGAAAAGGTAAAGCCTTATTCAACACCTTGATACCACCAGGCCAAAGACCCTTTGGTCCGATGTTCTTACCCGTAAGCATTTCGTGAAGTGACCCGCCTTTCCCAGTTCTCACCGTTTTCCTACTTATATGCGCTCATATAAGGTATACTGATTTGATACGTGTACAACAAGTCCATTTTCTTTATGCCGTGGGGATAAAGCATGAAAAAAATAAAAAATCAAAATCCAAGAACCTTCGAGATACCCTTAAAATCCCCAAACTACCCTTGAAATCGATTATCCGATCAAGAACCTTCGAGACCCTCCACCACTATATAAAGCCACTATTCTTCTTCTTCTTCAACCATCATTCCATCCATTCACTATTATTATTATTATTATTATTATTATTATTATTATTATTATTATTATTATTATTCCAAAGACTTCATTATATCATTTACTCATAACACAATGCCAACAAGATCAACAGGACCAGTATCACAAGACTGGGAGCCAATAGTCCTCCACAAGTCCAAACCAAAACAACACGTCCTCAAGTAGGGATGAGTATACAAGGCCGAATACCGATCCCGTCTCGTCCCGATCCTGATACCGTACCGAACCGATACCGAACCGATACCGAACCGAGGGGTTTCGGGATCGGTATCGGTACCCATATTTATGGATTTTCGGTTTCGGTATTATCGGTATCGGTACGGTATCGGTATTTTAAGGTAAAATACCGATACCATACCGGTACCGTACCGATACAGTACCATATGTGTTCGGTATCGGTATTGGTTTTTTGGACTTTTCGGTATCGGTATTGTCGGGATCGGTATCGGTTCGGTACTGATACCGTCTCAAGCTCATCCCTATCCTCAAGGACGCCAAATCCGTAACCCAAGCCATCCGAGCAGGCGCACAGGTCCAGACAGTCAAAAAACACGACGGAGGAACCAACAAAAAGGCTCCAGCAACAGCGGTTTACGCCCGAAAACTCGACGAGGCCGAGCAGCCTGCAGCGATCGATCGAGTGGCTCCAGAGGTTAGGCAGCTGATTCAAAAGGCTAGGATTGAGAAAAGGATGAGTCAAGCTGATTTAGCTAAGCAGATTAATGAACGGACTCAGGTTGTTCAGGAGTATGAGAATGGGAAAGCGGTTACGAATCAGGTGGTTTTGGGGAAGATGGAGAGGGTTTTGGGTGTGAAGCTTAGAGGGAAGATTAATAATAAGTGATGTTTTTTGTGTCTGTGATTGGGTTTGGATATATATTTTTTTTTTAAACATAATCTCAATATTTTTATAAAATACGAAATAAACCAAGTTACATTTGGATAATGGGTAAGCGAGCAACAAGCTGCGCCGCTATCCCCTTTTGAATCGCAAAGCCTATTCTACTAAATACAAACTTTTGGTTCCTCGGGCTTTGCGAATAACTGTGGATCACCGCGCCGCTATCCCCTTTTGAATCGCAAAGCCTATTCTACTAAATACAAACTTTTGGTTCCTCGGGCTTTGCGAATAACTGTGGATCACCTTCTGAACCCGCTCCAAAAAACGAAGGGATCGTTTGTGTTGTAAAAATTGGTGTTGGTAATCGGTTTCGATTGTATTGTTATTGTTGACATATGATTCGGTTATGGTGTACAAAAATTATTAATGATCAAATGGAAATAAAAACTTTCACATTTAGATCAAGTAAAATATTTAAAAATTTAATTCAATTGCAAATCTCTGCCGATAACTGGTGGTGTAAATGATAAGCAGCGTCTCGAGGTTATTCGAGATTAGATTGGTAAAAAGTTTGAACGAGCTGGGCCTTAATGAACTCGAGCTTGAAACATGACTTGTTTAATTACCGAACCCGAGCTTGAGCCTTTCACATAAACGAGCTCAAACAAATTTTATATTATTATTATTTTATGTATAGTATACATGCTATTTAACATTGGCAAGTCGAGCTCGAGCCGAGCTTTGGCTCGTTTAAGCTATGAAAGTGAGCTCAAGCCGAGCTTTTAGCTCCTTTTAAATTGTTCTATAATTATCTCGATAATTATTTCGAGTTGATAATCATAGTATAAGAACCAGCTTTCGTTAAAAATTAAAAACCACGTAACTAGGCTATCTTTTTTTTTTTGAACGGTCAACGAATCAATTCCGAGCATTCTCGGGCACCCTTTTGGTGAATCAAGTACTCGAGAGTACCCGGGCCACCAATTGCCACCAATTCCCGGCCACTCACCCGCCCGAAGGCACGACAGTGAAATAATCGGTAAAACCGGTCGGGATCAGGACTCGAACCCAAGCCAATGGCCGGGTCATCCCTCATTTCTTCTCCACCAATGTCCTCCAAATGTAGCTAGTGGAAATTAAACCCAAGCTTTTCATAAGATACTTTAGGCCCTCAACCAACTGAGCTAGAAGTGTTGGACCGTATCCACTAGGCTATCCTTCCTTCAAAAAATCAAAATCTAAACTTAGACTCCTAAAAAAAAAAAAAAAAAAAAAATCAGAAACTAAATTGTGCACTTGAAACTCACATGCTCACTTTAGCATCAATCAATCAATCTTCCCCATTCGACTTCAAAACCCTACCTACCTTTTACCTTCACTTCTCATCAAAATTCCATAAAATCCTTTCACAATATCCCTAAATTGATACCTTCATCCAATCGTATCCAGATATTACTATTATTATTATTATTATTATAAGGTAACATTTTCACGTTTTTAATCGTCTATTCACTCAAACATTTACATATCTGTTAATTTTTTTTTATTTATTTATTTTGCATATAGAAGTATTACATAGATGGATTACAATTCATCGGTTCGATCTAGACGTCCTGCTCGTAACAATAATAATAATAATTACAACCACTACGATAACGATGAATTTGATCAAGAAAATTCACGTTTGAATCAAAGATATTATCAATTGGATAATAATAATAATAATAATAATTATTATTATAATAATAATAATAATAATAATAATAATGATGAGGATGATGATAATGTTGTTGATGATGATGATGATAATAATAACGATGAGGATGATGATAATTATAATAACATTTTCACGTTTTTAATCGTCTATTCACTCAAACATTTACATATCTGTTACTTATTATTTTTATTTATTTTTTTGCATATAGAAGTATTACATAGATGGATTACAATTCATCGGTTCGATCTAGACGTCCTGCTCGTAACAATAATAATAATAATAATAATTACAACCACTACGATAACGATGAATTTGATCCAGAAAATTCACGTTTGAATCAAAGATATTATCAATTGGATAATAATAATAATAATAATAATAATTATAATAATAATAATAATAATAACGATGAGGATGATGATAATAATGTTGATGATGATGATGAAGAAGAAGACGATGACGAGAATGAATATAGACAAGGATATTATAGGGTTTCAGGAGGTGGAATTGAAACAGGAGAATCATCTAGACGTCACCAAAAGAAGAGGAGATTAGATAATTTAGGTTCAAATTACGAATACGCCCCTCGTGTAACGGATAGGTCGTCGGATGAGTGGAGTGACAACGCGACTTTCGTGTTGGTGGAGGTATGGGGGGAGAGGTATTTGCAGTTAGGGAGGAGGAGTTTGAGGGGGGAGGATTGGGTAGAGGTAGCGGAGAAGGTGTCGGAGATGTGTAAGATGGAGATCGACGAGACGCAGTGTAGGAATAGGTTTGAAGGGTTGAAGAAGAAGTATAAGAAGGAGAAGGGTAAAGTGGTGGATATGGGAGGGAGAGAAGGGTATAGTGGGAAATGGGGGTTTTTTAAGAAGATGGATATGTTGTTGTCGCCGAAGAAGCAGCATAATGGGTTGCCGTGTGGTGTGGATTCGGGGGAGTATGTGTTTATGAATAGTAAGGTTTATTTGGATAAGTCGAATGCTTTGGATGAGATGAGGGATAGTCCTGGTGAATCCGAGTCTGATGATGATGATGACGATGATGGTTTGGATTTCGGGAAAGATGACGAAGAAGGGTTTAGGTTGTTAGCTGAATCCGTTCAGAATTTCGGGGAAATTTATGAGAAGATCGAGGGTGGAAAGAGACAACAAACGATGGAATTGGAGAAAATGAGGATGGATTTTCAGAGAGATTTGGAGCTCCAGAAAAAGCAGATTCTTGAAAGGGCACAAGCTGAGATTGCGAAAATTCGGGAAGGTGATGATGAAGATGTTAATTCTGTTGAGAATCTCAGCGGATAAGACTTATACGAAGGTAATTTTCGACTTTTTATTCGTTTTACGTGCTTATTAGGTGCTTGTTCTTAATACTGTTCTAAGTAGGATAAGTGTAAATTGATTGCAAGTAACTGTTTCCATTTTGTTTATTATGAGATGGTTTTGTTGTGTGTAATTGTGTATTGAAAGTTATTAATTTACCAAGTTTCATGTTTATGCTTAATGACCTTATCATTAAATCCTGCAATTTATGAAGTCAGCTAATATCTTAAATGCATCAAGGATATAGATGATGTTCTGCTAATTAAATCTGCATAAATTCTACATGTCTTACAAGTTACAATTGTGTTTTTTCTTGTTTGTTGCCGATAGTTTTGCGATGGAGGGACTATGCCATATTGAATATCATTATTGAATAATCAGCTGTTTTAAAATATGATGTAGAAGATGGGTATTTACAGCTTGAAGTTGTAGTATTGAAAGTGTTGACTGTTAAGTGTTTGAAAAATTCTGGTTTTCTAAAAGCAGTATTAATACAACAAAGGGTAGATAACTAATTTTACTTTATCCTTTGATATCAGGTTTGCTGTATCTAGTGTTACTGTCTTAATCAAATAGTCAGATGTTAAAAGCATGGTGTAGAAGATAGGATTTGGGCATGCTTTTTGTAACACTCCCTCCACAACCATGATGTTGTCCACTTTGCCCTATCGGTTCATGATTTGTTCTTGGTGATCATGCTAGAGCTTCCCATAACCCATTCTAGTAGCGCACTCACTCAAACACGCTTAATAGTGGAGTTTTGAATGTTATGACCTAGGGTTGTTTTTAAAACTTAAGGCCAGCCCGGCCCCGACTGAACCCGGAAAGGACTGAACCCGATAAAGACCGAGGATGTAACTCGAGGAGTCGAGGACTTACTCATAAAAGGGTACCTTGGTTCCAGGTTAGACGGGTTTTCTCGGGTTGGGTAGGACTGATTATATAACATTGGTATATGCAAAGTTTAAAAGAACGGAAACGAGCCTCGAGGCGTTTTCCCTGCGCCTCATGAGGCGTAAGCCTCGAGGCGAACCGAGGCGTAAGCTCGAGGCACAGTAAAAAAATAAATATAAAAAGTATGTGGCTATAAAAAATAAAATACTTGACCTAGAAAAGTCTAAAACATCAAAAATAAAATAATTGACCCAAAAAGTCTAAGACACAAAAAAAACACATCAAAAATACCCTAAACCACCTAAGGCAGTGAGGCGCACCTGAGGCGCTGCGCCTCGGCTCTTAGAGGCATATGCACAATCTGAACCCCATGAGGCGCGCCTCAAACTCGTTTTCTTAGAGTTTTGCCTCGAGGCGCACCTCGAGGCGTACGCTTCACCTGTTTTTTTAAACCATGGTATATGCTGAAAATTTTAGATGGACCTTTGGCTGTTTTTGATTGGCGAAAAATGTTCTTGGATTTCCAGACATGATTTTATATAAACCGTTAATATATGTGGAAGATGCTGTAGGTCTTTAACTTGTTGTTTTTTATGTAACAAACGTGATGCTTGGTGGGTATCAAGCACACGAGTTTGGTTATCAAACATTAGATAACACAAATTTGAGATGAAAAACCAGCAAAAGATATCAACTCTAAGCAATTTATAACAAAGTAAGTGAGATAAATACATTATCTTGTATTTGGCTTTGAAGTGATTGTGTTAAATGGATGATCAACCTTAAATATTGTGTCAGATTTAAAATCTGACTAAATTTTGCTGGTTTTACATCTTAAATTTGTATTATATCAAACTTCAGTTGCATATTATTTGCTGTTTGACAACCAAACTCGTGTGGTTGATACCGACCACGCATCACGTTTGTTCTTTTAAAAGACAGCAAATTAAAATCGTAAAACATCCTCCCCATGTATTAACGTTGTATATGAAATCATGGCTGGAAATCCTATAACATATTCGGTTAACCAGAGGCACCAAAATCACATATGGAATTTCCAGCCCAAATCAATGTTATGTTATTATCAGTCCTGCCTAACCCGGAACTGAGTAATTTCATCTTCAGTCCTACCTTTTATGGGTCGGTCCTCGGACTGGATAAAGAAAGTGTTGCTGGCCGACCCAACTGTTTGACCTGCATATAAGGATTACCCATATTTGATATTTTGATTGTAGTTCAGATTCTGCTACAGTTGTTGCATGCAGTGAATAATTGTTTTATCATATGCCTTTATACTGGAAAAATAGTTGGAACAGTAATTGAGTTACCTATAAACATTATGTTTGAGTAAAGAAGGCTAAGTGTTGAAAACATTGATAGCAGTGGCAGTTACAAACCCGTTTACTTCGAAATGGAATGATTTAGGTTATGTTTTATCTCAAACGGGTCAAATTAACTTCGTGGCTCTAGAGGAACGGGTCAAATTGGTGGAAGTCATCAAAAATGTGTTTCTAATGCACACATATTTAGTTATTTAATAAACCTCGCTTGCCCGTTATTCAACCTGACTAAACTTGTATTTTTTTTTTTTTAAACAGGGTTTGATAATTTTAAAGGGTAGACGGCGATTGAAGCGATATCCAAGGTACCTGATATCTTCTCTCTTGACTAGGTTTTCCTTTCTTTTCTTTCTTTTTTTTTTTTTTTTTTTTTAACTTAATGTTATTATGTACTAAAGCAGCGCTTAATAAAGTTATCTCTGCAATTTTTAATAATACTTGAAAAATTGTTTCTTTCGTTGATGAGATTTGTTACAATGTTCAGCATTATTTGAAATTTAGAATGTTTTAACAATCTCTTTAAAGCTTGAATTGGCGAGAATCCGAATGATTAGGATTTCTTCAAGAGTCAAGACTTTTAGTTGTCGGTAGAGGTGACAAATGGGAGATTGTGCGTGTTGTGTGACGTGCTAGAATGAGTTCAGGTTGAAAGATATAGTTTTTTTATTAGGTTGGGTTTTACTTGAAACATTTACCTGTCAATACATATATATTTGATATTTAATGTAGAGTAAACTTCGTTTTTACTCTTTGTGGTTTGGTCAAAATAACCATTTTGCTCACCGCCTCACCAACACTAGCATTGTTAGTTTTTTAATGTTAAATAGAAGGGTATTTTAGACTTTCTACATATAAGGACCAAGTATGTAATATATTCGAATTGATTAGGAGTTGGCTACAAGGTCTAAAACTTCTAAAAGGTGTAGAAAGTAATGTGAGCCCTTAGATTATAATAATTAATACTCTTAGGATTCTAATATGATGTCTTAGTAATCTTAACCTAGTTATATACGAGTTTTGTTTGTTTTTTTGGGTGACAAGGTTCTAATCATCGAATACTTGTCGTATGTTATTTTATCTTGTTTTATTTGACATTATGATGGTTATGTAGATTATCATGTGGTGTTTTATCTTTATAGTTGCATGATGGTGTTCGATTATGGTGTTTTAGTATAGTCTTCACTCTATTATATGTGGGTTTTGGGCGTCTTATGACGGTGTTTTAATACACTCCTACTTGGTTTTAAATGTGCTTGAATTCTGTGTGTTTTGGGTGTTATTACGGTGTTTTATTGGTTTTTTAAAAAGAGTGCCTCAAGGGCGCTCAGCGCAAGTCATTGGGCTTTTTCGCTCGGCGCCTAAGCTAAATAGAAACACTGCTAGTAAGCTTTCTGATATATTATTCAAGTTAAGGTTTGATTTCAATCTATCTATATTTGGCATACAACTTAATTTCTTAGCCATTTATTTTTTGCATAGTGTTTATGTTTTCATGATTTGCAATTCCTTTAGTCGTCATCAGTTTTTTACATCAAAATTACAAGAGAAACATGCAACATCTTGTGCTACTAATCCTTTTTGGAAAAAATAATATTACTGAAAAAATGAGTTTCAGACAATTCTAACCTGCACAAAATAAATCATTTTTATTTGTTACCCAACCTAACACAGATAAAACATAATAACTGAATAGTTAAGACATGCATGTTTCATTTTTTCTCATTTCAAGCTCGACTCTTGACTTTGTTGGAGGTATTCATCGTACAATCGTCCATCCTTGAGATGCATGCAGTGGCGCAGCTCTTAAGGGGCGGGGAGGGGCGCCCCCCTCGAATTTTCGCTCAGAAGTTCCGATTATATATTATTCGTATAGAAATTTTTTGGTATATACGGTTTCGACTCACCGAAATTGGTTTTCGACCCCCGAAGTTTCGGGTCAAGCTTCACCACTGGATACATGAATGTATTACAAGAAGTCTTGCCATGGGAATGAAAAACAACACCACAGAATATGAGGCAATGCAATATTCACCAGCTAAACAAAGACGCATAATCATTTGAATCAAACTTGATACTATTTTTAACGACCTAGTTTTTTTATAATCGTGTTATAGTACATTCTATATTTAAGAAAACAAAAAGAATGGACTAAATATTTTGACGCGCCAACCCAACCTGACCATTTGCCACCATCTGTAGCCTTTCCTTTGTTTTCTTTTGCTTCGCAAAAACGATAGAAGGTTAGCAACTTGAACATGAGTAAGATCCACCAAAAGTCGGATATTCTTGCAAAAGAACGAAGTTGTACCATAAAATAGCGCGTTATGTGGTTAGTTTTCTTTAATGTCTTGTATTCGGTTACTTATAAACAAATGGGACAATTGCTTGCAAAGAGCGAATCATCCATGGACCATGGAACAATGGTTGCCATCGCTAGAACAAAACTTTGCGGTCTATGTTAGCACATTGACCGTAAATAAGTATCTATATGTACAAAAAAACGTTTAGTCCATGTGGTGGTGGTGGTGGTTTTGTTGCTACTAACTATTATTATTTCGGTTCAAGATGACCATTATTCATGATGACAAGAAAGATATTTGTGTATCTAAGAATCAAGAATAATAATGACAAGCCAGTTTTACTCTTCCACTTTTCCTTAATGGGAGACAAGTCGAATTAAAATCAATCCTAATAAGATCCCAATGTCAACTTTTCTCATTAGTCATTTTAACCCATAATTAGATGTAAAGATTCTATATGCCTAAACTAAAAAGTAAATGAATAGATTCTATATGCCTAAACTTTTCTCATATCATACAAAAAGTCTAGATTTCAAACACATAAAAAATTATTTTCCGATTATGAACCGCATTTACCAGCTCAATCGTAACTATTTAAAAAAACTATCCAGTCGTAAAAAATAGAGAGGCTCCTAGCACACCACATAAATATATTGGTTTGTGATTAGTTAAAAAACACTAATTCGTGTTATATTAGTATATACTCTTAAAACACATGGTCGGTAAACACAAGAGGACAAAAACAAAATCAAGACAAAAATAATAAAAATACACAAAAACCTCTCAACTTTGGAATTTGACATTTAAACCCTACACTTTCAAAAAAACTTCATGAAATGTCATTTTCATACCCTTGAGGTCTAACTTTTCAAATTTGCCCCGCATATTTTTATTATTTACATTAAAAGAAAAAAAATCGTGTGATTATTGTGGTGTATGTATCGGTATAAATTCACGTTTCGACGTAAAATTTTTCGAAAGTCAGGTCAAATATAATGCTTATGTTTTTGTATGTTTTTTTGTCTACTTTTTGTCGTACATGATTGTTTACATTCATGTTTCAATGTTAACAATATAAATTCAAGTTTCGACATAAGGTTTTTCTGAAAACCAGTCTGGTCAAATATAATACGGCTTCATTCTTAATTTTACAAAATATAATACGACTTCATTCTTAATTTTACGTACGATTTTGGTTGGTCCACGGTTCTAACGTAAATTGTGTTTGGAAACGAGTCAACTCAAATATAAAACATTTTCATTCGACGATATAAATTTGAGTTACCTACTTTTCTAATGTAAACTGTGTTCAGAAATGAGTCAGGTTAAATATAAAATGATTTCATTCAACGGTATAAAATCTAGTTATTGTACATTTTTATATTATTAACACATCACATAACATGTCACAACCTATAAACAACTTAGACATCACCGACCTAACCAGCACCAGCCTATAAAAACCATCTAGTTTCACTCTTTGGTTGGTAAAAAAAGTTTGAATACAAAACGAATCAATCTTTTTACCTGACCAAAGAGTGAAAGTAATTATTATTATTGTAATGTAATTTATATGCACTGAGGGGCTGTTTGGTAGCCTCTTAATCAGCCTCTTAACCATTCAGGTCTGAATCATTCAGCATTGAGACTGTTTGTTTCATCATCTGAATGGAATGATTAAGTGCTGAACCATTAAGCTAATAAGAGATGCTGAATGATTCAACTCTTTAACCATTCAAAGCTTTTTAACCATTCAGACCATCTTAATGATTCAGTACTTAATCAACCAAACAGCCCTGACTGAATGACTGAAGTGATTAGTTAAAAAAAACTTTGTGGGAATTTGACTTGAAACTTTTCTTGTTTATCATAATTTTGCGTTCTCTCAAACCCTAGCCGCCACACTGCTCTTCATCTTCAAACAATCCGTTCATCTTCTTCTTCTTCACAGATAATTCCTTAGGTAAGTAAACATTATTATTATACGTATGCAGTTAATCAATTCATGTAATTCCTTTCATTTTACATATGTCTACATATTAATCTACCCTAACAGTTAATCAATTGATGCAATTCTTCGTACAACTTAATATAAATCTGTTTTAATGTGAATTAGGTTACGTAATCACCATGTCAGGCACAAATCCCGATGTTCCACTTACAGAGGAGGAGCTTGAGAGGAAGAAGAAGAAAGAAGAAAAGGTCTATTGTTTGTTTCTTCTACTTTATTCATTCATTTCTAATATAATTATTATTATTATTAATTATTAATTAGTTCTATTTGATTATGTGTGAGTAGGCTAAAGAGAAAGAGTTGAAGAAACAAAAGGCTGCTCAGAAAGCTGCTGAAGCAGCTAAACTCAAGGTATTATTTATAAATTGTATTTTAAGGTATGACCTATTGACCGATAATGATAATTGAATCAGAATGTTGTAAATTGGGAATTGTTGATCTTGTAGCGGTTAAATGACGATAGCTTAGGTTTCACGTCAGTTCTGAAATTCACACTGCCGAGTTTAATGTTAATATTCTATGACTTTTATTTGTTATTCTATTGAATAAAAGTCAATTTATAATCATCCGGTTAGGAATTTAGGATCGATCTAAACCGGCCCATTATGTATGTAATTCAACATGCCAATGATTAAACAACTTGTTAGAAATACAAGACAGCCAATTAGAAATTTCAGAAAATTCACCGCGCTTCGGGGTTGCCCTCAGTGTCGAGGAACATTTAGTCATAATGTTGTAAATTGTTTTCAAATGATATAGATGAAAGTTAAACGGGAAACCGATAGAACCTTTAGAATTTAAACGGAGGAGCTTTCTAAAATGAGTATAGGATAGTTACATGTAAAGCTTTTTAAAGGACATTGCCCAAGATTAGCGGTGGAGAAATGAGAAAATGGTAACTCAAGAGAGAAACACAGTTAGTTATAACAAACACCATCTTTTGTTCCAATAAAAAGTTCGATACGTATGTGAAATATAGCTCTACCGCATGTCGGAATTGAAGGAGATTAAGTTGTAGCTAGTAAGCTTGGAAAGCAACTTTCAAAACATAGGAGAATAAACATGAGTGAGTTTAGATTACTAAAATTCAGTTTCTCTTATAATAACTAATATAATATTTGAGTGAGTTAGTTTTCTTATGGTTATGGAGTTTAAATTCATAATTGATTTGTACTCAAGGCTCAACAAGGGTCTACTTCTTCGAAAGCTAGTAAGAAGAAGCCTGGACGGGCTGATGCAGGAGATGAAAATCCGGAAGATTTTACCGATCCGGAAACAACTTCTGGTGATAAGAAAAAACTTTCTAAACAAATGGCTAAGCAGTTCTCTCCTGAGGCAGTAGAGAAATCGTATGTTTTCCTATTCAAGTTGTTATTTTGGCTCATGTATAGTTGAAAGTTGTTTTGCTTATTTGAAGTTATTTCTTTGTAGATGGTATGCATGGTGGGAGCAGTCAGGTTTCTTTGAGGCAGATTCTAGCAGCTCTAAACCTTCGTTTACAATTGTGAGGGCTCATCCACTTTACTTCTGATATCTCTATTCTTATTCTTATTATTCATATGTAGATCTATAAATCTTAAAAAAACACACCTTTTAGGTATCCATATATGATTTTTGTTTGTATGTAAATCCAGGTTCTTCCACCTCCTAATGTAACTGGAGCTTTACATATTGGTCATGCCCTAACTGCTGCCATCCAGGTTTAAAGACACTCATCTTTATGAATCGAAGTTATGCTTTTACATTATTTCATTTATTATAAGTTTTTTGTTTGTTTAGGATACAATTATTCGTTGGAGGAGAATGTCAGGATACAATACACTGTGGGTGCCTGGGATGGACCATGCAGGGATAGCAACTCAGGTTCAGTTTACCTTATAACGTATAAATACTAGAGTTGGCCAAATGGTGGGTTGGTTTAAAAGGTCAAGTTACCCCGAAACATCTTTTTCCTCAGTTTGTTTTTCTTATTAGTACATAATTTGTCTCAAATATGGCCACAAAAATAGAAATATACACTTTGACAAACTTGGCATTTGATCTTGTTTCCCTTCAAGTTAATTGCTAGTATTCTATCTGTTTCACCCTGTTTACAGAATCTAAATTCACTCATGCATAATTAAGTGGGTCATTATGGCCACCTTTACTTCTTATATATGATACGTGGTTGATATATATATTTGTATTTGACACTGATAGGTTGTGGTGGAGAAAAAGATAATGAGAGAAAGAAAACTCACCCGTCATGATGTGGGCCGAGAAAATTTTGTATCCGAAGTGAGTTTCGCTTTCTTTATATTATGTCATTCTTTAATAAGTGATACTTATTATACTTATTTCAGTTGGGACATTATAATGTTTAAATGTATTTCTAAAAAGTTCCTATCATTTTGTTATTGATGAAAGGTATGGAAGTGGAAAAATGACTATGGTGGAACAATACTAAAACAACTTCGGAGATTAGGTGCATCTTTGGATTGGTCACGTGAGGTAAAAACCAATAACGTTAGCTTACGTTTTTTTTGTTTCTTTTTTGGGAAACTGGCCTCTCTAGGAGTTTTAACTTTCTGTGTTGTTTTATTACAGTGTTTTACAATGGATGAGAAAAGGTCAAATGCTGTAACAGAAGCTTTTGTCAGGCTTTATAAGGAGGGTCTTATATATAGGTACTTGGTTTTTGACCACTGGTATTTTGTCAAGTTGGGTTTTGACCATTGATTATGAAGCTCATGGTTTTGATCGATTTATATGTGAATGGGATGCTTTGGGTTATTTCATCATTGTTTTTCTCTCTAATGAGTAAATGGGCCAATTTAAATGATTTAGTTTAGATGGGAAGGGGTCAATTGGGTCGAAAATCACCAAATTGTATTTTTAATGCATACAATCATCTAAATCAATTTATGCATAACACACTAAACTAATATTGTAATAATATGGTTTTGTAATCTGTTTTAACAGATTAATCATTAATTGAAAAAAAGGGAGGATGGGATACGAAGTGCTTCGGATCAACTTAACCTGATCCAACCTGTTTAGAAATGTACAAAATTAGCGCTGTTGACCTATAAACAGCTAGGCCAGTCCAATCATTTTTCCACCTATAGTTTTTTGCACAAATGTTTATTTGTTTATTATTATTTATTCTGCAAGTTCTTTTGTTTAAGAATGACATTACTTTTCTTTAAGTTATCATTTGACTATAATGGGTTATTCTTTTCCTTCACTTCAGAGATTTAAGGTTAGTCAACTGGGATTGTGTGTTGCGAACAGCAATATCTGATATTGAGGTATACAATTTGTTTTTCTTTCTTCACATTCAGAAGCAACTTTGTTTTTTCTGTTTCTTTTTTCAGAGTTTTACTGCTGTGTTTGTAGGTTGACTATATTGATATTAAAGAGAAGACACCTCTAAAGGTTCCCGGGTATAAAAACATGGTGGAGTTTGGTGTTTTAACATCATTTGCATATCCTTTAGAGGAAAATCTTGGTGAAATCATTGTGGCAACTACTAGAGTTGAAACAATGCTTGGAGATACTGCTATTGCTGTTCATCCTGATGACCCAAGATACAAACATCTTCATGGAAAGTTCGCTAGTCACCCATTTAACGGAAGAAGACTTCCTATAGTTTGTGATTCTATTCTTGTTGACCCAAGTTTTGGAACTGGTGCAGTGAAGGTAAAATATATATTTTTTTTAAAGATGACAACCGGGAATCTAGACTCTTCTTTATGAATGGGTGAGGTGTATGGCTTAAATAGAGACCGGGGGTTGAAAGTTTACAGTGTGTTTTTTAGGCAAAAAATATTCCAGGTCATCTCAACCAACCTGAACCATACCAGAAGTTACCCATTTGACTAAACCTGTTTTGACTCATGACACATCCAGTTCGGTCTGACTTGATCGTTTTGTCATGTTCATTAAAGATTTCATTAGTGTGTTGAATATTTTGGATGATATGAAGGTGGTCATTGCAGATTACTCCAGCTCACGACCCAAATGATTTTGAGGTCGGAAAGCGTCATAAACTGGAATTTATCAACATTTTCACTGATGATGGGAAGATAAACAGTAATGGAGGTTCCGATTTTGTTGGGATGCCACGTTTTGAAGCTCGTGTGGCTGTAACCCAGGCTTTGAAAGCTAAGGTATTCTTACGTTTTCCATCAGTATTCTTTGTAAATGTCTGTCAACATGTTTTCTATTTTTTTAAAATATTTTTTCCATGCATACAGGGACTGTATAAAGGGGAAGAGAAAAATGAAATGAGGCTAGGGCTATGTTCTAGAAGCAATGATGTGGTTGAACCTATGATAAAACCACAGTGGTATGTTAACTGCAGTGGTATAGCTAAGGAAGCTCTTGATGCTGTCATGGATGACACAAATAAGAAAATTGAGATAATACCAAAACAATATGCTGCTGAATGGAGAAGGTAAATGAACCTTTTTGAGGTACTATAAAAGGGTCAGGATATACGGGCTATTTTTGTACAGGTCAAGTTGGTCTGAGTCGTCTGACATTCTGGCCTGAAAATGTTATTTATTTTAATAAAAATCTAGCTTTGTGAATAAATTGATTAGGAGGTTTTTATACATTAAAGTTACACTTTGGGCGACTTTTTAACTATTCGACCCATTTGGTATGTTTTTTCTGAGTTAGTTTTTGGATTTTATTTGGGTAATCCGTTGAATGTAACACGTAAACTGAATGTATCCAGTTTCTTCTAAGTCAAAATTGGTATCGTACATTGACCATTCATGCTTGCATATCAGATGGCTTGAGAACATTCGTGATTGGTGCATATCAAGACAACTTTGGTGGGGTCATCGTGTTCCAGCATGGTATGTTACATTGGAAGAGGATGAACTTAAAGAACTTGGGGTCTATGCAGACCATTGGGTGGTGGCCCGTAATGAGAAAGATGCTGAGGTGGAGGCTAACAGAATCTTCCCTGGAAAAAAGTTTCAGTTGGCTCAAGATCCTGATGTTCTAGACACTTGGTTTTCTTCCGGGCTTTTTCCATTATCTGTATTGGGCTGGCCCGAAGACACCCAAGATTTGAAAACATTTTATCCGACTTCTATTCTTGAAACAGGGCACGACATTTTGTTCTTTTGGGTTGCACGTATGGTGATGCTTGGCATGAAATTGGGTGGTGATGTACCTTTCAAAAAGGTTCGTTAAGTTTTTAAATTGCTGTGAAGACATACCATTTCTGTTCAAACAGACATATTATGTCCACCTATCAAAAGCCAATTTCTAGCCAAACAGACATATTATGTCCACCTATGCTGAGGCCCAATTTCCAGCCAAATTCAGGCTAAAAGTCGCTTAAAACCGCTAAACATCCTAAATGAGCCATAAGCAAGTTCTAAACAAACCTAAAACACTTTAAAACCCCTAAAAATGTGTTTTATACTATAAGCCTTATTTAAAAAAGCCCTCGTTTTTTAAGCGCCTATGCTCCGGGCTAGTCCTATGCGCCTAGGTGCTTTGACAACATAGATGTCCACATTGGTTTTTATTAGTTTTCACTCTTTGCACATCTTTGGTAGAGGTTGTAAAATGGATGTGTTGGTCACTTGGTCTAGAACAGCTTTTGATCTACATTTTTGACCTTATTCATGGACAATCAAATTTATGGCAACGAGTACAGAAAATATATAGTTCAAATGTTCAATAATATACTCTAGTTTTTTTTTCCTTTCAAAATGGTTTAAGAAGATTTTATGCCTTGCACTTTTGGTGATTTTTGACTCGTTTGAGCATTTTGTTTTTTATATTTACAATGAATTTACTTGGACATGTTAAGAGGTACAAATTACAATATAACACACCAAGATATTACTGGGCTAAATGCCCTTTGGTTATTATTAATATGAATGTAAATTTAAGAAACTAAATTCGAATTATTGTGTAGGTTTATTTACATCCCATGATTCGTGATGCACATGGGCGCAAAATGTCCAAATCTTTGGGCAATGTGGTGGACCCCATGGATGTCATATGTGGCATAAAATTGGAAGATCTTATCAAGAGACTTGAGCAAGGTAATCTAGACCCCTCCGAGTTGAAGGTTGCCAAAGAGGGGCAAACAAAAGATTTTCCTAATGGCATTGACCAGTGTGGCGCAGATGCTCTTCGTTTTGCCCTTGTTTCTTACACAGCTCAGGTACAATCTGTTTTATGTTTTATATTTTTGTTTAACTAATAGATAAACCACCGAAATGGGCATTCTTATATATTTTAGTGAACTTCAAAATTGTTTATTATACACATATTTTTGTTAAAAGTATTATTATTTTTTTTTCCATAAATGATTTTTGTGGTTCCAATAGGTTTTTTACGATAAGAACATCGGAAAAAATCAGTAATCAAGTAATCTTCAATTTATGTAAAAAATCAGTTTTGCTATCCTAGAGGTATGAAATCATCAAATTTATTTAACACTAAATAATTAGACCCTAAAAATTGTTTCAAGTAAATACCCTCGATAAATTTCCTAGTAAATTCCATCCTTGTAGAAACTAACATTGTGTCTTTGCATGATTCTAGTCGGATAAAATAAATCTCGACATATTACGTGTGGTTGGATACCGGCAATGGTGTAATAAATTATGGAACGCTGTGCGGTTTGCCATGAGTAAACTCGGTGACGATTATACTCCTCCAACAAAGATAGAATCTCAGAAGATGCCGTTTAGTTGCCAATGGATACTTTCCGTACTAAACAAAGCCATATCAAAAACCGTAGCATCCTTGGATTCTTATGAATTTTCAGATGCATCAAGTGCTGTATATGCATGGTGGCAGTCTCAGCTTTGTGATATTTTCATTGAAGTAATCAAACCTTACTTCTTTGGTGATAATGATAAATCTGCAAAGGGTTATGCACAAGATACGCTGTGGGTGTGTTTGGATACCGGATTAAGATTGCTCCATCCGTTTATGCCATTCGTTACTGAAGAATTATGGCAGCGGCTTCCTTCACCAAAGAATCATACACGTGAAAAGTCCATTATGATATGTGAATATCCGTCTGTTGTTGAGGTTAGCTTTTAACTTAGTTATGAGTTATGACCAGCGCTTGTCAGATCAAATGACTGATGTTTCTTACTTTGTTATGTTCTTTTTTTCTTTTTACAGGCCTGGACGAATGATCAGATAGAGTATGAGATGGAAGTGGTCGAGTCTGCAGTGAGATCGTTCAGATCAATTAGAGGGGAAACAAAAGAAAAGTACATGATGTTATTAACTACAGGATTGTTTTGAATAGTTTTAAGTTTTAATATTTAATCTAAAAGAATATCCCCTTTTTTCAGGCGAGCGGGTTTTGCAGTGTCCCGAACCGAGCAGGTTACAGACCTTTTAAGGCGCCATGAAATGGAGGTTTCAACCCTAGCCAACTTATCATCTTTAGAGGTATAAAAACTTGCCATATATTAATGGACTTAGCTATAGCTATAAAATGATGGTATAATATATATTTTTGTGTTCGACAACTGGCAGGTGCTCACTGAAAATGATCCTGCTCCAGTTGGATGTACAGTGGCGGTTGTAAATGAGGCACTTCAGTTTATCTGAAGAATCAGGGAGCCATTGATGTTAAAAAGGAACGAGAAAAGCTTAATGCTAAGTTTTACAGAATTACAGAAGTAAGCAAACCTCTCCCTAGTGATTACTTTAAAAATACACTTTGGGCAACTTTTGACCCTAGAATTACGTTTTAAAAAGCGCGCCTTGAGCGCGATTAAGCGCGAAGCGCACTGAGGCGCCAGGCTCTGCGCCTTATGTAACCTTAGGCGCACCTTGTACAAGAAGCGCAGGAAAAGCGCGATTTTTTTGCCAAAAAAAGCCCCTGAGGCGCGCGCTTTTCGTACGGGAGGTGTTTTTATGTTTAAAATTGTTATATATGTAGCTAAAAGGGTTGTTAAATCATGTATAAACCTTATTTGTATCTATATTTTGGGTAAATGATGCTAAAAACCTATAGCATATATAAAAAAAATTATATAATCGTCTTGCACTTCACGTACGAAAATCCCACCGCTTTTGCGCTTTGCGCCTCGGTTTTGGACCTCGTCGCTTTAGTGTGCTTCGCGCTTTTTAAAACAATTTAGCTAGCTTGCTTTATTTATTTTTTCTCAACTCGAGCTGATTTTTTTGTATACACTTCCACCTCATTGATTGACGTCTCCATATTTGAGCAGGCAAAAAGATAGTTTAAACAAGGCGATGAGTGCCAAGGGGTACGAGGAGAAGGTGCCCGCTCATATAAAAGAAGACAATGTTGCAAAACTTGCCTCGTTAATGCAACAACTACTCTCTATCGAGGAAGCCACTCAACACATTGAACGTCAAGTAGCCGCAGCTTCAGAAAGTTAAGCTTCAGAAAGTTAAGTCGAAGCCTTCTTTGTTTTTTCGGGTTTTATTTTTTCACTTCTCCAGCCTTATAGATTTGAAGTGAAAGTTTTGCATTCATATTACACACAACTTTTTATTTCTCAGTGACTGGACACCTCAGATGTTTAGATCACTGAGGCCTTAAGTAACATTTGTGGAACTATTTGTCTTTTTAACTTCAAGTCACTAACATTTGTCTATTTTGTAAAACTGTTAAAAGACACATTTTTTGGGTAACCTTTTTGTTTAAGGAATCATTTAGTCAATCAAGTGTCCAATACAATGAAATACTATATGATCTTCACATATTAACATTTTATACATTAACGTTACTTGTTAGCTATGCATAATTAGATGTATCATAAATCGTGCATAACAAGCGGACATTGAAATGCGGTCAATGTTTATATATTAACTAATCAAAACAAGTTTAACTAAACTTGATCATTCCAGAATAATGCCATCATTTTGAGCTGACAATAGTTCATCTATTGTTGTGTTGCTTACACCCAAAGAAGTTGCTAACGCCCTTTTATCCAGGAAAACCGATGCTGAACCAAGTATCGCGGATGGTTATTCTTTTGTGTAGTCGTGAATCCCATGAAAACTAGCCATTGGATGATATCTCGGCATTACAAATAAATCACCTTCTTCTACTCTAAACCTCGAGTTCTTACACTCCACTTCATCAATAGTACACGGACACACCACATAAACCATCCCACGTCCGTTTAAAACCACCGCAATCTCCACCGTTAATGGGTTATATCACCCCCCCCCCCCCCCCATGTCGCATTACAATATATTAAATCAGTCTCAAGTAAACAACAAAATACATATTTGTTTGCTTGTAACAAGAGTCCACCCATTACAATTCTCGAGTATCAAGCTTTCGCTTCTAGGATTTTATACGGCTTCCCTTTTTTTTGTTCACTTCAATTATCATCGACAAGTCCATGTTCACATAACATGTCAACTCGTCAACCTGTTTAATAAAACACGTAGACCTGCTAACTCGTTTAACCCACCTTTTATTTAACCTTACAATCCGATAACATGCTTACAACTTGATTATCTTCAGTCAAACCATTTGACTAATCAATTTATATAAATGTTGGTTACACTACATTAAGTGTGTAGATTAACTAATGTTTTTTGACACGGTTTTGAGCTGGCCACAATTTACATCCTTAACTAAAATGTATTATAACAAATGGTCAATCTATGCATATAATAAACCAAAGCCATTTTAATGACATGGCACTCAAAGAGGGTATTCTCTTCATTGAGTATGCCATGTGTCATCCCATGTGGCAAGGGCTTTATTTTAGGATAATAATAATTTAAAATTTAAAAACAAAATTAGATTTTTATCTCTAATGTTTCCTCCCATAACTTTCAAACGTTAATATCTTTTATATACGAGATTTTTTAAAGAAAAAAATTACACCAAATTAACGAGCGTTTTATTATCTTTCCAACGGGTACCATAGTGCTATATAAAAAACGGAGAAAAAACGACTATTTTTTGTGTGGTTTTGTTCGTACAGGAAAAAAACACAAAATGTTCAGGTTATTCATTAATCATGTATAGGCAAGTCATTAGTTATGTTCAAACCATTAAATATGAATTTTATTTACAACATGTGTTAGCATTGGAGTTGTACATTGTTTTAGGTTATGTTTTAATATTAGAGTTATTATACATTGTTTAAGGTTATGCACTAACATTGGAGATACATTGTTAATTGTTTTAGGTTAAGTGCTACCCAAAGCTTTCCTGCATGTAACTGTAAAACGCATCAGTTTATTTCAGATGTAAAATTGATATTTCAAATTAGATTTTCTCAACCCGGGACGCTCCCGGGATATAATAAATGTCATTTTTATAATTTTGATACTTCTAATTTTATTTACTTTATTTAGATTTCTCAACCCGGGACGCTCCCGGGGTATAAGCTAGTGTACATATAAATTAACCCTTACCCTAAAAATACCCTTATTTGATCTTATTCTAAGCAGTTAATGCGGTAAAATATCGATATCGGTGAAGGACCGATATTTGAGATATAGGTTATCGCGGTGAGATATCGGTGGGATATCGGCAATTTTTATATCATGCAAAATCCATACATGTAGCAATTTAACACTAACAATTCAACATACTCTCCTACCATTAACAAGTTAACCTTTTACAACTTGCAAAACACTAATAATTGTAGCAAGTGGGAACTTGTTAAGACTTAAAACACTAATATTTAACAGACTTAAAGTAGTAATAAAAAAGTAATAACAATTATAAGAAGTAAGAAAAATGGAAGAACTAAGAAGGAAAACACCAATATCGGGAATATCGGTGATATATCAGTCAATATCGGTTAAATATCGGTCAAATATCGGCCAATATCGCCGATAATATCGGTACAAAATATCGGTACCAATATATCGGTTGATGACTGATAACCGAGATATCAGTGATATATCACCCGGCCGAGTTAACTACTTAGATCTTATTCAAGTAAAACCTCTTTTAAACATGTAAGGTACAACCAAACAATGCAATGTAAAACATGCAAACCAAGTGATCATACCTGAACTAACATAAAACATCATATCCGAATGAAGATGAACAAGAACAAAAAAGAGAGTCGGGTTCTGAACCGTTACACACCCCTAATCATCATCGTTGTTATTATTAATAATAATAATTTTGTTCTTTTTCCTATCAACCAAAAGCGTTACAAATTTAAATTTAAGATTTTTCCAAATTCTCTTCAAAAAAAGAGGTTAAAAACTAACTTGGATAAATTCCAAATTACAATAAGTTGCGAATTAAATAAACTTTTAACTTTTGAAGTATAGTAAGATATTTTATTAAGTGATGTTAAATCTTATTTGTTGACGTTATACACATGTAGATTTAAAGTATCCATGAAAGGAATGAAAAGAAAAAAAAAAAAAAAAAACCTTTTACTTTAATTGTAGTGGCACTCATGAAGGTTTCTATCAAGTTATGAATGTCACGTAAAAGCATGTCATCTCATCTTCTTCCCATATTACAATCACCATGTTTTTGTTACTCTTTTTTTCTTTATGATAAAAAAGTTTCATTTGACCCATTTCTTTATGATATAAAGAGATTTATTAATTTGACCATTATTGGTTCATACAATACAAAAGAAACGTGTCTTTTTTGTATTTGTTTTTTTAGTGTTCTTTCGTTCCACTTAAATTAGGTGTTCGTGTGGTTGTTCCGAGTTGACCCGAGCGGACCTTTGCTCGTGCTTGGCTTATTTACAAATTGAACAGAGCCGATCGGCTCGTTTACAACCGAGCCGGAAATCAAGTGAGCATTTTTCGAGCATACATTTTTCGAGCGAGTGACGAGCGGCAAGTTTTTCGGACAACCATAAATTTGGGATGTTTCCTTTAATGCTCTCATTGCCTAATGATGAATGAGGTTTGACCCTCCGAGGATGACACTAAGTCTGAGGTCCGTTGTCCAAGAATGAGGCTCAGGTTGAGGCCGGTGAGGTGATGAGCGTACTACAGAGAACAATTGTCGCATTGTGGCGTAGGTTGATAGCATGAGACGATTGATGGCGGACAACTAATGGGAATAGGAAGTCAAGCATGTCTTTTCACGACTTAAGGCTTTACAATTAAACTTAGTGTTAAGTTATCATTGGGTTGACTAGGTTAGTAACTATAAGTATAATTGTATATATGCATATATTGAGCCAAACCTAATAGAGTGATATGTATAAAACTATAAATATAATTGTAATTAATGTGTGTATATGTATATATATAATTATACATATAATAAATTAATAAAAATTATATCGACCCAACCGAGCCGAGCGGACCTTTGCTCGTGCTTGACTCGTTTACAAACCGAACCGAGTTGATCGGCTCATTTACAACTGAGCAGAAAATCGAGCGAGCATTTTCCGAGCAAATTCCAAGCAGAAAATCGAGCGAGCATTTTGAAATGCCCTAGTGTTCATTATCTCAGTGTTGTATCTAGGTTAAGAGGAATGGTGCGCCAACAATATATGTGATTTTGTTGACACAATCGAGCGAGCATTTTCCGAGCAAATTCCAAGCGAGCGCCGAGCGATTTGAAATGCCCTAGTGTTCATTCACTCAGTGTTGTATCTAGGTTAAGAGGAAGGGTGCGCCAACAATATATGTGATTTTGTTGACATAAACCCCAAAAATAGAATAACAATAACAACAATCATACCTAGTAAATCCCACAAATAGCAAGGCTATTTGCAAAGTCTAGGGAGGATGAGATATAGACAAACCTCATATTTATCCATGAGGATAAAGAGGCTGTTTTTAGAGAGAGACCCTTAGCTCCAAAATAAATATAGACAAACAAACAGAACTAAAAATAGAAGTAGAAAGCTACCAAATTACAAAAGAAGTGGTGTGAGAGTAACAATGCAATATAGAAAAATAGAAACAAATATAACATCACGACACCACATATAGAGATAGATATAAGCTGACAATCACAAGCCATGACCACCTAAGGTGTATTAAAATTTAAAATCTAAACCCTTAAGGCCTAGCTAAACCAATACCTCACCTTCCCTTAATAGTTCCTAACTTTAATCCTACGCCTTCACAAACTCCTATTCTGATCATGTCCTTATAGAGGTGCAACTACAATAAATCTTGTTTAATTCGCTTATCCCAAAGTCAACAAAAAACTATATTTAAATTCTAAAATTATACAATAAAAATTGTAGAAACTTGTCATAAATAAACTAACAATATATAGAACAACTAAGCCCATTGTATACAACTAGTAAATAATCCCATACGTTGCGGCGGAAATTCAGTTTGTATTGATTTGGTACGGTGTGGTACCGACACTCGCTATAGTAACCAAAAGAGAAAACTAAAAATTAAATTTGTGATATAACCAAAAAGATATTGACACTTGTTTACATTGATCAAAAGCTATAATATCGGCACTTGTACGGAACCATCATTCGTATATATTAATTACGCGATACACGACGCGCTTAATTTTTTTTCTCGACATCTTATTGTAATCAAAATAATGGTATGATGACAAACAAAGTCGGTATAGTAATATTTACAATGGTCTTATTACACAAAATTTGTATAATGTGACTCAAAAATAAAGTCGTGTTTTACATTGATAGAAAATTATACAAATAAATACCAGTACCAATACCGGTATCGATAACACCAATAGTGGTACTGATGTCGTTGGTCAGTACCGACTTTGTTCTTCACCATATCATCATTTCGAATACAACTTTGTTTTAAATAAAATTTTATTACAACTTCGTTTTAAATAAAAAAAAATAAAAATTAATGCAACTACGTATTTAGATTTTATTAAAAAACCTAACGAATGAAAGTTATAAGAAAAAAACTATGGGGTTTAAAATGTACATTATTTATAGTATAAGGTGTGTAATTGAAACTATAAAAAAGTCAAAGTTACTGTAAGACACAAGTTGATAATTGTTATATATATATAACTAGGTTAGAACCCCGTGTATTACACGAGGTGAATAAAAACAATTTTATATGTTGAGTAAAAAAATATATTTAAAAAAAACTTGTCATTGTATGGACCGAATAAAATCGTATCTTACATGGGTTAAATAAATGTAATGTAATCAGTTAATACATACATTCGTCAACATATGTCTTTTAAAATAAACTTTTATGTACTTTTACTAATTATAATGTTTTAGTTTGTTCTTCTATTATTGTTAGGTGAGAAACCTGTATAGTATACTGGGCTGAATTAACAATGATTAAATTATTTATAATAAACAAAAAAAATGTTAAGAAAAAAACTAAAAAGAGAGAAAAGGAAAAATTATGTTTTAATATTGTATTTAACAGAAGAGAGACATAAAAAATTATGATTATTATTTAATAGAAGAGAAAAGTATGAAATTATGAATAATACTATTATTTAATAGAAGATAAAAATGAAAATAAAGGTGATCGTGAATATTTATTTATTATATAGTAAATAAATATAAAAACAAAGAAAAGATAAACTTAAAAATAAAACTTAGCAGATTTAAAATTTTAAAATAATAGTTAATGATATAATAATTATCTTTATTTAAAGAAAAATCAGCCATAATTAAATATGAGAGACTGGCGAGAATAAAAAAGATTAGATGACTCCGATGAATGACGTGTTCCCCCATTTGTTTGTTTTATTATATAGTATAGACTAGGTTATACAGCGGGAGCGTCCAGCAGTTGACAAATCTAATATGGCTCAAGGAAACTTAGTTAAATTTGATGAATTTGGAATTGAAATATGGTAAGATTTACCATTGCTATCTATAAGCTGAGAAAATAGAGAAATGGTCGAGCTCTATTGTTGTTGGTCTAAGTTTTGTTGTAAAAAGTCTCTGTTAGAGCTACAATAATGTATAATAATGTGATTCTCTGCACCAACAAAACAAAAAAAAAACACCATATTATTTAGCTAGACATGAGTAGGGGGACTAAGTGTTAAGTCTCAATGCCAGTCACCCAAGTGTTAAATATCCTACTATCTTGTTTTATGTGTAACATACGAAGGGTAACCCGGTTTATCATACATACTTGAAGTGTAACCAAGTAAAGAAAGATTATGGGTCAGCTGTCCATCTTGAATTTGTTAGGTTTTCTATAGAAAAAAATTGACAGTACATGAAGGATGCCACACCATCTAATTTTCTTCATGTCTGCTCCATAATCCAAACCATCAGGGGCATGAGAGTACCATCCTGCACAAATATTTAATTCTCACATATCATCACATTAATATTTCATATAAATTGACCAAAACCTTGCAACAATCAGTTAGAATACCCATAAAATCACTTAAAAATCAATTAGAGCTCATCTAGTTCAAAATGTAGCCTTAATTTCCCTCCATGATTCCAAACCATAAAATAAACATGATCTTAAATCTATTCAAACATGCATTAATAATAACCCTAAAATTACTTAAATAAACTCAACATCCAAACAAAAAACAAACCAAACAACTACCAAATTATTATTTTCTGGTTTTGGTCTTACTCTGTGTCTTACTCTGTTTCGTATTCAAATAAACATACTGATTATTATACATCTTCGGTCTTTTTCTAAGCCTATCGTTTGTTGAATTTTATGATTCACTTAAAGCCCTAATTTGTGATCAACCAGATCCAATATCACTACACAATCAAATCATTCCCCATTATTAACTACTTCACTCCTAATTCCTTCCTTCTAATTCTAAACATAAAACTTACAGTAAACTTATTCCATCTGAGTCCATCAATAACACATATAACCTCAGGGCAACTCCCATATGACAGTTGTGTATAGAGCTGTTTTTCATGAACCAATCTTTCTTTTGACTTTGGATCTAATGGGATAAAAAATTATTTGATTCCCCTAAGAAAAAACTGAAATTTTTATTATAATCTTAGCTAAGAGGTTGATGCAGAATGGCTGATTGAGATCGAATGTGGATTGTGCATCTTAATTTAGAGAAAGATCAAGCTCTAACTATGCATGTGATCGACTATTATCCTTCATCCTCCTTGAACCCTCTACAAAAAAGTTACTTTTAAGATGGTTTAAAGGAAATGGGTGGTTATTATTATATAGAGGAATAAGGCAGCGGGGAGGTTGGGGGCGGTGATGGCAGGCGGCCGGTGGAGGAGAGAGAGGAGAGGAGGCGGCAACGACGGTGGTGGCAGGAGGAGAGGATAGGATAAGGGAGGGGTTTTTATGGCTTGGGAGAGAAGAAGAAGTTTATATAGGTGATTGGATTTTTTTTTTTTTTTTTTTTTTAAATTCTCACATTTTACCACATGACACACTCAAAGGGGGATGATGACCCCAATGAGTGTCATGTCATACAAGAGGCTTTCCTTTATATATAGTTATAGATATAGATTAAACAAAAATAGACATTTTAAAGTAAACTTGTCAGATTGATGTGTTTTGAGTTGCAAATGAGAGAAAAACAGAGGTCATGAAATAATAGAGCAAAGGGTTTTAGTGTTGATGGAGTTGAAGATTGTATGACATAATTTAAGGATAAAAAGTTATATGTGTTAGGGTGGGTCAACGGATGTAACGCAGATTTTAAACATTACGTGCAAAAGCCATCTATTTTAAAGACAAATGACAGTCTTTGAAATTTGGTATAAACATAAAGTACAATTTTTGTAATTTAAAAAAAAAATTAATTATATTTTGAGAAAAACAAATATTTAAACATTTATATGTAAACCTTGTTTAATTATAACTACAGAATTACTTCTTAACTAAATTTATTTTCCTTTTAATAACATAATAATCATTTTTGAAGGTTGAACGTAATTACCCGTGAAAAAAACTAAAACTTAATAACTGCCATTGATTCAACGCATCACCATGTGAGACAGATATGTTGGCCAACCATGAGGAAAATTGTGGATTCTAAATTTCCGTTAGTGGTATGTTGATCGTTGACAACTCGCTAACTTAAAGTTCGATTTAGACCTTATACATACAGAAGGATTGTAGTGTAAAAAAAAAATGTAATATAGATCATGTTTGGTGTTATATGGGTGGGCTGATGCTTTGAATTTGTAGTGTATAAGTTTATATGTTGATGTAACACTTTAATAAATATGATGTAATGATACAACTACTTTGGATGATACGCATCATGATAACAAATCGTATAAGATTTTAAAAGCAAGCTTAAAAGGTTTTGCAAGAGGGTTTTTTTCCTATCATTTTTTTCTTGAGTTTTCAATTTGGGGTCACCCCAAAGAATCCGGAGTCAAGTACAAGTAAGAAAAGGACCCCCAAATGTAAACTTATATATAAAAAATAAGTCAAAATTAAATTGGTTTTATTCTTTAAATTGACTAAAACTAAATAATATTAGCTTTTTTTTTGGAAGGTGAAGGTCCCATTCGGAGGTGGTAGAGTACTTCACACTCGCTCTTGCAGGTCCTGCCCCCACTCACACGCCCAGACTATGTTGTCTGAACCGGTTCCACGTTAGGGTGGTGGTAGGCATAAGGCTCCCCCTGGAAAATTTCCCGTCACCATTTATACATTATTGTACTTTTATTTTATTTATTATATTTATTATATAGTTCTTATATATTATATTATCTTAACAAAGGCTCATTTACTACAACACAAATTTTTAGGTAGATTAATACTAGAACTTTTTTTAACGGCAAGTGGTGCAACCGGTGGAGCTCCGGCTAACACCCTGGGCCAGCCTGTACTGATTACCCATTTCACTTGGATTGGGGATCTCCCCAGGTGAAACCCCCACAAGATTAATACTAGAACTACATAAACATTTCTATTTCTTATTTAACAATGATACATAAGACGGTTGTGTAATCATATTACCGTTTCCTTTTATGTCTCTCTATACCTTTGGGTTTGGTGACTTCTCTTTAGAATTGTGATTCAATTTTGTTCGGTATTCAAAAGCATGTTTGTTAGGTTTGAGACTTAAACTTGAATAAAGTAGAACCATTGTTGATTTTTTGCTTTGAGAATCAAGATGTTGGTGTTTAACGTCTGTCTGTCTTTCATATCTATATGACATGTATTAATATTTATAGAAAATTTATGTACCCGAAAAGCCAGACACATCATATGTATCATTCAACAAAATTCCACATTATGGTTAACTTTGTTTTTAAATCTTTACTTTGATATAAGGATATAAGAAGCATTCATATCAGCTCCCCAATTTTTTTTTATGAGTGTGTCCCTCAAATTATATCGGGTAGGTGTAAGTGGTATTGAGTGCAAAAAATGAGGAATCTACCGTTTATCGGTATATTTGGGGTTATTTGGGAATTTTTGGGGAAAAACGGGAAACTGTATTTATTTTTTAATATTTGTTGAAAGTGATTGTGAGTGGAAGAAAGATAAATTGTAATGATTTTTAATGTAATATGTGGTTGTGAGTAAATGAGGGTTGGGGAAGCTGAATTTAATGCTCTAATCTAAGATGAAAAATAAAGGAAAGGTCAAATTAGATATGCCTCATTGAGGAAATTACTTTATATCTAGTTTAGTAGTTTTAGTGTTTTTTTTATGTAAATGGTAACATTGCTTCTTCTAATAAAGATTCTTTACTATAGGCAATTAGTAATGTAGTATGTACTCTAATTTCTACAAATAATTAAATTAACAAGTTGCAAATACGTTAGTGGGTGCATGCAATTCTACATGGTATTTTTCAGTTTTGTGATATATAAACAATATAAAAAAATCATACATATGTTTCATTGAGTTATTATATGTAGTTTTTTGTTCTATGGCCCAAAATGATTTAGTTTATAAATTTTTTTTCTCAAAGTCCTGTTAATGTTAGTGAACCATAAGAATATTTGTGAAGGTAAATTTATCTATCCCTGATAGTAAAATCGGTATGTAAATATTTTTTTATTTTTTATTTTACAACAGAGTTGAAAACATCTATCAGTTTTCCACTGGTGTACACAGATTAGGTCGGATGTATTAGGTGTATTTGAGACTTGGTGTGGCTTGTTATAAATTTATTTCTCCCATATGTATGCATGCATGCATGTATGTATGTGTGCGCGTATTAATATGTGTATGTAGTCTGAAAAATACAACTATTAATAAACTTTTACTTTAATAATATACATATTTTTAAAATCTTTATTTAAAAAAAAACATATCTTGATGTCTCAACATTTTTATATATTATTAAACTATTAATTTTCTTACCAAAAGTTTTTTTAAGGTTTTAAATTCAAAATTTCAAACAGCGATATTTCCCAGCCCAAACTACTGTGTATTTAAATTTTAGGTTTCAAACGACTCTATTCTCCCATATCTAATTTACCATTGTCCTTTGAATGTCGCTTTGTGACAGAAGATACGTCGGTGATCCATCAGTTATTACAAAGATAATATATAAACATGAGTTATTTTCGAACTCTTCAATTGTTGTAGGTTAAGACAAATTGACGACGTTAAATATCTGTCAAAAGTTTTTAGTAAATATACTCTGGAGACCTCTTTAACTATAACAAATTAAAGGGTTAATCGGACAATTGTAGTAATTATACTTCATACTTACAATTATTTCACTAGAGATTCTTTTATCGACTGACTCACACACCTTTTAATCTTTCTTTTAAATTTACAAATTTCAATCCATCATTGAATGTGAGCCATTAACCACTTGAAAAAATCACACATTTAATAAACACCTAGATCTTACTAGCTAGGCCACATGCCCTTGATACTTTAGTTACTATACTTTTGAAAGGAATTGTAAAAAGCTATGTCTTAATCTGCCTTAAGATGTAACCAAGAGGGTCATAAGGCGTCCATGACCACTTGGTTAGACCCTTCTTTTATACTAGGAAGCAAATACTACATTATAATCAGCTATTCACTTATCCACCCATGTTTTAACCATTTATCCCCATTCTTTGAAGGAGTTAATCTAATAATTACACTACATTATGCTAAACAGTTTACTTTAATGATAATTCACTTTTTGTAAAATAATGTACTTTAGTGATAATTCACTTTTCATAAAAGATGCAATTTCATTAGTCAATTTAACTACAAAGAAAAAAACCGCAATAATTAGATAGTTAAGTGTCTCTCCCAAAAGATAATAACACTTATCAACTGCTTCTTACCCAAGTTGAATTTGACCTAGTGGTGCATACTAAATATTTACATCTTGCATATAGTGAGAATCAAACCAGAGACTCCCCAATTAGAAAAGCCGTAACAAGGTAAAAACCCGTAAGTCCGTAACAAGACTAACATTCTTGCCATACATCATTATGTTTGGTTTAATAGAAGAACACCTATAAATCAGACAACAAGTCTTTTACTCATAAGTTTCAAAACAATGTTAAATAAAAAATTTACCACTTTATCCATTCATTTGTATTCATAACCCTCACCGACTCACCAGGGGCGGATCTATAGTAATAGCAGGGGGTGCGGACGTTGCGGCTCAACTTCGCGCGTGTAGTGGAAAATTAGTGAAAAATTTGTTTTTTTTTTTACGAAATTTGAAAAACGTTGCTACTAAAATGAAAAAAATGAAAAACGTTACTGCTGAAAAATGTTTCTAGATCCGCCACTGCGACTCACTCACATACCACCTCCTCTAACCACTACTGGACCACCACCAAATCAACGTACTTTTACTGGTTCAACACCTAATGACGTAAAAAATTAAGTATAAGTTGCTAAAAGCATTACCAGAAACAACCGTAACAAACATCCATTCCACAAGGAAAGCAAACACAGAGACACACCAAAACATCTTTCTCCAAAAGCAATCTCTCTCTCTCTCTCTCTTATCTTTTTCTCTCTCTCTCTACACGCATAGATTATACATTATATATATATATATAAACACATGCATGTATTAGGTATATGAACGAATTGAATCACCGAAAGAAAGAAAAAAAGAGCAAAATAAAATAGAATAAAGCAGAATAATAATATTATTGTCTAATAGATTTATTATCTCTCTCTCTTTCGTACTAAAAAGGTTCTGGAATTGTGTAGTCGTTAGTGGTAATGTTGAGGTGAATGAATAATAATAATAATAATAATAATAATAATAATAATAATAATAATAATAATAATAATAATAATAATAATAATAATAATAATAATAATAATAATAATAATTCTCTCTCTATATATGAATATGAATGCTTGCTCATGAAGAAAACCTCATAACTTCATTCAACGGTTTTCCATACACAAACACTCAATCCATTCTTGCTGTTCATCAGGTACGTGCATTCAATCGTTTATCGCTTATCGGTTTATGTTAAGTTAATGCAATTATGGTTAATAAAATGCATGTGTTTATGCTTAATATGTTAATTTTTTTTTTTTTTTTTTGGATCTGAATATATGGTGCATATTAGTCAGTTTTTGAGTCGTAATGATATGAATGTTGTTTGCTTCGAATCAGTGGCGAAGCTTGACCCGAAGGTTCAGGGGGTCGGAAGTCACTAGTTTCGGGGGTCGAAACCCTATATTTCCAAAATTTTCTATACGAATACTATATAATCAGAACTTCTGCGCGAAAATTCGGGGGGTCGGCCGCCCCCTCCCGCCCCAACAATGTTGCGCCCCTGCTTCGAATTGTTGTTGATGAATGTGTATGGTTTTTGTTTGATAATCGTACTCTGTTTATCGACTAATGCTGTTGGTATCGAGCCGAGCAGCTTGTAAGCTACTCGAGATTGGCTCGATAAAAAGCTCGAAACGAGCCGAATCTTATCGAGTTAGAGCCTAAAACAAAGGTCTTTTATATATCAAGGCTGAGCTTGAGCCTGACATGTAAAGCTCGTTGCACTCGTCGAGCCTTATCGAGACTTAGTGTAATATTAGTTTTAGTAATATTTACCCATAATTTGAACTTGTTTAGTAAATAAGGCAAGCCGAGCTAATTCAAACTTATTTATGAGCTCGAGCCTGGTTAAGCTCGGACTCAACTCGTTTGGCTTAGTTGGTGAAAGAGACACGTGTATCGTCCACTTGTACCGTACAAGTTATGATTGCACATGAAGTATAATTGCGGTCTTTGTAAAGTCTAGGAAGTAGGAGCACGAAAAGAATAAGTATACAATGGCATCAACTTTTGCACCACACATCACACACAAAGTTGTGGCTCCTGACCATTCTTTTTTACTTTGTCCTGTGGTAATTAGTTGAGGTACAAGGTGAAAAGTTAAGTATATTATAGAAGGCGGGGCGCTTCACGAAATGTTCACGGGTAGGGATCTCGTGAAGCAATCACAGGTCCACAGATTGTGTGTGGGATTTTTGTGTCGGGTTTTTGTTTTTTATTAGGTAGTTCAGGGTAGTGCCGTCTTCAAAATTCGGTTTCAATGAAGTAAATCAGTGAAGTGATATAACAGTGCAAGATTGGTGAAAATAATGGTAGCTCAATGAAGCGTCCCTCCCTCTCTTAGCTCGTATTGGCGAGGGCTAAAATATTTAGGAGTATTTTAGATGTGTTGTTGTACGACTATCCGTAATTGTTAATGCACCTTAAGGGGCATTTTTTGCTGCATCAGCATCATAATGTCCCTTCAAAAAATATATTCAGCTAACTGCGCGAACAATTTGTAATTGAATTATATGTTAGGTCAAACAATATATTAACGATCATTTTTTATTTATAAACGGTGATAAGCAATAACTAATACGTTATTCATTAAAGAACTATAACAACATATTTACGACATATAACCTTTTCTTAAAAAGTAAAACATAAAAAAATGTTTTTTTAACAGCCAACTAAATATGCACCTGAATTGTCAGTGGGTTAGCACTGGACAAATGGTTGCACCCAAAGACCTACTACGGTAAATCCCCGCTGAATCAGATTCAAACTTAAGACTAAATTACCTAAGTTGTTCTATATTTTGTATTTTTATGTGCATTTACTTTATTTAGGGTGTAATAATTCCTTACACTTATATGAATCATGTGTTCAATATTCAATTCACTAATAAAATAATATAGTACTATTTAATATTCTTTATCGTCAATGATGTTCAGCCTAGCTGGTCGGAGGTGGGAGGGTTTACTTCTTAGGAAGGTTCCCGCCCGGGCTTGGTCTCAGGTTCGAGTCCCCCCACTCGCACTAAGGGGTGAGAAATTCAACACCCGCGTTTGGCCTGGATTCGAACTGGGGTTGAGGGGTTGTGCGTCATTTGGATTCTCCGCTGAAACACACCTTCCAAAAAAAAAAGTTAATATTCTTTATCGTAGTTGATTGCTGGTGGTCACATATACAAACTTTATTCATCATCTGGAGAAATGGAATGGAATGGAAAAACAAACATACACGTAAAACAAATTGTGACCTTGATATTTAAATTCAAGAATAATAGCATCAAATAAGCGGACCTACGTAAATCTCAAGGGAGGGAGGGCGCCCCCTAAAAAGAAAAAAATATTAGAATTTTAGGCAAAAATTATGATCGCACCCTTTAAAAGTTCGGTTAAACCCTGATCGCCCTAAAAAAATAATTTCTATATGATAAGTACTTAAAATAAATTGTGACCTTGATATTTGCACTGAACAATATGAGTACTTATTAATTATTATGCAAAGTTATACGTAAAATAAATTTATGTCTTCTCAAGTCATACAATTTGAGGTCCAAATAGTTCAGTGCAAGGTATAGTTGTGGTGGTTTGTTGTTTGTTTTAATGGGTTGGTCCGGTTTAGAACTAGCAAACGGTTGTGTAAACCGAACCGGTCGTTTTTGTAGTTTATATATTTCTTCATTTTGGAAACATGTTTATTATAATGATGAAACCATCAAAAACTAAACGGTTAATCCACTAATTAAACCGACATGTTTGATTAATTTGTCCATCTCGTAGTTGGCAGTTTGATCCAAAATTTTCATTAAAACCAGCTGGATTGGATCATGTACACCGCTAAATTATATCATGTCTAATTGGGTGTTCAAAACCGAATATCCGAAATTCTCACATACCTGGCTTTACTATCCGAATCCGTATCCGAAATTTCGGATATCCGATCGGGTAGTGAATCGGATATCCGAATATCCAATTTTTTTATGAAATATTTTATTTTATATGTTTCATATATTCAAAAATACATATTTTCGGATATTCTTCGGATATTTTTGCATATTTCGGATATTTTTTTTGGATATTTCAGATATCCGAAATTCTTAAAATCACTATCCGAATCCGAAAATTCTGATATCCGAACTTCGGATATCCAAAATTTCGGATAGTTCGGATCGGATTTTTGGATTCGGATATTTTGAACACCCCTAGACTCCATGTATGATATTTATTTATAGTTTTTGAATAAAATATAAATTCAATATCTATACATATAATAAACCAAAGTCATTTTAATGACATGGCACTCAAAGAGGGTATTCTCTTCATTGAGTAACCAGTAAATATGAATTTTATTTACAACATGTCTTAGCATTGGAGTTGTACATTGTTTTAGGTTAGGTTTTAATATTAGGTTAAGTGCTACCCGAAGCTAAGTGATACATTGTTTAAGATTATGCACTAACATTGGAGATACATTGTTAATTGTTTTAGGTTAAGTGCTACCCGAAGCTTTCATGCATGTAACTGTAAAACGCATCAGTCTATTTCAGATGTAAAATTGATATTTCAAATTAGATTTCTCAACCTGGGACGCTCTCGGGATATAATCTAGTGATTTCATATAATAATCACTCCCGCTAAAAAATTATAAAAAGTAAGACCACTATGAAGTTTGGTGAGAAAAATGTAAAGATCCAATCCAAGTATTGTGGGATTAATCAAGGGTTGCTTAATGGAAACGTTATGCATTATTATTCGTATTGGTTTGTGTTCATATGAACAAGAGAATCTAAAGAATTATAATCATTTTTTATCCAGGAAAAGTTACATGTTGAAAAAGTTTTAGAATTAGTTTTTGTCTTAACGTCTGTTTGTTGTTACTTTTGCTGATCACCCACATCCTCAGCAAAGAATCTCTTTACTTTTTTTTATTATTATCTTAAATGTTAATTATCTTTTTGCATGGCCTTAATTGGTAGATTTAATATATAAAAGTTATAGGTAAATGTTTATGTACAAGGAATGAAAATCCTAAGAAGGCATTGGAATTGGCATGTAGACATGATGTTTTGGACTTTGATACGACGTTTTGGATTGTTTTGGCATGGTATTATATAGAAAAATACGAAATGTAACAATTTAAAAATCAAAACACAATGTAATGTATTATAAGCTTAAAGCTTAAAACATCATACTAAAAAAATTAACAAGTTTGTTTTAGCTGTGTTTTAATTTGATATATATAATACAGTAAATTGTGTTTTAAATTGTTATGTGTAGTGCTTTTCTATATATTACAGTGTCAAAACAACCCAAAACATTATTTTTAAGTCCAAAACATAATACATACATAAACTTCTCAACAAAAAGGGGTAGCGGTGCAGCTTATGGCTCGTTTACCTGCGTGTCACTTGTAATTGGTTGTTTCATCATTATTATTATTATTACTATTAACTATAAATAGGTCTTAACTTTTGTAGACTAACCCTACCCAAAAGTTACTATACTTAAAAGAGAATTTCATATATATCCTTAAGTAATATTTTAAAATTTTGTAATGCCCTTTCTACCCTTTCTAAATTGCATATATCCTAAGATATAACTTATAAGTTATAAGCATGTATGGGAACTATACTTGTCTTGGTCACTACTCTTTTTATAGAAAACTTATATTTTGCTGATATACTTGAATTGAAGTAACAGTTATGATGCTTGAAGTTTCATCCATTTGTGACTTGTGAGATGGTACTGTAATAAAGATTAATCAAAACTAAATAAGATATCGACTATAGGACATAGGGTCAAGATGCGCATTTGCTTTGTTTTCGCTCAATGAACATGTTTGTGGCTCATAAACTATTAAGTGCACAACTATATAGATTTGGTTCCAATGATAACATATGTTTTCTTGACCTTTCACAGTCTGCAGATGAGAAGGGAGCTGATGGTGTAAGCGAACAAGATCTTGATATACGATAATAATAATCACATGAGTGTAGACAAACTTGAAGGTGGGATGGTGGACACGTCAAACAGTATAAGAAATCGGTACGCTAAGCTGTTAGAGGGCTCATGGTTAGCGCAATTTCGCCATGGATCCAATCCTTGGATGGCTAGATACGTTTACAGTGTGATGTTTCTTTTAGCAAATTTGCTTGCGTGGGCTGTGCGTGACTATGGACCAAGTGCACTGACCGAAATGAAGAGTAAGTTTGAGAAGGCGTTTCGCTATGCGTTTTGTAAAAATAACTTTAATAATCACACATATTTAAAAATAATAATAATAATAATAATAAATAATAAATAAATAAAAACTTATCTATTTGTTGCAGGATTGAAAAGTTGCCAAGGCGGAAAAGACTGTTTAGGCACAGAAGGAGTTCTGAGAGTTAGCATGGGTTGTTTCGTATCCTTCTCTCCAGTGGCGGATATAGAAATGTTTTTCAGTAGTAACGTTTTTCATTTTTTTCATTTTAGTAGCAACGTTTTCAAAATTTCGTAAAAAAAAAACCAAATTTTCTACTAATTTTCCACTACGCGCGCGAAGTTGAGTTGCAACGAACGCGGCACCTGCTTCTTCATTAGGTCCGCCCCTGCTTCTCTCATTCATAACCTATATAAATACAAAGTTTTAACCTACAAGGGTAGCGTTTTACATGATTCCATTGGTTATCAGGGCATTGGTGGGGTGCTGTGAGTTTTCCGGCAACAGATTCTCATGGTTACAAAAATACAAAGTTTGGGTAAATTTTTATTTCCGTTTATATATTTGGCGTAAACCTTAATGTATATTAGATATTCTATTTCACAATGTTTGTTTCAACGGCCGGTACATCAAAGTTACATGGACGAAAAGAATTATGGCATTCTGGTTGGTGGTCCGCCAAGCTTTTTCTCATGATTACTCTACTTGTGTTGCCATTTTTCCTTCCAGCAGAAATGATTCTGATATATGGTTAGTTTTGTTCACATAATCAATCCTGAAATGTGCAGACATGGTACAACGGCTGGGCTGAGTAATGGGTCAAAACGAGCAACTTGTATACGCGTTAGTTTGGATTCACATTTATCTTATAAATCACCAGTTTCTCAAATCTGATTACATAATTAAATAAATTTCAAAATGGTCAAAAACAAATTGAATAAAATGATTTAGGTTCGGTTGTGTAAAACAGTTTCTGTCAAAAAGTTTTGCGCTTTTCTTATATATAACTAGTTTCTCAAATCCTGTTAAAAGTTAGAGTGGTCTGAATGCACCTTTATTATATAAACCATACATGTTTGATCTAATGCATTGTTATTCTTTGGCAGGAGATATTGCACATTTCGGCGCAGGGTATGACCATTTTATTTACAACCATTTCATTATTTGTCGTCCGATGACTTATCTTTGAACGCGTGAAAACATTTACACGATCTTTATTGTGATTAATGTGTAGGGTATTTTTGCTAATTCAGCTGATCAGTATAATTAGTTTCATTACATGGCTAAATGATTGCTGCCTATCGGAAAAATACGCCGAGAGATGGTAAGTTTCTTCCTAAGAAAAATTTTATTTTTTTGGAAATTTTTTTCCTAGGAGGTTACATTTTTTGTACATGTAAAAAAATAGGCGGGTTAGGTAACAGGTCAAACAGGTTAACTTTTTTTTGTAAAAGTCCGGTTAAAGTTAAACTGACCCAAAACATCCATTTATTATTTTAATGTTATTTTAATATTTTTAATAAAATGATTTAGGAGGTTTTATGTAACAAAAATACACCTTGTATGATTTTGTACTAGTTTGACCCATTTGCTTTTAATTATTATTATTATTATTATTTTTTTTTTTTGCAGCATAATAGATTTTTTATTAACATTCATTAATTTAATATTTTTAATATGTAACAAAAATACACCTTGGATGATTTTGTACTAGTTTGACCCATTTGCTTTTAAGGTTTTTTTTTTTTTTTTTTTTTTTTTTTTTTTTTTTTGCAGCGTAATAGATTTTTTATTAACATTCATTAATTAGTTGTAATATCATAATCGCGAAAGATTAAAATACCCCTAATCAACGCATTAATAAGTAAATGAATCAAAACGATCACATCTATTTTTTAACATAATTGGTACTTTTTGTGTGTGATTTAATGGTCCTAAATGTTGTCTTGGTCTCCAGCCACATCCATTCAATGCTGCTAGCAACGGCTGCATACATCGTATGCATTTTCGGGATCATTTTAATGTACATTTGGTACACACCACAGCCGAGTTGCCTACTCAACATTTTCTTCATTACCTGGACACTTGTACTCCTACAACTTATGACTAGTGTCTCTCTTCACCCAAAAGTAAGTTCAATCATCAAAACTAGAGGTGAAAAAATGGGCGGGTCGGTCAGTAATTGTTTATATGCCCAAACGTGTCGGTTTAGGTTGACCCAACACACTTTTTGCCCAAAAGACTAACTGTTCTGAACTAGTTTCATGAAATTAATGAACTTTACGCTTTCTCCCGACCTTAGTAACGAGGCCCAAAACCAAGGTTGTAAAAGGCGCTAGGCCAAAATAGAAACCATCTTACATTTTAGTATCAATATTAGCAACTGACTTTAAGTTAGTTTTTAAGGTCATACTTTTGCTGATTTATAAAATTTGTTGGCATGACATCCTATTTGTCATTTTAGTTTATATGCAAATGCCAAGTAGCATATAGACTGGCATTTTATCTATTGTGGTTAGGGCTGCAAACGAACTGAACTTTCAGTGAACCGTTCGGCGGGGAGTTCGTTTATGTTCGTTACTAAACGAACGAACATGAACAGGGGCCACGTTCGTTCGTTTATGTTCGTGAACATTTGGTAACGTGTTCGTTTATGTTTGTTTGTTTATGTTCGATAGTTTAATAAGATTTTTAATTTTTATAATTTGTCTTGATATTATTTTATTTTTATTTATTTAACCCAAATAATTAAATAAACATATGTGTATGTGAATTCGATTTTATTAGAAAGTTAATATATGTCCGTTTGTGTTTGTTTCTGCTCATGAACACTTCATTGTGTTCATGAAAACTTGTTTGTGTTCATGTGCGTTCGTGAACAAAATTAACAAACGAACACGAACATGATTGTTTTCTTAACAAACAAACACGAACAGAAAATCTCGTTCGGTAAGTGTTCATGAACTGTTCTTGAACACATATTTTCCTTAACAAACAAACACGAACAAGGTCTTATTCGTGTTCGTTCGGTTCGTTTGCAGCCCTAATTGTGGTGATTGGCAAGGCATCAACTAGTGCCGCATGAACAATTACATGTACAATAAGTTAAAATTGACAATGTTAGTGAATTAGTCTCTACCTTTTGCATAATGTAAAGTTAATCGCTTAAATAGGCGAAAAGTGTATTTTGTGCAGTTTGCCTTTTTAGTTACATTTTGGCAACTTTCGCCTTTCAAAACGTTCAGCCTGTTTCCTTTCTAGTTTAAGTAACATCCTAACTTTATGAAACAGATCAATGCCGGATTCTTGACTCCAGGATTTATGGGACTTTATGTGGTGTTCCTATGTTGGTCTGCTATTAGAAGGTGTTTATAAAACTTTTAAAATTATTATTAATATTATATTTTGCAGCGTCGTTGCTTAAAAAACTGATTATGTGTTTGTGCATACAGTGAACCACCAGATGATAAATGTCTCAGAAAATCGGAAACCTCAAGAGACTGGCTAACCATCATAGTAAGTCTTGAACCTTTTATGCATATTTAAGAGGGTGTTTGGTTTGAAGTAACATCTTTATGTTTTAACAACTGACATAAATTTTCATATTATATATACATACATACACACGTATAAGGAAAATAACGAAAGATCCCCAAAATGAGTCCATGTTAGCGATTTTGTACGTTAAACTTGAGGCTTACAACTAGATGACCATGAGTATACTACACACACTTCATGTATGTATAAAGTAATGAACAATGTTGTGTGTTTTTGTATTATGAAAGTTGTGTGTTGTGTACAATGATTTACATTACAATATATAGGGAATACAAGTTGAATGAAAAGCTACAAAGTAAATACAAAGACATGAATCATGGGCATGAGTCATGGGCAAGTATCATGGGGTCAATGATCTTGACTTGACTTAGTCAATAATCTTGACTTGACTAGGTAAATGAGAGGAGAGTATTCTTCAATTATTGATTGCTTGATTTATGTTGTTAATACGCCCCCGCAAGATGGAGGATCCGTTGGAGACTCCAATCTTGGACCGAAAATATAGGAAGGGTGCACGTGCAAGTGGTTTGGTGAGCACATCCGCGAGTTGATCCTTGGAGCTGACATGAAGAACTTTGAGTTGCCCGGAATTGACTTGTTCCCGCACAAAGTGATAGTCCAGAGCGATGTGTTTCATACGGGAATGGTAAACAGGATTTGCACATACATAAGTAGCTCCGGTGTTGTCACAGTAAAGAGATGGGGTGCTCTTAATTGGGAGCCCGAGTTCACCAAGTAAATTTTTAACCCATGAGAGTTCAGCCGCAGCATTAGCGAGTGCTTTGTATTCAGCTTCGGTAGATGATCTTGAGACGGTTTTTTGTCTAGCAGATTTCCAAGAGATGATATTAGACCCAAGATATATGAGATATGCTGTAGTGGACCGTCCCCCATCATTAATACCGCCCCAGTCCGAGTCTGAAAAGGCCTGCAAGTTTAGGTTAGTATTGCGTTTCAAGAACAACCCATGATGGACCGTTCCTTTCAAATAGCGGAGTACCCGTTTGAGAGCTTGCCAGTGTGATTGTTTAGGTGAGTGCATGAATTGAGATAATTTATTGACGGCAAAGGAGATGTCGGGACGTGTGAAGGCAAGATATTGCAAAGTGCCTACAAGTTGGCGGTAGGGAGTGGGATCGACTGGGGGAGTGGAGTCAAAGGAAGAAAGAGAGTCGGAAGTGCTTAAAGGAGTGAGAACCTCTTTTGCACCATCCATTTTAAAGGTAGTAAGAATATCTTGAATGTGGCGATGTTGGGAAAGAAATACACCATGAGGCGTAGGAATGACTTCGATTCCTAGAAAATGATGGAGAGGGCCTAAGTCTTTGATAGAGAATTGGTTGCTTAGGGCTTGAACAAAGGAATCCATAAATGGATTGTGATTGCCGGTGAGGACAATGTCGTCAACGTACACAAGGAGGTAGCAAGTGATGTTGTTGAGATTGTATACAAAGAGAGAGGGGTCAGAAATGCATTTTTTAAAGCCAAAACGAGTGAGAAAGTTGGTGAGTTCGATGTACCAAGCACGCGGTGCTTGCTTAAGCCCATAGAGGGATTTTTTGAGTTTACAAATGTGACGTGGGAATTCCGTATTGGTGAACCCGGGAGGTTGCACCATAAAGACATCTTCGTGGAGAGTCCCGTGAAGAAACGCATTATTAACGTCTAGTTGACGTAAAGACCATCCTTTTGAAAGAGCAATAGAGAGAACGGTGCGAATGGTAACGGGTTTAATAACGGGACTAAATGTTTCATGATAGTCTTTTCCATATTGTTGGTGAAACCCTTTGGCAACTAGACGGGCTTTGTACTTGTCAATCGTGCCATCGGGTTTGCGTTTGATTCGGAATACCCATTTGCAACCAATGGGAGTTTGGGTTGTGTGAGGGACAAGTTCCCAAGTGTTGTTATGAATGAGAGCATTATACTCAAGATCCATGGCATGGCGCCAATCCGGATCTTTCAAGGCTTGAGTATAAGTGGATGGTTCGAGAGAAACGGGTAGAGGGTGAATGGTGGTAGAGTTGACAAAGTTGGGGTTGTAATACTTAGAGTTGGGTTTTGGTTGTCGACGAGGTGGTTGAGGGTTATGTGGAGGTGAGTTTGTGGGATCATCGGATGTGTTAGATGAAGACATTGGTGAGGTGGGGTTGGTAGAGTGGGAATCGGTTGGGGTAGAGGTGGTGCTATCAGATGGAATCGGTGGGCTGGTTGGTGAGGGTGTCTCGGTGGGCTGGGGTGTAGGGCCTGTTGTGTGGGAGGTTGGGCTGTTTGGACCTATTGTGTGGGAGGGTTGGCTGTGTGTAGGAGGTATAGGGGGTGGGCCGTGGGTTTGTGTAGGGATAGGGGTTTGGGCTTCGGGTGATATGGGCTGTGGAGTAGGGGTTGGATGATGCAAGATGTTTGGGTCTGGAGTGGGTTGGTTAGAAGGGGAGGTTGATTGGGCCGATTGGTATGTGGATAGGAAGGAGTCAAATGACATGTGTTTGGGTTGGGGGTTGGTGTTTTGAGATGGAAAAATATGTGGGATAAATTCAACGTGGCGAGAGTGGTATAGTTTGTGACTAGTAGGGTCATAGCATTTGAATGCCGATTTGGAGGATGAGTACCCAAGAAATATGCACGTCGTTGAACGGGAGTGGAGTTTTGAAGTAGCATAGGGTCGTAACCATGGGTAGCAAAGACAACCAAACGGTTTGAGTTTGGAATAAGTAGGAGCGGTTTTGAACAACATATCGTAGGGAGATTTGTTGTTAAGGATGGGTGTAGGCAAACGATTGATTAGGTGGGTTGCGGTTTGAAAGGCATGGGACCAAAAATGTTGTGGTAAGTGGGAGTAGTGGAGTAAGGCGAGGCCGGTTTCCACAACGTGTCGGTGACGTCGTTCGGCAATACCGTTTTGTTCCGGTGTGTGAGGTGGTGTCGTGTAATGGGAGATACCTTGAGAGGCAAGATAAGGTGAAAGACCCACATATTCACCCCCATTATCAGTGAACAACGCAACAATGTTGGTTTTGAAAAAATTTTCAACAAGAGATTTGAATTGTGGAAAAAGAATTTTGACATCGGATTTTCGTTTGATTGGGTATAACCAAATATATTTGGAAAAATAGTCAACAAAAATGACATAGTATTTAAAGCCATCGATTGACGTTTTTACGGGACCCCAAACGTCGGAGTAGAGAAGTTGTAGAGGTTGATTGGCAACAAAAGAGTTTTTGCCAAAAGGTAGTTTGTGGCTTTTATTTAGGGAACATGAAGTACAATGAAAAGACTCATGGGTCACCTTATTAAAACGAAGTCCCAATCTAGAAATTAAAGACTTGAACACTTGAAGCGATGGATGTCCAAGTATGTGGTGCCACATGAGAAGAGAGTTTGTTTGGGTGTTGTTGACTTGAGGAGACAATGAGATTGGTCCATAGTAGACATCATTTACGTTCACTCCCCGCATGAGGCGCGCCCCCGTGCGTAGATCCTTTACAAAAAAATGATAAGGAAAAAATTCAACCGAAACACGATTAGTACGACAAACTTTGGCAACGGAAATAAGATTATTTTGAAGATTAGGAGCAACTAAAATGTTATTTAAAAGAAGTGGGCGAGAATTTGTTGGAATAGTTGTTTGAGCAATATGAGTTATAGGGAGAGTTTTACCATCACCTAGCACGATCTTATCGGGTCCTCCGTATTCAGAAAGAATGGAAAATTGTTGGTTATTGTTCGCGGTGTTGTTGGACGCACCGGTGTCCCACATCCAAGATGAGGTTGTAGCCATTGGGTGACGGGTGGTGTAGTTAACCACCGGTGTGTTGGTATTTTGAGGCGAGACATTGTGTTCTCTTAGGAAACGACTAAGTTTGCGACAATCTTTAGTGTCATGACCGGGAATGTTACAATAGTAGCAATAGGTGTTATTGTTGCGAGTCGGGCGAGTGTTGGTATTGGTAGTTTGTGGTGGCCCTTGGTTTCGGGTTGTGGCGGCGGTAATGTGGGTGATTTGTTTGGCCATGATAAATCGAAAGGAAAAAAGGCAAAATGCGGACAGAAGGTGTCTGTCGAGTAGGTTGGGATCGAAGATGGCTCAAGGGAGTTTTTAGGCTCTTGATACCATATAAAGTAATGAACAATGTTGTGTGTTTTTGTATTATGAAAGTTGTGTGTTGTGTACAATGATTTACATTACAATATATAGGGAATACAAGTTGAATGAAAAGCTACAAAGTAAATACAAAGACATGAATCATGGGCATGAGTCATGGGCAAGTATCATGGGGTCAATGATCTTGACTTGACTTGACTTAGTCAATAATCTTGACTTGACTAGGTAAATGAGAGGAGAGTATTCTTCAATTATTGATTGCTTGATTTATGTTGTTAATAGTATGTAGCAACAGTAGCATAGACTGGCCTCCATTTTCATGTAGCGAACAATTTTCTTTCAAAAAAATAAATAAATTCATGCGCCTTTTGAAAATACTATGTTCGCTGCACATCATGGAAAATATTTACAAACAAAAACATATCTAAGAACATGTGAACACACAAACACATACAAGTGAACATGCATGAGCATGTTTATAAGAACAAAGTAGTTCAAAGTTCACACTGCACACATGCGAACGAGTGAACTCATTGATATTTTGTCATAAACCTGGCTTTTAGGTACATAGTCTCATTCATGGACCAATTTTGGGTCCATTTTTTAATACCAAGGTTGCAAAATGCGCTAGGCGCTAGGCGGTGAGGTCCAGCCTAGGGACTAGTCGGGACTAGCCGAAAATTAGACGGAATTAGGCGTTTTGGTATTTTATACGTATTATATATATATATACACACACAAATTTAGGGGTTTTTTGAAAATATATTAAGATATATACACATAATACTTAGAAATCCTTAGATATATACACATAATACTAAGAAATACTTAGAAATGCCTAGAAATTTAAAAAAAATTAAAAAAAAAACCACTGCCTAGGCCCGCCTAATGGCCCCCTAATGGCCAAAACGCCTAGGAAGCCGCCTAGGTCAAAATTAGACTAAATGTGTCCGCCTAGGCCGCTTTTTACAACAGTGTTTAATACTCCTACATACACATGTATAATTAAAATCCAAAATACAATTTTTCTGCTAATTAATGATTACCAACTGGACTTAAAAAAATTAAACTGGCATCTTATAAGTATTTAAGCACATAACTAGTGTTGATTTTAATGTACAAAAAAAGTGACTTGTGCTCAAGATTCAACTGTTTGACTTGTTTCAGTTCCTCTTAATGTTGTGAACAGAGCTTTGTTGTTGCTGTACTCGCAATTGTTATCGCAACTTTCTCTACAGGAATCGATTCCAAATGCTTTCAGGTACCAAATATAACATGAGTTATGTATCAAGTCAAAATGTTGCATTAACTTTAGCAAGAAAAAAAAATAAAAATAAAAATATGTCTAAAATAATAATCTCTGTGTAGTTCAAAAAGGAAGAGAAGCAGGAAGAAGAAGATGATGTACCATATGGTTTCGGCTTCTTCCATCTTGTTTTCGCCACAGGAGCTATGTACTTCGCAATGTTATTAATCGGCTGGAATTATCACCACCCTATGAAAAAGTAAATACATATTTGAATTAGCTTAATTTAGCCTTTTAACACTTTTGTGTATAAACTTACTTAAGTATGCTCTATGCAGATGGACCATTGATGTTGGTTGGACCAGTACTTGGGTCAGGATAGTAAACGAGTGGCTAGCTGTTTGCGTTTACTGTAAGTACTTGTTATATTGATCTGTTGTAGTTACAACGACGACAACAACAACAATACTAAGTTAGCATCCTGTTTGGTTATGTTGCTAACGACGGTATGTTATGTATGTAGTGTGGATGTTAGTAGCTCCTATTGTGTGGAAAAACGGACGCGTAGACATAACCACATGAAGAGACGACGTTGGCCCGCCTCTACTGAATTAATGAAGCAGTGTTATATAAATATCCACTGATTATTATGTTGCAAAACTGTTTGAAGTCAAGAAAGGAGAAGATGTGTAATGGTATGACCCTGTAAATACTCAACCTAGCTCAAAAATTATTAAATTCTTAAATACATATATATGTGTATATATATTATACATATATGTTGGATATGACACAGGGAGATAAAGGAAACTAGAACCCTTGTCCCTTAGGAGAAGCCATTGTAAAATGTAATGTCAACTATTATGGGGTTGTAAACCTATCTATGAATACTGATGAGAAAACATTATAGTTACAAGTCATTTGTGTAGTTTGGTTACTTTTGGTTTCAAATATGAATGTATTTATGTAATGAATCAGAACAATAATTATATCATATGTATGATTTATTACATCCTAATGTATGTAATACTATGTATGCAATACATAATTACATAGAAGTTCACACACAAATAGAGTTATCGTACAAAGCATACAAAGTGAAGAAAATGAAAAAACACGCGGTGGCATAGCTGTAAATATTAGCAACTTTATATAACTAGCGTAATTATATAATTACTCTTACTAAGTAAGAGGTTGTTTATTTACGAAAATGCCACCGCCTTTTTTTTCCTACACTTCGTACGTTTTGTACCGTAAAATCACTTTGTATTTGATCTTGTTATTAGACCATGTGTAATGTGTATTATGTGGGCATGAATGAGCTTGATAACACCCTTAACACCGTTCCCCTATGCATTATACGGGCATGAAGGAGTGACATTTCTAGTATAATGCCCAAAGAGGAGAAAAATAAGAAAAGTACTGATTAAAAGGACATTAATAGGGGGTTAACCATTACACATTATTTGAAGATGCATTATGATGGTGATGTGGCAAAAAATGCCCTCAAGAGGCATTAACCATTACCCACGGTCTTACATATATTATATATAACCAATTCAAAAAGATAATTCTGATATGTTAAGCTCATACAATTAAACACAACAAACAATTGGGTTGATAAACTGTCATCCTTTGCAATTCAAGAATTATTTGTACACCACTAAAATAACTTATTATTTCCAACAAAATTTAACAAAAAAACAAATTATGGTGTAGTAACTTGATGGTATACAAATCACCAGCACAAAATTTATAAAAATATACAAGCAAATCACTTATCCATAAAACCAAATAAAACAGAAAGCAAAACAAGAAAAAGATATTAAATAATCAAGTCTAATAACAAGAATACAATTTATAAAGAGGCAATATTAGAAGCAAACAAATTTAAAAAAGAAAAAAAGGCTTAAAAACATAATTAGTTTATAATTTTTTACATAAGACCCCGAAAACCCGGACCGAAATTTACCGACCGATAGTCGATAAATACAATTCTACAACAAACCGACCATCGGACAAAAAATTCCTTTGATGTTATGAGCAAGCAATTTAGATGATTTTGCATAACTCTTGAATATTCATGAAATGTTAATCATGGTCTTGCCTTTTATTTACCCAAATGGATTAGAAGAGGTGTTTGGTGTAGCAGAAGCAGCATATAGTGCATTTTGTTGTTGACTTGGATTATTCAAGGCACCAAACGACGTCATATCGTATCCAAAGTTTCCTACTTGTGGCCTGCGAATAAAATGCAGCGTAAATTCTTTAGTTACTTGCCTTTGTTGAAAGGTTGAATTCTTGAACCTGAATTTATTCGTGTCAAATGACATCAACCCTGACCCTAACCCGAATCTGCAGACAGTTAAAATCGTGTAACCATAACCTGGAAACACTTAAATTGTGTACGTGAACACGACATGCTTAACCCATTTATTTAAACGAGTCCAATGAGTTGCAGGTTGTGTGATCAAGTTATGTTGTAAAGTGTTTGGATTGTAATGAAGAGAAAAACATGTCGTATTGGTGTGAAAGGGTTGGTGGTCGCCTGTTTTAAAATAAATAGATTGAAGTGCGTTCATGTAAACGAGGTTAAACATATCAACCCGAATACATCATGTTTAATAGGAAATTATATATGACAACCCAAAACCTGATTATGTTAGTGTTACAAAATGACACCCCTATGTCAAAGTATATGACAAGTAAATCTGGTTGGTTAAAATAATAATGTAACTTTTTTTTTCTCATCGAACAATTTACGATGTACTCATGTAAACATAAAAGTAACTTTTGACACGTTTCACTTTTAGCTGAATTCTAAATTTTACCCGCTTGACCCCTTACGGATAGAATAAAAGCCAAATCAACCCGTTTGTAGTAAAATAAATTAATGTGTTTCATCTGATCCGATCCCATTGGTGGGGTGAGGGGTCCCATAAGTTTTAACAATAACAGGTTCTAACAGTCGTAAGAACAGAAATAAAACATAAATGAAGCAAGATGATATTACCTGGGTTGAGGTGGGATGTTCGGAGGTAGTTGTCCCATGAAAGATCCTGATGCAAACAAAAACAAAAGGCATGTTATAGATATGACTTAGATTTATGGTATTGTGAACAGAGTTGGCAAGCTGGGTGGGTCAAATGAACGAGTCACTAATTTGGTCCCGGTTTAAAGAGATCAGGTTGACCAAAACAACACTTATTTCTATGTAATTTTTAATCTTTTTAATATAAACAATTGCATTATACATGATCATTGAATAAAGCACTTTAGGAGGATGTATGCTTTTAAGATACATTGGTCGACTTTCAACTCATTTGACTAGTTCCTTATTCGACTAAAACTTTTATTAGACCTAATTTGAGTTTAAAAGTAACCCAACCTGACTCATTCATAGTTAAATGTGTCGGAATTGCCACCTCTGCCATGGGATTTATGAAGCACAAAAGAAAACAAAGGAAGGTAATACGCAAGTACCCGAAGGCATTGATGATCCATATGATGGGCCCGGGGGAGGCATGGATTGGTGGGTCATCCATGTTGGTGTAGGAGTACCCAGGCCCAAGGTTTGCTGCATGCCAGATGGCGGTCCCATGTCTGGTAAAGCACTTTGTAATGGTGCCATTGGAAGGAACTACATAAAAGATCAGATCATAGTGAACATATTTTCTGGTTGTAAAAGATTAACTTCAAAAAAATAATATAAGCCTACTGATTTGTTGACACTTCAATAGGCACTAACCTAGGCAACCAAAGTGAAAAATTCATATTTTGCAATAAAATTTTAAGAATTAAAATGTGTTAATCAGTAAAAGTTTCCCTTCAAAGAAAATAGATTAATGGTGATTAATTAAAACTTAATGCTAAACCAATAATAATTGTAAAACAAAACAGATAAAATAAAATAAATAAACTTACTGTTGTAGCTTGAACTGGAGGTGATTCGTTGAGATCGAATGGGTTTGATGACTTTGATGACTGTACAAAAGAAGGTGGCACAACCTGCTACAATAGTAAAATTAAAAATCACAATTAATTTTGTAGCATCACAAATATCAGAAACAATAAGTCAAGACCCATGCAAATAACCGATATTACTTAAAAAAAAAAGCGCCATTGATATGTTATTGGGTTATTTGGTTGTACATAGAGCAACACCTCGCGTATGTGAAGCTCTTGCCTTGAAGCGCCTCACATTTTATAAAACCAACAATTAAATATAACAAATTAGTGTTAAGGGTAAATATGATGTTATAAAATTTATTAGAAGTAGGATATACATGTGCGTGTGAGTTTTGTTAAGGGTATGTGTATGTGCGTGCCTATGTACGAAATAGCCCCTTCTAAAAACAAGGATTAGGTTTCATAGTTTTAGTATGATACGTATTGTTGCTAGGTATCCCCCGTAGGTGAATTATGTTTATTATCATTATCAAACAAAACTGAATGTGTGAGCATCATCACCAAGAGAGTTGCTAATTATCTAAGAACGTAGGTCTATCTCCAATTTTCTAAAATGTTGTTGCCGTTATAATAGGAACCAGAAAATTAGACGCAAACAGAATAAAAATTCACTAGTCGGCCCGCTTCGAGACGGGCAAATCTCCATTACAGAACAATACTTAGGTAATTCCGAAATAAAAAGACGCCTCTACTCTCCTAATTTACGAACATAAATACTGAAAACAAAAGCAGTTAAGCTGCAGTTTTTCCTAATTAATAGCTAACTCATTCACCCATTACCCCACTTGGTTTTTCCTTTAGATCCCTCTGACCCGGTCGATATCTGCACCTTATTCGGACCTGAATTAGCTGGGTTTGTATCACATTATCAATATTCTAGTAGTTGTTGTTCATATACCGTTCAATTTCCATGTATATTCTGACACGGAACTATCATATACCCATAAAAATGATGTTGATGGGGTAAGTTGGATCAAACCTGAGGAAGATTATACTGCATATTGTATCCCATGCCATATTGTGGAGCAGGGTACCAGCCTGCACCCTGAGCAGCGTATGGTGAATAACTTGAGGTAAATAAATCCTGCACACACAACAAAAGTCATAAAAAATGTAAATAAAAACTCAAAGCTAGATGTAGTAATTTCGACCTATACTAAAAAACAATAGAATGCATAAAAGTGTAAAACACAAGATGCAGCCGTCAAAAAATATATGCCATTACCGCAGGTAGCTCTTTTTTGGCAGCAGGTTTAGGCTCAATGGTGGATGTGACTTGAGAATCTGTACTTGGAGCACTAGAAGGTACTTGAGTATCTCCACTAGAAGTATTCCATGGCTGCAAGAAGTTGCATGAAAACAAGATTGTAAAACTAATGTGGAACAAATGACGATACAAAGAACAAGAGATGGAAAATTCAAACAATTGACTTGAGTAACTCATACACCCACTAATCTTACTCCTAGATGTACATCGTTGTCCACCATAGGACTTGAACCCTCAAACCTCATGGGAAGGGGCACCTTTACATCACAGCTAGTACTGCTAGCCGCTAGTAGGCTACGAGCCCCATGGGTCATTATATCATACTTCTTCTTTCAAAACACTAAATTATCATACGTACCCATTTCATAGCAAGTAAAATTAAATCAGTTACATATATCATAGGTAACGCATTTATTTCATAGAAGAAAAAACGGACAAATAAATGGCTGTGAGTCAACCCAAACTGAGCCCTACCAAAATGACTATGTTTTTAATATTAAAATGGACAAAAAGTGAATGGTGGTCACCCAGACCAAGCTCCTACCAAAAATAACTACTTTTAGGTTGTGCTTTATCTCAAAACTGGTCATGTAGGTCAAATCAAAAGGTTTAGCTACATGAAGAACCGGAAAACCATATTGAAACTTGAAAGTCACCAAACACCTGCTTCTAATGCATCTAGCCTCCTAGATCATTTCATTTAGAGATTTTGAGTGTTACATTATTGACACGTTCATGTTCTCAAACTGCAATCTGAAGCGTACGTAAAAATTAAAATCACAAATCACAGGTCTTGACCTATATAACAAAACTGCACATATAAAAAAATACTGCACATGTAAATAAACATACCCACAAAAGGCGCACTCAAGAAAGCTAAACCTAATTTTTCAAATAAGCACCACCAACCTGATTAAATGATGTAGGAGGCTGAATACCAGTAGCAGGGGCAAAACTTTGCTGACCAAGCACATTTTGCCACTGACCACTACCAGAGCTACCAAATGCATTAAATGCCGATGGTTGTGTAACTGCAGAAGCAGGTGGAATTTGCGTGCTAGCAACTACTGGATTATTACCGGATGCAGGAACTGATAGCTCAGAAAGTACATCAAGCAGGTTAGAACTTGAAGGAAGAGGTTGAGTAGGTTGTATTACAGGAGTTGAATCAAAACTGGCCCAATTATCATTTGATGATACTGTTGGTTGTGCCACAACTGGAGCAGGTGCAGGAGCAGTTTGTTGTGTTTGTGAGCCTGGGGCGGTTGAAGGTGGTTCAGCGTCGGCATCAAAGTCGATTAATGAAGTTTCTGTTCTGAGTTCTGTTGGATTCCCATTAGATGATGCTAAACTACTGGAAGATACGGTTCTCTGCGACCAGAAATAAGTTTAACATAAGCTTTTATGTATGTTGGAAGACATAAAGACAGGAACAGGCATAAACCTGTAGACAAAAAGTACAGTAAAAATTTGTGGTTGAATAGTTTATAAAAGTTGTAATTACCACCACTGTTTTTCATGAGAAGAAACTTGTATACTGTTAGAACAGATACAAACTTGCTTTATAAGCATATGCAACTAAAAAAAAATGATTGGCAAATGCCTCGAAATTATTACAACTCAGAGATGGCAATTTCGACAAATTTACTTGTGAACGAATCAATACAGAGATTTTTTTCAGGCAGGTAAAAAAAGGACTCCAGACATATGTATCATAAAATATAAAGGGTTAAAAAACTGCCAGGTGTTCCCTAGTGCATAAATCCTCCAAAACCATCAAATTCAAAAAAAGTATAGTACTATTGAAATAACGTGACTTTTGTAATTGCACTTGACAAACCACTTACCTAAAAAAATTATTAATTATAGATTCATACAAAATACCGCCCTTTTGACCCACGCTAAATTGCATTTTTTTTTTTTTTGCCTCGTGAATTGTAAGCAAGCAAACAAGAAAAACATATACGAAAACAAAACATTACAAAACTAGCATAAAACCTGGCTTAGAAATATTGGTTACCTGTGTTTGGAAGGAACCATCTGCTGGCCTTGAACCATTGGTTTTTGGAGGTTCTATAACCCGGAGGGGAGAAACACTATCTCCCAGTATATCCCTAACAGGCCTAACTATAGGTGGGCTTGATATATTTGTATCTCTTTGGTGATCAGGAGACCTACCTTCAACCTTAAAACCTCCGTCTAACACTTTCCCATCATCAGATTTTCTTCCATTCCCAAATCTATCTTCTCGTCGCCAGTCATTAATAATATCAGGCCGTGCTGGGCTTTTCCTAAAATCTGGGTCATACCCGGGACTACGTCTTTCATCATAACTATTTCTAGAACTTGCATCGCTTCTTCCACCAGGACTAGGCCTATCACTGTAACGCCGTTCATTCTCATAAGGTGGGCTTCTAGAACCTTCTGATTCCCCCTGTTTGATATGCAATGCATCCAAATTCAAAAAACATTACATAATACAAAAGACCTTAAAACTATCAATTACAAAAACACTTAGATCTCTTTCAGGAAAACCATCAATAACTACTGGAAGTGGCTATTTGAACTCATTAACCCATGTGTTCATTATCACGTCCAAGACGGATAAGCATAGAACCAAAAAAAGTGGCTTAAATGGGAGTATGGGACAAAGAGGTTAAACGGGTTTGAACTTTGTTTTAAAATGAATAAAACCTTCTAAATATTATATTATTACTCGAAGAGTCAAAGGCTATAATTTTTGTAATTATATCCGATACTGATTATTCAAGTAAAGGATCGTCAACAAGGGGGTCTAGTGCGTCGTAGATTCTTATCCAAGACTATGAAACCCATTTTTCTACCTCTAATAATTATAGTAGACCCCAAAGGTGGATCATAGGTAAGCTTATTTGAGTTATACTCCAGATATTGAAGGCATGCATTAAGGACTGATTTGTTAGAAGATAAGGTGGGATACCGTTTTTGCCCTCGGAGGCTTGTCAAAGTTTCTCTCACCAGAATATTATTATTCGAAGGCTATAATTTTCGTAATTATATCCGACACTGATTATTCAAGTAAAGGATCGTCAACAAGGGGGTCTAGTGCATCGTAGATTCTTATCCAAGACTATGAAACCCATTTTTCTACCTCTAATAATTATAGTAGACCCTAAAGGTGGATCATAGGTAAGCTTATTTGAGTTATACTCCAGATATTGAAGGCATGCATTAAGGACTGATTTGTTAGAAGATAAGGTGGGGTACCGTTTTTGCCCTCGGAGGCTTGTCAAAGTTTCTCTCACCAGAATATCTTCTATCAACGTAGACATGCTTAATGAAGTCCCGAAGTCTCTCAACATTACTGCAAAAAGAAAAATAAATATCAGAATTAGAGATTGTATTGGAGAAAAACATTCACAACCACATACCTGCTGTCAGGAAAGGATTGACGTTGGGCATCCCAATCTTTAAAATAAATTTCCTTGGCACTCTATTCTTGCAATGAAAAAGAGTCAAAGTCAAACTTGGCAGATTTATATAGATTATAGCTCATAGCTCTCAATAAAGTAACTATTCAATTTGGTAATGTATGTAAAGGCCACCATATATTTAAACCGCTTTATGGGCCATCCAACTATCCAGGTGCGCATTCAATTTTGCTTATACCACATCTGGCTTAAGAGGAAGCCCAATGACAGAAATGCAGTTAAAAATTTAAAAGACAATAATATTTATGATTCAAATTTCAATGTATCAGCTATCAGTAAGCAAAGACCCAATGTAAACAGACTATTTGCTGTTAAATGCTAGAGCATAACGCATGTTTTAGCTGGATTTAGTATATTTGGGTGGCCAATAAAAGTTTCAACATGCAGTGGCCTTAATAAAACAAAGTCCCTAAAATATTCAAATAAGCATTTATGCAACATTGCAACCACAATACCGCATTTCCTCCTCCTTGAAGGGCGCTAACTTCTTGTGTGGTAAATTTGGCCATTGACACAGATTTTACCCTGTGCGTGAACTCGCGACTGCAAAACGATGAAATACATATTACAATTTATAGCCATGAATTAAGTTCGAGTCGGTTTACGTAACCTTTTAAATCAATATTTCATCCCCTAGAATTCTAGAAATATGAAATTTATTTTTCAATCATAGAAAGTTAAAACTTACTGTATGCCACTGCAAGTTGTGCAAACAAATGTCCAGAAGTTTGTACATACATACTGAGGTCCCTGTTAAAGAAATATAATAAACATACTAAAAGTATCAAGATCAAGATTTCTCTTTATATTTCAGTCAACTTTAATGGTCATGCCAAAAAGATAGCTGCACGTAACACCAATAAAAGAAACTAATAGTCAGCGTAGTTGGAATGAAGGACGTACTAAAATCAGTGTCAGCATTTCAGTAGCTATGTTTTAATAAGTCCATGCCAAAGCCAAAATTTATAAAATCACTAAGCATAACCAAATTTTTAAGGTTAGCTAAGCAGACATAAGAGTACATACTGTAACATAGTTCAAGGCTATCAAACACATTATTTAGCATGTGAAAAAAGCTAAAAAGTAATAAAAGCTCAAAAGTAATATGTACTCAACTTTAAGAAGCATGCCACCATCAACAAAAGATCAAATAATCATTAATCCTCATACTTTTACATAACCCTTGTGGTCAACATGAATAAACTTTAGTACTATGCAAGGCTACGAAAAAGTTCAGCATCATCTAACTCATTTTAAAGACATCCACCAAGCATTAGATAACATGGCCTCTAAAGAATTTTAAGACACATCAATACAGAACCAATTAACTGATACAACATATATAAAAATGCCTAGAATTCAGAAGATAGTTCAACTCTTTACTGTAAATCAGTAACTCACAAATAGCCAAAGACCATAAACATGATGATATTACACTAACCTAAATCCCAAAATTAGATTCCATTTTCAAAGACAGGCTTCAACTACATACAACTCACTAGACATTGTCCACATTTTACTTCCATGACAGCATATATTCCTAATCATTTCTAATTTTAAAGTAGGAATAAACTATTTATAGAAACAACAGACTTCCAGAAAATACAAATGCCAGTACATTATCTTAAAAATTGGACTCCACTAAATGTACACCCCTGTCATCCTAATTTGACACCTTGACACGTATACTGGCATACGAGTTGTATACTACTAAGGGAAGGTCAAAGTGTGTTTGGTTGTGCAAGTATACAACCAATATACATGTATACGAGTCGTGCATACGATCCATAAACATATACATGAGCCTTGTATACGAGTCACGACCGGTATGAAAGGATACGAGTCATATATTTGCACAACCCAACACACACCCTTACATTCTCTTACTAGTTACTAGTATATGACTAGTATATATCGACCCATATACTGAATGTATCTTATTAGGACCCTAAAAATAAGATCACTAATCCATCACATGAGTACAAAATCTGACAAAAATTAGAAAGAGGTAAAAAAACACAGTACCAAACTATTGCAGTTAATACACCTCCGATTCTCAGGAAGTTTCAGAAGATTCCGTATCGCTCGTTCATTCCTCTCGTCCTCCTTCAACCGACTCCCCATTTCTTTCCAAATCCAAAACCCTAACCGCATCAAAACACACACAAAATCAACCAACATTTATACAATCCTTACATTAACCAATACAAATTCACCAATTCAACACACACAGGACTAGAACTGTCAAAACAAAACAGTTCTTATCATATTAACACAAATACGACTTGTGTAGCTACTTTATATCCCGTGTCTATAACACATTTGCATGTTTTTAATGCAAGTATAAAATTACGTAGTGTAGTTTTTGTTTTTATTAAATAGATTTAACCGTGTCTTAAACAGGTCAGCAACGACGCTATTAACACAAGTATCAAACATGAATAAGGCTCGGCTCGGCTCGTATATCTACTTTATAGCTCGTGTCTGCAACATAGTTGTATTAATTTACAAAACAACCATATATATATAAAATTGCATAATGAAGTTTTCATTATCCAGGTCAAATCGTGTTAAATAGACAACGCAATTAACAAAACTATCAAACATGAATACGACTCACTTAACTACTTTATATCTCAATGTCTGTAACACATAACACAGTTGTAATTTTTAAAAAATATATATATATAATTACATAGTGTAGTTTTTATTAAATAGGTATAATCCTGTTAACCAAATGACTCCTTGTTTTAGTTAAATTAAAAAAATATATATAAAATTACATTACAGTGTAGTTTAATTAAAAGAGTTTAATCATGATTTAAGCAGATCATGAATTGTAAGCACTACAATACATAAAAACTGAATCAAAACATTGGATTAAAAGACGTAATCGTAAGGTTAAACAACAGATCTAATCAATTCAGATGAATTTAGAGTGATTAAACGAACAAATGATGGATAAAAAGACGTAATCGTAAGGTTAAAAACTGAATAGAGAATCTGTAGTACTGACCTTAACGAGAGATTTGTACAGCTACAGAGAGAGAGAGAGAGAGAGAGAGAGAGAGAGAGAGAGAATTTAGCGTGCGTTTGTAATGTCGACGACGGATAAAAAGGGAGATTAATCGGAGGAAAGATAGAGTGTGGGAAGGTACAGGGGATACGGAACGGAACGGAACGGTCAAAGAAATGATGAGCTGGAACTTTTTGACGGTCGTTGTTGGTTCGGATAGGGGTGCAAACGAGCCGAGCAGCTCGCGAGCTACTCGAGCTCGGCTCGGCAAAAAGCTCGAAACGAGCCGAGCTTTATCGAGCTCGAGCCGAGCTTGAGCCTAAAACAAAGCTCGTTTATTTATCGAGCTCGAGCTCGAGCCTGACATGTGAAGCTCGTTAGGCTCGTCGAGCCTTATCGAGCCTAGTATAATATTAGTTTTTTTAATATTTAGTAATATTTATCATTCATTTAAAGTTGTTTAGTAAACGAGCCCCGAGCCCGAGCTTCACTTATCGAGCTCACGAGCCTAAATGTACAATTATTTATATTATTTTTATCTAATATATTAACTAATAAATACTAAACGAGCCGAGCCGAGCCGAGCTCGAGCTTGAGAAATTATAAACGAGCCGAACTCGAGCTTTGAAAACAAAGCTCGAATCGAGCCGAGCTCGAGCTCGAGCTCTTATAACTTAATCGAGCTCGAGTTCGAGCCTGGTCGAGCTCGGACTCGGCTCGGCTCGTTTGCACCCCTTGTTCCGGACCTGTGTTGAGCTGGACGGACATGTGGAAATATGACTACTACCAGAATCAGAATCAATTACGCTTTGTTTCCAAGTTAACTTAAACGAAAGAAAAGAAAGAAAGAAGAGGAAAGGAAATGAAAATTTGATTGCGTTCCCGAGTTTCATTTAAGGAAGGAAAAAAAACGAAAACAAAACAAGGTGTGTTTCCGAGTTTCATTTAAATAAGGTAGACTAGGGTTCGCAATTCAGAAAGGGGTGGCGGTGCAGCTTGTTGCCCGTCTACCTTCTATTGTGATGTAAGTTTCGTATTTTGTTTTAATGAAAAGGAGAATTACTATATAACTGATTATTCAAAAATTTAAATAAGGAAATGGAAGGAAAACTAGACAAAATTCTTTAGTTTAGTTTTCCTTCCAATTTGGAAGGAAACAAAAGGAAAGGATATTTATCCTTTTTTTTCTTTTCCCTTCCTTTCTTTCGGTTATTTTCCTTTCTTTTCACTTTTTAAGTTAACTCGGGAACACAGCGTTAATGTCACATGGCACACTCAAAGGGGAGGATGCCCTTTTCAATATGACGTAGGATTTATTGCTTTCAATTATTATAATAAATTAGGTGAAATCCCGTGTGAAAACACGGGAAGACTATATCATATTTTAAGGTCTATTCACTAAAGACCAGATCAAGAAGCCAACCGTCTGTTGTATGGAAAATATGTTTAGTAAGATCTGTTTCTCTCACGATACCAATTGATAGTACTCAACTTACGATTGAAGGTCAAGTTGTCCCGCATGCAACTAAGTTTAAGTACTTAGGATCATTTGTTCAAAGGGATGGAGAGCTAGATAGTGATGTCACACATCGCACACGAGCTGGTTGGTGTATGTGGAGGGTTGCCAGTGGGGTTTTATGTAACAAAGGTTCCCAACTAAAATGAATGGAAAATTCTATAGGGTGGTAGTGAGACCTGCTATGTTATATAGGACAGACTGTTGGGCCATCAAAAAGACACAAGCTCGCAAGATGGAGGTAACAGAAATGAGGATGCTAAGGTGGATTTGCGGGCATACAAGGGTAGACCGATAAGAAATGAGGTTATTAGGGAAAGGTTAGGGGTAGTTAGTATATCCAACAAGATAAAGGAGGGAAGATTGAGATGGCATGGGCATGTAAAGAGGAGGCAGATGACGACCCCAGTTAGAGTAGTGGAAACCCTCACTATAGAGGGAAAGATATGTAAAGGCAGACCCAAATTGACTTGGGATGAGCGGATTAAACATGATTTAGTAGAGATGCACCTCTCTGAGGACATGGTCGAGGATATGTGTTCGTGGAGGCATAAGATTAAGGTTAAGGATTATTAGGAGAGGGCTTGGGTGTATCGTAGCATGGTTCTATGAGCTTAGACCTTTTCTTGCACTGGTAGGAGGTCTGTAAGGGTGATTTGTATTTGAGTATGGATGGGTTATGTTTTTTATGGCGTCAATGTGTCTCTAACAGCCAGTGGCTCGCTATTACTTTCAGTGTTGTTTGCTTGTCGACTGTATTGTTGTGGAGCCGGGGGTCTATCTGGAAGCAGCGTCTCTATCTGAAAGGATAGAGGTAAGGTTTGCCTACATCTCACCCTACCCAGACCCTACTATTAGCTTTGCTAATTGTGGGATTCAGTGGGTAAGGTTGTTGTTGTTGTAATTGATCTTACCCAAAAGAAAACAAGATCCCTCTAGTACATAATCTTGTAATATACATAACTCTACATCTCCATCTCGACATAGGATTCTGATTATTCTTCCAAATATATAAAGCAGTTTTTGTAGCAACATACCTAATCAACATACACAATCCAAACAACACAAGCCTAATCAACGCTATATGAAGACAAACCAGCATCTTTAGCCACTCATACACCCCTTGAATCTTGGGCGTCTGGTTTCTAAAAGGGCCAGCAGTGGTTAACCCAAGAGGGTCAAATCCTCCAGACCCAAGAACCCCATAAGGGTTCTCTTCAGTTCTTGCTGACCCATCGTCAAATCTTGACTGGGTTGGAATAAAAATTGCATCTTGAGTTGGCATCTTGAGTTGTGGGTGTTAAAGATTTTGGAAAATCTTGATTATCATTGATGGTTAGGATGTGATTGGAGATTGTGTTGGTGGGGTTGGTGAGGGCGGAGAACGGTAAGAGAGGGCGACTGAGATCGGTTGGCAGCAACCATTGGTGGAGTCAAAAAGATGGAAGAAGACAGAAAAAAAGAAAGAGATGAAGACTTGTTAGATTTCAGACACCATCAAGTGTTTAGGAGGTTTTTTCTTGTTTTAAATTGTCTTTTTTTTAAGAACCTGAATCTTTAGCCGAACCCTATGACTCTGTTTCTTGTGCTTTTGTATCATATGGAAGTTGTGCTATAGATTTAGCCAAATGTTGGAAATACATGAGTGATTATGGTATGGTGTTGGTCTTCCTTCAAAAATATCCGACTTTGGTGGTGGAAGGTGGAGATGGGTGGTGGGTGTGGGTGGTGGTGGTGGTGGTGAAAAGTGGAGATGGGTGGTGGTGGGGTTAGGAGGTGGGACCCACTTAAATCTGTGTTGGTGAGATGAGGAAGGAGACAATTGGGGAAGAAGACAATAATTTTAATAAAGATGGACAATTTTGCCCCCGACTTAACGAGGTTGACTTACCTAGTTAACAAATGGACTGTTTTGGTCTATTTCGTAAAAAGTTAGGGACTGTTCAAGCAATTTTTAAAGTTTTAGGCTGGACTGGCATATTGGCACAAACCATAGGGGATGGTTTGGGTAATTAACTCTTTTAAAGTTCTATTATACATTTTTTCATATAGTATTGCATTTGTTTCTAATTTAACTCTCAAAATCAAAAAACTGAATAACACATACTGACATGTTATATTAACAGTACTAGCCAACCTGGGTCAAGCATATTCAATGCGTTCGGATATTAGGATTTGGGCTATGTCAAGTGCATTGTGGAGCCCCGGTGATGCGTCAAGCTTCAAAAAGTGCATGACACCATAAATCAGAGTATCGATGTTAGCGTTAATAAAGTTACTTACGCATAAGCGAATCCACCAGTCTTTGATAATTAGACCAGGTGTAATGGTCCGCTAATTGGGCGCTAAAGGCAAAAATTGGCGCCCCATTCACCTAAGCACACCCCCCTGTTAAAAGGGGGCGCCAAACATTCCGAGGCGAAATATTTCGCGTTAGGTACCCCTCTTGCTCAGCCAATGATATCCTTCCACTTCATTTTTATTTTTTTTTCTTTTTTAATTTCAAATTTAATATTCATTATATACACACACTCACACCACACCACTACACCTCTTGCACATTTTAAGCCCATTTCACCCACCAAAGTGGCCCACATGCCAAGTGTCAAAAAAATGTCAATTTCACCCATCAAATTTCACCTACCATTACACATGGTCTTTACAGGTAACAATACATAATATATACAATAATCACCTCATGCAAATCCGGTCATTCACTCTCTCTCTCTCTTTTTCTCTTACATCCTTATTTCCAGATGATAAAGTAGGGATTAGCATATGGTATCAAATCCGAAATCAAACCGGAACCTATATTCACGTACCGAAAAATGTTCGGTGCACACTTTTTGGCGTTTTCGGAATTTGTATTTTCGGTTCAATACCGATATTTTATCAATTTTCACCTTAAAGTACCAGTACCATACCGCACCGTTCAATTGCTAGTTAATTATGACGTATGATTTTAAAACCTATATGATGGAATGTTAAATAAAAATGGCAGATGAGATGGAATTTCTAGATTGCATTTGATGTGTCTCTAGAATCTTTGAAGTGTTTACTAAACTGTCGTAGAGGACCAAAAGCCAATTTGAATTGTATTTGTATATTGGTCAAAATCAGGTTCTTTAAAACTTGTCAAATCTCAAAGGTAAAATCTTAAAGTCAAAATCAAGTGTTAACATATATATACACAAAAATGCTCACAAACCTTCATCTCTCTTTTAAACATGCATACTTACAATACATGTAACTTGTCTTCTATTTTTGTGTTATTTTACTATATATATGTGCATAACTTGACTGTTAGTTGCTATAAACACTATTAGAGATAAATCTAGATTTGTCACTGATTATAGACATTACCAAATTCTAGTAAAAGTTTCATTTGTTTATTTGAGACAGTTTAAATTTTAAAACAAGACATGACACCATAATTAAGGTGCTTGTAATAAAGTAACAATTGTTATAAACTCACTTAGGTTATAAAATTTT